>OZ010671.1:30673630-31413630 GCA_963932185.1 Troglohyphantes excavatus | reverse complement strand
AATGTGTATGTAAATAATATTCTACTTTTAGTTCCGCTGGAACATACATTGTTAATGAAATTGTAATTATAAGGAATAACAATTTTTGTCAGGTTTTCCTTATTTAGGCACCTGTTTAGTCGTCTGAGAGTAAACGTTGCATAAATGCGTTCGATATATCCAGCAATTTTTATATGTTTTCTACTACCTTGGAGTGGGGGGGGGGGGAGGTTATGATGGACTTGGGCAATAATTCGATTCATATAGAAATTCCGAAATCAAAATATCATCGCGATTTCGAATTTGTGATTTCCGATTTTATGAGTATGCTTGCAAATCCGGAAGAACACTCGGATTGCCAAATGTAAAAAATTTAAATATACATTGCCATGACTCGGACGTATGACGGACATGAATGACGTATATATTTAAAAAAATATCGATATACTAGAATTATCGATCTACTAAAAATATCGAATAATCGGAAATATCGAATAATCGGAAATATCGAATAATCGGAAATATCGAATAATCGGAATTATCGACATACTGGAATTATCGACATACTGGAAATATCGATATACTAGAAATATCGAATAATCGGAAATATCGAATAATTAGAAATATCAAATAATCAGAAATATCGAATAATCGGAAATATCGAATAATCGGAAATATCGAATATTCGGAAATAACGAATAATCAGAAATATCGTATTATCGGAAATATCGAATAATCGGAAATGGTTATTAATTGCAAAATATCGATTATTGGCTGGCGATTAATTACGATGACAAAATGTCATCATCCCCCAAGCTACGATTATTTTAAATTAATAAACATATCATATGTCTCCAAACTCATATTGTTTTTCTTTTAAGTGTTAATTTCTAATAAACTTATAATTTATTTAAAAAAATAATACAGAGGTTTTTTTTTAAAGAAAGTTTCAAATTCCATTTAAGTGGATTAGTGCACAACGTGTAAGAAATCGCCAAAAGACACATTAGTTAATGACACTTGGATTTTGCTAAAAAAAATCGCAAGACATAAAAAAAAAATATAATATTTTTGGGGGATTTTATTCCGGACGTATGACAACCCCCCAAAAAAATTAACGGCACTTATCGCACCGCCTGATATATTTCAATTCTTCCATAAAAAGGCAGTTAAGATTTTTTTTATTCCATTTTTTATGTAAAACTACTTTATCTTTCTAAACGAATTAAAAAAAAATTTTGAGATAACAGATTTTGAATTAAAAAAATACTTTAAAAACCCTATCAAAATAAAAAGCAATTAAAAAGCAAAATAAAAGTTTTGGAACAAAAACCCAAAGATTAAATAAGGAAATAAAATATTTTAATGTTTGTTAAATATGTGTTCTATGCATATTAACTAAAAATACATTGTGCCTAAAATTTGGTAAGTCTTAAAAAATATTAATATTTATTCTAAATTTGATTACTGTGGTCTGACCCGTTTTTATATTCTTTTTCATGGACACAAATTAATACACGAAACAGTGTTAAATACACTTATTATGCTAAGAAATCTTAATAAATGTAGTATAGTTAAACGCACAACATCAAAATTTTGATCCAAATCAATAATTATTCTATATCTTTTAATAGTTATGAGAAACAAAAAACGTAACTAAAAGAACTTGGTCTTCTTTTTAAATACAATTATAATAGCTTTTATTAATATCATAAGGAAACGTATGGATTATACATAAAGAGCGAAATATTTTTGGTTATATGAAATAATTAAATGCCCAGACACGTTGAAGTTTTCATTAAAATTCAGTCGTGCATAAATAGAAAATCTTAATCTTTAAATGAAATGTAATATAACACGCATAACGAAATTATAATCTATATAAGTGAAACTCAATATTCTTCTTTTCAAAACCGAATTAAATTACTTATATTCTTAGAAATAAATTCGAAACTTAAAATGGTGACACTTAAGAAATTCTAGTATGCAGCGATTATATATAAATAAATGTAAAGTATACCATTAGTTAAGCTTAACCCAAGTACTATTTCACAAGCGAATTGAATTATAGATTTAAAAGTAAAGCTCTTTTATTGTTGTTTATAAATTATTAAATTTAGTTTCACATCAATTCGAACAATTTAATTATACAATAATTTATCCATTGTCCATTAATTATTGCCCACTTAAAATATTTTTTTTGTTTATTCACTTCAGTTCAAAAGTTTGTTTTTGATTTTCTATTAAAACCCCATTTGACGAGTTTAAGGAATTAATAAACGCTTTAGAAAAGTTGAGCTGCAGTAATATAATAGGATTTTAAATAACAGACAATAAAGAATATGGCAGCCAATTAAAACTCATTTAGGTAACGTCTGTGAATATGGAAGCAAATTTAGGGTGGTCTAATGTATTAAATCCAAATTGAGTTACGTCTAAAAATTTACTATATATGTCACAGTAAACCAAACAATTCAATAACATTAATTTGACTAATTTTTAGTTATTTTGTATTAATTTTTTTTATTAATCGTAGTTTATTGATTAAATACTTAAGCAGGACACAGTAGTCCTCTACAAAAAAAATATCAGTCGTATTTCATCCAACTAAAAATTGCCCAAATTATTTAATATTTTATTTAAAAATGTAATACAGTGAATAATTAAACGTTTTTTATGATTATTATACTTCAAAAATTTAGTTTTGTATAAACAATTTTAAATAATAAAGTTTTTTGTGTTTTTCTCAAAACTCATATTTTTACTACATAGGTAAACTTTTCGCAATTTCTATTCAATATTTTCATTTATTTTTTTAGCAATAATAAAAATAAATAAGTTTAACATAGTAATCCTAAAATATTTTTTTAATTAAGAAAAATAAATATTTTATGTTAAATTTTATGTTGAAAAAAATACAATTTTTTTTTTGCATGCAAAATAATTTTTTTCCGTATATTTTTAAATAATACTAAGTAAAAGATTAAGTTTACTTTTTCAAATAGAGTGTTTACTTGCATTTGTAAAAAGCTTTATGTAAAGTAAAGAAATAGTATACTTATTCAGAAAAATGTGTACCAAACCAAACAATATCAAGTTCAAAATTCTATTTGTCAAAAAAAATTATTATTTAAAATTGTTTATACAAAACCAAAATTTTGAAATGTAATAATCATAAAAAAATGTTTAGTTGACTATATTAATTTTTTTTATAATATTTAAATAATTTGGAGCAATTTTAAGTTAAATGAAATACGGCTGATTTTTGTTGTTGAGGGTTACTGTGTACCCTTAAAGCATATTTTAGCCAATCAATTTCATTTTAGTTTTGAAACTCGTCATTTTATTCCTTGGATTTTAAATTCATTATTATATGCTTTGGGTTTTAAACACTTAATCAAATTATTTTCGCACGCCATTCTTTAGATCTTTTTTAATAAAAGTTAAAAGAAAATCCTGGTGGATCTGAAAGTCTGCCATTGCAAAAACTTTACATATGACTATAAGATAAAAAAACAAAATAAACAATACAACTTTTCCAAGAAATCCTGTAAAGCAGAAAAACTCATTTTTAAGGTTTAGATAGACAACAGAAAATTGATTGAAGCTTTGTTGGGAGAAATATCTCGCATTGAAAATTTTAAGCAATTTGAAAGGGTTTTGTATTGTTAACAAATCTTAGAATGGTTTTTATATCTTAGATAAATGAAAGAATAAGCCTTTAGAAAAGCAGTCATATTCTCAACATTCTGAATTTAGCATATTCTATCCATCTTATTCAACACTTCTGAATATTTCTCGCTTTAAACTTTAATAACTCAAAATTATCTCTTTTAAAAAAACCTTCACAGTAATCTATACCCAAAAAGTGTTGTTTTTTTATAATTTAATAAATAAATAAAATAGTTGAAGCAAACAATATTAAGGTTAAAACAATTTTAAAGTTCTGTGAATTGCGCAATTCGATATACATATCAGAAGAATATTTCTTATTCAGTTTTCAGATCACAAGTAAAGTAAAAAAAAAAGTGGAGCAGAAGTGATTCGACAAGATCAACTAAGATAAATGGAAACATTAAATAAACACGAGTAAATTACACAGTAGAATGAATTTAGTTATATTTAAAGAAAAATATCAAATACCAGAGAATAATACATATTTTATATAATTTTTCTTTTTAATATTTTAGTATTTTTCACAATGCCTGCTTATTTTTTAACAGCAAACGAAGTCCGTAACCATGGCAACCGTAAAGCACACCGTAGGGAAGCGTATTGTTAATGTTAATGTCCTTTATGTATTTATGCTTAATTTATAATATAATGCGTAATATATATTGTTACGCAAATATATGTCTATTCATCAGAATTTTATTGTATTTGGAAAACCACAAACATAGGCATCCATAAAATCAATTATATTGAAAAGTTTACTTTGTTTATTGACATTGGGCAACTAATATTTGAATCGTAGTTGTTAGTTCAGTCATAAATGATTACAAGATATTTTCTTAAAATTTTAATCAGCAACTATTATATTACCATCAAAAATAGATCAAATAAGCCTATGATCTAATATAATTAGAAGAGGGGAGGGGGGGGGCAACTTAAAATAAAATGTTTAAACGGTTTTATAACTTTTAAATTTTCTGGAACATTTCTGAATTTTATAAATTGTTTATATCATGGAATCTTCTAATTTTTGTAAAATAATTATCACAATAGTTGCACTCATTGAAAAGTTATATCCAGATACTTTTAAAAGGATATAATTTAAAAGGCTGATAATGTTCTCAAGTTCGAATAACTCATTTCCATTTTCGGAGTGAAATAAATGTTGGAGCAAAATAAAGTGGGAAATACTTTTATAAACGACTAACTGAAGCTTCTTTAAGATCATACCAACATATGGTGAGATTAGAACGATAAATATTTTATTTTTAAGTTGGAAAACATTTTTATACTTACAACTCATCATCTAATAGAAATCGTAATAATAATCGTCTAATCATAATCGTAGAAAACAATAAGTTCACATTTCCAAGTAAAAACTATAATTTTATAACGTCTCCTACAAATTATATAATTTTTTTCAAATTAATTTTAAATTAAATTTAAATGAAAAATTATATAAATTTTTTCAAATTAGCTTGCACAAATACAGACGCATAACTATTTATTAATGAAGATTATATAAAAATATCATTTACAAACATAAAAAAACACTCAAAATTTCAACAACATATAATTTCAAAATGTTTAATGTATATTAATGTACATACGCTAATATTTTATAGAAAATGAATGCTGGATTGTTGAGAGAGAGGGAGAAGAGAGAGAGAGAACATATAAAATTGATCTTATTTTGGTCTAAAATATTCTGCTAGCGATCCACTCCTATTCATTAAATTTCTTTTTCACTAACCGAAGAGAAATGCACTGAATGCCAATAACTTAGAAAATTTGACCGTTCCTGCATTTAAAGGAAAATATCGATTGTGTTAAACTGCAGAAGGACTAGAACACATAGCCAAAGAGAAAACATATATTTAAAAATGTATAAATATTTGTATTCTTTTTTACTGAGTATTGTACACATTTTTTTAATTAATCATTACCTAATTTAAAATTTAACCAAAGATGACATATGTGTTTCATCCTCTGTAAAAGTTGTTTATAAGCAACTTATATATTCATACTTTATTAATTATTTTTATATATTTAATAATACGATAATGAGGATTAAACTCTTTCAAACTGAAAGCTGCTTCACTTTGTAGTGTTGATCGCAGAGGATGATGTTTCTTTCAAATGTGGTCAACTGTCTGTCAATCAACTGTCAATAAGCATTTCTGGTGCCCAGCAAAAAAAGTCAGCATAAAACCTTCATTAAAATTGTGAAATTGAAGGTTTTATGCAGGTAAATTAAAAACTTAAAAAAACTGCAGTTTTCTTAAGGTTTAATGCTGAAAAATTCAGCATCGAAATCTTGAAGGGAATTTTTTTTTTTTAAGGTTTTATGAAGGTAAATTAAACCTTCAAAAAACTGCAGTTTTTTGTTTCAATGTCCTTCAAAAAACCTGCATAAAAACTGCAGTTATTATGCAGACAAAAACCTTCAATTTCCCTTTAATTTTCTTTACCAGGAAACCTGCATTAAACCTTTATAAAACCTGCAAAAAACCTGCAGTTTTTATGAAGGTTTTTTGAAGGACATTGAAACAAATAACTGCAGTTTTTTTGAAGGTTTTATGCAGGTTTTTAATGAAGGTTTTATGCTGACTTTTTTTGCTGTGTGTTAATCTCTTGTTGACAATTGTCATACCCAAACCATATCTACATTTTTTCAATTTTTCGATATAAATAGTTTAAAGTGTGTATTTTCTATTAGCCTTACACTGTTAAAAATTATTACGACCTTGCACCAAACATTGGGAACCATTCAACTGTAACCCACATTTGGTGCTTAGTTTCATCCTTTTACGATGCTACTACGGATACCATTTAGTGGTGAAACGTTGGACCAAAACTCATAGTTTCGCTTCATCATTTTATGGTACAACGTTGAACCAAAATTCACGTTTTCGTTAAACCCCATATTATGGTGAAACGCCAGTATAATTTGTTTGATGTTCTGGATGATTTTCTAGTATTTTTTTAACGAAGCTGTCAACCCTCCGATCGCAAAATCACTACTTTTTAAATTTTTTTGGCAAGTCCACCGCAAAAAGCTGGAACTATCAATAATCTAATTACCAGCTGAACACTTTTATCCACTGGGCAATCGGGCCTCTAATGCAAGAGGATTAAGGGGAATCCCCAGTTTGTAGATTCAGAGAAGATTTTGGTTGCATTTTAGGATATTGCACCATGTTTTGGCAAAATTGCGATAATCTTGTTCAAGGATTTCTGGTTCAACCTAGATTGTACCATAATATAGGATAAGTTGTAGAAGAGCACCAATATATGGTGCAACGTTGAACTGAAATTTTTAACGCTGTATATTCCCATATGAAATATAAAAATCTGGGTATTAGTTGGGAATATAAATACTGAATTTTATTTTAATATACTGGCCAACCGCCATTTTTTACAGAAAACTCGAAATCGCTATTTTCCTAGTTACTTCTTTTGATCTACGAAATCAACAACTACATATAAGAGATTGTGAGCAGTTATAAACTAGTCAATAAGACTTAGCAGTTCAACCGGTTTCCTGCAGTCGCACAATCTCCTTTATGTACGACTGATTCACTTAGTAGTGTTGATCACGCAGTTGTTCCTTAATCAACTATGGAAGAGGAACACGTCTGGTGTTGCTCACAAATTCTGGAGAGCACATCCTTAATATCTCCAAAAAATAAAAGGCTGTTCCGGGAAATCAAAAGAAGGGAGAACGGTTCTCAATAATTATCATTACTCACACTTCTTTATACATGGTTAGTCGCCAATTGTATCAAATGAATTGAATTATCAACCCCGGGCAGCCGAACATTCTAAACATATTAACGAATATTGAGTAATATACGGGAATTGAATAATATACCTTTAACAATGCAGAACACACGCTTTGCCTGAGAGGCACAATCCAAGGCGAATATAATTGAAGGTGGAGTGAAATAGAAAAAAAATAAGGACTGAGATATATTCTTCACTGTTCACAATAGGTATTCAAAAATAAGTAAAATGTACTCATTTTTTAATTAATTTATTAGTTGTAATTGATGATATTTATTGAAAGTGATTTATATTGGCAGCGTATGTGGTCTAGCATGTGCTCTTTTTATTCGTTGTGCTTACTTTTGTGTGCATGTCTTTTTCAAAATTGAAACATGCATTCGGAGCCATGATAAAAATCGAATGTAATCAAAAATGAGTACATTTGAATTGTTTTTGAGTACTATTTTTAACAGTATACCATAACATTAACACAAAAATAAACCAACAACCACTCGAGCCTCTAGTCACCCTTTTCTCCCTATGACCGAAACCATCTAATCGAATAGATCATTTGTTAGTTCTTGCTAGCAACTCAGGCGTAATAAGTGTCACGATCCCTAATAGTAAATAATTTCATTCTATTAAAAATCTTTTCAATTACGTCTCACCTCCAATTCGATTCGCCTTGCATGGAAGAGCACGAGCACTTCGGGGTTAAATGCAATAAGATCATCTAAACTCATTTCAGAATAACTATTTACAAAGTCTCAACTCTAAACCTCAAATTAAATTATCAGTATTCCTTACTCTCCGTCTAATGAAATCCAGAAGGAGAGAACTTCTTTGATTCCCCCGCTATTGACTCTTTGCGATCGATAGTTCCACAAAAGATTGAAAGCTATTTCTCTGGGTTTGTTTGTATTGAAGGAATCGATTACCTGTTATTTTTTGGATTGGTTTGGTCGAAATACATACAAATACGCGCCGCTTAAAAGAGGCGCAGTTTTTATATTTCTTTACGTGCATAGAAAAGCTTTATTATCGTTTTGCAATACAGTGCGCAATATTCGTTTTTTAACTTATGTTTTCGGAATAATAAAAGGTGTCCGCTAAAGTCTTTTTTGGCCCACTTAACTTTTGAACACACACATTTGTACTAAAAAAAATTGTGTCTAGGCGCCTTACTCTGCTATGCAGGTGGTTCACTTAATAAAACCCATTGTTAAAACTTTTCATTTATGAGAACCCTCTTATCTCATAACCCCAATTCGTTCATTCACCTTCACGCAAAAACAGTTTGTTTTTGTAATGCATTAAAGTTCTAAGGTTAGCTGGAATTTCAATCAAAAGACGCAAATTGATTGCACTTACAGGTTTTGATTTTTGCTTTCATTTATTATATGAGACCTCAAGTTTCAAAACCCGATAGATCATTTTTGACAAATTTTGTAACAGGAACATAAGACTGAATGACCGCATTATATATTGAATTTTTTTTATCTTTTTTTCAAATTGTTATTATATAATCACAGGTCTTAACCGAATGCCGAATGTTATCTTTGTATATGTATCACTTTTCATTTCATTGCAACGTTATATATATATATATATATATATATATATATATATATATATATATATATATATATATATATATATATATATATATATATATAATAACATTCATGAAACAGACACACATAATAAATCGTACACATTCCTGTGAAGCGCTTGAAGCTGCATTAACACAAGGAACTGCAATTATTTATTTAAATCAAATGAGAGTGAAAAGTTCATCCAGCCGGGAGTCGAACCCGGGACCTCTTGTTTAGCGCACAAGTGCTCTACCACTGAGCTATCCGGACGACACCAACCTTCAGAAACTTTTCACTCAGAACACAGATCGGAAGAGTAGACACATACAGACATAATACATACGACATTCTGAAGGTTGGTGTCGTCCGGATAGCTCAGTGGTAGAGCACTTGTGCGCTAAACAAGAGGTCCCGGGTTCGACTCCCGGCTGGATGAACTTTTCACTCTCATTTGATTTAAATATATATATATATATATATATTATATATATAAATATATATATAAATATATATTTATATATAAATATATATATATATATATATATATATATATATATTTATATATATATATATATATTTATATATATATATATATATATATATATAATCAATATAATTAAGGGAGACCACAGCCCCAAATCCTAATTTGTTTGTTAATGAATTCAGAAATACCTTTTTTTTATATTATTGGAGCATCTTTTTCTGAACAATAATCAAAAACAAAAAAATATTTTTGTACTTTTTTGCGTTTTTTAAGCTTAAATATACTTTTTTAAAAAACACTACTCCTCTTTCAATTTTTAATGTTTTTAATTTTTTTAATTGATTAAATAACGTCAAAGTATATTCTACAGACGTATGAACAGACTTTTGCAGATTTGTGTTTTATCTTCAAAAACTTATTTTAAGTTCACAACCCAAACAATATTCAAATTTTTAAGTTTAATAATTTGTAAAAAATAATAATTTATAACTTAATTTAAAAAAGCTATTCATACGATTATAAAACAAATATTAGAGCATCAAAAACTATTAACAGTTTAGTTTTAAGTTAATTATTTACAAAGTCTTAGCATTTTAAACGTGCCAAAATTTTTTGTTTAATATTTTGAGTAAATGACGATTGTTGCAGACGAAAAGTATGTAGAAAGATGATAAATGGTATATAAACATCTAAAAAAACATATGTTATGTTTCTTTTACTGTTTTGAAATTTAGTACACACCTTCTTAAGTACGTTTATCATTGTTTTGTGAAGAAAAAAAAATTAGCAATTATTTTTAGAATTTAGGGATTGGGTCCCCTTTAGTATATAATGTAATTTAATGGTTATTTAAAACAATATGATTCGCCGATAAGAAACTTTTTAAATGTGGATATTGTTGATTTATTTTTTTTACCAAAGCGATCCGGATATAGATAATTGGCGATCCGCTTTGTTTGATCCGGTTAACTGGAGTTCGTATAACTGGAGTTTGTATAACTGGAGTTCGTTTAAATGGAGTTCTTCTGCACTTTAAGTGAAAATGTAAATACATGCAATGCAATATCAATTCTATAATAATGTTATTTTTAGCGATGATTATAATTATTTTAATAATTCTTATCCGAGTAATGAGTTTTTAAATACTTTTTAATAATTCTCAACTGAAAACTTCGAAAAACGTTAAACTTTTAAATTCAAATACGAATATCATTCTTACGACCTAAAGAACACTATAATTCCGGCAAGAAAAATTCTTTGCTTAATAAAACCATTTCCACCATCCCATTTGAGCTATTTTATTTCTTTAAAATATTCCGGAATTCATCGGCTAAGCCGTTTATAGCCACCACACACAGTTCCTTCACAATAACTTTTCCCGGAATTCTTTACTCTCATAATTCTACTCGGGCTCCATAAAAGTAATCAACCGGTTTACCGTTCACAACACAAAAGGGTCGCACCGAATTACGTCACGGCTCTGAATAGATGTCAGCAGTTTTGAATATCGACCTGGTTGATTTGTCCTTGGGCCTAACTTTTAAGACCATTATGACATTCTGATGGTTCCGAAAAGCACCAGGACGCTCATAAAAGGGTATTGGTAGGTTTTGGGTGGAGAAGTTATGTCAATAAATTTCCCTGTTGGATAATTAACGGCTATTCGGAAGGAGGACGATTATTATTAAAGTTCATGAAGGATGGAGCCCCAGTTGCTCAGTTGGTAAGGCGTTCAGCTACTAATCAGAGGATTGGTGGTTCGAATCCGTGCGATGGACTTGACATAGAAAAGTAAAAAAGTAGTGATCTCGCGATCGGAGGGTTGCCAGCTTCGCTACAAGAATACTAGAATGTCGTCCAGAATATCCAACAAATTATACTGGCGTGTATATAGGGGACTGGTGCACGATACATCTGATCGAAGTCCAAAGTCCCGAAGTCTATTGAAGGCGTTGGGTGCCAGTTCAGGTGTTTCCTCGTCATCTGACCATGATTCTAAAATAACGAGGTGCATGTATGAATGTGTATGTGTTCCCGGGTCTTTCCTTCGAGATTGACCCCGAACCGTCGCCAATAGCCCACTGTGCAGCTCTAGTGCGACGTAAATTAACCAAACCAAAACCAAACCTAACTTTTAAGACCATTATGACATTCTGATGGCTCCGAAAAGCACCAGGACGCTCATAAAAGGGTATTGGTCGGTTTTGGGTGGAGAAGTTATGTCAATAAATTTCCCTGTTGGATAATTAACGGCTATTCGGAAGGAGGATGATTATTATTAAAGTTCATGAAAGATGTATTTGTGAATTTTTTTTTAAGATGGATTGTTCTAAATTTAATAATTGTTATTGTTTAAAGTTATTATTTTTTATTATAGATCATTTTTAATATTTTTTTAAAATTAGATTTAGAGGCCTCTAGTTGATAACCAACCAATCATCTGACCGTAGTTCAAAATGACGGGGGACAATTTTGATGTATTTCTTTCTGAATAGATTAGGGGACCTCCAGTGGCTCAGTGGATAAAAGCGTTCATCTGATAATCAGATGATTGTTAGTTCGACCCCGTGCGATGGACTTAACAAAGAAAAGGAAAAAAGTAGTGATGGTGAGATCGGAGGGCTGCCAACTTCGCAACAAAAATATTAGAAAGTCGTCCAGAACATCCAACAAATTGTACTGGTGTGTATACGGGACTGGTGAACGATAAATCTGATTGGGTTTATTGTCCTGACACCTATTGAGGTTGCGTCGGGTGCCATCTCAGTTGTTGTTTTCTTCATCTGCCGTTGTTCAAAATGGGAGGCATCGCTCCAAGTACTTTCCTTTGAGATAGGCCCCTAACCGTCGCCAATAGCCTACACTATGCAGCTCTAGTATGTCGTTAATTAACCAAACCAAACCTAATTACATTTACTCATAACATTGGAGATATTAGGGAAAATTTTCTCTGAAAATTAATTGATAAAAAAAAGCTTGTTTTACTCCGAACTAGGCTTGGACGGGGTTGTTCGATATACATCGTAGTTCCGGAAGTGACAAATCATCGCGATTTCGATTTTGTAAGTTTTGAATTGATGATTAATCGATTTGACGATTAGTTGAGAGTACACTGAAATTACGGAAGGAACTCATGTCCAGAAGAAAACTCGGAATGCCAAAAATTAAACTCCAGAAGAATTGTATTTTTTTATAAACAAACGCAAGAATAGTAATGCTTTAAAAAAAGTGGCAAACCATCTATTAATTTTAATAATAACAGGAAAAAGAAATCTGTATTATTCTTTGATTCGGAAACAAAAAGTCTAGTTCATATAACGTTAGTTTAAGGAATTGTGTTTACTTAATGCTAGTGTTTTTTTTGTTTGATTTTGTTAATTAACGTCGTACTAGAGCTGCACAGTGGGCTATTGGCGACGGTTCGGGATCATTCTCGAAGGAAAGACCCGGGAACACATACACATTCAAACAGACATTCATACATGCACCACGTTATTTTAGAACCATGGTCAGATGACGAGAAAACACCTGAACTGGCACCCAACGCCTTCAATAGACGTCGGGACTTTGAACCCCGATCAGATTTATCGTGCACCAGTCCCTTATACACGCCAGTATAATTTGTTGGATATTCTGGACGACTTTCTAGTATTTTTATAGCGAAGCTGGCAACCCTCCGTTCGCAAGATCACTACTTTTTTACTTTTCTTTGTCAAGTCCTTCGCACGGATTCGAACCACCAATCCTCTGATTAGTAGCTGGACGCCTTATCAACTGAGCAACTGGGGCTCTAATGCTAGTGTACTCATTCTAATAATAAAATATCAGTATATCGGAAATAGCGATATATCGACAATATGTATGTATATAAAATATCGTTTAATCGAAAAATATCGATTATTGGCTGGCGATTAATTGTGATGGCAGAATGTAATCATTGTCCAAGGCTAGCCCAAACCATATGATTATGATATGTAAAGATACAAACGACATATATACATTTTAATGCACTGGTACCCCTAACACATTATAAAGTACCCGTAATACATGTTAATGTACCCGTAATATATGTACCCGTAGCGCCGTTTAAAGTATCCGTCACTACGATTGTCAGCGCGTCATCTAAACTCTGCCGGTTTTTCAAGCCGGTTTCAATTATAATACCAAGAAAACCTTAAATACACATCTATGTAATTTGGTGTAAATTGTGTTACTGATGCGATCTGAGGAAGTCAGTATCTACTTAATGTTTTTTTTAAAAGAAAGTGTCGTATGTCATTTGTTAAGAAAATTCACTTTTGGAAAATGCGATAAATGACAATTAAACGTGCAAGTTAAGTTGTGGAAAATTTCTGCAAATTAAAGGGAATAAATATTTTTTTTGTGTCAAAATAAATGAAATTCATTTATTAACAAATCCCCTCTAACAAAATTAATTTTTCAAAAATCATGAAACAATGCATCGGTTCTTTCATTTCCAAAGAAAACGGATAAAACAAAAAAAAATTATTTTGACGAAAATTTAATATAAATATATTTTTTAAAAACTTTCGTCAAAAATAAAGAAATTTTTTTAACAGCTACTAAATAATCGATATTATGAAATTATATCGATAATTATGTTAATAAACGTTATTAAAACATACAATTCCACATTATAACTATTATATTAAGAATATTATATATCACAAATATTATATAACAGTTTTTTCCTTTCAGGATTACTTTCTGTACATTCATCTTACTTTCTCTCTTGGTGAGGGGAGAGAAAAAATGGTTATTCTTCTTTTCATCCTTTGTTTCAATATATTCCTACGACAGCAAGATCAAGTATGGGTCTGACCGGCTTCATTAGTTACAAGTGTATGGATAAAGTGTTCCTTAGGGAATACTGTTATTTACCCAAGTTGTTAGAAGAACTGGTGTCAACAACTGCCATGAAGGATTTTGTCAAGAGGGGCATTAAATATATCGTGGGCAACTTGTCAAAAGTACAGATAATTTTGGTAGTATTCGCAAGTATTTGTGATCTATAAAACTTTCTTATGTTTTGTTTAAGAATTGGTAAGTTTATATGTTTCTTGTCATCTGAAAGTTTTTAATAATTCTGATAATATATTGTAATAGAAAATAAAATAATTTGGGGTCTTAGAATAACTTTAGTGTCAACAACTGCCATGAAGGATTTTGTCAAAAGGGGCATTTAATATATCGTAGGCAACTTGTCAAAAGTACAAATAATTTTGGAAGTATTCGTAAGTATTTGTGATCAATAAAATGTTCTTATGTTCTGTTTAAGATTTGTTAATTGGAAGTGTTGTGTGGTTATGTTAATAGTATCAGAGAATAGAAAATAATTCGGATATTTGAGGTCATGGTATTACTTTAGATTACCTAATATTCTTGTTCTTAATCATCCTAAAAATTGTATATTTTAAATTAAAGAGACACAATATAAATTTCATACTTAAGGGGGACTTGGTACCCCATAAATTATTTTCTTTACTTTGAGATAAAAAATGTAAATTATAAGGAAAGGAGATTTGGTAAGAACTATTTATGAAATTATTTCAAACATTTAAAAAGAACATCGAATATTTATGGCATTTTCAAAAAAAATATTTTTTTTTCTTTTCCTGATTTTATTTTTTTTCATCATTTTTTGTGTTAGCAGTATTAATTAATATTTAATAACTTTAGAAACGGATTTTGTGCAAGTGTTTTAGTGTAGGAGATACGCAACAATAAGTGAAAACCCAGTCATAGTCCCACTAAACATTTCAGGAAATGCTGCATGTGACACATATGATAAAGGGTCAAAAAAGTTAATAATATAGATAATATCTATCCAATCGTTGTAAAAATTTGTGGAGCATACAAGGGGGTTCAAACGTTATTTTAAACCAATAAACAATTTACATGTGTTCATTAATTTTGAGGTACTGAGTTCTCTTAATTTATAGTTATTATATAATGAACATATTACGCAGCATGCTCTCCATTTATATATTATATATTATCACCATAAATAAGTACTATACTAAGAAAATATACAATATTTCTTCCCGGTTTTTATAATTTCTGCTATAAAAGATGACTGATACATTTTCATTTCTTAACTGATATATAAATTATAAACATGTAGGAAGGCAAGTATTTTTAAAACCTAAAAATATAAATTTCTTATATAATAATTATATTTATTATTCTTTTAATACCTTTCTTTGTTATATTTCTTTTAAGAAAATAATTTATTTTATTTCTTAAAACATATATATATATATATATATATGTATATATATATATATATATATATATATATATATATATATATATATATATATATATATATATATATATATATATATATATATATATATATATATATATATATATATATATATATATATATATATATATATATATATATATATATATATATATATATATATATATATATATATATATATATATATATATATATATATATATATATATATATATATATATATATACATATATATATTATATATATATAAGAAATTTATATTTTTAGGTTTTTTATTCAAAACTTTTTTAATAATAAATAATATGTTTTGGATCGGCAAGAGAACAAGTTGAAAAGAAAAACCATGTTTTTTTAAACACACACTGTTAAATATAGGTACTCAATAAGTAAAATGTACTCATTTTTATGCATAGTTGATTCTTAACATAGCACCGAATTCATAAGTTAAATTTTTTGAAAAAGACATGTACTCAAAAATTTGTACAATTAGTAAAAAGAGCAGTTGCTTGCCTACAGTTGGCTGTTATCATAAATCACTTTTAATAAATATCAACAATTACAAGAAAGACTTAAAAGAAATCAAACCCATATCCACCCATAGCACCGCAGTCCGTTGAACTACCAGGTCGACGTGAAGAAGTTATAAAGAGAAGAAACACTAAAAAAGAGTGAAAAAATAATTTAGAAGCAGGATAATTAAGTTGTAATAATTCAGTTTCCATTTAAGCAATCGACATCAAATAATGTGGAAAACCATCTTCTGAACAACTATTTTAAGTTTGTCAGGTCGCTTTGTTAAGATGGCTTGAACAGAAGCTGAGATTAGAAATATTAAATCACACTGCTCATTTTTGAGAAAGTACGATTACTTAAATGTGAGTACGTCATCGCTCATTTACGATGCAATTGTACTCAAAGAAAAACAAGTATTATCAGGAACTCATTTTAAGTACCTTCTCTTTTACTGTGCATGCTCATGTTGTTTTCGTTTAATTTAAATTACTGGGAACCAAAACAACTGGACGTTAAATTGTCGCCAAACCGGTGCCAACGGAGTGCAGATGGTTAAGTTATATATAGGAATATATTTTTAAATATATGCATGTTTTTATAAACAAAAAAAGTAATATTTAAAAATATTTTACTATTTAGCTATATGATAACGATTAAAATCTATTCACTAAGTTTCGACGCGAGCATATACGGTTTCTTTCGAGTTGAAACCTAGTACATTCATCAACATATTCTTGAAACACATCAACATAAAATTGCCTTAGTAATGTGAAATCCAAAACTTTGAAATATCATATTTGAATTTGATATTTATTTATAAGCAATCGATTGAGTAAATCTTTCATGTGTTCTTTAGGATTCAATCTTGATTCGGATATTTTATTATAAAAGTATTTCTGTTTTAAAGTGTATGATTTCAGTGGAAAGAAATCAATATTTTAACTACTTCAATTTGAGATCTTAAAGTAAACTTCTATTATTCATTTAATATACTAATGACAATTAATCTAATTTATATTTTTGAGATAACTTTTCAATAATCATACTTAATTTACAATCCTCTAAATGCTGTCGATGAAAAAATCGATTGGAAAATCAAGAACAGAATATTTTGAAAACGTGGTGTATACCCGTCGAACTTTAAACCGATTACACCATTTTTTTTCATGAAATATTTCATTTAAGCTACATTTTTTATATTTTTTTTATTTAATAAGTTAACAATCAAATACATGTAGAACACTTCTAAATTTATATTTTAGGAAATTGGATGTATAGGATAATATTAATTATATTTTTTTTTTTACAATTCGTGCTAATTTGTTACGACAAATAGGAATAGACAATTAATATATTTGGCCGAAAAGATATCGCTTATATTTAATTTGTAATAGCATATCAATAATTAAAATTGATTTAATGAGCGAACTTAAGTAAGGATAGAATTTTTAAACATCTAAAACGTTGTTCATTGTAAACATTTAATTAAATAATATTAAAAAAAATTAAAAAAAATTAATGAACCTGCATATACAAATTTCCTTACTTTAATAGACAAAACTGAAATTGGCTTGAAAACTGTTACTTTTA
Organism: Troglohyphantes excavatus; assembly: GCA_963932185.1. NCBI lineage: Eukaryota > Metazoa > Arthropoda > Arachnida > Araneae > Linyphiidae > Troglohyphantes > Troglohyphantes excavatus. The sequence goes on along the minus strand of OZ010671.1, from coordinate 31,395,740 downwards.
TAACAAAATATGTAATAGTATAATATATTATTGCCCTATTTGTTTGTTGGTAGTGATCAGAACATTAAACATATCGAACATCAAATCTATGATACATCAAACATATGATATATCAGACAATTTATACACCGAACATATGAAACATCAAACATATGAAACATCAAACATTTGATACATCAGACATATGATACATCAAACAATTTATACACCTAACATATGAAACATAAAACACATGATACATTAAACATATGATACATCAAACATATGATACATCAAACATATGATACATCAAACATATGATACATCAAACAATTCATACACCAAATCTATGATACATCAAACAATTCTTACACGAAATCTATGATACATCAAACAATTCATACACCAAGCATATGAAATATCAAACATATGATACAACTAACACACGATACAACAAACATATGATTAATCAATATCGCATGTAATACATAAAATATCTGATACATCAAATATATGAAGCGTACAAAAATATACATTAAAAATTTAATACATAGGACGTATAGACACAAACAATAATACTTTCTTCGTTCTATAATTCTCGTTGGGTAATGTAATAAATTAATGTTGTTGGTTAATTGAAATAACGCCCAATGGAACTACACAATGGTATATTGGTAACTGTTCTGGATCTAACCCCCCCCAAAAAAAAAAACGAGAACCCCACGTAGACTTGAAAGACCTCTGAAACATGCTCAGATGACGAATACAACGCCTGAGCAAGCGTCCCTAGCCTGATTCGAAATTTGAATTTTGCACATACAAATTTTAGTTTGGCGACCTTAATTTTACACCAAGTCGCCATTTTGACGCCAAACTTTTTATGAAATGTTCAGTTTTTTTACAGACAGTCGTCATTTTCTACATCAATCCGAATGATGTAAAAAGTGGCCGAAAAATATGACCCAACTTTTAAAAAATAATGTATTTCGTTAATAAAATATGTTCCCTGTAAATAATAAAGTGCCTCTTTTTGTTTATAATTCTTATAAATATTTACAGAGGCTATATATATGCACACACTTAAGTAAACCAACCTATCAAAATTTTGTAATAATAAAAATTCATTTTCAATAATTGACTCTTATATTTTTCAGTAAATTTTTTTATAAGACGGTGATATTTTTAGAGTTCAAATAGAAAATTGCTTTTAATTTTATACGAAAAAAGCTTTTACGATTACAAACATATCGTAATCTAACGTTTAGCTCCTAATTTCGAACGCTGCTCTCACGCATCGCTCCAGTCTTCTCTATAGTGCTGATATTTTTACAGCCGTCGTAGAAAGTATATGACATCTCTCAGTTTATGAACTCTCTTCACTCTCTCAAAGCCTAGATTCGAACCCACAACCCTCCGATTATGAATCGAGTCTACAACTGGATCCCATGTTAACCAAATAATCTAGAACAGCAGTAACAGTGAGTTTCCACGTCGTTAAGGTATTTCCTCTTATTCATCAAAAAACTTATTTTCCTAAAATGGAAAAATAATGACTTTTTTATATGTTTTTAATGGCGTTTACGTATATTTATAAAATCTTACTAGCGTAAAGAAGTCTCTTCAATTTATGAAAAAGATATATTCAATTTATACAATGAATATGATCACAGCTAACTTAATCACGAAACATTGCCTTCATGTTCTTTTGACATTTTGGAAGATTGACGAGAAAGTTAAGTACATTTTTAGTAGAATTCAGTAAGAATGTTTCGGAATTGTCATATAATTTAGTGAAGTGGAAAATATTTAACAAGAGTTGAGCTTCGACGTCAGATTTTGATATCGATTTTAAATATCTAGATAAACAATTAAATAATAGTAATTTCGTATATTTTTTATATATTTAAGTTAAATTCTAAGTAAGATTCATGATAATAATTTTTAAAAAAATATTTTTGTATTATCTTCTTAAATATCTTTTTAATGCAATAACATTAAAGCAAATCACAGAAATCCCACTAACCCACTAATCAAATTTCAATTTTCACACCTTGATCCTTTTGAAGCGGAACCACAGGCCTCGGTGTGTCGAATTTTTGTCTTATGTCACAATAAACTGATTATTCTTATCACATTTTTGTGTTTATTGCTATTTATTTTGCATTTTGTCAACGTTTGCATTCGTTTGTAGGGTGTTAATTTTTTATTTGCTATCTGATTTCGAAGTTCATATTTGCTTTTCATTCAATTTTTGTATTTCCACTTCAGCAGGCGTCGGAGGTCTGGCTAAGTTTTGGATAAATCTTACGCTTAGCTATCAGAAACGCCTGCTAGCCATTGTTGTTCTTCGCGGCCTCCTTGATCAGGAGAGGGGAACATTTTGGTTGTTACATAGTTTTGTAGTATATATTCTCACAAATCTTTCAGCATTTTTGCTTTTGTATGTATATATATATATATATGCTTTTTTTAACATGTTTAAGAATAGTTGCAATTTAGAAAATTAAGTTAGATGATTGAATCTGCGGTGCTCTATAGCTATAGTATAATTCATGGTCCCGGGTAATTGTTGATTAGGTACCGCCCATCAATAGAGATTTTAGAAAATCACAATCGATTTTTAGTGAGTTGACCAATGGCCTTATCCAAAATAAGTAAACGAAAAGGTTATATATAATCTATTTAGGCAGAGCCGATATATACTTTTTAATATTTTATTGGAAATTGTTTGGGATCTACACTAGGATAACCTCATAAATTGTAAGAATAGTTAGATGGCAAGCATCACATCTGCACTGACGCCCCACTGTTTATACTTCCACACTGTGACCAACGTTTGCACCAATCATACCTACAAGGAAAATCTTTTGTTAGCCTCGCAATCTTCCGATTATGAGCTCACCGCTGTTTTAATCATTAGGTTGATGGTAATATTTACAAAATAAAATAATCAATTATCAATATATTGAATATTTTCTGAGAAATTCATATAAGTATAAGGATTATATATTCTACAACTGCAACAACTACAACTTACTACAACTTACATCGAACAAAATTTTCACGATTTTAAAAAAGAGTTTTTTTATTATTATTATTTTAAATGTCAACTTTTATGGAAAATATTCTTATGAAAGAATTATGATGAATGACTGTCCTGCTCAAATAAAACTTCTTTGATGTCGGTGAAGAACATATCATTTATCTATTTTCTTTCCCAACGAAAAAGAGCTATCTTACTTTCCTAGACTGTTGTTTTAAGATAGAAACTTACATGGAATCTTGGGTAATATTCTCAAAGCCTCCTATTTCTTGAAATGCTATTATCTTAAAGTATTTTTATTCGCATATGGAATAGTTTTAAGATTTAAAAATGATTTTAGTTTGAAAAGACCGGTGTCTTTGTAATTTTATGACCTTTACTCCCAAAGGGATTTAAAATATATTTTTATAAAAAAAGGAACGAACAGCATTCCTTTGATGTTTTCCTATAAGTTAGTTAACATACTTGTAAAATATTATATTTTTACATTTTTCTTTTAAATATAATTACAAAACAGGAATATATATTTGTTACATTACATTATTTTAAAAATAGAAGTTTATCTTTACAATTTTATAAATGCACCTTTATATTGTTCTCTGTCATATATATATATATATATAGTATATATATATAGTATATATATATAGTTTAATAAACCACAAACCATTTTTCTGAGTTTACAGCATAAATTTCATTTCAACAGACCAGGTATTTATTTAAATTCATTGACAAGAAAAACAAATAGTAAAAATAATCATGGATTCTCGTTCAAGATACTTTATTAAACTCTGGTTATTTGAATTTTTTAAGAAACCTCCCGGAATCACATTTGAATGAGAAATATCTCATTTATTTTTAAATAATTGTCCCGGAATCCCAATTAAATGAGAAATATCTCAGCTATTTATAAATAATTGTCCCGGATACCCATTTAAACGAAAAATATCTCATTTATTTTTAAAAAATTGTCCCGGAATCCCAATTAAATTAGAAATATATCATTTATTTATAAATAATTGTCCCGGATACTCATTTAAATCAGAAATATCTCATTTATTTTTAAATAATTGTCCTGGAATCCCATTTAAAAGAGAAATATCTCATTTATTCATAAATAATTGTCGGAAAGTTTTCAGAAATTCTGCACACTACTTTAAAGGCACTGAAATCCATAATAAAATGTCAAATAAAAATATATTTTTGCTACAATAACTTGTGAGCATCAATTTTGAATAAATTTAACGAATATGTGTAAAATCAGTTCTATTTTACTTATCATAATTACGTTACAAAGCACACTGTTATACATAGGTATTCAAAAATAAGTCAAATGTACTCGTTTTTGGGATACATTTGATGCTTATCATGGCTCCTAATACAAAAGTTTGATTTTTGAAAAAAGACATGTACCTAACAATGAGTATATTGGGTAAAAATGAATAAAAAGAGCAGATGCTGGCCTACATAGGTTGCCTTCAAAAATCACTTCCAATAAATATCGACAATTACAAACAAGACATACCGAGAATTGAATCCAGATCTGCAGACAGCTCTATCCAGGGCCTTATCCGTTAAGCTAACAAGGTGACGTGAAGAAGTTATAAACAGAAGTAAAGTTAAAAAAGTGTTCCAAGAGAATGAGAAGTAAGATAATTGAATTGTAATAAGTCAGTTTCCATTTCAGCAATCGACTTCAAATGATATGGAAAAGCATCGTATGAACAATTATTTTAAGTTTGCTAGGTCACTTTGTTAAGATGACTTAAACAGAAGCTGAGCTTATCAATATTAAGTCACACTGCTTCTATTTGCAAAAGTACGATTACTCAATTTGAGTACGTCAGTGCTCATTTACGATGCGATTGTACTAAAAAAAACGAGTACGTTCTTGTACTTAATTTTAAGGACTTTTTTTACAGTGTAGTAAAAAATATATTTCAGGTTCTAGCAGTTGCGTTTCAATATATTTCAAGTATGTTCTACCAGTAACGTTTCAGTATTTCTAAATCAAAAATATTAAATAGATATTTAATTTTCACCAAGTAATTTTCTTTTATCTAAAAAACAGCAAATATTTTCTTTAAAAAAATACACATCAATTTTACAATACGGGGTAACGGTGGTTTTACGAGGCTCATTACCAATAAAATCCGAATCCTATTAAATTAAGTATATATCCTATACATTCCTAAATTAATGGGGACCCGAGCCCCAAATTCCGAAAAAATTGCATAATTTGTTTTCTTCATAAAACAATGCTATACATATTTAAGAAGGTGTGTACAAAATTTTAAAACAATAAAATAAACAGAAAATATGTTGTTTTAGATGTTTATATACCATTTATCATATTTCTACACACTTTTCGTCTGCAACAATCGTCATTTACTCAAACCATTTTTTTTTTACATTTTGGTTAGGCTTAAAATGCTAAGGCTTTATAACTAATTAACTTAAACTAAACTGTTAATAGTTTTTGAAGCTCTAATATTTGTTTTATAAAAGTATGAATGGCTTTTTAAATTAAGTTATACATTATTTTTTTACGAATTATTAAACATATAAATTTGAAAATGTTTTAAGTTTTGAAATTAAAATAAGTTTTTGAAAACTATTAAAACCCAAATCTGCAAAAGTCTATTGATACGTCTATAGTACATACTTTGGCGTTATTTAATCAATTAAAAATAATTTTAAAAAACATTAAAAATTGAAGGAGAAGTATAGTTTTTTTTTTAAAAAAGTCTATTTAAGCTTAAAAAACGCAAAAAAATAACAAAAATACAAATTTAATATTTTTATTTTTTTAATATTTTGTTATTGATAATTGTTCAGAAAAAGATGCTCTAATAATATTAAAAAAATGGTATTTCTGAATTTATTAATAAACAAATTAGGATTTTGGGGTCGGGTCTCCCTTAAAATTTATTGGTTATTGAATACAAATAAGTATCATATATATAAAGCTGAAATCTTCAAAATGTGTCCGGATCTCTGTTTGTTTGTCAGTACAAAATAAGCTCCGTAACTACACAACATAGATCTTTGAAATTCACAGAATAAATAGTTGAAAAAATAAGAATTTTAACGTGATTATTTTTGAGTCTCTACGATGTTCCATTCGAATGTTATGACATTTTTTAGCGTACTTCAGCAAAGTTTCACGAAGTGGCAACTGTAAAAATCAGTTAAAATCTACGAAGAAATACGAAAATATAATATAAAAAATTATGAGTCGATTAGAATGCCGATATTTACACGAAATTCTCCATAATTACACAACGTAGCTTTATGAAATTTACAGAGAACTTTAATTGAAAAATTAGACATTTATTGTGATAATTATTAAGTTTGTACGATATTCCATTCATTTAGTGCAGCTATTTTAATGTATGTCATTCACTTAACATAGATGACATTATCGTTTGCGATTTTAAAGAATTTTCATTTCGTTATTGACACTATAAAAATGACGTCATAAGTTTTGTTTAATTTAATAATTACTGGAAATATCCCCACATTGGGCTTTTTGTACAATGAGAAGAGGAAATGTATATATTTTCTGTCATTTGCCATTATTTTATTTACCATCGTGCGAAGAACGGGTATTTTTGCCAGTATTCCATAATCAAACAATTCATCGCGTATACGAAGGATAAGGCTAATTAAACTTCCGGATAACAACATGAGGAGTAATTGAAGCAAACGCAATCGGAAAATCCCTAGAGCTCTGCCTTCACTAATTAGTTGTGTCTAAACTTCCTATCGATGCAAATCCTGCAGGAAATATTTTTGAAAAACTTCGCTTTCTTTCAATTATAGGACGGAAAATTAATCTAAAACATATTAAATACCAGTAACAAAAGTTATTTATTATCTCTTGGATTTAGGTTTATTGAATCCAGACAAAGAATTTCGTAAGTGAGTTATTATTCGTATGAATATATATTTTTTAATGACTTGTGGAGTTGGATTTTACACATTAAATTTAAGAAAGGAACTTGTTGATTAAATATCTGAAGTTAAAAAAGGCATTTAACAAAGTATGTCGTGTGGTGTGAGATATATCTGTCCTTTTGTATTTAAAAAATATCCTTACTATTAATTAATTGTTTTTGAGACTTTAAATAAATTGTAATTAAGCTCTTTCAAATAATTTTAATGAGAAAATCAATTGTTTATTAGTTGGTAAGTATGCAAGAAGTGCACTGCTAAAACTATATATTCAAAAATAAGTAAAATGTACACATTTTTTAGTGCATTCGTTGCTTATATTAGTTGCGAATACGCAAGTTTCATTTTTGAAAAAGACATGTACTCAAAAATGAGTAAAAAGAGCAGTTGCTTGCCAGGAGTAGGTTGCCATCATAAATCACTTTCAATAAATATCAACAATTACAACTAAGATTTACCAGGAAACAAAAGCATATCCTAAGGCATCGCAGTCCCGTGCCTTATACATTGCAGTAGGTCGACGTGAATAAGTTATAAAGAGAAGAAATGCTGAAAAGGTGTTACAAAAGAATGGGAAGTAAGATAATCGAGTTGTGATAACTCAGTTTCCATTTAAGCAATCGTCATCAAAGGATATGGAAAACCATCTTCTGAACAACTATTGTAAGTTTGTCAGATCGCTTTGTTAAGATGGCTTGAACAGAAGCAGAGATTAGCATTATTAAATAACACTGCACATTTTTGAGAAAGTACGATTACTTAAATTCGAGTAGGGCATCCTCCCTCATTTACGATGCAGTTGTACTTAAAGAAAAACAAACACGTTCAGGCACTGATTTTTAAGTATTTTTTTCTCCAGTGTATGTAAGATTAGTGTTCCCAAGTTAATACGTAAAATATATTTATACAGAAAGAAATCAAAAAGTATCCTAACTTTATTTATTTACCCAAAAGTTGATAGGAGTATCTCATATGGTAAACATGTATTATCAACTTTTTAACTGTTTTGAGAAAATCTCAAAAACCGCAAACCTGGTAACGTTTTTTTATACTGCAAGAATATTTTGAATTTTGGTCAGTTATTCGAATCCTTTTAGTATCAAAAATTATCCGAATCGATGTGAGAAAAAAATCAGCAAAATCCATAGTTTATAAGTTTTATAGGTAAATGATAATAAGTTACAATGCTTTACATAACAAATCAAAATTCGTCTTTTAGTAAATAAATAACCTTTTTTCGTTGAATTATCCAATTATCCGGATATTCGATTATCCGGATGGGGTCTGGCCCAAATTGATCCGGATAATTCAAGTTCTACTGAAATAGTTCTTGATGTTTCGTTAGCGGTAAAATTTAGAGCCTAAGTGATGAAATAGCTTATAATATAAAAAAAATTATCTTTGGAACTTTGGGATATAACCCGTTTTGCACCTGGGTTACTCATAACCCAAACCATGACTAATACGCAAAATCACTCTAGAAATTACAATGGAAAATCACCGATTATTTATTATTTAGTCTGGTTGGCTGACAAGTGGAGTAAGTCCAAAAAATGGCGATTTTTATTTATGGCGATTTTTGTTTTATTGCAGATTATGCCGTTAAAGTTTGTGTTCTATCAAATCATACCATCAAAACACAGTAAACATTTATTTTTAAGCATTTAGCAAGAGCTATAAAAGCCAAATTTCAAAGCCTTGCAATGAGAGTAGAATTAAGTTTTTACACTCTCCTGTAAGGTTAGAGCCCCAGTTGCTCAGTGGATAAGGCGTTCAGCTACTAATCAGAGGATTGGTGGTTCGAATCCGTGCGATGGCCGTGACAAAGAAAAGCAAAAAAGTAGTAATCTTGTGGTCGGAGGGTTGCCAGCTTCGCTACAAAAATACTAGAAAGTCGTCCAGACCATCCAACAAATTATACTGGCGTGTATACGGGACTGGTGCACGATAAATCTGATGGGGGTCCAATGTCCCGAAGTCTATTGAGGTTGCGTCGGGTGCCAGCTCAGGTGTTGTCCTCGTCATCTGACCATGGTTCAAAAATACGAGGCATCGTTCCCGGGTCTTTCCTTCTAGATAGGTCTCGAACCGTCGCCAATTGCAAAACTGTGCAGCTCTAGTGGCAACGTTAATTAAACAAACCAAACCATCCTTAAAGTTGTTTATATACTGTGACAAACAATAAATATATAATAAAGGCATATGCAATTGATTTTTGAATCAACATCGTATGTTAAATTATTAAGTTTTTTATTAAATACGTTATCTACCTATTATCACCCATTTCGTAAAAGTGCATTATGTTATGTCATGGGCTAAATAAAAAAAAATCCTCAAGAAAGCATTTAAAAAAGTGTTAATCCAAATAATATAAGACAGATAGTTTTATTATATTTCACAAACTTTGGATTCTGATTTCTAGCTTTTAAATTTAAAACTAATTATGATTTTTAAATATTTCTAAAAATATCCTTAGTCTATTTTTAGAGATAGGTTGTAATTCAAACTTAAATTTGATTTTCCGAGTTTTTCTTTGAAATCTTTTCAATTGAATTAAAAATAAAACATTTTTGAAAAATTAATGTTATAAAAATAAAACTAATATAGTTAATTATCATTCTTGGGTACTAGTTTGTATTTGTATTAAAATATTCCTTAAAAAACTGTATTTGTAACAAACATTTTCAAAAAAAGTAAATTTTACTATGAGCTTTATTTTTTAACTTTCGCTTCGAAACATTTCAAAGATTTTTTTTTTTTGTTTTCGCTAACATACGGAAATTTAAAAAGTAAAGTTTAACGAATATGCAAATAAACTAATCGATTACAAAACGTACAATACGTCTGTGATTTTTTTTTAATTATTTGTCTTTCATTGCTATTTTTATAACCGAGATCCCTTTCTTCGTTTCATTTAATGTTTAGTGGGTCACTAATATTTATTTTCCATTTTATTTCTTTTGCGCCACGTTTTTATATTGCGAATATCTATTTTTCTTTTGTATTTAAATATATTAACAATTTTTCTCTCGGATTTGCACGGTTTAAAAATCTTCATTTTGAGTTCCATTTTTATAGCACAAATAACGAAATGACTTTTCATAATTTCAAAAAATGCATCAGGTGAAACAAAATAACGAAAATAACATATAAAATCCTATGAATTAAACTAATATCCTTTTTCTGGAATATGTATTGAATTCAGTAGCTTTTTTTTCATTACAAAATAAAATATTAAACTTATTCTTTTGCAATTTTTATATATTTTTCAAAAAAATTCGAATTGTTTATTACACTTTGAATGTTTTTTTAAACTATTTTAGTGTTTAGAAAACCCGAATTATACATTTCTTAAGTTATCAAATTTAATTTAAACAAAATTTAAAATACACTATTTCTAGGAAACCGAATTAAACTTTTATATGTAAGATCCCATACTTTTAAAAAATATTCACTTTAAAAAAATAATTCAATCTCTTTGTAACATTTTTATATACAGTCAATCAATATAATTTTCCTTAAAACGCACAATAGTGTATAGAATCTACTTATAATTTAGTCTGTACCTACTGTTTTATTAAAATAAAATTTTTGTATAGTAGCAATTAATTTCTTGTTAACACATAAATAATATCACTTATATAAAAACATATAATTGCACACTCTCAAAATTATTTTCTCATAAATTAATTATATATATATATATATATATATATATATATATATATATATATATATATATATATATATATATATATATATACCCATACCCTAAAGCACCGCAATTCATTGCCTTATCCGTTGTACTATAAAAGCAACGTGAAGAAGAAGTTATAAGCCAAAAAAAATTCTAAAAAGGTGTATCAAAAGCATGGGAAGTAAGATAATTAATTGGGTTGTAATAACTCAGTTTCCATTTAAGCAATCGACATCGAATAATATGGAAAACCATCTTCTGAAAAACTATTTAAATTTGTCAAGTCGTTTTTTTTAAGATGGCTTGAACAGAAGCTGAGATGAGCAATATTAAATTACACTGATTGATCTATTTTGAGAAAATATGATTACTTAAATTGGAATACGTCATCGCTCATTCACGATGCAATTGTACTCAAAGAATAACGAGTAGGTTCATGTACTCATTTTTGAGTACCTTTTTTTACATTGTAGCAGCTATTCGAGGTGTAAATGGAAAATTTTAAAACCTTAAAATTGTCAGAAACCTCTGTCAATCTCTATTTTTCGATCCTTATGATAACACTACAACTTTCAAAAGGCTGTATTAAAAATATTATTAAATTGAATAGCTCATTTGCGTCACTTAGTGTGTATGTGTACTTAGTAGTATAACTATGTGTGTAATTATATAGATTTTAGTATGAAGTTAAAAATCATACAATAAATAATGTATGTAAACTATGTTAGTGTATAATTCCTTAGTGTGTGATACAAATATAAAATATATTCAACTGATAACAACTTACACAAACAAAGGAGGCATCAATATTCAGTAAAAGCCATGTCATTTCATAGGCTTTTCGAAAGCTTTTCATATGATTTCAATATCACTTTTATCCATCTTTTTCGAAAACCCGTTTTGCGTTATCAAAACATCAATGTAAATAATACCTGGTTGAGAGCACTCAGAAATTCTATCTGGGAACTCTGTCAATCTCTATTTTTCGATCCTTATGATAACACTACAACTTTCAAAAGGCTGTCTTAAAAATATTAATAAATTGAATAGCTAATTTGCGTCACTTAGCTCATATGTGTGTAATTATAAAGATTTTAATATGAAGTAAAAAATAATACAATAAATAATGTATGTATATTATATTAGTGAATAATTCCTTAGTGTGTGATACAAATATAAAATATATTCAACTGATAACAACTTACACAAATAAAGACATCAATATTCAGTAAAAGCCATGTCATTTCATAGGCTTTTCATATGATTTCAATATCACTTTTATCCATCTTTTTCGAAAACCCGTTTTGCGTTATCAAAACATCAATGTGAATAGCACATGGTCGAGAGAGCTCGCAAATTCCATCGGAGAACTCGGAATTGGAAGTGAATATAACCGCCAGCCATGACATTGTTTATTATGTTTAGGAATGATAGTGTGTTTTGGACATTTTTCTGCGATAAAGGAGAATAGAAGGAAATGAGAACGTAGATTTTCAATTTGATGTTTGGTCTGTTTATCAAATCGGTTTAAGTTGTTGGTTTTGCGGAGTTTCGATTAGAAAATGCTTGTATGATAGGTATCGTGAAATTAAAATTAAAATAAACTGATTTAAAATTACAAATATTGTATTTCTATAAATTTTTCTATGGTAACATTTAAAGTTATGCGTATACGTTAATATTCGTTACTTTAAACAATTGTTTTAGATTCATTTAAAATTTCAGTAAATGTATAATTCGGTAAAAATAACTAATTTGTTTCGCAAAAAAAAAAAAAAAACTTATTTTTTTAAATACTCTTTTTTAATTATTTATTTATAAAATAATCTTTCTAGAAAAAAGTAAAACCGACTTTGAAGGAAAATGCGCTAAAAGGTAAAAAATATTTTTTAATTTTACGAATGGATTGAAAAAATTGAACTATTGATTGTCAATTTTATACTTATTAAAAAAATTTGAAATCGGCGCCAAAATTTAGGTAGGATTTTTGTAATTTGGCACCAACTTCAAAAGGTTGTTATAAGTATAAAATTGACATTCAATAATTAAATTTTTTCAACTCATTTGTAAAATTAAAAAAAAAATTTAACTTTTTAGCGCATTTTCCTAAAAGTCGGTTTTCCTTTTTTCTAGAAAGATTATTTTATTCTCTCAAGTGAAACATCCCATATCCAACAAATTTTATTTTTTTTGCAAATATCTCAAGTAGAACCGAAATTCCGCGCGAACATACATAAAAAAAATACATAAAGGTCGAATTGATAACCTCTCGACTTGGCGCGCGTTGGCGGTTTTAATTTAAAGTTTCTGGCGGTGATATTTTGGAGTTTTGGTTGGCGCGCTGTTCAGTCGGTTAAAAAACAGATTTTCTAAGAAATCCACGTGATTGTTAAAATTAAATTTACTTATGGAGATCATTGATCTGTAACTGTAACTTCCAGATTGTGCAAGACATTTTGTTGACTCGAAGCCAATTGATGGAGTAACAACTGTAAAAGTCAAGGAGAGTGAAGACTATATATAGAAGGTGCGCTGGTTTTTCGCTTTTTGAAAGTGGACAAGGAAAGCACATTTTTTATGTCATTTTAGCTCCACCTTGCTATGGGTTTTTGATCATTCTCATTGGCTGTGTGTTTCAAGCATTGCTACTTAGGTTCGATCCCCGGTCGGGTAACAACTGGTGATTTAATTTTTAATTAGCAAAATAAAGTAAATATATATAAATACCTGTTAATAATTGTGTTCAGGTAGCTTCACTACTAATCCGTCCTTGTTTTGTTATGTCCCTGTATTTTACTTGATTGAAATTGTAGCTCATTTAATATGTCCAATACAAATGCATTGACCTGATGTTTGCTAACCCCATTTTACTCTTTCAAAATTCATGGACATGCTCTCGTGGCAGCTAATATTATTTTAATACGCTTAATTTATTATGCAAATTTTTCCATACTAAATGCAATCCTTAAAATATAATTTAAACTTCTAAAATTCAGCAAATTCTAAATTAAAATTGCGAATATCATTTTTAAATAGTTCAGAAAAAAACGAATAGATGGCAGCACCTCACAAACGAGAGCATTAGACACGCCTACAGAAAGCGCGAGGTAGGCTTCACTATGACGTCAAAAATGTGCTTTCCACGCCTTCCATCAGACAGCGCGAGAATGAGCACACCTTATATATATATATATGGTCTTCACTATCCTTGTGTAAAAGCCATCGCTGAGTTACGATGCAATTGTACTCAAAGAAAACTAAGTATTCTCAATAACTTATTTATAAGTTCAATTTTTTAAAGTGAAGAAATATTTTTTTGTAGTTTTTAAGAGAATTTAATTTATAAATGAAAATAATACAATTATTAAAAAAAAGTTATAATAGAAAGCAGACAAAAAAATATTCCGCAGCTTAAAAATATTTCATGTGTTGGATCAAACGAGAAACAACACTTTAAAAGCTCGTTAACCTTTAAAACAAAATCTGTTTTTGTTCCCTTTAAAAAAAAGATTTTGTTTCGTTTATTTTTTTGCTGGTAATATGAAACATTGCGTTTTTTATGAGGATTTAACTCGAAACCAAGCTTTTCACCAGCTCCAACTTCTTTGAAACAAGATTTATTGCATACAATGTTTTACTTCTTCGCTTTAACCGCAAGAGGCTTGTTCCTGAAATAGAAAAAGATACGCATTCTTTAGGCGCAAGGGGGAAAAAACTTAGAGAAACATTTTTACAAAGCGGTTTGGTTTTTCTATATATTAGTATCATTGCAGAACATACACTTCAAGCAATTCTCAAATTCCCTTCTCTGAAGCATTACTCAGATGTTTCTGTAATCTATTTTATAGAAAAGCGTTAAATTCAAGAATAAATTCCAAAAAAAATTAACGTAAAATAATAGTTTGGTTTGGTTTAAAGATTATTCTCGCAACTGTTCTTAAAAGATAATAAAGCATTTTTTCGAAAATGATATATTTTTTTAATATAAATAAATCCAATTAAAAAAATGAGTTAAACAATGTGAGTTTGATATTATATTTTAAGATTAGGTATTTTTCTATTGGAAAAAAAAGTTACTGCCGCTGACAAACGATAACCATCTTTCAATTTCCATATTTTGATTCACTTCTCAAATAGTTACCATCGCATAATACTGAGTTTGTTTAGAAATATTTGTGAAATGCGATGATGGTATATTGTTTTTGGTAATAAAACTCTTATGTTAGAAGTTAAGTTATGTCAAAGTTGAAAAATGCAAGAAGTTGCATTGTATCAAGCAAACCGGAAGGCAACAAACATTCCATAAATCTAATTTTTGATAGAAAAATAGCCATGTATCTGATCTAATGCATGTCGTTTATGTTTTTGAAAAGAGTTATTAGTTTTTTAAAATATAAACTTTTAAAAATTCAAACAATGTGCGGCCATTTTTTTTCTGTAACGCAATAAATACATAAAAAAAATTTTAAGAGAATTTAATTTATAAATGAAAATAATACAATTATTAAAAAAAAGTCTTTTATCAATTATTTTTTGTGTAAAAAATACATTTTACTTTAAAGGTTTTAAAAATAATACAATGACAACTTAGATTAATGTTTTCGTTTGATATGTTTTTGTTAAAGAAAATGGCGAACGTTTTATTTTAATCAAGTTCATTTTCTATGCTTGTGCTTTTTCATTTGATTTTAATTAATTGTGTATAAAGATTGATTTGTTTTCAATTTCATTCATTTGAGGTCTCAATGTTATTTGATGTAGTTTTAATCTTTGTGTTTGTAATTTTATTCATATTGTCGGAATTGTTTTATTAAAATTGCTTGAGAATTACAATACTTTTTAAATCAGCGCCATTTGGCGCCCAAAACGCTTAAGCCGAAATACAGTGCCATTGAAGCCAATCAAATGCAATAACCATTGACGTTTCACTAATTTTATGGCAAATGTGTTGTAGATAAAGAATTAGTACAGCATTTTTTCAATGGGAAGTAACAAATTCTCCAGTATTGTTCCAGAAGGGAAGATACATTAATTATTTACTATGACTCCATATACACTTCAATACTCGATTTCATGTACAAACTCTTAGTAACAGTTATTTTTATAATACATGAAACAAATTACTATTATTTGACTTTTTATTTAAAATATTATACAGGTTTACAATTAAAACAAATTTAGGCTGTCTTCAAGCAAAATTCCTCACTTTACCAGCTTCGCTACAAAATACTAGAAACATCCGCGAAAATTAATCGCGTGTATACGGGACTGGTGCACGATAAATCTGATCGGGGTCCAAAGTCCCGACGTCTATTGAAGGCGTTGGGTGCCAGTTCAGGTGTTTACTCGTCATCTGACCATGGTTCTAAAATAACATAGTACATGTATAAACGAATATGTATGTGTTCCCTGTTCTTTCCTTTTTTCGAGATAGACCCCAAACCGTCGCCAATAGCCCACTGTGCAGCTCTAGTGCGACATTAATCAACCAAACCAAACCTCTCCACAGTCAGTCAAAATCCTAGCTTCGTATAACAAAAGGTCAGCCATCGAATTTGAATACCCGCTGGAGCTGGATGAATTTTCTTTCCAACCACATGCCCGGTTGGTTTTGGTTTGGTTTGGTTTGGTTTGGTTTGGTTTGGTTTGGTTAATTAACGCCACACTATAGCTGCACAGTGGGCTATTTGCGACGGTTCGTGGTCTATCTCGAAATAAAGACCCGAGAACACATACACATTCATACATGCACCTCGTTATTTTAGAACCATGGTCAGATGACGAGGAAACACCTGAACTGGCACCGTTCAATAGACGTTGGACATTGGACCTCGATCAATTTTATCGTGCACCAGTCTCGTATACACGCCGTTAATTTTCGCGGATGTTCTGGACAACTTTTCTAGTATTTTTGTAGCGAAGCTGGCCACCCTCCGATCACATGATCACTACTTTTTTACTTTTCTTTTTGTCAAATCCATCGCGCGGATTCGAACCACCAATCCTCGGATTAGGAGCTGAACGCCTTACTCGCATGCCTGGTTGGCAAAGTGCTTGAGCCGGATTAGACTGGGGCACTTGGTTTGCTTAGCGATGAATAAGGCAGTGAAAGTTGGTTTGCTTGAGGCTGGATTGTTTGGTTTGCTTGAGGGTCCGTAACATTAAGGAGTGGAAAGGTCGTCACAAATATATTGTATATAACACTTGACGAACCATGCCAATTCATTTTATACCCCATTTGTCAAAAACATTTCAATATAATTTGAGATATACGAAGATATAAAAACATTGATCTTTATGACAATCTTGATTCCTTATGACATTATGAAATTCTGCAGTATTCTTTAAAGTATACATATAGTATCTGTAGAAATGTACAATAAGAAGTCTTCTAATTGTTATCTTTAATTTTTTATATGCATTCAAAATTAGAATGTTACAAAATAAACAAATATATTTAAAATTCATATCACATTTACATTTGTGACTAAAATTCACGACTAAATAATGAAAGCTATAATCTTATAATTCCCCTCCCAATTGCACAGATTTTATTAAATAAAAGTACATCAAAATTAAATAACATTCTTTTTTCGAATAAAATCAAACGAAAGTGATAGATTTATTACCCAAAATGAATGATTCAATGCAGATTAGAAACCTGATCTTTAAACTCATTAAATCTAGTGTATTAACAATCTGAAACTGAAATAGAATATTTGCACTGTCTGAAACAATTTCCAAACAATAAATAAAATATTTAATCGAAAATACTACAAAAAGTACACTTCCTTCCAACTTATAGATTTCCGTTTTATTTAATGAACTCTTAAGATAAAAGGAAATTGAAAATGGCGCATATGTTTTCTTTTATTCAAATATTCAAAAGCCACCAACGATAAATTATATTTATTTCTACGATTAACCATTTCTTCAAAGAAGTTCTTGAAAAGTAGGGCATAACTCAGACTTTAAATTTAGTTGGGGCTTAATTGCTTCTGGGGCTTTTACGCCCCATTTATAATACAGCTTCATTTATTTAAACGCATTCACAAAATGGCGTAATCGGTTTCAGGAAAGAAATGGAAAGCAGCGACATTTTTTCCTATAGTTATTTCTTTGCGCTTGAGGCAATAGCAATAAGCGCGAAACGAATACAATTACTTAATATTGAAGATGTTTGTGATATAAATAGATAAAAATAAATGTTTTTATTGCTTTTTCATGTCTTTTTCCGACTTTTTTATGCCGTATTTCCTTAGTCGTATTAATTGAAATGTAGGAAAAAAGGGATGAGCGTTTATATAAACATCTCTTTTTATGCGTAATGTAGAAGTAATGCCCTTGCTTTCCTTTGAATTGGGAACACTCCGGAAGTAATTAAAATAATACTGTCGATTTTTTTTTGTAAGTAGTTATTAGCAAAGACTCTTCTGAGAAAGACTAATCTGAAATGTATTTATTCGTTTCACAAGTTGTTAATTCAGTATGCTTTGGATTTTAATCATATAAATATAAATAAATAAGTTCTTGTAAGTAATTAATTAACTCACTTTACAGTATTCTAAAAAACTTATGTTTATCTTTTTCGTATACGGTAACTTTTCAACTGCATTTTTTCAATAGCAAATAGGATTAATGGCGGAATTTCAAATGTTCTTCATTTTGACTGGTACATATGTTCTAAAGAAAAATAGTAATTATTCAGATAATATATTATTTTAAAAACCTATTTTATTTGCTAGTATCATAGCATATATTTTGCTTTTATCTTATCCACTTCTCAAATTTTCTTCAAAACGACCAGAAATGAAATATATTCTTTACAAATAAATATAACTTCACAGCCTTTGAATAAAATATTTTTATATATTTTTTTTTATAACAGTTAAACCTTTTGGGGGAACCAATGGTTTTGATAAAACCTTCGACTTTGGTTTCATTCAATATTTAATATTTTATAGATTTCTTTCCACGTTAAAGACAATTGTACAACTATCACTTGTAGTAATTCAATTAATAACCTACAGTTGTACTAACTACTTGTTTACTATTACATTGCTTTTCTTTTAGTACAATTGCATCGGAAAAGAGCGATGACGTAATCAAATATAAATAATCGTACTTTCGAAAAAATGAGCGGTATTGCTTAATATTGCTGATACCAGCTTCTGCTCGAGCCATCTTAACAAATTGACCCTGCAAACTTAAAATATGTGTTCAGAAGGTGGTTTTCAACACATTATTTGATGTCAATTCATTAAATGGAAACTGAGTTGTTACGATTCAATTATCTTACTTCCCATTCTTTTGCCACGCCTTTTAACATTACTTCTGTTTATAAATTCTTTACGTCGAGCTCTGGTAGTACAACGGATCTGGGCCCTGGACCTCGGTACGGACGACATCAGGTAGAAGGTTTGGGTT
Source organism: Troglohyphantes excavatus (assembly GCA_963932185.1). Lineage (NCBI taxonomy): Eukaryota > Metazoa > Arthropoda > Arachnida > Araneae > Linyphiidae > Troglohyphantes > Troglohyphantes excavatus. Next base: position 31,376,637 of record OZ010671.1, on the reverse strand, counting down.
CGATTCCCGGTAAGTCCTGGTTGTAATTGTTTAAGGTGATTTATGAAGGCAGTCTCTGTTGCCAAACAACTGTTCTTTTATTCACTTTACTCAGTTTTGAGTACATGTCCTTTTCAAAAATGAAACTTATGTATTCGGATCTATAAAAAGCACCGAATGTAATCAAAAATGAGTACATGTTACTTATTTATAAGTACCTATTTTTAACAGTGTAGTTGAAAGGTTAAACGAGAACATAACGTTGCATTAAATGTAGAATCCGTGGATGGTTAAGTATTTTTATAACTATATATATATATATATATATATATATATATATATATATATATATATATATATATATATATATATATATATATATATATATATATATATATATATATATATATATATATATATATATATTACCTATTTGGTCACTGTGAGTCTAACGATGTACTACTTGTTATTGGGAGGTTAACTGACAGTCTAACAATGTTGAATTTTTTTAATATCAACTCTACTAGTAAGGGTAAACATAGTCAAGCCCATTTATTCCTTAATAAATAACATAAACTTAATACATACTATATAATTAATATATATAATTAATATATACAATTACTATATGCCCAATATATACAATTACTATATGCCCAATATATACTATATAATTAATGTATACTATACACTTAATGTATTCTATATACTTAATATATACAAAAAACTAATGAAATAATTACTCTTTTACAGAACAATATGATTAAACTAACTGTTTTAATGTTTGTGTTGATTTTTCGGAGGGAAAAGTTTAGTGTAATTATAATAAATGTAAACAATAGTTATATAAAGCAAAATTTAAACATATTTTTATAAGTACACCTCTTAAAAGTTATTTAAATTACGATATTTTACTTGTAGACAATTCATTCAAAGGTACAAATTCTTGTATAATAACGTTTCCAAAAAATATTCCTTGAGAAATTAGACCTGCAATTTACACTCGCACATATCGCACCCATCGCACCCATAAAACGAAATTCCATCTCTCATTATTCATCGTACTCTTCAGTCTCGCGAACAACAAGGCACGTGACCATTTTCCATTTGCGGAGTCTCGCAGCTGAAGTTGAATCGCGATGACAGTTGCAATCCATTCGGATCTTTTGGAATGTGTTTACACAGGAGATTTGAAAAATGCATGCGTCGGGAAAAGAGTATGAAGAATGGTTTTCAAACGTGAAATATGGTTTCACGCGCACCGCAAAAAGTGACATTGAAGTGCTCTGTGAATGATAGGGAATATATAGAGATCCAGGGAACTATTCTGATTGCTTTGTTACGTAACCGATTTGTGTTTTGTTTTAATGGATTATGCTAATTTCGGAAATCGAAATAAGGGCAATATTTATCAATATAGTTTGTAATGTTAGAACTGGAATATCCTAATTGGGCTTTGAGACAGTTGATGGTCGTAAAAAAATGGATTTATATTTTCAACTTAATTTTTATTGCACTCTTAAAAACGGGTGTTCAAAAATAAGTAAAATTTCATTATTTTTTATTATATTTGATGCTTATCATGGCTCCGAATACATAAGTTTCAATTTTTAAAAAGACATGTACTCAAAAGTAAGTACAATGGGTAAAAATGAATAAAAAGAGCAGATGTTAGCCTACATAGGCTACTTTCATAAATCACTTTCAATAATTATCGACAATTACAACTAAGACTTACCGGGAATCGAAACCAGGGATCGCAACCAATGCCTTATCCGTCATACTACCAGTGCGACGTGAAGAAGTTATAAACAGAAGTAATGTTAAAAAGGCGTGGCAAGAGACTGGGAAGTAAGATAATCGAGTCGTAATAATTCAGTTGCCATTTAAGCAATCGCCATCAAATGATGTGGAATACCATTTTCTGAACAAATATTTTATGTTTGCCAGGTCTAATTATTAAGATGGCTTGAACAGAAGCTGATAATAGCAATATTAAACCGTACTGCCCATTTTTCCGAAAATACTATTACTTAAATATACTATTACTTTCGTCGCTCATTTACGATGCAATTGTACTCAGAGAAAAACGAGTACGTCCATGTACTCATGTGTAAGCACATTTTTTAACAGTGTAAACTAGAATAATAGTTTTATTTATTGTTTTAGTCACAGAGTTGAAGTCTGTTTTTCAAATTTATATATTTTTTACTAATAAAACGGAAACGATTTCTTACACACATAAAATTTACCTTATCCTTTTCAACCTTATCCAAATTATAATGTAAATCATTCCCATTGTCATCTCTAAAAAATTTCATCTTTCACAAACAAAAATAGAAATTGTCGGCAAGATCATCCTTAAAACAAATTCCAAATCGAAAATCGAAAACCTAAAGTCAAAAGGAAAAAAGTAATCCCATTGCATTTTTCATTAGCGTCGTCAATTCTTTTATTCGTGTTGTACTGTTAGTGTTAATATTTAGGTATTTACTATTACTCTAATCCTGTGCACTATTTATTTGTCAGTTTTTTTAATTATTCCGTGTAGTTTTACAATACAATAGTAAACTCATGCTTTTAAAATATCCCTACATTACACTTGCAAGGAATAAAAATAGAACATTTTGTAAGAGCTCCAAACCCTGTAAAATTTAATGAAATGCTTGTGGAAGGGGATTTACTTCTTTGAAAATTGTTCGACCTTTTAAACAAATCTTTTAAGGTATTTCCCTTGTGTTTTGTAGTAGAACGAGAATTGCACAGGCACACTCCTACGCGCGAATGTTGAACTCTCATTGTTCATCAGTTTAATGGCTATTCAAATAGGAAATTATACAACAGAGTGTACGTTAACAGAGTGTGTGTGCGTGTGCGTGTGCGTGCGTGCGTGTGTGCGTACCTGAGTGCGTGCGTGTGTGTGTGTGTGTGTGTGTGTGTGTGTGTGTGTGTGTGTGTGTGTGTGTGTGTGTGTGTGTGTGTGTGTGTGTGTGTGTGTGTGTGTGTGTGTGTGTGTGTGTGTGTGTGTGTGTGTGTGTGTGTGTGTGTGTGTGTGTGTGTGTGTGTGTGTGTGCGTGCGTGCGTGCGTGCGTGCGTGCGTGCGTGCGTGCGTGCGTGCGTGCGTGTGTGTGTGTGTGTGTGTGTGCGTGCGTGCGTGCGTGCGTGCGTGTGCGTGCGTGTGCGTGCGTGTGCGTGCGTGCGTGCGTGCGTGCGTGCGTGCGTACCTGAGTGCGTGCGTGCGTGCGTACAAGCGTGCGTGCGTGCGTACATACATACATACATATATATTGTTCTGCCAAACATCTTAGTTTGTATATAAAAATATATTTTAAACATCTTTTATTTAAGATAGCGAATAAGAAGTATGGCATAAAAATTGTAAATATAGTCAATTTCAAAAAAAATTATTAAAAAATATTTTTTAAAACAATGTATTGTTTCCCTGTAATGTTGTAAACATATTTTTTTAAGATAGTAATAAGCCGTATGACATATAAATTGGAAATATAGTCAATTTCAGAGTATTTTATTAAAATATATTTTTAAAAACAATTTATTGTTTCTTGTATTTTATTGTTCTGCGAAACATCGTAGTTTGTATATAAAAAATTTTAAAGAAAACTACTTTAATATAAAAATATATTTTAAACATCTTTTATTTAAGATAGCGAATAAGAAGTATGGCATAAAAATTATAAATATAGTCAATTTCAAAGATTTTTATTAAAAAATATTTTTTAAAACAATGTATTGTTTCTCTGTATTTTACCGCTCTGCCAAACATCTTTGTTTGTATATAAAAATATGTTGTAAACATATTTTTTTAAGATAGTGAATAATCAGTATGACATATAAATTGGAAATATAGTCAATTTCAGAGAATTTTATTAAAATATATTTTTAAAAACAATTTAAACTCATTAATAAGTATTGAGTTATGTGTCTTGTATTTTATTGTTCTGCCAAACATCTTAGTTTGTATATAAAAATGTTTTAAAAAAATTTAAAATATGTTTAAAATATAATATATTTTAAACATGTTTTATTTAAGATAGTGAATAAGAAGTATGACATAGAAATTGTAAATATCGTCAATTTCAACTTTAAAAAAAATTGTAAAAAGAAATTGTGAATTTTTACAAAATACAAATTTTACCATCTTAGCTTTATAACTGCTCCTTTCCTCCGTGTCAAGTAGTTTATTCCTAAAGCTCCTCCTCTGTTACATATGTCAACCTACAAAGAAATCATGGACAGTAAAAAAAAAGTTAGAAGTTTATTCATCAGTTCTTTCAAACTCGTAAACAGCATCTGCAAAACTCATGAATAATAAGCCTTTCTTATCTTTTCCACTGGGAAAAGACATTTCTAGAAGAAGAAAAAAACAGATTCACACTACTTTTTCAGGTTGCGTTATCCTATTTAAAATATACAGATATTTTTTTGTTATATGTCGTACAATGTTTCCGGTATCTTATCTTAAAATTTCCATGTGAAAGAGAATCTTATCTGTGTTTACTTAAGTTTCCGAAAAAAAAATAGTTTACTTTCACTTTCTAAGAGTGTTAGGTTATACTAAATGCTCAGATGTCGTTTCGATTTTCTATGTCGTCTAATAACTAAAATATGTTAAATTGTGATAAGTTAAATTTTTAATACCTTAAAATTATGTTGAAACTATTAGTTTAGATACCATTTACAGAATTAAATAATAATAAGGGATGTCTACTTTCGAAGAATTACTAGTCAATCTTCGTTGGTGTTTTTTTGCAAACCAATTTCAGCTTTGCTCACATTAATCCCATGCCTTTCCGCCGTTTTAGTTTAATTCAGCCCGTTTGACAGTCTTTTTACGGTAGTTCAAATTTTGAAATGTAGATGGCGCCACAATGATAACTTTTCGGTTATTTTAGCGTAATAAACTAACTAATTGCTTAAAATTTTATAGTTTTAGCACATGTTTGCACATCTCTAGTTCCCTCCCTTGCAAATAATACTTTGATAATAAAAATAGTTTAAGAGGAGTGACTGTCACAAAAAATCTCCTCGGCTATTCAATATATAAATAAGACAAGTTTTTAAATTGCACTCCACAAATAAATTTATTTATTTAAAATGTGTTTTATAAAAACAAATTCATATAAGTGCCCTTATATACCTTCGTCAATTAATATAAGTACCCTCAGGTAATAAATATATAGATTTTTTTCTACAAGTATCTTCAAATTTTTGACGGAAGTCATGTACTCAGATTCCTTTTCTGCTCTTTTCTGGGTCATAAGATCATGTTTGTGTCAGAATTCAAACGTAGCCTCTGGACTGAGTGGATGGAGCGTTGGACTCTGGACCAAGAGGTCCGCGGTTCGAGTCAGCTCGTCGATATTGCGTTATGTTTTTTTATAAATCGTCCTTATATTTGACGAAATAAATTTGGTTAAAAAATGGCAAAATTTCGCCAAATATGAGAATTAATTTTTAACACTGTAGCCATAGAAAGATTAGAACCACTGAGGTAGGGTGAGGAAAACCGAGTAAGGAAGTGTTCTCAGTTTTAAAGAAAATTTTAAAAGTTTAACAAAGAATCGCTTTTATGCACTGCAAAATTACAAAAACAACACAGGTAACTCCAAAATAAAACCTCCAGAAATTTAAATTAAAATCGCCAAATCGCGCGCCAAGTCAAGAGGTTATCAAGTCGACCATTATGCATTTTTTGTATGTATGTTCGCGCAGGATTTTGGTTCTAATTCAGGTATTTGAACAATATTTGTTTTTGTTGAATAGGGGATCTTTAACTTGGGAGCAATTTCAAAAAATATCTGGTTATCCGGTATTTAACTATCCGGAATTCTCAATTAACCGAACCGTTTGAAAAAATATTGTCCGATTCCGAAAATTATTTTTTTGTTGGATGAAAAATAAAATCCCCTTAGGCAAAATCTGCAAAAAAAATAATTGGTTATCCGGTTGTTATATATCCGGAAATGTCGATTAACCGGAGTTTTTTTAAACAATTAATTCGATCACAAAATATTTTCATTGTTTCACAGAAGTTATACAACAATGACATTTCGTTTAACCAACATTTATTGGCATTGACAGGGATTGTTTTACATTATACATTATTGAGCACAAATTGCTACTTGAATTTCTTGGTGAATTATAATAGGAGGCGAGCCCCTTCTAAATGGAAAACTGAAAAGGGAAAATTAAATAATCTTTTTTAAAAAAAAGGAAAACCGTCTTAAAAAAATGCGCTAAATATAAATAATAATTTTTAATTTTACGACCAAGTTGAAAAAATTGAACTATTTATTATCAATTTTATACTTCTTACATCTTTTTGAAGTTAGTGCCAATTTACAAAAATCATACATAAAGTTTGGCGCCAATTTCGAAAACTTTTAACAAGTATAAAATGGATATTAAATAATTCAATTTTTTCAACTCGTTCTTAAAATTAAAAATTATTTTTTACTTTTTAGCGCATTTTTTTTATGTCGATTTTCTTTTTTTTTTAAAGATTATTGAAAAATGTATTTAATACGGATAACCACATACAATTACTTCAGTTAAATAGCAACATCGCTTCCTAAAATATAAATTTCCTCATGGGAAAATGTCAAAAACCACGCAAGGCACTAACGGATTGCTTTCGGAAAATCAGTATTTCAAACACGCATGGTCAGCATATTCTTATGCTACACATACAGAATTCTCAAACTCAATTATCCAAATGACTTCTTCCAAGAAACTTTCAGCCAACTTCAACTTTAAGGAATTTATTAAGAATTCTCCATTGATTTCATTCTTCTGAAACGTAGCCTACCATTAGTCCATTAAATAGATATAGTTATATATGTAGAAGCTCGTTAATTATTTAAATGTTTATAACTCAATTCTTCTTCTTGGTAAATGTGGACGTCCTTCTGTTAGTGTCATAATATACTGAATATGTTTCTAATAGTTCTTTTGTATTGGGATAATTAAATGTTGAGAATTGGATGTGCTGTTTAATTCCGATTCTGTTCTCTGGAAAGTTTGAATATTCCAAACATTCATTTGAATGATTCCAAAGATCCTATCAAGTATACAAATAATTTCCTGGACGCTTTTAAAAGTCTAGTCTGATTCCAAACTGTTCAAATAAATTTCTTGGGATAATCAGACTTTAATATAATAGTTAAATCGAACTGAATGGTAAATGAATAAATTAAAAATACGTAGATTTTACTAAAAAATATATAAATAATTAATAATTATGTGGTGTTTTAGCAAAGAAAGGAATAAGAGGGTACACAACATAATTGAAATATAATTAAACTTTAGGTTCAAGCTAATAATTTAAAGATAGGAACATTTAAGTGGGTGCCTACGAGATTGACCCACTGGGACGACACAGCACTGATCACATGAAGAGTTTCAACATGAAAGGTGTGTTGCCACCCATAGAGTAATGATACAGATAGAGGAATAAAAATGCTGATTTCCGTGTGTCCATCATTGAAACCACGTGATATGTGGAAATGCCAATTCATTCATGCGCCAATATTACTTGGTAGGCCTTGGCGACTTTCAGAACTAAACGAGATCGAAGTATTGTAATATGGTTTTGTGTTTAATTTTGTATTTAAATATTGTTTTTTTTTAACGAGTGGCACAATTTAAGGGAGTTTAACAGATATATTAAGGAGATTTTTCTTACTTTGTAGTTTTGAAATAATTGCATTACGTTTTTATGTAAAAAATGTACCATAAGCGAAGTTCTTTCAATTGTTATTTTGTATACTTCAATAAGAAAATATAAACAATAAAACCTGAGAAATATAAAGAGTTTCGCTTCTTCGAGTATTGAACACAAATAAAATATTTTCGTTTCGTTAATGAAGAGGAAATATTTAGCGCATATTGTTTGAAAATAAGTAAATACGTACATATATGTTAAAAGTTGAATATGGACAGAACTCCTTATCACCAAAAGAGAAGAAAGTGCGCCAAATTTGAAACTCCTGCAGACGTCTGAACGCCAAATGTGGCAGCGCTATAACCACGTGATGTGAGTTTTTCTTTTCAATGTTGACACCGCGGCCTTACAAGAGTCTGGTATTGAAGGCGCTCTCTATTTAATATTACAACTCTCTGTTGCCACCACTGAGTTATATGTTTATATGCTTGGACTGTTCCATTACAAATAAGCAGGGGTGATGGGAAAATGGGCATTGATATCCTACAAATTATATATTTTTTTTAAAGTGAATCTGCGAATGAGTAAATGAGTAAATTTCCAGAATATTATTAATTATTCTCACAATATATTCATTAATATATTCAAAAATCCACTTGTATAGATAGAATATATATTTGCAAACGACGAGATCAGTCGAACTCGTATAAACAATAAACAGTAAAGCTTTTTACTAAAGTATTAATTTCAAATAAAATAAAGTACTATTTTTTTAGTCTTAAGTTTATAAAGTTGAAAAGATTTAAAAGTATGTGTCCATGAAGCATCTGTTTCGGTATACTTTAGATGAACATACAGATTGCATTTAATAAAAGTTATTATAATTTGATTTCAACAAACGAATGCGTGAATGCCAATAACACAGTTTAAATTTATTACTTAGTTGGTAAAGGAAAAAATAATTGTAGCTCATAATCAAATATTATTTATTTATTAAATTTTTATTGACTTTATTTAATGTGAAAATTATTGCAATTCTAAAAACAGCAAATAAAAAAGTTTACAAATATTAATTTTTAACATTTTCTTTAGAAGAATTATTTTCTTAAAAATACAAAGCAATAAATAAAACCAAAGAATATAATATAATTATTTGAGGATATCAATATTTAAAAATTTATAAACTCGTTTATTGATCAGTGCTATGATAATAAATGACGATAAATTTATCGAAAGTTTTATTATATATAAGATTTAAAATTATTCCTGACAAAAAATATCTACCCTTTTGTAATATAGATTCAGTTATGTTTACAGAATTCAGGAAATATCAGAATTTTAAATCGCAAAAATTCTTAAGATAGACTTATATAACTCGTAAGTATCTTATATAAATACAAATATAAAGTTTTAGAAGTTCCGGTTAACGGTTTTTCAATAGAATCGTTTTGACTAAAATGCTTAAAAACATGGCAAAATACAAAAGTAACTTACCCTTTCTTAGTAAAAACATAACACAAAAATGGGAAAATTCTGAGAATCATGCATTTTATTTATACTTCTATTTGCTTTCATTCAATGCAGGCTCCAAGAATACTCAAGCATTCATGGTAGCACCAGTTTTTCAATACCCTTGTGCATACCCCTTTTCTGGAATCCTTGAAAACGCATGTAGTTGCGTATACTTGCCCAAGAAATATCTAAGAACCCAGACCAATCCCTTTATTCATATCTTCGGTTTGTGTTTCGTCGGCGTTTTGCAATAACTTGCTTTTAGTTATTATATTTTTAAGAAGGCAACAACTACAGTCAGCGTTTTCAAAATGAATTGACATGTCGATATATTTTTTATGGTAGTAACTTAGCTAAATTTATTTTAGGTTTCATAATAGTAATTCTTCATATCAGGGTATAATTTATTTTGTTGGTGGACCTTTGATAAAATCATCTTTTTTATATTTTATACACTAACCAAATAGATCTATGAAGGGAAGGCTTGCACAATTATAGCGACCACGCTGGCTTAAAGGTTCATATAAAAATATAAATAGAGTAAATTCATACACTGTTAAAAACAGGTACTAAAAATAAGTCAAATACTGATTTTTTAAGTACATTCGATGCTTATCATAGCTTTGAATACATAAGTTTCATTTTTGAAAAAGACATGTACTCAAAAATGAGTAGAATGAGTTAAAACGATTAAAAAGGGAGTAGATTGCCTTCATAGGGTGCCTTCATAAATCACTTTCAATAAATATCAACAATTACAACCAAGACTTACCTGGAATCGAACCCAGATACTCAGGCACTGCTGTCCAGTGTATTATCCTTTGTACTATCAGGGCGACGTGAAGAAGTTATAAACAGAAGATATACTAAAAATGTGTGCCAAAAGAATGGGAAGTAAGATAATTGAGTCGTAATAACTCAGTTTCCATTTAAGCGATCGACATCACATAATGTGGCAAAACCATCTTCTGAACAACTATTTTAAGTCTATCAGATCGCTTTGTTCAGATGCCTTGAACAGAAGCTGAAAGTATGCTCATTTTTTTTAAAAGTACGGTTGCTTAAATTTGAGATCGTCATCGCACATTTACGATGCAATTGCACTGAAAGAAAAACGAGTATGTTCAGGTACTCATTTTAAAGTACTTTTTTTACAGTGTATAGAAAAATAGAATGTTCCAAGTTAACCAAGGTAGTAATTTTATTACAGGTGTGCAATAAGGTGGTGCGAGAAACATTTTTGTGCATAAATGTTTTGGCGGAGTGGGAAATTTTATAAATATAACAATACAATAAAAAATATATTAAAATATATATTTAAAATATATTTCTCTATACTGCCAAAAGACACCCGTAAAAGTTAGAAAATATATATAATTATATTATACTTAAAAAAAACTATATATTACATTAAGAAATTATAAAATGTTAATATTAAACTATAATAATCAAAAATAAAATTTAGAAAATATATATAACCTAAATTTGTTGCTTCTAAGGGGCCTAAAAGGATCTTAGGACAGAAATGTTACATACTAACATGCACCTGCGATAAGTGATAATTATCGCATGATACCCATCCGAATAAAAGATATTATAAAATCTGTTATAACCAAAAAAATTAAATTTGACGGTCTGCTCATAGATGACAGCATGACCTATGGCTTGTTTAAAAAAAATCAATAAAATGAATTCTCATTAAATTTTTTTTTTTATATTTATGAGATAAAATACGATTCGTCACTGGTCCATAAATTCTCTTTATTTTGTACCTCAAGCATTAATATGTGTTGCGTTTAGGAGGGGTGGGGGGTAAAAAGGATATTTTCCACAGAAATAATATATATGATGATACATTGTTAAAAAGCAGAATATCTATAATGATCTACATTGCATTTTAATGTTAAAACTAGCATGTGTTTGTTTTTAGATTCTCAATAAGTTTTAACGAATTCCTCTTGTTATAAATATCCACGTCTTGTATTAACATCATTGTTTGTATATAGTCGCGTTGCTTAAACTCTTAGAAACGCTTGAGTATTCAACGACTCAGCTGAATAATGGATTTCGGAATTGGCAATGGTAGAGACAATATATTAATATTTTATGAAATGTCTCTGTTACCGAAATTCATGAATAGAAAACAGCGAAAAGATCCGAAACATTTCAATAAATATGATTTGGAATGTTGATATGATGGAATAACTTTCTTATACCGACCCATTTTCGTCGGAAGGAATAAAAAGTGAAAGATCTGAGTGTTTCGCCTTAATGTTTGATTCTAGTTGATAGAAGAAGAAAATAATTCAGAAGCAAACAAAAAATATATATGGATATAAATTTGAATATTTAATATATTGTTACATACACTGTTAATAATGCATTGTAATATTTGACGAAATTTTCTTATTTGTGACGAAACGTCTGCTATATGATTCATGTCTCGACATTCATTTTGTCGTTTTTTTTACGAAATAATATATATATATATTCGTGAAAAAACCGGCAAGATGAATGTCGAGACATGAATTATATAGCAGACGTTTCGTCACAAATAAGAAAATTTCTAACTATGATTTATGCAATGCGATCTATTGTCAATAGTTTGTTGTAAATTCCCCTTATCCGAACTCCAGTTATCCCAATCAAACAGAGAGGATCACTAATTATCCGGATTTGGATCGCCTATATATATATATATATATATATATATATATATATATATATATATATATATATATATATATATATATATATATATATATATATCAGCGTAGCCTCGCAAAGTCATGTATTTTTTTTAATATTACGCTTTATGTTATAGTACTATTAAATAATTCTATAAATTTCAACATGTGGAATTATTATTTAATTTGAGAAATATTTTCTAACTACAACATAACTACAAATATCTGAATCAATCGGGATCAGACCCCTAATCGAATAACCGGATAATTGAATAATTATGAAAAAAAGATTAGTTTTTAATAAAAAAAAAATTGTCCTTTAGTATGTAATGTAATTTAATGACTATTACAAACAATATTCTTCACCGTAAAGAAACTTTTAAAATATGGATTTTTATTAATTACTTTATTCCCTTAAGGCGATCCAGATCCGGATAATTGGTGATCTTCTCTGTTTGATTGGGATAACTGGAGTTCGGATAAGGGGAATTTACAACAAACTATTGACAATAGATCGCATTGCATAAATCTTAGTTAGAAATTTTCTTATTTGTGACGAAACGTCTGCTATATGATTCATGTCTCGACATTCATTTTGTCAGTTTTTTCACGAAATAATATATATATATGTATATATATATATATATATATATATATATATATATATATATATATATATATATATATATATATATATATATATATATATATATATATATATATATATATATATATATATATATATATATATATATATATATATATATATATATATATATATATATATATATATATATATATATATATATATATATATATATATATTTCTAACTCTCACCAACTATTAAATTACACCTATAAAGTTTCCCTTTTATTTTGATAACGTCTCTCTAAGCTTTCTTTCTCCTATTGATGATTTCATCTTGTGATGCCATTTCCCTCACTCTCATTTAGCTGAGGCTGCACATTTTACTCTTATCGCCAAAACCACTTTCAATTACGTCTTTACCCTGCATTTCTTTCTTAGCCATATCGCAAGTCCTTAAAAGGAGAAGTGAAACTCTCCCAACCAATCAAATGATGTCTAGGATTCATTCTCTGTGATTACCCCACCGCAATGTGTCATTCGCACTTTCTCTCTTGAATTGTCCGCTTCACGTCACCCAGGGCTCTGTTGAAGAATAAAAATATATTAATTGTTAACTACGGCCTTTATTTCCCCCTTTTAAAACTCTAACACCCCGTCGTCTACTTTGCACATTTCATATGCGTGTGTTTGTATATATATATATATATATATATATATATATATATATATATATATATATATATAGATATATATAGATATATATATATATATATATATATAGATAGACAGATATTTTAAATCAATAAGAGTGAAAAGTTCATCAAAGCGGGAGTCGAACCCGGGACCCCATGTTTAGTGCACAAGTGCTCTATCACTGAGCTATACGGACAACACCAACCTTCAGAAACTTTTCACACAGATCAGAAGAGTATGTAGTGTATGTATATATATATATTGTATTGTATATATATTGTATATGTATATATATATATTGGACTGGAGAGCTAGGGATGGCAGGTCTTGGAGTTTAATAAGGATTTCTGAAGTGATTCACTTAAATCATTGATTTTAAGCTTTACTCTTTGTTGAGAGGATTTTCCAAAGATAAAGTCTTGTTTGTGGTGAAATACGTTTAGGTTCATCTTTATTAATCACGCGTACTTCTGTCCATCGGTCAACCTATTGTCCGAATTAGGAAAAACAAAACAATTGTTACTTTTAAGACGAAGAAAATTTGGTTAGTAGTATGTTTAATTGCTGTTTTAAGTATTAAAAAATATTATAAAATAGAATTAAAAAGAAAGTTATGTATATTATAAAATAACAAAAATGAAAAAAATATATAATTATAAAACATATTTTAACCGTGTAGATATTTATTCCTGTAAGACCCTAAGGTTTAACCCTCTAATGCACAGTGTAGCATATATGCTATACAACTTTAAAATTACCGCTAGTTGTATCTATTGAGTTTTATGTTAACTGTTATAGTATTGCCACATAGCTAACCATGTGTCTTGTTTTTTTAACCGTTGCTAGGTTCCGTATCTTTCTAAAATGGTTGTGATAAAGGCAATCAGTTGCTTTGATGTCTGTTTTTCCAAAACTGGCTCCTGAAGATGAAGTTTTTCCAAGATTGTTTTATTACTTATAAGTATAACATGGCGCTACAAAAAAATCCTAATACCAAAAGATTGTATTTAAATATATTTTCATAATTTTTTGTAGTAATTACACATGACGTTGCATATACGCTACACAACGGTTTTAATTTATTATTTAATTAAATAGGCACTTAGGATTTCTTTGTATATTTTTATATTTTTTCAGCGGTCCAGGGGCAAAACAAAAGATGAAAAAAAATTATTTCATTATAAAAGAAAAATTCATTCACTAGAGGATTAAAAAACCATTTGTACTTTTTGTATTTAAAAATTTGCTAATGCTTAACTTTAAAGCGATAGACTATCAAATATATAAAATGTACGACATCTACTTTAAGATTTGTGATAAAAGTATTAGACGATATTAGGCTAAGTGTATTTAAAAATTGTGAGTGTTTTTTTACAATATTTTTACGATTAAAAAAAATTGCAGCGAGTATATCCGTCATCTACAGCCTGTTCATCCAGCAATATATACATTTTTTTTTTAATTTATTAAAATGTTGTATATTTTAAAAAAAAATTTAGATTGAAGCATTGATTTGTCTTTTGAAAGCCATCTCTATTTTAAATTTTAAACTTATTTAAAAAATAATATGTGCTAAAAATATAAATTAAACTTTTTGGCACTGAAAATATATTTACAACTTCGATATTTTGCTCACCCATCAGAGGGCTATATATTATTTGCTGAGTATAACTGATATCTAATGTTTCAAATTTAAAATAAAAAACAGCGTAGATCAAATTGCTTCTTGTATAGGCACACAAATCTTACATATATGGATTTTTAAGACAATTTTCCTTCAAAAGAGTTCGCAACATAAATCTTAAAATTGTAACTGAATTATTTAGTGTGTAAGGTTTTTTTTAAAAAACTCGTGCTTTTACTTAAAGTTCGAGAATTCTTTTCGAACCTAGGAACCCTAATTTCATTTGTGTCTTTCGGAATGTTGAGTTTATGCCCGTCCTGTTGCCAATAAACTTGATTTCATGGAAGTATTGATTGGTCCACTGTGTGCTTTCGTAGCTCTGAAGTTTGTCTTGATGTCGATAGAATGACATTTCAGCAGAAATTCAATTTATGTTTCTTGATTTTTTTTTTTTTTTTTTTTTTCGATTTTTTTTTTTTTGCGTTGCATAAAAGCTTATTGAAAAAGTATACACTATTAGGTTTGAAGATTATTTTTGCAAAAATGTAACTGTTTCGGTTAATTACTGTTAGATAAATTATTTTCTTTCAAGTTATCACATGTCACATGTTTTTGGGTGGATCAATGACAAACCACACAACATAAAAAAGTATATATATATATATATATATATTTATATATATATATATATATATATATATATATATATATCAGCATAGCCTCGTAAAGTCATGTATTTTTTTAATATTACGCTTTATGTTATAGTACTATTAAATAATTCTTTAAATTTCAACATGTGGAATTATTATTTAATTTGAGAAATATTTTCTAGTTACAACATAACTACAATTATCTGGATCAATCAGGACCATACCCATAATCGAATAACCGGATAATTGGATAATTATGAAAAAAATATTACTTTTTAGTAAAAAAAAACAATTTTGCTTTAGTATGTAATGTAATTTAATGACTATTACAAACAATATCCTTCACCATTAGGAAACTTTTAAAATATGGATTTTGATTAATTATTTTATTCCCTTAAGGTGATCCAGTTCCGGATAATTGGAGATCCTCTCTGTTTGATCCGGATAACTGGAGTTCGGATAAGGGAACTTTACAACAAACTATTGTACAATAGATCGCATCGTATAAATCTTAGTCGGTATAACAAAAATGTTACCCAGATATTGAACATAAATTTAAAGAAAGTTTTGCAAGTAAAATAAATATCTCAGC
Organism: Troglohyphantes excavatus; assembly: GCA_963932185.1. Taxonomy (NCBI): domain Eukaryota; kingdom Metazoa; phylum Arthropoda; class Arachnida; order Araneae; family Linyphiidae; genus Troglohyphantes; species Troglohyphantes excavatus. Next base: position 31,360,627 of record OZ010671.1, on the reverse strand, counting down.
TTTATTAAAAACGCCTCAGTGGTGCCCAACTTGTTTTTAATAAAATTCTACAGAGACTATATTTCGAAACCTACTGCCAAAAATTGCTCAGAAAGGTAGGGGAGATATTTTAAAAGTTTTGAGTGCGTTTGGTGATAGTTTTACTTCGTTGGGAATGGTTTTATTGACTCACAAACTCAAAAAATATCCATCAGATTTTTTTTCCCACTCTATTCACTATTAAAGTATAATTTTCGAAAAATTCAATTCTAAATTGCCTTGGAGACTAGTATTATAAATAGTTTTTATAAACTTATATATTTTTATTTCGAAAAAAAATTTCGTTTTTAAGCTTGTGCTTAAAAAATAAGCATATTCCCTCACGTGAAACAGAATAAATTGATAAAAGAAAATTATTTTTATCAACCATAGAGAATTTGCATTTAAAATTGCTCAGTTGGCGCGCCTAAATCCCTTAATATAACATGCAATCACAATTTGGAAACGCAATATTCGAGAAATTATTAAATTTTAAAATGTTAATTATATCCTTACCATATCTACTCTGTTAAAAAATCATTGCGACCTTGCACCAAACTTTGGTACCCATTTAGCTGCAACCAACATTTGGTGCTTAGTTTCACCATTTTACGGTGCTACCAATTATGGTTTAGTGGTGAAACGTTGCCCCAAAACTTATAACGTTGCATAAAACTCAAAATTCGAGTTGTGTTAGTATTGTAGTAGAAATATTTTTGTAAAGTAGCTGGCAACAATCTGGTCACAAATGACAATTTGTCACCGATCGGGCTCGAACTGGGAATCGTCTGATTTTCAAGGTATATTACACTTTTAAAAATTTCAATTCAACGATGTACCACATCTTGGTACAGAACAGAGGTCTGCAGCAAATTGCTCCATATTATCATGGAATCTAGGTTGAACCAAAAAAATCCTTTATCGGAAAAAAGCAGAGGGTTCACCGATATTTGGTCCAACCTCTTTAACTGCAAACGAAATTTTAGCTGCCGCTACATCAACAAGCCGGGGAATTCCCGCCAAGAAAAACAACGACGAACAAGGACATCCGTGGCCCAGTGGATAAAGGCGTTCAGCTAGGAATCAGAGGATTCCATCAGAGGATACATGGATTCCTAGTTCGATTCCGATCGGTGGACTTGACGAAAAAAAAGTAAAAAAGTTGTGATCTTGTGATCGGAGAGTTGCCAGCTCCGCTAAAATAATTCTAAAAAACTCGTTACTATTAGTTTTATGCAACGTTGGGTGGTTAGGCATGATAAGCATTAGATTTTTTTTTCAGCCGACCACCAAATGTTTTAGTGAAACGTTTCACCATTAAATGGTATCAGTGGTTGAACCGTAAAATGGTGAAACTAAGCACCAAATGTTGGTTGCAGCTAAATGGATACCAAATTCTGGTGCAACGTCGTAATAATTTTTAAAAGTGTAATTTAACATAATCTAACATTCTAAAGAAACAAAGGGCCTTTAAAAGCAATTAATCTAAACTTGCTTCAATAATTCTAAACATGTTTTAAACTTCCTATTACTATAAAAATCACAATATCTTTCAATATCCTAAAAAGAAATCTGTAGTTCCGAATACTTTAAACTTATAATTTGAACTCATTACTTCAGCATCTCATACACTAGACGCTTTTTTTATAGACACCCACACGAATAACATCTCCTAGGTTTTAATCATAGGAAAACATCTTATTTAAAAAGATCTTCCACTACGCTTTAGAACCATTAAAAGTTCCCCTCGGAAGTTTTGACAAGATGTTCCAAAGAGGGGGTGTGAGTGATAACAGCAATTTACTAGTTAGTAATCTCTTGTTTTATTTGAGTTTGTAAGAGGGGGGTGGCTAAGTTTGAGATATATCACGACGTTAATTGGCCCTGATCGCGAGAATAAACCGTGATAAGATTATCTTCAAACTAGTATCTCATGTAAGTTTACCAAAGGTAGTAGTCTCAAGTAAGGTTAGTTGGCACTTAAAGTTATTTTAAGTTATTGTGGAGTTTTAAGTATTTTCTAACTGCGATTTTAAGTTATTCTGTTTTGATATAAGATCTAGAAGTTGGCTTATTTGACTGATATTACATTCAATAGTTTAGTCTTTAATTTTAGACATAAAAAAAACATTGGCTTACATCTTATTTAGAGAATTTATAGACTGTAAAAAAAGTGCTTAAAAATGAGTACCTGAACCTACTCGTTTTTCTTTGAGTACAATTGCATCGTAAATGAGCGATGACGTACTCAAATTTAAGTAATCGAACTTTCGCAAAAATGAGCAGTGTGATTTGATATTGCTAGTATCAGCTTCAGTTCAAGCCATCTTAACAAAGCGACCAGACACACTTAAAATATTTGTTCAGAAGATGGTTTCCCACATTATTTGATGTCGATTGCTTAAATGGAAACTGAGTTATTACAACTCAATTATTTTACTTCCCATTTTTAGGCACAACTTTTTAACATTACTTCTGTTTATAAATTCTTCACGTCGCGTCGCCTTGCTAGCTTATCGGATAAGACTGTGGACAGTGATGCTGCAGACCTGATTTCGATTCCCGGTAAGCCTAAGTTGTAATTGTTGATATTTATTGAACGCGATGTATATAGGCAGCCTATGTAGGCAAGATACTGCTCTTTTTATTCATTTTTCTCAATTTTGAGTGCATGTCTTTTTCAAAAATTAAACTTATGTATTTGAAGCAGCGATAAGCATCGAATGTAATAAAAAATGAGTAAATTTTATTTATTTTTGAATATCTATTTTTAAAAGTATACTTTTAGTTTATCACCTCCTCATATATTCAAATTCAGTTTTCCAAAGATTGCCTTAAGCAGTTTTTATATTAAATTCTGCAAGCCTAAAATTATGGATTTTTGTAGAGATCAAGGGTACGTAGAATTTCTCTATTTTAAATAAAAATGTGTCTATATACTTTAGAAGAGGGTCGCTAGCTACACAAGAACACACATATGGGCCGACATAATTATAATTATAATTTATTTTATACTTTTACGAATAATAAGAATTTTAATTGTCTACTCAAATCAAATATAGAAATATGAGTGCATAATTATTCCTGAACATTCAAACACAACGTAATACTAATAAGACACTTTTATAATTATACGTACTTAAATTATTTAAATTTCATAACAATCAAAATTCTAATTATATATTAAGTTGAGTCGCATATTTTCAATTTATTAGCAATTTTAATTTGACATTTCTCCATTAATATGCATTTTTAATTACGTATATTTTAATTGCCAGATAAAATATTTCGTTTGGCTGAACTTTCTCGGCGTAATAAACCAAAGAAAGTAGAAAAATCATAACTGTATGCATGGACCTTCCTTTTAAACATCACACACCCTTATAGAAAAGGCACGCGACGCCTTTGAGATACAAGTGTTAAATATTCATAAGAAATGCTAAAATGCTCGTGATTTTAATTCTATGATTTAAAACACTCCAGACAGAGAAGAATAAATTTAAATATTTAATCGCATTTTATAAATGGGTTTTGAAGTAGAAATGGTACATTTAAAACTTCGAATCTCACTTCACAGAATTTTTTTAGAATTTTTTTTTTAATTTTAAGACGGATATTATATTTAAAAGCGTTTTTATTTCATACGCATAAAAGTCTTTGTTTATGAATGACAAAACTTCTTTTGAATAAAAGTTTTCAAATTTATCATAACCACTTAAAACATGAAAGATACAGCCTATTTTAATATGTAGTTACTTTTTTTTTATCGATAAAAATTAATTTGTAATTTATTAATCTTTTTTTCTTGCCATTTCATTTCTTAAATGACAAGCGTATACTGCAAATATGTGGGGGTGACTTAAAACAACCAAATAAATGTGGCATGTGCTTTAGTGTTTGTAGGACATCAATGCCCATTTTCCCATCACCCCTGCTTGTTTGTAATAGAACAACCCATGCATATAAACTTGTAACTTAGTGGTGGCAACACCCTATTCATTCATGTTGATAATCTTCATGTGATCAGTCCTGTGTCGTCCCAGTGGGTCAATCTCGTAGGAACCCACTTAAATGTTCCTATTTTTAAATATTATCTTGAACCTTAAGTTTAAATATATTTCAATAATGTCATGTATATCCTTTTGTATTCCTTTCTTTGCTAAAACACCCACAGTGCTGATAATTTTTTTTGTTTAATGTGCTAAAGGTTGAGAAATCGCAATGAATTTATAATGCGAAAAATGTAATTATTCCGTATGTAATCATTGATTATCAATGCTAAATTAGGAATAATAATCAATGTAATCATGTCTATCCTTTTGTATTCCTTTCTTTGCTAAAACACCCACAGTGTTGATATATTTTTTTTAATGTGCTAAAGGTTGATAAATCGCAATGAATTTATAATGCGGAAAATGTGATTATTGCGTATGTAATCATTGATTATCAATGCTAAATTAGGAATAATAATCAATGTAATCATGTCTATCCTTTTGTATTCCTTTCTTTGCTAAAACACCCACAGTGTTGATATATTTTTTTTAATGTGCTAAAGGTTGATAAATCGCAATGAATTTATAATGCGGAAAATGTGATTATTGCGTATGTAATCATTGATTATCAATGCTAAATTAGGAATAATATTCAATGTAATCATGTCTATCCTTTTGTATTCCTTTCTTTGCTAAAACACCCACAGTGTTGATATATTTTTTTTAATGTGCTAAAGGTTGATAAATCGCAATGAATTTATAATGCGGAAAATGTGATTATTGCGTATGTAATCATTGATTATCAATGCTAAATTAGGAATAATAATCAATGTAATCATGTCTATCCTTTTGTATTCCTTTCTTTGCTAAAACACCCACAGTGTTGATATATTTTTTTTAATGTGCTAAAGGTTGATAAATCGCAATGAATTTATAATGCGGAAAATGTGATTATTGCGTATGTAATCATTGATTATCAATGCTAAATTAGGAATAATAATCAATGTAATCATGTCTATCCTTTTGTATTCCTTTCTTTGCTAAAACACCCACAGTGTTGATATATTTTTTTTAATGTGCTAAAGGTTGATAAATCGCAATGAATTTATAATGCGGAAAATGTGATTATTGCGTATGTAATCATTGATTATCAATGCTAAATTAGGAATAATATTCAATGTAATCATGTCTATCCTTTTGTATTCCTTTCTTTGCTAAAACACCCACAGTGTTGATATATTTTTTTTAATGTGCTAAAGGTTGATAAATCGCAATGAATTTATAATGCGGAAAATGTGATTATTGCGTATGTAATCATTGATTATCAATGCTAAATTAGGAATAATAATCAATGTAATCATGTCTATCCTTTTGTATTCCTTTCTTTTCTAAAACACCCACAGTGTTGATAATTTTTTTTTGTTTAATGTGCTAAAGGTTGATAAATCGCAATGAATTTATAATGCGGAAAATGTAATTATTCAAATTTTAATAATATTAAATTATTTCAACTCAAATTTTACTGATTTCAAACTCGAGAATGCCAAACGTACATTACCGATGAATTTTTAAATAAACAAATTAAAGACGGGTTGGCTTAATAAATGAAAACAAATAATTAAACTTTGGCGTTTTGGAATGTTTTATTTTGGCGCTAATTTTGATGTCCGAACACATAAATACCAAACCTTATATTCCATATTTTATAAAATAATAAAATAAAAAATAAATCTTTTTATTGTCTCTCATAAAAAAAAATTAGTTTCGAGGCAGCTTAAAACATCTAAAAACTCGATATCAAAATATTGAAACGAAAACATTGCTTTCAATACTATTTATTTATTATAAGTTATTAAAAAATGAATATTGATTCCATCTTGTACCCGGTGGCAATTAAATATGTCCCCCTAATTAAGGGATCTGTAACTAAAACTAATGAGCTGAATTATATCAAATTTCATATTAAGATTATAAAAAACATAGAGAGAAGATTTCAGTGAAAAAAAAATTAATACCCAAAATTAATACCCGACATGGCGGAATTTGGCAACTGTCAGATTAAAAAAAAGCCTTATACACTGTTAAAAAAAATGCACTTAAAAATGAGTACCTGTACCTATTTGTTTTTCTCGTAATGACCGTAATTTCATCTTAAATGAAATTTAAGTAATCGTAATTCTTTGTGTATATTTGTTTTCATAATTAAAAAATATATATGTTTTATTATATCATCAATTATATTGTATTAACATATAAATAGTTTTCTCCGCTTTGTATTGAAAATTAAATAGTCTAATAACAAAAAAAAATAGTGTTAATTAAACCGCATCTGCAAATAAAGATACCAAAAATATTTATTTCAAATATTATAGGGAATATATTTACATTACCTAATTTTATTTTAATTGGAATTGCTGTTATTTTCCAAGCGTAAGATGCGCAGAAATTTGAATAAATTTAAATTTATACTAATAGATATTGTTTATATTTTAAATATATAAATATTAAGTTATAAAAATGTTTATTTTTAATTAATATCCGTTCTTACTGATCTTGTCATAAGAAAATAATTAACAATAATTTTTAACCGACTGAAAAACGCGGCAACCGAAACCGCCAAATTGCGCTAAAAGGAGAGAAAGGTTATGAATTCTACTGTTATGTATTTTTATGTATGTTTGCGTAAGATTTAGGTTTTAATTCAGATATTGAAATGTTTTTAATAAGGAATGTCTCAATTGCGTACTTTTTAAAAAGAATTATCAGTTTATTCTGCATTTAACTACCCTTAAATTAATCGGACAGCTTGAAAATAATATATACTCCGAATTCGAAAATTATTTTTTGTTAAATAGAGAAAAATCCACTTTTGCAAAAAAAGAAATCGGTTATCCGGCTGCTATATATCCGTAAATATCAATTAACTTAACTTTTTTTGATAATTTCTCCGATTTCAAAATATTTTCATTGTTGAATAAAGATTGTACAACAACGACATTTCGTTCAACTGACATTCATTTTCATGGATAGGGATTGTTTTATAATATTGTTTACTCGACATTTATTAAACCGAATCCGAGACGCAGAAAAATCTAAGCAACAACTTGAATTGCTTGGTGATTTAACATGAGGCTAAGCCCCCTGCTAAATTAAAAACTAAAAAAGGGAAAATAAAATAGTATTTAAAAAAAAAGGAAAACCGGCTTTAAGAAAAATGCGCTAAAAAGTAAAAGAATAATCATTTTACGAACATGTTAAAAAATAGTGATTATTTAATAGCAATTTATACTTATTACAACTTTTTAAAGTTTGTGCCAATTAAGAAAAAACATGCATAAAATGTAGCACAGATTTAAAAAAGTTGTAATAAATATAACATTGATATTAAATATTTAAAAAATGAAGCTTGTTTGTAAATTTAAAAAATAAACTTTTAGCGAATTTTTCTTAAAGTCTGTTTTCTTTTTCTTTTTTTTTCAAAACGTAATTATTTTTAGAATTTAATCTTTATTTTTGGTTGCTTTCTGTTCTTTGTTTGTATTCTTAAACCGTTTTTGTTAAATGTTGCGTATCAATGAAAACAAAACGATTTTAGGATAAACTTTTTTGCGAGTTTAATTTTTCTTAATTGTTTTATCTTTGGGTTTAATTATTTTCAGTCTTTTGTTATTTCATCCCACGTTTTGTGTGAATAAATAACAACTTTAAAAGATGACGTTATTCAATTAAATTTTTTCCATTAAACGTATGCAAAAGGTATTTCTTTTTATTCAGTCAGTAATACATTTTTTATTTAACAACGACTAAACTAATATATGAACAACTGAATGCAAATTCTAAAAGATTTACTTGAATTATTATTTTATTTTATACAGTTCAAATATACTTAGTTAAAAAATCAATGTTCAAACTAAGATCGTAATTTTTATCAATTGCTATTTCTCTGCTGATCAAATTAATTTTCTTCAGAATTGTAATCCATTTAGCTAATCACAGTAATCACACTTAAGCCTCTTATTAACTATAAGCTAAATAAAGCTACTTTTCTAATCGCTCTAACAAAGATGATTGTAAAACTAAATACCAATGTTTAATGTATTCGTTTTATGCTTCTTTTGTTTTTGACTTGACACAGAATCAATTATGTTTAATGTAAGGCGAAAAATGGCGTTCTTTTTTGAATCCAGCATGATCTTTTGTCTTAGATTTGGAATTTATAAATTTATTTCTAGGCTTAAATTGAACTAGAATATGGGATTTCTAGTTAATATCAAGAATCACTGAAAAAAAATGTGCTACAAAATGAGTACATGGACGAACTCATTTTCATTTGAGTACAATTCCATCGTAAATGAGCGATGAAGTACTCGAAGTTGACTAATCGTACTTTTGCAAAAATAAGCAGTATGGTTTAATATTTCTAATATTCTGTTTAAGCCACCTTAACAAAGCGAACTGACAAACTTACAATAGTTGTTCAGAAGATGGTTTTCCACGTTATTTGATATCAATTGCTTTAATTGAAACTGAGTTATTACGACGAATTACTTTACTACCCATTCTTTTGGCACGCCTTTTTAACATTACTTCTGTTTATAACTTCTTCTCGTCCCTCTCTGGTGGTACAACCACTGATTTCTAACTGTAACTTCTGGATAGGGCAAGACATTTTGTTGACTTGAAGCCGATATGGGGGCCGCCATGATGGGGCACACTTTTCTTGATACCGCAATATTTCGTATATTTTTCATGTTAAAATACGCCGACATATATTATTTTTGGGTAAGTTTTTTTTATTTTTTTAAACCCATTTTAAACGTAATTTGCTATTAAAATAGGAAGTCATTTGCAAGTCAAAGTAGAAGTAGTTAAAAAGCAAGAGCAAAAACTATCTGTTTGGCAATATAAAAATTAATTCTATAAGAAGAAAATATAATATTTATATATATTTAATACTTCTACAATGCTTTGGTAATAAAAAACACCACTAAATCATTTTTAAAAAAATGTTGGGGCACAGTATGGCAGCTTTCAATTGGTTTCAACGCGCCCGTAGAGGAAACAAAGTTTGAGCCTTCCAGCAGTTACAGTTAGAGTTCAGTGGGTACAACGGTAAAGGCCCTGGACTTCGGTGCAGACGATATCAGGTAGACCGATTGGGTTCGATTCCCGGTAAGTGATGGTTGTAATTGGTGAAATTTATTGAAAGTGAATTATGGAGGCAGGCTATGCAGACAGAGGCAAGCAACTGATCTTTTTAATCATTTTTCTCATTTTTGAGTACATGTATTTTCCGAAATTGAAACTTATGTATTCGAAGCTATGATAAGAATCGAATGAAAACAAAAATGAGTACATTTTACTTATTTTTAAGTACCAATTTTTAACTCTGTGGTTGTTTTTTTTCAAAATACAAAAATAACTTATATCCCAATCATAAAAATAACATTTCCCAGGTTGATAATTTATATAGGGAGGTTACAATTAGCTGATTGTTTAGTAACGTCCCTCAAAACAGGTTTAATGGAAATTGTGTCGTCAAAAGGAGCTTTACTGTAAGAGTAAAACCAGAAGCATTACTATAATTTACACTGTTAAAAATAGGTATTCAAAATTAAGAAATATTTACTAATTTTTGAGTACATTTGATGCTTATCATAGAATACGTAGGTTTCATTTTTGAAACAGACATACACTCAAATATGAGTACAATGAGTAAAAATGTATCATAAAAGCAGTAGCTTGCCTACATAGGCTGCCTTCATAAATCACTTTCAATAAATATCGACAATTACAACCAATTCTTAAAGGGAAGCAAACCATATGCTCAAGCATCGCAGTCCAGTGCTTTTTATCCGTCTTACTACCAGGGCGACGTGAAGACGTTATAAACAGAAGAAATGTTAAAAAAGTGTTCCAAAGTAATGGGTAGTAAGATAATTGAGTTGTAATAACTCAGTTTCCATTTAAGCAATCGGCATCAAATAATGTGGAAAACCATCTTTTGAACAACTATTTTAAGTTTGTCAGGTCGCTTTGTAAAGATGGCTTGAACAGAAGCTGATATTAGCCATATTAAATCACACTCAACATTTTTGAGAAAGTACAGGTACTTGAATTCGTGTACGTCATCTCACATTTACGATGAAATTGCACTCAAAGAAAAACGAGCAGGTTCAGGTACTCATTTTAAGTACCTTTTCTTGTACAGTGTAGGGGACTTCGAGCATGAATGAACTGTAGTAGAGCGATTATGACGTCATCATCGTGATGCACACATCTCAGACCTGACGGCACCAGACACGTGACTTCCTTTTAAAATTTATAAATGAAAAAAACGTTCGAAATTGACTTGTAATTTGAAAATACTTGTAAACGTGTAACTTCAATGAAGTACAGGATATTTTTATGAATGAACTAGAAAAAAAATTATGAATGGATGACGTAGTAAACCACGTGTCTGAGGCCATACATGTTGGCCTCACTTTGATGTTAGCGAGATTATAACTTTATGATTTATCTGCTATGAGGGATCCCTGCTCGAAAGTAGTGGAGGATTGTTTTTCCTGTACATATTTAAGCTATATTGTTGTGGTTCTTTCAAAAAAAAATTAGTTTCAGCATTACTGACAAAAAAATATCAGAATCTTTTAAGGCTCCACTTTTTCCCCTTCAACACTGTAGGTGTTTTAGCAAAGAAATGAACACAAGAGGGTAGACATGACATTATTGAAATATATTTAAACTTTAGGTTCAAGATAAGATAATATTTAAAACGGAACATTTAAGTGTGTGCCTACGATAGTGACCCACTGGGACGACACAGGACAGATCACATGAAGATTGTAAACATGAATGATAGGGTGTTGCCACCACTAGGTTACAAGTTATATGAATGGGTTGTTCTATTACAAATAAGCAGGGGTGATGGGAAAATGGGCATTGATATCCTACAAACACACATAAATATAAACGTAACCATTAATAATCAAATAAGTACATCACTTCAACGTTCAATCTGCTTCTAAATAAGGCATTTGCAAATTAATCCAACATATTACAAGATATTACAGCAATATTACAAGTTATATGAATGGGTTGTTCTATTACAAATAAGCAGGGGTGATGGAAAAATGGGCATGGATATCCTAAAAACACATATAAAGATAAACGTAACAATTAATAATCAAATAAGTACATCACTTCAAAGTTCAATCTGCTTCTAAATAAGGCGTTTGCAAATTAATCCAACATATTACAAGATATTACAACAATATTACAAGTTATATGAATGGGCTGTTCTATTACAAATAAGCAGGGGTGATGGGAAAATGGGCATTGATATCCTACAAACACATATAAAGATAAACGTAACAATTAATAATCAAATAAGTACATCACTTCAAAGTTCAATCTGCTTCTAAATAAGGCGTTTGCAAATTAATCCAACATATTACAAGATATTACAACAATATTACAAGTTATATGAATGGGTTGTTCTATTACAAATAAGCAGGGGTGATGGGGAAATGGGCATTGATATCCTACAAACACATATAAATATAAACGTAACCATTAATAATCAAATAAGTACATCACTTCAAAGTTCAATCTGCTTCTAAATAAGGCGTTTGCAAATTAATCCAACATATTACAAGATATTACAACAATATTACAAGTTATATGAATGGGTTGTTCTATTACAAATAAGCAGGGGTGATGGGAAAATGGGCATTGATATCCTACAAACACATATAAAGATAAACGTAACAATTAATAATCAAATAAGTACATCACTTCAACGTTCAATCTGCTTCTAAATAAGGCATTTGCAAATTAATCCAACATATTACAAGATATTACAACAATATTACAAGTTATATGAATGGGTTGTTCTATTACAAATAAGCAGGGGTGATGGGAAAATGGGCATTGATATTCTACAAACACATATAAATATAAACGTAACAATTAATAATCAAATAAGTACATCACTTCAAAGTTCAATCTGCTTCTAAATAAGGCGTTTGCAAATTAATCCAACATATTACAAGATATTACAACAATATTACTAGTTATATGAATGGGTTGTTCTATTACAAATAAGCAGGGGTGATGGGAAAATGGGCATTGATATCCTACAAACACATATAAATATAAACGTAACCATTAATAATCAAATAAGTACATCACTTCAAAGTTCAATCTGCTTCTAAATAAGGCGTTTGCAAATTAATCCAACATATTACAAGATATTACAACAATATTACAAGTTATATGAATGGGTTGTTCTATTAGAAATAAGCAGGGGTGATGGGAAAATGGGCATTGATATCCTACAAACACATATAAAGATAAACGTAACAATTAATAATCAAATAAGTACATCACTTCAACGTTCAATCTGCTTCTAAATAAGGCATTTGCAAATTAATCCAACATATTACAAGATATTACAACAATATTGCAAGTTATATGAATGGGTTGTTCTATTACAAATAAGCAGGGGTGATGGGAAAATGGGCATTGATATCCTACAAACACATATAAATATAAACGTAACCATTAATAATCAAATAAGTACATCACTTCAAAGTTCAATCTGCTTCTAAATAAGGCGTTTGCAAATTAATCCAACATATTACAAGATATTACAACAATATTACAAGTTATATGAATGGGTTGCTCTATTACAAATAAGCAGGGGTGGTGGGAAAATGTTCATTGATATCCTACAAACACATATAAAGATAAACGTAACAATTAATAATCAAATAAGTATTTCACTTCAACGTTCAATCTGCTTCTAAATAAGGCGTTTGCAAATTAATCCAACATATTACAAGATATTACAACAATATTACAAGTTATATGAATGGGTTGCTCTATTACAAATAAGCAGGGGTGGTGGGAAAATGTTCATTGATATCCTACCTACAAACACATATAAATATAAACGTAACCATTAATAATCAAATAAGTACATCACTTCAAAGTTCAATCTGCTTCTAAATAAGGCGTTTGCAAATTAATCCAACATATTACAAGATATTACAACAATATTACAAGTTATATGAATGGGTTGTTCTATTACAAATAAGCAGGGGTGATGGGAAAATGGGCATTGATATCCTACAAACACATATAAAGATAAACGTAACAATTAATAATCAAATAAGTACATCACTTCAACGTTCAATCTGCTTCTAAATAAGGCATTTGCAAATTAATCCAACATATTACAAGATATTACAACAATATTACAAGTTATATGAATGGGTTGTTCTATTACAAATAAGCAGGGGTGATGGGAAAATGGGAATTTATATCCTACAAACACATATAAAGATAAACGTAACCATTAATAATCAAATAAGTACATCACTTCAAAGTTCAATCTGCTTCTAAATAAGGCGTTTGCAAATTTATCCAACATATTACAAGATATTACAACAATATTACAAGTTATATGAATGGGTTGTTCTATTACAAATAAGCAGGGGTGCTGGGAAAATGGGCATTGATATCCTACAAACACATATAAAGATAAACGTAACAATTAATAATCAAATAAGTACATCACTTCAAAGTTCAATCTGCTTCTAAATAAGGCGTTTGCAAATTAATCCAACATATTACAAGATATTACAACAATATTACAAGTTATATGAATGGGTTGTTCTATTACAAATAAGCAGGGGTGATGGAAAAATGGGCATGGATATCCTAAAAACACATATAAAGATAAACGTAACAATTAATAATCAAATAAGTACATCACTTCAAAGTTCAATCTGCTTCTAAATAAGGCGTTTGCAAATTAATCCAACATATTACAAGATATTACAACAATATTACAAGTTATATGAATGGGCTGTTCTATTACAAATAAGCAGGGGTGATGGGAAAATGGGCATTGATATCCTACAAACACATATAAAGATAAACGTAACAATTAATAATCAAATAAGTACATCACTTCAAAGTTCAATCTGCTTCTAAATAAGGCGTTTGCAAATTAATCCAACATATTACAAGATATTACAACAATATTACAAGTTATATGAATGGGTTGTTCTATTACAAATAAGCAGGGGTGATGGGGAAATGGGCATTGATATCCTACAAACACATATAAATATAAACGTAACCATTAATAATCAAATAAGTACATCACTTCAAAGTTCAATCTGCTTCTAAATAAGGCGTTTGCAAATTAATCCAACATATTACAAGATATTACAACAATATTACAAGTTATATGAATGGGTTGTTCTATTACAAATAAGCAGGGGTGATGGGAAAATGGGCATTGATATCCTACAAACACATATAAAGATAAACGTAACAATTAATAATCAAATAAGTACATCACTTCAACGTTCAATCTGCTTCTAAATAAGGCATTTGCAAATTAATCCAACATATTACAAGATATTACAACAATATTACAAGTTATATGAATGGGTTGTTCTATTACAAATAAGCAGGGGTGATGGGAAAATGGGCATTGATATTCTACAAACACATATAAATATAAACGTAACAATTAATAATCAAATAAGTACATCACTTCAAAGTTCAATCTGCTTCTAAATAAGGCGTTTGCAAATTAATCCAACATATTACAAGATATTACAACAATATTACTAGTTATATGAATGGGTTGTTCTATTACAAATAAGCAGGGGTGATGGGAAAATGGGCATTGATATCCTACAAACACATATAAATATAAACGTAACCATTAATAATCAAATAAGTACATCACTTCAAAGTTCAATCTGCTTCTAAATAAGGCGTTTGCAAATTAATCCAACATATTACAAGATATTACAACAATATTACAAGTTATATGAATGGGTTGTTCTATTACAAATAAGCAGGGGTGATGGGAAAATGGGCATTGATATCCTACAAACACATATAAAGATAAACGTAACAATTAATAATCAAATAAGTACATCACTTCAACGTTCAATCTGCTTCTAAATAAGGCATTTGCAAATTAATCCAACATATTACAAGATATTACAACAATATTACAAGTTATATGAATGGGTTGCTCTATTACAAATAAGCAGGGGTGGTGGGAAAATGTTCATTGATATCCTACAAACACATATAAAGATAAACGTAACAATTAATAATCAAATAAGTATTTCACTTCAACGTTCAATCTGCTTCTAAATAAGGCGTTTGCAAATTAATCCAACATATTACAAGATATTACAACAATATTACAAGTTATATGAATGGGTTGCTCTATTACAAATAAGCAGGGGTGGTGGGAAAATGTTCATTGATATCCTACAAACACATATAAATATAAACGTAACCATTAATAATCAAATAAGTACATCACTTCAAAGTTCAATCTGCTTCTAAATAAGGCGTTTGCAAATTAATCCAACATATTACAAGATATTACAACAATATTACAAGTTATATGAATGGGTTGCTCTATTACAAATAAGCAGGGGTGGTGGGAAAATGTTCATTGATATCCTACCTACAAACACATATAAATATAAACGTAACCATTAATAATCAAATAAGTACATCACTTCAAAGTTCAATCTGCTTCTAAATAAGGCGTTTGCAAATTAATCCAACATATTACAAGATATTACAACAATATTACAAGTTATATGAATGGGTTGTTCTATTACAAATAAGCAGGGGTGATGGGAAAATGGGCATTGATATCCTACAAACACATATAAAGATAAACGTAACAATTAATAATCAAATAAGTACATCACTTCAACGTTCAATCTGCTTCTAAATAAGGCATTTGCAAATTAATCCAACATATTACAAGATATTACAACAATATTACAAGTTATATGAATGGGTTTTTCTATTACAAATAAGCAGGGGTGATGGGAAAATGGGAATTTATATCCTACAAACACATATAAAGATAAACGTAACCATTAATAATCAAATAAGTACATCACTTCAAAGTTCAATCTGCTTCTAAATAAGGCGTTTGCAAATTTATCCAACATATTACAAGATATTCCAACAATATTACAAGTTATATGAATGGGTTGTTCTATTACAAATAAGCAGGGGTGATGGGAAAATGGGCATTGATATCCTACAAACACATATAAAGATAAACGTAACAATTAATAATCAAATAAGTACATCACTTCAACGTTCAATCTGCTTCTAAATAAGGCATTTGCAAATTAATCCAACATATTACAAGATATTACAACAATATTACAAGTTATATGAATGGGTTGTTCTATTACAAATAAGCAGGGGTGATGGGAAAATGGGCATTGATATCCTACAAACACATATAAATATAAACGTAACCATTAATAATCAAATAAGTACATCACTTCAAAGTTCAATCTGCTTCTAAATAAGGCGTTTGCAAATTAATCCAACATATTACAAGATATTACAACAATATTACAAGTTATATGAATGGGTTGCTCTATTACAAATAAGCAGGGGTGGTGGGAAAATGTTCATTGATATCCTACAAACACATATAAAGATAAACGTAACCATTAATAATCAAATAAGTATTTCACTTCAACGTTCAATCTGCTTCTAAATAAGGCGTTTGCAAATTAATCCAACATATTACAAGATATTACAACAATATTACAAGTTATATGAATGGGTTGCTCTATTACAAATAAGCAGGGGTGGTGGGAAAATGTTCATTGATATCCTACAAACACATATAAATATAAACGTAACCATTAATAATCAAATAAGTACATCACTTCAAAGTTCAATCTGCTTCTAAATAATGCGTTTGCAAATTAATCCAACATATTACAAGATATTACAACAATATTACAAGTTATATGAATGGGTTGCTCTATTACAAATAAGCAGGGGTGGTGGGAAAATGTTCATTGATATCCTACAAACACATATAAATATAAACGTAACCATTAATAATCAAATAAGTACATCACTTCAAAGTTCAATCTGCTTCTAAATAAGGCGTTTGCAAATTAATCCAACATATTACAAGATATTACAACAATATTACAAGTTATATGAATGGGTTGTTCTATTACAAATAAGCAGGGGTGATGGGAAAATGGGAATTGATATCCTACAAACACACATAAATATAAACGTAACCATTAATAATCAAATAAGTACATCACTTCAACGTTCAATCTGCTTCTAAATAAGGCATTTGCAAATTAATCCAACATATTACAAGATATTACAACAATATTACAAGTTATATGAATGGGTTGTTCTATTACAAATAAGCAGGGGTGGTGGTGGGAAAATGTTCATTGATATCCTACAAACACATATAAAGATAAACGTAACCATTAATAATCAAATAAGTACATCACTTCAACGTTCAATCTGCTTCTAAATAAGGCATTTGCAAATTAATCCAACATATTACAAGATATTACAACAATATTACAAGTTATATGAATGGGTTTTTCTATTACAAATAAGCAGGGGTGATGGGAAAATGGGAATTTATATCCTACAAACACACATAAATATAAACGTAACCATTAATAATCAAATAAGTACATCACTTCAACGTTCAATCTGCTTCTAAATAAGGCATTTGCAAATTAATCCAACATATTACAAGATATTACAACAATATTACAAGTTATATGAATGGGTTGTTCTATTACAAATAAGCAGGGGTGGTGGTGGGAAAATGTTCATTGATATCCTACAAACACATATAAAGATAAACGTAACCATTAATAATCAAATAAGTACATCACTTCAACGTTCAATCTGCTTCTAAATAAGGCATTTGCAAATTAATCCAACATATTACAAGATATTACAACAATATTACAAGTTATATGAATGGGTTTTTCTATTACAAATAAGCAGGGGTGATGGGAAAATGGGAATTTATATCCTACAAACACACATAAATATAAACGTAACCATTAATAATCAAATAAGTACATCACTTCAACGTTCAATCTGCTTCTAAATAAGGCATTTGCAAATTAATCCAACATATTACAAGATATTACAACAATATTACAAGTTATATGAATGGGTTGTTCTATTACAAATAAGCAGGGGTGGTGGTGGGAAAATGTTCATTGATATCCTACAAACACATATAAAGATAAACGTAACCATTAATAATCAAATAAGTACATCACTTCAACGTTCAATCTGCTTCTAAATAAGGCATTTGCAAATTAATCCGACTATTATACATACAACATTCACCCAATGAGCTTACCAACACTAACTATCTCATAAAAGTAACCCCACTTGAGTGCAGTAAATGACAAGTTTAACGGAGTCCTTCCGGGTTACTAACGGCGCCGCACACGGAAATGGACCATTAAAGCCACGCGCTATCTAGTTCCCAACTGAAGTCAAGTCAACCTGAAAGCGGCAATTTAATAGATATTCCCCTGAGCCACTTTGCAAACCTTACGCATCAGTGGCGTCCAGATTGAAACACCGGATTAGAATGCTTAATGAGGAATCTTATATCCTTCAAACATTCGAACTGAATTTCGGTAGAATCTTATTGTCAGGGTGGGATAGAGGAATCCAGGTGAACTTGGATTTCAGATGGCTGTTAACTTTCAGTTTATTTGGTTAGGGATTTCAATGGAAGATACTTCAAGGAGTTTGTTCGGGATTTAGGTGTAAGTTTTGAAAAGGAATTTAGTCAAATAGCTTATGACGATAATGGCTTTTAAAAGATATTTCAATGGGTGAATAATTTAAAATACACTTAGAGTGTCCGTAAAATGATTGGGATAATGGAATGCATTAATATGCATTGGCTAAGTTGCTCCGTTATATCATATATACACTGTTAAAAAAAGGTACTTAAAAATGAGTACCTGATGAACATACTCGTTTTTCTTTGAGTACAATTGCATCGTAAATAAACGATGACGTACTCAAGTGTAAGTAATCGTGCTTTCTCAAATATGAGCAGTATCCACCGCATCAGTGTCATCCAAATTGAAACACCGGATTAGAATGCTTAATGAGGAATCTTATATCCTTCAAACATTCGAACTGAATTTCGGTAGAGTCTTATTGTCTGGGTGGGATAGAGGAATCCAGGTGAACTTGGTGAACTTGGATTTCAGATGGTTGTTAACTTTCAGTTTATTTGGTTAGGGATTTCAATGAAAGATACTTCAAGGAGTTTGTTCGGGATTTAGATGTAAGTTTTGAAAAGGAATTTAGTCAAATAGCTTATGACGATAATGGTTTTTAAAAGATATTTCAATGGGTGAATAATTTAAAATACACTTAGAGTGTCCTTAAAATGATTGGGATAATGGAATGCATTAATATGCATTGGCTAAGTTGCTCCGTTATATCATATATACACTGTTAAAAAAAGGTACTTAAAAATGAGTACCTGATGAACATACTCGTTTTTCTTTGAGTACAATTGCATCGTAAATAAACGATGACGTACTCAAATGTAAATAATCGTGCTTTCTCAAAAATGAGCAGTATCCACCGCATCAGTGACATCCAAATTGAAACACCGGATTAGAATGCTTAATGAGGAATCTTATATCCTTCAAACATTCGAACTGAATTTCGGTAGAATCTTATTGTCAGGGTGGGATAGAGGAATCCAGGTGAACTTGGATTTCAGATGGCTGTTAACTTTCAGTTTATTTGGTTAGGGATTTCAATGAAGTTTGTTCGGGATTTAGGTGTAAGTTTTGAAAAGGAATTTAGTCAAATAGCTTATGACGATAATGGCTTTTAAAAGATATTTCAATGGGTGAATAATTTAAAATACACTTAGAGTGTCCTTAAAATGATTGGGATAATGGAATGCATTAATATGCATTGGCTAAGTTGCTCCGTTATATCATATATACACTGTTAAAAAAAGGTACTTAAAAATGAGTACCTGATGAACATACTCGTTTTTCTTTGAGTACAATTGCATCGTAAATGAACGATGACGTACTCAAATTTAAATAACCGTACTTTCTCAAAAAGGTTTGGATTGGTTTGGTTAATTAAGGTCGCACTATAGCTGCACAGTGGGCTATTGGCGACGGTTCGGGGCCTATCTCGAAGGAAAGACCCGGGAAAGACCCGGGAAGAACGCCTTCAATAGACGTCGGGACTTCGGACCCCGATCAGATTTATCGTGCACCAGTCCCATATACACGCCGTTAATTTTTTGTGGATGTTCTGGACGACATTCTAGTATTTTGATAGCGAAGTTGGCTACCCTCCGATCGCAATATCACTACTTTTTTACTATTCTTTAGTCTAGTCCTCGCACAGGTTCGAACCGTGAATCCTTTGATTACCAGCCGACACCTTTATCCACTGGGCTATCCGGCCCCCCAAAAAATAATATTAAAAAGTAGTGATATTGCGATCGGAGGGTTGTCAACTTCGCTACCAAAATACGTCCAGAACATCCACAAAAATTAACGGCGTGTATACGGGACTAGTGCACGATAAATCTGATCGGGGTCCAAAGTCCCGACGTCTATTGAAGGCGTTGGGTGCCAGCTCAGGTGTTGTCCTCGTCATCTGACCATGGTTCAAAAATACTAGGCATCGTTCCCGGGTCTTTCCTTTGAGATAGGCCCCGAACCGTCGCCAATAGCCCACTGTGCTGCTCTAGTGCAACGTTAATTAACCAAACCAAACCAGACATTTTTAATTGGTTATGTAGGAAAAGTATTCTATAGATTTAGATCACAATTAACTCACTTGCTGTATAGAAATAAGTTACAAAGTATTCTAAAAATAAGTGAATTAATTTTCAGCTGTCTTTTCCAAACCAGATAAAGTTTTCCTCGCAAAAAGGTGCTTTAATAGATTTTTTATTAAATGCCGATAGTTTTATTTACTTATACGACGAAGTTGTAGAGCAAAGCTTTTATCGTAGCGTGTTTCTTAATCCTTAAATAAAGAATGAGAAAAGTTTTCTCTACATTGGGATTGGTCCGTTAACTGACGCAATAGACTTAAACGAAAGTACAGTAATTAATTTATAAATCGAAGTGGTATTTTGCTTCCTTAACACTTTCAGTACATCACATTCTTTATTAATGGTGCCTGGTTTAGGGGGATAAACTATTTTTTCAAGGTATATTTCAATGGCATTCGTTTTATTGAAATATACCAATCCAAAAAAGGGAGCTTAAAACTTTCTTTAAGTTTGTGAAAATGAATGTTTCGTGCGAGAAAACTGATGTTTTCTTGAAAATTTATTAAATTGAAAGTTTTTCTTTCAATTTCCATAAAAAATAATCTGTTAAAAAACTTCAAAAAACCTGCTAAAACTTTTAATTTTGAAGCATTAAAATTATTAATGAGAGAATGAAATTTTTTTAAAGGTTTTATGTGGGAAAATAAAATTAAAAACATTTTTTTTTTAAATAATATTTTTTTTTTCGATATCCTTTATAAAACCTTCAATAAACCTTCAATTTTATCATTTTGATAAAAGTTTTGTGCTGATTTTTTTTTTTGCTAATTATGTTTTCCCATATTTCCTTTGCTGAAATACTGATAACCCGTAATGCTAGAGAGATAAATATTAGATAGATAAATAGATAAATATTGATTAGAAAAATATCCTTATTTCTATATTAATACAACTTTAATTATTGTTGAAGTCAAGTTTTATAAAGTCAAACAGAAAGCCATTAGAGCGTCACAGATTCTTTTTTATTAGTTACATTTCTAAATTTGCAGACCATATGATGACCGTACGTGAAAAAACCAAGTATGACATAAATTCGCAATTCGAGAAAAACCGCAAAAATGTTTGGTAGGTGCATATATTGCTATGGTACTCAGGATTTTTAAGTTTTAAAATGAAAGGATATTTTTAAAATATTAATTGTTTTTACAAAAACGGATAGAGATAAACTATTTTTAAAAATTCAATGCTTAGCTCACTTTTTTATATTTTTTTAGATAAATTGTTTTGCATGCACACTCCTCGTATGTTTTGTTATTAAACGAATTAAATTCATAAAAGCTTTTAAAAATTTTATACAAGCTTCCCTTATTTTACCTTATATACAACAGTGCCTTTGTTTTTATCATAAAAACTTGTGGATGAGTGCTTTAAAGAAATTGCAATACTCTCAAGAGAATCTTTTTTTTCCTCTCTCTTGAAACCTTCACATTTTGAAAACCACTTAAAATGGTATATATATATATATATTTACAAACAGTAAACAAGGTCTAAAAATACAAAAATGGATGGCACAGTGATAAGAAAAGTTGTGATAGCAAAAATGATATGAAAAGGGATATAAAAAATTAAATTTAAAACGTAATTTACAACTATGCATAAGCCCTAGGATGGCTTTAATAGCGCTTTATATTAAAAAAATATTCAGTACTAGCTAAAGTACACAGCGTTTTCCGGACTATATGCAGAGTATTCACAGATTTATTCACCGAGACCCCATCTGGTGGTTTTCATAATAAGTGATTGCTGCTTTAATGTAGGAAATGGGGGTGGGAGGGGGGGGGGTCGAAATATCATGTAAGCAGTGACCTTCGTCTTGTTCTGAACGTCAAAAGTGCAAGATTTTTATAGAAAAACAAACCTATATACACTCTTGTTATGGATAAATTCAGTATAAAAGACAATTTAACCCATTTCGTTCCGAGGGTGCTTCATGCTACGGTGATTCACGCAAAAGTTGCGTGTATGGAACGGAATGGGTTAAAATGTAAAAAAATTATGTTTCACAAACATTTGTAATATCAATCAATATTGAGTCAACAAAAACTCGTAAAATTTTTTAATCTCAATAATGGAAAATTGGTTCAAAAAGTTTTAAATCAAATATAAGTGGGCGGTTTTTCATGAAACTTACGGAGGCCTCAATGGCCGAGTGGATTGGGGCGTCAGCTGGGAATCCAAGGGGTCCCCGTTTCGAGCCTTTGCGCGGACTAGACTAAAGAATAGTAAAAAGTAGTGATATTGCGATCGGAGGATTACCAACTTCGCTACCAAAATACTAGAATGTCGTCCAGAACATCCACAAAAATTAACGGCGTGTATACGAAGCTGATGCACGATAAATCTGATCGGGGTCCAAAGTCCCGACGTCTATTGAAGGCGTTAGGTGCCAGCTCAGGTGTTGTCCTCGTCATCTGACCATAGTTCAAAAATACGAGGCATCGTTCCCGGGTCTTTCCTTTGAGATAGGCCCCGAACTGTCGCCAATAACCCACTGTGCAGCTCTAGTGCGACGTAATTGAAGGGCTGACATGGGGAAGACAATAAGTCCCAAATTTCGAGTTTTTCGTTATTTTCACGGAAAAAACAATAAACGCTCAACCAATGGCAGGGAATAAACAGTAAGTCAATCGGCAATATGGTTTAGTTTCTACGAGCAACGGAAGATGGCACTTGCATGTAGTCCACGATACTTGTAAAACCCGTTTTTTGCTTCCCATATAAAATTTACTTTTTGTGACTTACTGTCTTCCCCATGTCAGCCCCTCAATTAACCACACCAAACCAACCAAACATGAAACTTACGACAGTTTATCCATATACATACAGGGACCTCCGTGGCCGAGTGGATAAATTCGTCAGCAGGGATTCAAAAGGTTCCTGGTTCGATCCTGTACGACGACTTGACTAAGATAAGTAAAAAAGTAGTGACTTGTGATCGGAGGGTTGCCAGCTTCACTACAAAATACTAGGAATGTCGTCCAGAACATCCACAAAAATTAACGGCGTGTATACGGGACTGGTGCACGATAAATCTCGGGGCAAGAGATCCGGGTCCAAAGTCGTAATGTCTATTGAAGGCGTTGCGTGCCAGTTCAGGTGTTTCCTCGTCATCTGTCCATGGTTCTAAAATAACGAGGTGCATGTATGAATGTGTGTGTGAATGTGTATATCTTCCCGGGTCTTTCCTTCGAGATAGACCCCTAACAGTCGCCAATAGCCCACTGTTCAGCCCTAGTGCGACATTAGTTAACCAAACCATATACATACACACAACTAACCATAAAATTCGTTATAACTGTTATAGTTTGGTTTGGTTAATTAACGTCGAACCAGGAATCCTCGGAGTCCCAGCTGACGCCTTTAACCACTCGTCCACGGAGGCCCTAGAGTAGATCTATAGATCATGGAAGGCTGGTTGTTTAGTTATCATCGCATTAGAGCTGCATAGTGGGCTACTGGCGACGGTTCGGGGTCTATCTCAAAGGAACGACCGGGGGTCAATGCTTTATATTTTTTTAACAATGATCAGCACCTGAACACCTGAGTTGGCACCCGGCGCAACCTCAATAGGTATCAGTATATTGGACTCCGATCAAATTTATCTAATTTAATTAATCGCACATTGATTTGAACAGAGCGACGTCAAAACTGACCTGTAGTGAAATATCAAAGCAGTTGAGAAGCTTACTTTCAAAAGGGAGCATTTTCCTGACTGTGCTTCAGCAGCCCTAGCAAATCTAAGAGAAAGAACGCTGCTTGGGGACGAAATTCAAGCGATTCACTTCTAATGTCCCAATTCCACATTTAGAAGTGAATTTAGAGTGTGTTCGATCACTTCGGCGGCTTAATATCAGGCAGGAAAATTCTCTTTCAAAAATAAGCTTCGCAGTTAAGCCTGAACATTCAGGAATGGATAACTTAACTTTGTGTTACAGCTCAACAGCCTAGAGTATTACTATCACAGTTAAACAAAGTACGAAAAATTAACACGCTATACAGGCACATTTTAAGATATCTTCAGCAAGAATCCGAAATAGGAATAAAGGAAGTTTAAAATTCCCAATGCTTTGAAGCTTTAACTTACATGATAACTAACACAAAATTATTTTATTTATTAGTAGTTTATCTTCCACTTATTAGTTATAATATTTATTAGTAATCCAACTTAGGCTCGTTAAAAAATTAACAATTATCATAACATATCGAGAAGTATTACCCCTCTGACGCTTTTGGACGTATATATACGTCCACGGATCTCCAGTTTTTCTAGCAATGCCCCCAATTTTTAACCCTTTGTACTCCGTTGGCGCCACTCAGGCGACAACGTAACGACTCTTTCTTTTGGTTTCCTGCTCTTTAAAATAAACGATAACAGCATGAGCTTGTGTGTAAAACACATCGATATTATTTGCAACTCGTACTTTTGCAGATCCTAAACAGATTATGGGTTAATTCCTAGTGTACGGTGCCCCCGCCAAATGCGATTTGGCGACAATTGGTGGGCGATAAATTTTATAGTTTGGCAACCCTATTTCATGACTTTCTTAGCAATATCATGAAATACGGCAACCTTTTTTTATTTTGGCGACAAAAAAAACATTTTTGGCCTTGGCGCCAATTTTTGTACTTGGCGACAACGGGGCACGGTACACTAGGAATTTACCAGATTATGTTTGTTTTTTCTATAAGCATAACAAATTCTAGGGTACAGAATATAAGGATGAATAACTGTTCCGTAGAAAGAACGGAAAACGTAAAAAGTTATTGGAGTGCAAAGGGTTAAATTCATAGAAATACCCATATTACAATATTTTTTTTTTATAATTTAAAGGTTTGGGGTTCAACTTACAAGCTATATCTTTACAATCAATTAAATAATTTCAAATAGCATACCCAGGAAAATTTATTTATATTTTCAAACAGTGGAAAAAAAACTTTACAATTGCAAAAATCATGTCAGTGGGTTAATGTATAATTAACAATTCCATCAAAAGAATTTCAATCAAGACACTAATCCTACTAGAAGTTGTAGAAACTACTTCCATCAGCGATTTACAACATGACATGCATAAAACGTGTTCATCAGCCATCTAACTAACTTCAATAAAGGCAATAATCTTACTAAAAGTTGTAGAAACTACTTCCATCAGCGATTTACAACATGCATAAAACGTGCTCCTCAGCCAACAACCTACATTGTAATATCATTATCTCCAAGACGTTCCACAATGATGTTATCCATGTATCGCCAATTATCATTCCCAAACTGGGACTTCGATCTGAACTTCTGGATGGTGCGGAGGATGTAGAACTCGGCAAGTCTCGAAGCTGGCCGGAGTCCTCGATCAACAGCATGCGATGCCAGCGCACACACCTGGCAGCAGTATTTCAAGAAGTTTATCGTCGAGAAATCGTACTTGAGAAGACGTCTTTCCAGAGATACGGCGATTTCGTTGAAGCTCTCGTAGACGGATCCGTCTGTTAACTGGTCTTGGAATGCATTGAAGTACTTCAGAACCATCCGCTTCAGGACGTTTTTCACTCGGTCGGTTAAAACTGGTCTGGTGTGGTGAGAATCCAGTGGTCTGGATTCTTGGGATGATGTTATGTCAGGCGTTTGGTCGTGTTTGTGAAGATCCGTGGTGAAATTCACGATGGCCGATACGCAGAAAACATCTTTCAATGTGTTTTTCATTTCTAAAAGATGTCGATTTCTGAGTTTGTATCGGAGATAAAAGTTAAGTGAATTTAATTTTGAAGACTCAGAAGAACACGTTTCAAAATATAATTAGTTTTGTTTAAGTTTTGTGCACACATATCTTAGAATGGGTGTGGATCAAAAATATATATGACAGAAGTATATATCGTTTTTCTTCCACCATTGAAGAGTGAAAAACAGTGATACTGGCAAAAACGGGTTACAATGCTCCAAATTGGTGATCTTGGTCGCTTGTTTTGATGTTGTTTTATCTCTCTTTGGACTAGGTTTATCGAGCTGTATATGTTACGTGCGTTGCATTGATACTCCAGTTAGCACTTCGACGCCTCCGTGACCGACTGGATTCCCAATGCAAACCTGTGCGACGGACTAGACTAAGAATAGTAAAAAAAGTAGTGATATTGCGATCGGAGGGTTGCCAACTTCGCTACCAAAATACTAGAATGTCGTCCAGAAAATCCACAAAAAATAAACGGCGTGTATATGGGACTGGTGCACTATAAATCTGATCGGGGACCAAAGTCCCGACGTCTATTGAAGGCGTTGGGTGCCAGCTCAGGTGTTGTCCTCGTCATCAGACCGTGGTTCAAAAATACGAGGCATCGTTCCCGGGTCTTTCCTTCGAGATAGGCCCCGGACCGTCGCCAATAGCCCACAGTGTTGCTCTAGTGCTACGTTAATTAATGAAACCAAACCAATTAGCCCTTCTTTCTCGGGTTGACCCACCATGCCTTAAATTACACTATTGGGAAAACTAGCTATCGTCCTCTATATATCCTATAGGGGATGGGCGTATTTGTAAACAAACCGGCTTCTCGGAAAAGCTGAAGGCAGAAACGTCGTTCGCGGGTCAGCGTTTAACATGGGTTTAGCATGTTTGTTCGCGATCGACCAATGCGTTATTCGTTAATACTTCATTTAAGGATTACCTGAAACTAATTATACTGATTAAAATTATAACTTAAAAATAAAGTTATATATTTATTACTGTTTTTGTTTATTTTAAGGACATTTTAGTTATTTCTTGGGGTTTTCTGCTTATTTTAAATGTTAAGAAAAATGTGTATACAAGTTCAACGAAATTTTTTTAAATCAAAATTACTTAGTTTTAATTGTATATTTATACAATTAAAGTGTTTATACAATTAAAAAATAAATATCTGTTTTATTCGGCGTAAAATTCAAATTAAAAAAATACTTATATGTTAATAATATCCACATATTTAAATATAAATTAACAAATATTTTTCATTGTTTTGTTTTCTCTAAGAATGATTAAAACATTACCATAATTAGTATTTATATTAAAATATCAGGCAGATAATTGTAATTAATAATTTCTTTTAAAAACATCAAATTATTAAATGCATATATATTATAAAAGATCGTCATGGGAATTGTATTACAGCGGTTCAGGGGATGTTTGTGCACAAACGAAAAATATTTTGCTTCATAATTGAAGGTGAAGCAAAAACAATAACCATACAAATTTCAAGGCGCGAACTTGAAGGTTTTATGCAGCAAAACTCCAGTTTTAAATGCTATTAAAATCTAAAAATAACTGCATTTAATGAAGATTTTTGTTAAAAATTCCTTATACAACATGAAATAAAGCCTTTAAAACACCTTTTATTATAAAGTATTAAAATTATTAAAGGGAAATGCAGAATTTTTAAAGATTTAATTCATGAAAAAATTAAAAACTATAAAAAAAAAGTGGTTTTTTCAAATTCCTTTATAAAACCTTCAATTTCACAAATTAATTATGTTTTATGCTAGTTTTATTTGCCGGGTAACAACATAAATATATATAGTTCTTTTATAGATGATTTGACAAATTTGTTTAAGAAAATCAGCATAAAGCCTTTATCAAAGTTGGAAAATTGAAGGTTTTATAAAGGAATTCGGAACAAAAATCTTCAAAGCTACATTTTTTAAAGATTAGCCTGTTTAAAACCTTTAATTTCACAACTTCGATGAATTTTTATGCTAATTTTTGTTTTTGCTGTATTTTATTTTAAATACAGGAATTTTCTAACTTTGCATGTCATTTTTTTTATTAGTTTCATGAAGACGCCAAATTTCAAAACATTTGGGAGAAATTACTATATTATAAAGTGTCAAACATGCATTTTTCAAAACTAAATCCAAGCAATATATAGCCGTCTTAAAATAATACACGGATAATGTTGCGAACCTCAATATTATCAATTTACTCAAATGTAATGTACAATTAAAATAAAAAATATCAATCTAAAAACATCCTAATGTAGACTAAAATTTTTCGAATAAATCTTCTAATTTTTTCTTTTTCCACTGAAATTTTGCACCCTCCTTAGTCCATCACTCCATGAGACAATACTTATTGTGTCATTTGGGCCTACTTTTACAAGAAAACATATTTGCCGAATCGAAGTCATTTTTTAATACATTTATGTGTAATATTTTTTGTGCTTAAAGTTTTTATGCATATATTTATTGGATTAGTATACAAGCAATTCAATATAAGTAATACGATTTATATATTTATACTATTAAATAATGATTTACAACTTCAGAAATCCAACAAAGTCGCCGATGGATTTAAAAAAATATTTTAATATAGTTGTAACAACATTATTGTTAGGTTCAATTATTTGTGTTTAATGAACCTATGATGGCATCTCATAAACAAAACTTGACACAAAAACTTATAAGTTATTGCTACAAATATAAAATAATAGTGCACAATTAATGTACCATTAGTTTACGTTTCATTATCGTCTATTTTCAGTATTTTTTTTGTTCGAATATAAAAAATAAAATTATTGGAAATTTTTGTTTTTATAATCCTTATGTTACTAAAACTATAATTGGACTTGTATTTGTGCCTAATCGTGTGCTTTTATTTTGAGTTTAAAACAAAATACCGCCTTTTAACGCGACGCAAGCATAGCGAAAGGCAACGGAATTCTGTTTGTTTTGCCTTTAGATTTTCCTCGTTGCTCTGCGCGGCAGCCTGTGACGTTGCAGTGCCCATCACCTATTAGAGTTCAATGGTATGGGTATGATACACTAACGGATGCCTATTTATGACATAGTCTAAGAGTCGTAACACAGCTAAGTAACGCCTGGAAATATTTTTAACTATGGTCAGATAATGAGATCAACTTAGAAGAGCTGAGCACGCGACACAACCTCAATAGGCATCCATGATATTAGACCACGATCAGATTTAACGCGAATCAGTTCTTACACATGCCGGTTTAACGTGTGGATATGTTTAAACGGCTTTTTTGGAAATTATCTGCCAACCCTTCGATCACGAACTGGCTATAAGATTGTTAAGTCCACATAGACATTTGAATTCGCAATCCTTCTATTACGAGCCGGAAACTTTACCATTTGGCAAACGGCCCCCCACGTACCCTAGAGGTTTTTTTTTTCAAAAAAATTATTTGTTTCTAAATGTCTTTAACGTGTGTCGAGGCCTCCGTGGCCGAGTGGATAAAGGCGTAGGCTAATAATCAAAGGATTCACGGTTCGAACCTGTGCGACGGACTAGACTAAGAATAGTAAAAAAAGTAGTGATATTGCGATCGGAGGGTAGCCATCTTCGCTACCAAAATACTAGAATGTCGTCCAGAACATCCACAAAAAATTAACGGCGTGTATACGGGACTGGTGCACGATAAATCTGATCGGGGTCCAAAGTCCCGACGTCTATTGAAGGAGTTGGGTGCCAGTTCAGGCATTGTCCTCGTCATCTGACCATGGTTCAAAAATCTTTGTGACTTACTGTCTTCCCCATCTCAGCCCCTCAATTAAAAGCATCATTCCCGGGTCTTCCCTTCGAAATAAGCTCCGAACCGTCGCCAAAAGCCCACTGTGCAGCTCTAGTGCGACGTTTTTAACCAAATCAAACCATCCTTCGAGATAGGCCCCGAACCGTTACCAATAGCCCACTGTGTAGCTCTAATGCGACGTTAAATTATAAAACCAAACCAAACCAAAATAGACCAGAGGTGTTTCCCCTTTCATCTGTCCATGGTTCAAAAATACGAGGCAGCGTTCCCGAGTCCTTCCTTCGAGATAGGCACCGTACCGTCACCAATAGCCCACTGTGTAGCTCTAATGCGACGTTAATTTATAAAACCAAACCAAAACAAACTAGACCGGAGGTGTTTCTCCTTCATCTGACCTCGGGTCTTTCCTTCGAGATAGACCCCGAACCGTCGCCAATAGCCCACAGTGCAGCTCTAGTTCGACGTTAATTAACCAAACCAAACCAAACCAAACCTTCATCTGACCATGGTTCAAAAATACGAGGCAGAGTTCCCGAGTCCTTCCTTCGAGATAGGCCCCGAACCGTCACCAATAGCCCACTGTGTAGCTCTAATACGACGCTAAATTATAAAACCAAACCAAACCAAACTAGACCAGAGGTGTTTCCCCTTCATCTGACCATGGTTCAAAAATACGAGACAGCGTTTCCGAGTCCTTCCTTCGAGATAGGCCCCGAACCGTCACCAATAGCCCACTGTGCAGCTCTAGTGCGACGTAATTAAGCAAAACCAAACACATGGGGTCACCCTCCTTAGTACTGATTATGATGCTTGACTTTGGTGATCTGAAGAGAACCGATATGTTCCACATGGTATGCCTGTTGTCCTGAAACATGGTTAGATGACGAGAACAAAACCTAAGCTGGCACCCGACGCAACCTTACTAAGCGTTACGGTTAGATGACATGAACGATACGAAGGTACTTCCGCTCGAATCTCTAAATTGGCACCTCACAACCGACGTGAGAACGTCTGAAACACGACAAATAAATTTTACGTAAACATTAATACTTCTACACGGTGAGTCTTTGGTTTCCATTTATTTTAAATATTTTTTTGCCATATTGTGTTAGTCAATTGAAGATAAAGTGTTATATGCACGCAATTTTTCATAAATTTTATTATTTGAGCCGATTACTTGTGATTCATAAATATGTAATTTTTGTATTTTATATATTAGAAAGGAACCTTTAAATATATTACTGTAATAAAAATAAGTACCGAGTAGAAGTTCGTAAAAAAATATTTTTTATTGAAAAGTTATATCGACTGATTATAGAACTATCGAATATGTGGCTGTACATGAAATAGGTTCTATTACTTTTCACTTTTATAAACTTTCTTTCATGTTTAATAGACGCAGAAGACTAGCTCTTAACGCTCAAAAGGCTCCACAAAGAAGACATTTATTAATGTTATAAATGCATCCTCAGTGGAGCCTTTTGAGCGTTAATGGCTAGTCTTCTGCGTCTATTAAATTAACTGCTGCGTCTATTAAATTAATGGCGTCTATATATTAATGCTATACATGTCTCCTCAGTGGAGCCTTTTGAGCGTTAAGGGCTTGTCTTCTGCGTCTATTAAATTAACTGCTGCGTCTATTAAATTAATGGCGTCTATGTATTAATGCTATACATGTCTCCTCAGTGGAGCCTTTTGAGCGTTAAGGGCTTGTCTTCTGAGTCTATTAAATTAACTGCTGCGTCTATTAAATTAATGGCGTCTATGTATTAATGCTATACATGTCTCCTCAGTGGAGCCTTTTGAGCGTTAAGGGCTAGTCTTCTGCGTCTATTAAATTAACTGCTGCGTCTATTAAATTAATGGCGTCTATGTATTAATGCTATACATGTCTCCTCAGTGGAGCCTTTTAAGCGTTAAGGGCTAGTCTTCTGCGTCTATTAAATTAACTGCTGCGTCTATTAAATTAATGGCGTCTATGTATTAATGCTATACATGTCTCCTCAGTGGAGCCTTTTGAGCGTTAAGGGCTTGTCTTCTGCGTCTATTAAATTAACTGTTGCGTCTATTAAATTAATGGCGTCTATGTATTAATGCTATACATGTCTCCTCAGTGGAGCCTTTTAAGCGTTAAAGGCTAGTCTTCTGCGTCTATTAAATTAACTGCTACGTCTATTAAATTAACGATGTCTGTATTAATGCTATACATGTCTTCTCAGTGAAGCATTTGAGCGTTAAGGGCTTGTCTTTTGCGTCTATTAAATTAATAACTGGGTCTATGAAATTAATGACTGCGTCTATGTATTAATGCTATAAATGTTTCCTCATTGGAGCCTTTTGAGCGTTAAGCCTTAGTCTTCTGCATCTATTAAATTAACGATGTCTATGTATTAATGATATGCATGTCTCCTCAGTGGAGCCTTTTAAGCGTTAAGGGCTAGTCTTCTGCGTCTATTAAATTAACTGTTGCGTCTATAAATTAATAGCGTCTATGTATTAATGCAATACATGTATCTTCAGTGGAGCCTTTTGAGCGTTAACGGCTTGTCTTCTACGTGTATTAGATTAATATCTGGGTCTATTAAATTAATGACTGCGTCTATGTATTAATGCTATACATGTTTCCCCATTAGAGCCTTTTGAGCATTAAGCCTTAGTCTCATGCATGTATTAAATAAATGGCTGCGTCTATTAAATTAACGATGTCTATGTATTAATGCTATGCATGTCTTCTCAGTGAAGCATTTGAGCGTTAAGGGCTTGTCTTTTGCGTCTATTAAATTAATAACTGGGTCTATGAAATTAATGACTGCGTCTATGTATTAATGCTATAAATGTTTCCTCATTGGAGCCTTTTGAGCGTTAAGCCTTAGTCTTCTGCATCTATTAAATTAACGATGTCTATGTATTAATGATATGCATGTCTCCTCAGTGGAGCCTTTTAAGCGTTAAGGGCTAGTCTTCTGCGTCTATTAAATTAACTGTTGCGTCTATTAAATTAATGGCGTCTATGTATTAATGCTATACATGTCTCCTCAGTGGAGCCTTTTAAGCGTTAAGGGCTAGTCTTCTGCGTCTATTAAATTAACTGTTGCGTCTATTAAATTAATGGCGTCTATGTATTAATGCTATACATGTCTCCACAGTGGAGCCTTTTAAGCGTTAAGGGCTAGTCTTCTGCGTCTATTAAATTAAGTGTTGCGTCTATTAAATTAATGGCGTCTATGTATTAATGGTATACATGTCTCCTCAGTGGAGCCTTTTAAGCGTTAAGGGCTAGTCTTCTGCGTCTATTAAATTAACTGCTGCGTCTATTAAATTAATGGCGTCTATGTATTAATGCTATACATGTCTCCTCAGTGGAGCCTTTTAAGCGTTAAGGGCTAGTCTTCTGCGTCTATTAAATTAACTGCTGCGTCTATTAAATTAATGGCGTCTATGTATTAATGCTATACATGTCTCCTCAGTGGAGCCTTTTGAGCGTTAAGGGCTAGTCTTCTGCGTCTATTAAATTAACTGCTGCGTCTATTAAATTAATGGCGTCTATGTATTAATGCTATACATGTCTCCTCAGTGGAGCCTTTTAAGCGTTAAGGGCTAGTCTTCTGCGTCTATTAAATTAACTGCTGCGTCTATTAAATTAATGGCGTCTATGTATTAATGCTATACATGTCTCCTCAGTGGAGCCTTTTGAGCGTTAAGGGCTAGTCTTCTGCGTCTATTAAATTAACTGTGGCGTCTATTAAATTAATGGCGTCTATGTATTAATGCTATACATGTCTTCTCAGTGGAGCCTTTTGAGCGTTAAGGGCTTGTCTTCTGCGTGTATTAGATTAATAGCTGGGTCTATTAAATTAATGACTGCGTCTATGTATTAACATTATACATGTCTCATTAGTGTAGCCTTTTGAGCGTTAAGAGGTAGTCTTATGCGTATATTAAATTAATGACTGCGTCTATGTATTAATGCTATACATGTCTTCTCAGTGAAGCATTTGAGCGTTAAGGGCTTGTCTTTTGCGTCTATTAAATTAATAACTGGGTCTATGAAATTAATGACTGCGTCTATGTATTAATGCTATAAATGTTTCCTCATTGGAGCCTTTTGAGCGTTAAGCCTTAGTCTTCTGCATCTATTAAATTAACGATGTCTATGTATTAATGATATGCATGTCTCCTCAGTGGAGCCTTTTAAGCGTTAAGGGCTAGTCTTCTGCGTCTATTAAATTAACTGTTGCGTCTATTAAATTAATGGCGTCTATGTATTAATGCTATACATGTCTCCTCAGTGGAGCCTTTTAAGCGTTAAGGGCTAGTCTTCTGCGTCTATTAAATTAACTGTTGCGTCTATAAATTAATAGCGTCTATGTATTAATGCAATACATGTATCTTCAGTGGAGCCTTTTGAGCGTTAACGGCTTGTCTTCTGCGTGTATTAGATTAATATCTGGGTCTATTAAATTAATGACTGCGTCTATGTATTAATGCTATACATGTTTCCCCATTAGAGCCTTTTGAGCATTAAGCCTTAGTCTCCTGCATGTATTAAATAAATGGCTGCGTCTATTAAATTAACGATGTCTATGTATTAATGATATGCATGTCTCCGCAACAGAGCCTTTCAAGCGTTAAGTCTAGTCGCGCACGAGCGATAATTGCACTGCAATTATCACTCGCGAATAATCTCAACTGGGTGACTAAAAAATCACTCAGCAACTGCCCAGCGATTATTTTAACAGTATTCGTCTGAAGGCTGCCGCGTTTCAGATTTCGAAATCGCCATACTAAAGATGAAAATTGCCAAACTCGTATTACCACAACTCACACAAAATCGCCAACTTGTCGATAATTTGCCAAAATTGTTAGCGCGGTATCGAACAGAAAGAATTTTTTGTCTGATAGTTGCAAGCCCGATAATTGCGTAATGAGCGGATTGAATTTGAGTTTTACAATTGCATGCAACTAAGCAGTTCAATTGCATGTTCGATAATTGCCAGCTCAGGAGCTGTCATCGTCTTCTGACCATGATTCAAAAATACGAGGCATCGTTCCCGGTATACCCTTCGAGATAAGTCCCGAATCGTCGCCAATGGCCTAATGTGTAGCTCTAGTGCGGTGTTAATTAACCAACCTCCTAGAAACATATCATTAGTCCTTTTATACGCACCCCAAACCTATTTGTGTAGATCTAGTACAACGTTCTTTCAACCAACCAAAATTATTCTTATTTTTGTCCTTTTACAAATTAAACTGAACTATTGATAAAAAGAAAATTGATATGTATTTTTGTTACGTATATTTAATTCAATAAATGCTAAAAATAGCAAATCTATTATTATGTAGAGAAAGTATAAATACAAACCCCAAAAAATTTTGATTAATTTTGGGAAAATATTTGTTTTGTGAAGGGTTTGAAGTAACTCAATTGACAAATGACTTCGCCATTATCGTAAAAAGCCGGTCCCAAAGGGAAAATACGTTAGCACGTTAGACAAATGAAACTTTTCAAATTAGTTATGCACATCGTACGACTTGGTGGTGTCATTAATTACTGCAGAAATGTTTTTTGCTACATAATTCATAAACAAAAATAGGCGCAAGTAGCGAGCGCCATCTCTTAGAGTATTACAGAACTAATAGTTTTACTGTACATTAAGTGAAATTGTTGCATTCAAGAGAGATGGTCAATCGCTATGTGTTATCAATAAGGCACGTAGGTAAGGGGGGGGGGTTCAAACCCCTCCCATTGTAAGTCAAATAAAAATAAACCAAATTACTGTAAAATTCATAAAAATAGAAAAAAAAATTGGGGGGGGGGGGGGTAGGGGGGTAAAAGATTACCACTGTCAGCATGGGATATCAGGCACGTTGGTATGGGGGGTTCAAACCCCTCGTATAGTAAGTCAAATAAAAAAAATAAAAAAACGAATTGCTGTAAAAATCATAAAAATTGAGATTTTTTTTTTGGGGGGGGGGGGGGGGGCGGTAAAAGAATACCACTGTCAACTGCAAAAATTAAACGTTTTTAAAATTCTCAGAATTTTCAAATTTAGCATGCATTTTCTTCAATATGTAAATTGTTATTTTATGTAATAAAACAATCGCAATTTTACTAAACTTAAATTTTTTTTTGTCTAAGCAATACAAATCGCTTTTTTTTTTTTAAAAAGATCTTGCACTAATTATTTTAAAAGTAATTTGCCAGCAAAATGTACTAATTCAAATGTAACTTTCAAAATTACATTAAATCTCGCTAAAAATCCCAACAACTTTTTATTATGTTTTTCGCGTATGTCACACACGATCTTCATTTGCTTTTTGGATCTATTGTTTGCCGTATCACATTTAGCAGTATCGGCATGTTAAAACATTATTTTTGCCCTACAGCTTCATTTATATTTTAAACAAGTCACGTAGCTTTAGTAACAATAAAGTAATTAAATCAAAGTAAAAATAATGGTTTATTATGTGTAGTTAAATAACCAAAAAATGAAAATAATCCAACAATTTATGACAACCCTGTTTTATAATTTTATGAAATATTTTGTATCTATATCCAGTGGCGGCAATTCGAGGGGGTAGGTGGTTGCCCCGCACTTTTTTCGGATATTGCCCCCGCACTTTCTTAATATTGCACTTTTTGAAAACAAATTATCAGTCAATTGTTTTACTGCATTGGGTCCTTTGCATGTTCGGGTATGTGGTATGTAGGTTAGACGGGGGGAATATGTTAAAATAAATTTAACAAGAAAGGTTATGTCATCACATTTAGGTCTACTGGTTATAAAAAAAAGGGCAGTTAAATCTGGATGTTGTATTAGAGTATTTTATAGAAGAAAGCTAAAGACATTTATCGATATTTTTTAAAGAAGATAAAACTTGTGTGTTTGTACCTCCCAACAGTTTTAATGTAAACTAAATTTTTTTTAATTGTTATTAAATATTTGTACTGTGAATTTCAAATAACACAAAATATGCTATATATATATATATATATATATATATATATATATATATATATAAATAATTTTATTACAACAGTAGGGATAGTGATCAACATTTTTACTACCCCCCCCCCCCCCTTCCATTCACTGTTTATTTCATCTTGATCTTGTCCCCTCACCTGTACCATGCAATCGCCGCCACTCTTTATATCTAAAATTTGAAAACTACCGTTTTAAGATAAAGAAAGGATCTATTGAAAACTAGTAAAAAAATTACATCTCACCAATTCGCTACTCGCATAAATTCGCCAATTGAATTTTGCGAATAATGTACACATTTTATTTTGCGTACTTAAAAAGTACCGTTTAACTGCTTTTTGAGGTCCAATTTGAGTATAACTCAAGTGGATAATTTATTTTTGTATCCGATAAATTCAGTACTAATACAATACTTTTATTTCAAAATACTTTTATGTACACATATTATTCGTACATTAAATATTAGTTTTCATTTGAAAATTGTGTTGTCATTTTCATATATATTTTTTGCTTCATAAACTGAATGTAATATATAAAAAGTTATCATTCTTAATAATGCATTCAAAGTAATTTAAATAAACAAAATATTAACTCTTAATTTTATTTTTAATGTAATTTAAAGGTTTTTTTTTTTTCGCGAACGCATAAACATTTTTGTAGATGATAAATTCCGATAGATGGCAGCATTAGCAAATTGATAATAACGTTTGTGGTCGGGACATTTCATTCGGGAGACAAAAAAAGGCTCTCAGTTTCGAAAAATAATTTTTATTTAATGATGTTTTTTCAAGTTAAGGTTTTACAGAGAAAAAACTAGATTTTATGTAAAAAGAGTAACGTCCAAATTTTGAAAATTATGTAAATCAAGCAATAATAGGAGGCCCCGCCCCCTGCTTTATCGACAAAACCCCGTTCATTAAAACATGTACAAAAACTTATAGTCAAATTCAAAAATATTCACATAGTAAACTAGAATGTTTGATTATCAATCAGTAAAATACTTTTTAATTAAAACCCACAACATGCTTTAGTAATAAGTTCTGTGTTTAGAAGGGAAAGCACATGTGATTTATATCAAATATTTTTTTTAATTATTTTTCTAAACTAATTAATTTATTTTTTACAAAATGTTTTATTTTTTTAAACACAATTTTCATGTATACGTAACATTCATGTCTCTTGCTACACTAAATTCTAATCAATTTAACAACAAATCAAAAAGCTTCAAAGTGTATCAATTCCCTTTAATATTAAACCAATCAACATTAAGTTACAATTGAAGGATTTAATTAATTTTTTTTTTTTGGGGGGGGGGATATAATTTTGATGTAGATGAAAGAAAGCTTTAAGGACAAATGCGTCTTCAGTCAAAATTGTATGGCTCTGCTTGATTTATTTAGACAGGTACAGAGCAGTAAAAAGTAGATATTTCATTAATAATAGTTCGATTTCATTAAGCAAACCTAAATGCCAAAAGTGCGAATAAAACGTCTCAATTTCGTAAACCAACAGCTATTAATCACGCTCACGATCGATGGATAGGAAAAAGTTTCGTGCCAATTTTTTCCTTGGCGACAAATACTGGTTGCTCAACGGACACTTTCTTAAAAATTGTTAGTGAAAAACCTGTTTATCTTTTTAAACAATTAACCCTTTTTTCCACTTGGGCCTCCGTGGCTGACTTGACAAGGAAAAGTAAAAAAAGTAGTGATCTTGTGACCGGAGGATTGCCAGATTTACTACAAAATACTAGGAATGTCGTCCAGAACATCCACAAAAAATTATCGGCGTGTATACGGGACAGGTGAAAGATAAATCTGATCGGGGTCCAAAGTCCCGACGTCTATTGAAGGTGTTGGGTGCCAGTTCAGGTGTTTCCTCGTCATCTGACCATGGTTCTAAAATAACGAGGTGCATGTATGAATGTGTGTGTGAATGTGTATGTGTTCCCGGGTCTTTCCTTCGAGATTGACCCCGAACCGTCGCCAATAGCCCACTGTGCAGCTCTAGTGCGACGTTAATTAACAAAACAAACAAACAACTGCGTTATCAGAATGTAGTAAAACCATGCCTAGTAAAATGATTTTGGTGGCTATAGAAATTAATGCATTGTTGCCTACTAGATTTATTAACAGAAAACCCCACGTTTGAAATTTTGAAGCAATCGTTTCCTATCACAATGTTCTCAACTAACTAATATCACTCCTTAAAACTTCGTATTGTATTGTCTTTCAAATACATTGAGACAAGCGTAAAATAAATAAAAATATAATTTTATCGACCTTCACCGACTTTATCGGATTTTATCAAATATTTTATATTTGATCAAGACTTTCATAGAGATAATGTTTAACTTACAATTGCTGAAATTTTCAATTTTCGAGTGCTTAAAAAATATGCGATATAATATGACGATATTATCGATGTCTTTTAATCCTTTATCAGAATTAAGACAAAGAAGGAGATACCGAGTCAAAGTTGCTGATACTGCAATCCTTTTGATAAAAATGTCTTTTGTGTTTCTCAATGCTTTGAAATTCTCATATACAAAATCACTGTGGCTAAAATATAATTTTAAAATAGCTGCAATTTTGCTTTAAAGTTAAAATTTACACTTTAATACCTTATTTTAAAATAATTCGTTTCTTTGCTTTGAATGAGACGGAGATTTTTTAATTATAATAGGGAGAGAAAATTAAGGTTAATAAATATAAATAGTATAATTCGTTAATTATGTTAATTTTTAATCATCATAGTTCATATCGTTAGTTAAATAAATATTAGTTAAATAAAATTTAGTTTGTTTGGAATTTTGTTTAAGCTACTACATTACTTCAATATTATTTAATATTTTTAACATTGTTTATTCAATGTCAATATTTCTAACATTTGTTGAGAGCATGCTCCTTATTTCTAAATTTCAACGGAAATAGAGAAGATATATATTGAAGCTTAATGAAAATAGTATATTTTTTGAAAATAGTATATTCGTTGCCACAATAGAAAATAAATTATTCTAATGTGGCCACATTTTTATTCTTGATTTGCATTTAAAATTATTCAAATTTATCAACACTTTTGGACAATTTCGGAAAGGATTCTGAGATTCGCGGGTGATTTGTATACTTCCGTTTAAGAATCATTCCATGGGAAAATAAGAAAATTTTATTATCGAGATATTTAATCATTTTTTTTTTCACTTGATTCACATACCGAGTGTTTGGCGCGGCTTGGCCATATTTGGCCCTTGCGCCATTGAAACCCATACAACCAACCAACCACTTGATTCACATATAAATAACAACTTGCTTTACTTTGATTTATAATTTATAATACCTTATTTCTAAAATATTGTCTCTATTAACTGCCATGTCTCGTAGTACGCAACTTCCTACAAAACAAAACACAATAGACCAATCACCGAAGCCAGTTGTTCCCAATGTTTAGGTGGCCGCAGACCACCAAATTAAAAGGTAGACAAAGCTCGGACCACTAAATTAAAAGGTAGACAAAGCTCGGACCACCAAATTAAAAGGTAGACAAAGCTCGGACCACCAAATTAAAAGGTAGACAAAGCTCGGACCACCAAATTAAAAGGTAGACAAAGCTCGGACCACTAAATTAAAAGGTAGACAAAGCTCGGATCACCAAATTAAAAGGTAGACAAAGCTCGGACCACCAAATTAAAAGGTAGACAAAGCTCGGACCACCAAATTAAAATTTAGAGAAAGCGCGAACCACCACTTTATAAAAGTTCTAAATACCATTCAGGTATTCAATATTGTATTCTTGAAACTCGATGCGATATATCAGCAGAATAAGTCACCACAAAAACAAATTTAACAAAATATAAAAGCTCCTTTATCAAATACTTTTAATATTAATACGAGCAAGCATATGAAAGTTTGAAACTTATAAGGTCCCAATGCATATAGTAGGGTTTCGTTTAAACAAATAAATGTTAGTTCACTATTTAGATTTTTTTTTAAATACGCGGTAAAATTCCATTTTAAACCAAGCTTAAACTCAAGTATATTTCTCGTCATCCAGCCATGGTTCGAAATTACGAAGCATTTTTCCCGGGTCTTTCCTAACCGTCGCCAGTAGATTATTATTTCTATAAAGAAGTTATTTCAACCAACCATTCACCGATTCCATACACATAAAATAATGCGACTAACGGATAGTTAATGTTCCATATTTTAAATGTAGCTGTCCTCTAGACAGCTATAATATCTTTTCCATATCAAAGTTAATGATGAAAATTACTTTTTATTTTAGATTTTATTGATGGCTATTTCGCTATTATTGAATGATTCCTTCTGAAAAGCTTTGCCATACAATCAAAATTAACTTTTTTCCACAAAATATTTCATTTGGAAAGTATTATAACAGAAATATTAGAGTTTAATAACAAACATTGACCTCGAATCTTAAATGAAGCTATGAATAAGTCCAATGACACAATAACATAATTCCTTATTAAAAATGATATACTAACATTTGATGTGACAAATTATTTATTTGTCAACACACTTGGGCGTGATCAGTGTTTACCTTGTGGAAGGAAAACCGGCTCATTCAAGGAAAGCTGCTTCAAAGCTCAATGAAATGGAAAGTGAGGATTCCTTCAATTCCCTACAGGAACGTGCATATTATTACGTTTTTCGATGCATTGCACGTTTTTCGACAAGAAATTTAAATAATTTAAACGATTTTTTAAAAGAATTTTTTAAATGATTTAAACGATTTTTTAAACGAATTTTTTAAATGATTTAAACTTAGTTTAAAGAGTATTAGAGTAAAGCGGAACCTTTTACTGTTTAAATGATAATATAATTTTAGTATTATTCCAAATGCAATTATGTGCCAAGCAAAACCATTAGCATAAAACCTGCATCAAAATCAGGAAATTAAAGGTTTTATGCAAGAAAACTGCAGTGTTTTCTTTTCTATTAAGTGGATCTATTAAATTTAAAGATTTTCCTTTAATATTATTCATAAAAACTCTATTAAAAAACTGTAAATAATCTTCAATTTAGTTGGTTTGGTTAATTAACGTCGCACTACAGATGCACAATGAGCTATCGGCGACGGTTCGGGGACTTCTTCGAAGTCCCCGAACGATGCTTCGTATTCTTGAAAAATGGTCAGATGACGAGGACAACACCTGAGCTGGCACCCGACGCAACCTCAATAGGTTTCAGGACATTGGACCCCGATCAGATTTATCGTGCAACACTGCGAAGTTTTTATGCTATATTATTCAACTAATTGCCCTTCCTAGAACAGATATTTCCGCGAATTTTACTAAGAGGCTAAATCCATTTCTCCACTCACTTAATATATCCGTAATTTAACCTTTAAGTTGCGCAAAAGTCGCAACGCATTCTCAAAATACCACTCAATTTTGGTGAAAATATATTCTTCACTGACCGCCCATTTTTGGAAACGAAACAGATAATAACTTCTTAAGAAAAACGCCCCACCTTATTTAAAAACCGGTACACCATAATTTGCAGTTCCTATTGAAATAAGGGAGAACGACAGACCATCCATTGTCTTTCAAACGGAAAATAATAAGCTGTAATATTCATATTTATGGACCCGATGTTTAATTGTGTAGTTTTATACTTGGAATGTATGGACGATGGGTATGCTGTTATTTTTTAAGGTGCAAAAGATGGTTGCTATTGCTAAAGTGCTTTTCCGTGTTTTTCGAAGAATTGGAAATATTATTCGGGTTTGCTGAAGTGAATTAATAGTCTTTTAGTGATCTTGAGGGAAATTATGATAGAGGAAGCTTTCCTCTGCATACACTCGGAAGTTTTTCCACTGTCAAATGTTGTAAGTTATTCTTATTAGGGTCGCCTTTTTTTTGGGGGGGGGGGGTAACTGCTGGAGCCGGTGCAAACTTAGAACTGTGGCCTCTTTTAATCAAACCCAAAAACTTATTAACTCTTAACGCTCGAGATTTACTATTTAAATACATCCCAACAGATCGGTATCTCTCTCTTTCTTTCTCTCTTTCTTTCTCTCTCTTTCTTTTTCTCTCTTTCTTTCTCTCTCTCTTTCTTTCTCTATTTCTCTTTCTTTCTCTATTTCTTTCTCTCTATTTCTCACTGTTTCTCTTTTTCTCACTCTTTCTCTTTCTTTCCCACTCTTTCTCACGGTTTCTCACTTTCTCTTTCTCTCATTTTCTCTTTCTCTCATTTTCTCTTTCTCTCACTTTCTCTCTCTCTCTCTCTCTCTCTCTTTCTCTTTCTATCTATCTCTGTCACTATCTCTCTATTTCTCACTTTCTATCTGTCTTTCTCTCTCTTACTCAACTCTTTCTCTCTTTCTATCTCTCTCTATCTATCTCTCTCTCTCTTTTGTTAGATGATGAAAATTAAAACCGAGACTTGGCGTCAGTTAGTACGAAAAAACAAATTTTCGAGAAAAATATTATAAAATGTGCAACTCCCCTTGTTAATAATGATAGGTGAAATGACATTCAACTTATTATTGGGCCACCAATTGAGCTGGTAGCCTCACCTCTTGGCCAAATGACAGATCTACCTGCCTAGCAACAGAAAATTGTGTCGGTTCATTTTCGGATTTTTACCACTTTGTGGAAAAGCTACCTATATGTTACGCTTTATTAAACCCATTAGCAAAACAGGTATTTTAGATAGAAACATAAAAAACATATTTTTGGGGCAAGGATTTTTAAGCCTGTAAATAATAATAACCTAAGCAAAATTTCTTGAACTGTACAACCATTAAGATAAAATTACAGAAAAAAAATAATATACATGTGGTCTTAGACAACAAGAATTAAAAAAAAGGACCGTTTGCCTATCGAAATACAGCTACGAAAAACATCTTCGAGCTATCTGAAAGTCTTTCAACACCGAAACATGAGAACCTTATCAATGTTTATTGAAATTTCTTCACATCCCTTAAATATGTTTATATTTGACAAGCATCGTCCTTTGTAAAGGAGCCGAACATTTGACACCAAGATAAGACAGCTGGGAAGATTGACTGAGTCTTGTTTCAGATATTTCTTGAAATCGAACTAAGAAATCCGTACAACTTGTAAAAAGAAAACGATCTTCTTTACATTTCCAAGAATATACTGTAATAACGAAATAAATTCAAGTGAATTGTTATGTATGTGTCACAGGGTAAGGTGGGGGTAAAATGGGTATTTTGAAATTAAATTAAATATTATTAAAATACAAATACAATGTTAAAATACGCAATAAAAATCCATCAAATCTGGACATGTTTCGGGAGACGATCTGAGTAACTGGGGCATATACATGATTTCATGTCAGTGTGGCATGTCATATATCGGCCAAACAAAGAGAGCATTGAGATTTCGTATTAAGGAGGACCAAGCACATACTGTTAAACAAGAAATAAAGAAGTCCTCCATTGCCAAGCACTCTTGGGAACATGGTCATATATTTATTTTTTCTAACCCACATTTAATTTGCAAACCCAAATCTCCAGTTGAACTTGACTTCCTGGAGGCGTTTCATATTTTTAGCAATATTGATTCGATTGTCAACGAAACATTTGCAGTCCCAGTATTTCCCGCTTGTTGGCACACAATAGTTAACTCCAACCGATTGAAATAGTCTTTTTTGTTTTT
Source organism: Troglohyphantes excavatus (assembly GCA_963932185.1). NCBI lineage: Eukaryota > Metazoa > Arthropoda > Arachnida > Araneae > Linyphiidae > Troglohyphantes > Troglohyphantes excavatus. The sequence continues at coordinate 31,315,765 of OZ010671.1, read as the reverse complement.
TTCTTCGGCAACACTTTCAATTTCTGGGTTTATTTATATTTTATTACAGACTTTTTCTTTCTCTGCTGATGAAGGGAGACGTATCTCCCGAAACATGTCCAGATTTGATGGATTTTTATTGCGTATTTTAACGTTGTATTTGTATTTTAAAATTCTATAACGCAATGTTCTATAAGATGAGTTTTTATCTTAATAGAGTACATATTAGCAAAAAATTAAATTTCTAGGTGATTTAATTCAAGTCCAACGGTCGATTTGTTTGAGTATACAAAAACACTTGGGATGATTTGATTCATGAAAACTTTTATATATAAACTAGAAAAATCGAATTATTTACCAATATTCCTGGGTTTTGTATAAACTAATAAATGAAACGATTAGGAAAAATTCTACTTTATTTAGCTTTTTATTTCAATGATTTGCTAAGTTTGAAAAAGTGGTAATATACTAAAAAATATGAAATTCATAAAAATTTAACAATCTTCGGGAAAAAAATTCAATATTCTACTATTATATGAATTTCGAAACTCATAAATTACATTAATTTAATAGTAATATATTTAACACTGTTTATATGATATAATTATGTTAAATATAAATATTAATAATAAATAATAATATAATTAAGTTAATATTATAATTAAGTTAATACCTGTTCTTTTAAACAAACTGTCAAAAATTTCAACAAAAATAACATATTTTGATAACAAAATGGCCGCCATTGCTGGAACCGTCAGAGCATAAACAGAAAGTTTTAAAAGAATTAAAAAATCGTTTCCGGAATAAATTTAAAAATATGCGTCAATACAGCATAGATTCCTGAATCAAAATAAACCACAAACTTGCTCTTAGGATGACTGTTAGTAGTTGATGGTTGTTATTTATTCTGTTTTATTTAAGTTACTAATTTGGCAAAACAGTTTGTTCTAATGTCTTTTTAACCGACTGAACAGCGCGCCAACCAAAACTCCAAAAAAAACGCCAGAATATTTAAATTGAAACCGCCAAATCACGCGCCAAGTCGAGAGGTTATAATTTCGATCTTTATGTATTTTTTATGTATGTTCGTGAGGGATTTCGGTCCTACTTAAGATATTCGCACAATTTTGCTGTTTCACTTGGGAGCAATTTGAAAAAAATATCCGGTTATCCGGCATTAAGCTATCTGGAATTCTCAATTAACCGGACCGTTTGAAAACATTTTTTGTCCGATTTCGAAAATTCTTTTTTTGTTGGATAAAGAAAAATTCACTTAGGCAAAATCTGCAAAACATAATCGGTTATCCGGCTGTTAAATATCCGGAAATGTCGATTTTGCGGAGGTTTTTTTTATATAATTAATCCGATTTCATAATTTTTTCATTGTTTAACAGAAGTTGTACAACAATGACATTTCATTTAACCAGCATTTATTGGCATTGATGATTGTTTTACAATATACATCGTTGAGCACAAGTTGCTACTTGAATTTCTTGGTGATTAATAAGAGGGGGCGAAGCCCCCTGCTAAATTAAAAACTAAAAGGGAAAAATAAAATAATCTTTCTAGAAAAAAGGAAAACCGACTTTTAGAAAAATGCGCTAAAAAGTAAAAAATAATTTTTAATTCTACGAATGAGTTGAAAAATTGAATTATGGAATATCAATTTTATACTTAGTACAACTTTTTGAAGTGGGTGCCAATTTACAAAAATAATACCCAAATTTTGGCGCCGATTTCAAAAAGTTGTACTAAGTATAAAATTGATATTCAATAATTCAATTTTTCAACTCATTCGTAGAATTAAAAATTATTTTTTACTTTTTAGCGCATTTTACTTAAAGTCGGTTTTCCTTTTTTCTAGAAAGATTATTTTATTACACGGAAAATTCCATATTTCCCAATGGCGACCCATTTTTTCCACCTTTTGAATTAAAAAAAGAAACGCATAGAAATAACTATTAAAAATATTTACAGACCCCAGAATTGAATAAAAATAAAGGATTGTGTTCCCATTTAGAAAGTAAACATTTTTGTAAAATATTCTATTTTTGTCATTTTTTACCTAGGAGAAATTGGACTTTGAACTAAAAATCGAGGTTTTTATCCATTTCCCCTACCTTACCCTATAATTCTCTTGTCTCTTTTAATTAGACTTGGTTACGGTACGGTATTTATCTTTCAAGACCGTTTCTAGAAAAACCCTATCGAAAAGATAATTTATGCACTTAAGGAATCCAAGGTCACTAACAAGGTTGATTCCTCTATTGATACTAGACATTACTTTTACTCTGTACTATGCTGAGGGGCTCTTCCATCGTTAACCATTTCAGTCCCATTTTTTTGTGTTGTAGGAAAACGATTTTTTTTCTTTTAAATTACGTTTTCTAAGCATCTAAAAATGCCACCTAGTGTCTTCTGAACGTTTGGATCTTTCATTTAAAAAATAAAAAGTTGTGTTTTTAAAAAGCATCGTAAAGAATCAATTATTAAAACATTTTTTCAACCCACCATCAAACTTAGTTAAATCAGTCGTGCTTTGGCGCAGCTTGGCCACATTTGGCCCTTGCGCCATTAAACCCCATACAACCAACCAACCAACCTCAGTCGTGCTAAAAAAATATATAAGCAAAAGAAATAATCAAATAATGACAGATTTTAACAGAAATCGCCAATATAAAAGAAAACTGAAGTCTCTACACAATTTTACCATAGCTTCTTTTACGAAAATTTGAATAAAAAACCATAACTATAAAGTTATACAAAACATTTATGTTTATCGCCAAATTTTGGTATTTTGAGTTTTTTGTAGGTTCCACAATCGTGTAAGAATTAAATGTATTCTGAAAAAATCACTGATCTCTAACTGTAACTTCTGGATTGGGCAAGGCAATCTGTTGACTTGAAGTCAATTGAAGACTAAAACATTGAACCCAACTTCCATTTCTATCTCTATATTTCATAAATTGTACATGCTAAAATATGCCAAATTGTAGTGCTTTTGGCTATATTTTTTTTTTTAATTTTCTATTGAAACCCATTTGGAAAGCATATTCTTTGAAGTCCATTTTAACCAATAATAAGTGGATAAGCAACAATAAAAAATAACTATTTTTGGCGATATACTAATTGATTCAATATAGATAAAATATCTTAACATATTTAAAATTTCTATAACGGTTTGAGAAGGAAAAAAAACCCACAAAATTACTTTTAAAACTTAGTTCGGAAGAGTATGATACAAATAGAGGAATAAAAATGCTGATTTCCGAGTGTGCATCATTGAAACCACGTGATAGGTGGAAATGCCAATTCATTCATGCGCCAATATTACTTGGCAGGCCTTGGCGACTTTCAGAACTAAGCGAGATCGAAGTATTGTAATATGGTTTTGTGTTTAATTTTGTATTTAAATAACGTTTTTTTAACGAGTGGCACAATTTAAGGAAGTTTAAAAGATATATTAAAGATATTTTTCTTACTTTGTATTTTTGAAATAATTGCGTTACGTTTTTATGTAAAAAAATTACCATAAGCGAAGTTCTTTCAATTGTTATTTTGTATAGTTCAATAAGAAAATATGAACAATAAAACCGGAGAAATATAAAGAGTTTCGTTTTTTCGAGTATTGAACACAAAGAATTTGTTAACTTTTTTAATTAATGTTATATTTAACAGTTTTGTTAAAAACGGAAAATGTGCTTACTTAAAACTATTGCTTGGAAAAATGTTTTTATAAGCGATAACAGTTCATAAATAGCATTTCATTTGATGGAGTCTAAGTTATCAGAAAAAAAACCTAAAAATTCGGATTAATTTTTTTTGTGGAATATTTTTTAGGGACATAAAATTGAGAGTAATTACAAAAACTAAAATATTACACAACGGTTGTCCCTTTCTAATCTTTTAAATATTAACCAACAAAATGAGGATAACGAATTTACGTAATTTCTTTAAATTAAATGCGAATGTGTAAAGTTAATTTTTCTTTGCAACAAAAAATATGTTTATTTTAAAAAGTAAGGAAAGTAGTGCTAATTTAAAAATATGTAAATAAAAAAAATGAAATCCAATAACATAAATTACTTTTATTGTACAGATATACCTATTTAATCCCTTGACCAGCGGCGCGGCGCCCTGCTTGAAACTGGCCCTACTTTTGTTATGGTACTTGTATGGCAGTTTACTACAGTAGACTCTCGATAACTCGAACTTCGATAACTCGAATTTTTCGATATCTCGAAAAAAATCGATTTCCCTGCACCCTTCATTACTTATTTAATGTAATTTTATCTCTTTAATTCGTTTTTTTTCGTCATTATTTTCGATAACTCGAAGTTTCCTCACAACTCAAAATTTTGTTTTCCTCTCAAAACTACAGATTTTGAAGAACCTTTAGCATATATGTAATTACATGTTCTTCTTTATCGGTTCTCTTTTTTATTGTGCGTTATCGAAAGGGTATACGTACAATGGATTCCTACATGTGCCTCACCCTTTTGTTTGAATGTGGCCAGACTGGAGTCCCTGAGCTGTATCCCTTTCATAAAAACTATGCGTGCATTCATTGAATCGAGGCCGGAAATGAAAATATCAGAAACATTTCAAGCAATCGTACATTTGGAAAATATAATTGTAGATATATAAAAATAGAATATAGAACAGAAAATAGTAAATATAAAAATAGAAATACTCGTCAAACTATTTTAGATAGATATGTTAAATAAAGTCGTCTAAGTATAGTAGTATTTATTTTTACCAAAACAGCTTTTTTATAGGATTTTCGATAACTCGAATTTTTGATATCTCGAATTTTTATACGCTTCCCTTCGAGTTCGAGATAACGAGAGTTGTCTGTACTTGTCCCACTTAAATACATTTATTATTTTATATATTTGACTGTTATCACTGCAGCTGGCACGCAAAATTCAAAAATTATATAATTATTTTTGGTCGCGCATATGTTGAAATTATTTCCCGGCCAAGGAGTTAATTTTTAGATTTTAATGTGCATTTGACAAAATTATACCTTTTCTCCAACGGTGAACTTCTAATACGAAATAATGTGATTTTATGCTAAAATAGTATGATAACTTTATGACGAACGTAACTAAGTGATTTAAGATTTCCGTTATCAATTAGTTTCGTCAGACAACGTTCTGGTAAAAACGCATGAATAAAGATTGCAAAATCTTTCGACGTAACCTTCAATTAGTTACAAATAACCGAAACGACAGCTAAGTACACATCAATATTTACGCAAAGAGTATTTCATAATAACGAAATTGCGCAGCTTTAATCTCTAAACCTTTATTCGAAAACAAAATAATTAACGATTTGACAATGAAAAAAATTAGTAATTTTATAATTTGTGGTAATTTTTTAATATATTATGAAGTGAATAAATTAAATTAATAATCGATCCATTTCCTTAAACTGGATTTCCAATCTGAGATGTGAATATGTTTTAAATAATTTCTCAAAAATAATTATAATTTCAAAGCTTCATTCCCTATAACAACAGCAACAAAATGCGTTTTATTTAAAGATTTTTTTTTTCGGTATAATGTTTAAATCTTGTCTTATTTTTGAAATTTGAATACTTTAGGAATATATAATATGAATCTTAATTCATTTTTAAAATCAGAAAAATTGCAAATTAGAATTTGCATAGTTATACGCATATTTTAATAAATTATTTCTTCCTTTCGTTCCATTGCTATTATTGTCTGTTTTGTTTACTTGAAACGTCTTTAAAACCCACTACTTTCGGGATAATAGGAAAGAACCCCCAGTTTACGCTCTACGGGATAATCCTTTCCGACACTATAACTTCACTACAAATAGCACGATTGTCATAAATGTGGTCTCATTCGATTGGATATTAGACGATGTACCGTGTAAAATAACTTTCAAAAAATCTGTAAACCAGAGTGTTCGAAATTAAGAAATTGGAACATAAAACTTACGCGTCATGAAGTTAAGCGCCAAAATTTCTATATTTCTCAGTAAATTCGACATTCGTTCCATTTTTTCAACTACCCATAAGATCATCTTCACACAATTTAAATACACCCTTGAAGACATTAATGACTAGGACATATACAGTATCCCATGTCAATGTGGCATCATACATCGGTCAAACAAAAAAGGACATTAAGGAGCACCAAACACATACGTTCAAACAAGAAATAAAGATGTCCTTCATTGCCAGACTATGGAGGACAACTTTATTTCTATTAATTATTAAATATTTATATTATATTTTAAATATATGATTATGTTCTCATTCATGGGAACATAAATCATATATTTAATTTATCTAACCCGCATTTAATTTGCAAACCCAACACTCCAGTTGAACTTGACTTCCTATGGCGCTCGCATTTTTAACAATATTTATTATATTTTTAATGAGACCTTTGCTGTTCTGGTATTTCCCGCTTGTTGGCACGCAAGAGTTAACTCCAACCGATTGAGAAAGTTTTTGTTCTTTGGCAACAGTAGGTTTAGTTTCATTTTATTATGCACACAGACATTTTCATTTCTGCTGATGAAGGGAGATGTATCTCCCGAAACATGTCTAGATTTTATGCATTTTTATTGCGTAGTTTTTACTGGTATTTTATTATGTCATTGCTTCCTAGCAATTTTCGTTCAGTTGACAAAATGTTTTGCTTAAGTGTAATTTTAAAATCAAATTGATTAAGCAGAGCTGCCAACCGTTACGATATTTTTGTAATCTATAAAACTTCTTTTACATAAAATTAGAAGCACATTTCCATTTGTTTTAAAAAAGTATCACCGTCATACAGACAACATTACTAAAAGGTATGAAAGTAATTATTGAAAATCAACGCTAGACGTAAAAATTGACGACTGGGTGTAAAAATACGGTTGTTAAACTGAAATTCTTACCAAAAAAAAAGTTAGGCGTCAAAAATTTTGACCGGACGTAAAATTACGGATGTTAAAACGAATTTGTAAATGCAAAATACGACCAATTTTAATCTCTTTTAATGTAAAAAATTTCTCTTTGATTTTGGTCTACAAGAATCATTCGCTAACTAATAAAAATTATCGGCGTACAAAAATGTCCCAGATATACGCCAATAAAAAAAATAATCCTATTAATTTATTTTTTTAAAGAAATTGACTTATTTTTAAAACTCGTAATTTTATCATTTTAGCGGACGCGGGGTCCCTTCAAAAGTACAGAACCCTGAAAGGGATCACTCGTCGCACAACCCTAAGGGTGCCCCTGGATAAGAGAGAGTTTCTGAGATGTAGCTTCCTTTATAAGATATAAATTTCTTCGTACTGTTAAAAAAAAAAATTCAACATTAAAATTACCAGTTCCACGACACCCACCAACCACACCCTCTTAAAATAAGACATCAAAATTGAAGATTTCCGTACAGAGTTAACTTCCCGCCCCATTCAACAAGGTTAAAAAATCACTTCTGGATCCTTTACTCTTCGTTTTCTTTCTTGAGTTGCTTCCCAATTGATCCGATTGAAGACTTGTCCAGCTCTCTTTATCCTCCAGATGAATTGTTCTTCTTCTTCGATGATTTCCGTTCCACGAATCTGTGTGTGTCTGATTCGCCACAGAACCGTCTAATGAGAAAATCGGGGAACTCTTTCGAAACAGGATGCGGGGAAATTGAATGGAAATGCCTCAAGAGGAAGGATTGAACAGAATCAAAAGGGTTGCTTCTGGGTGTTAGGGTTGCCCAGATGCGTTCCGTGATCCTTGGGGCAATCCAATCACTGGTCTCTAACTGTAACTTCTGAATTGGGCAAGACATTTTGTTGACTTGAAGCCAATGCGGGAGTCCCACTTTCATTACTACTGCAATATTTCGTATATTTTTCATGTTAAAATTGGAGCAATATCTAATTTATCATTGGTTTTGCTAATAAAGATAAATTATTCTAATTTATCATTGGTTTTGCTAATAAAGATAAATTATTCTAATTTGTACTTTATTTTCACTGCCAGTAATGCTAATTATAATGTTAAAAAAAATTCGATTACTTTATTTTAATGAATTGTTATTTGTAGCACACCATATTCCAAATCAATTGAAGATTTTTTAGATATCTTACATATAAATAAAAATTTCGGCTGTCGATGTCTAAAAATAAAACCGTGTTTTTCTTCCATATTTTGAATTGTATCTCAATAAGTAACAATCGCATAATTATAAAATTCACTGAGTTAGTACAGAAATATTTGGGGAATATACATTGTGAGTCATTTTATTTTAAAGTATAAAAAGCTGAAATTTCGCATCTGCAAAGGCAAAACGCATAAAAAATAATAAACATGCAAAATTATAACTTTTTTAAAAACAGTTGGCATATATTTAATGTGTAGCTATAACTTTTTAATACGTGTTTTAATTATAAAATTTTCAAAAATTAAAAAAATTCGAAATTTTTCTCAATTTTGATCAACCGATAAAAAAAATATTTCTTCATTATTATTCTAATAATGATAGTATGGACTAAAATCTCTATATTTTTGAATGATTTATAATTAAACTAATATCTTAGTTAAATTAAAAGATAAAGGGACCAGTCTGTTAAGGCGTCGAAAATAATATCGCCAAATGGATTGCAGTTAAAATTGGCAACCCAACGGAATATTTATGAACGGAATATATATTATAATATTACGGAATATATATTATAATATTACGGAATATATATTATAATATTACGGAATATATATTATAATATTACGGAATATATATTATAATATTACGGAATATATATTATAATATTACGGAATATATATTATAATATTACGGAATATATATTACTAGCAAAAGTACCCGTTCTTCGCACGGAAATAAATAAAATAACGACAAATAACTGAAAATATATACATTTCCTCTCCTACCTGGGATAATCGGATATACCATTTTAGAATTCCTCTTTAAAAAATGATAAAGCTTTTTTTTTATAATTTAAAATATTTTTATGTTTAATAAATTAGAAGTTAAAAAAAAGTAAAAATATCTCTATACTACTTGGTTGCTAAAACACCGATAAAAATCAAATAATTTCTAGTTTATCTCTCATAAGGAATGGAATTTTAAAAATTAAACATTCCTGCACAAAAATATTTTTAGAAATTAATATGAATTTCTTTTCGGTATGGGTATACATAGTTACATTAAATACCATAATAAAAAACGACGTTTTTAAAATTCTTAACTCCAAGTGGAATAAGTTGATGGGTATAAATAATATACTATTGTGTAGACGAAAGTCAGACGTTTCGTACATGCCGATTTTTAAGCCATTCCCCTTTTTGCGTTTGTACCAGGTGAAAATAAATGTACCGCTATCATTAATTCAACGTGGAATTAGCCTATATGGATAAATGACATACCATCGTGTAAAGGAAGGAAGGCCGTTTCAATCATTGTAGGCCATTTATTCTCTCCCCCTCTCAACCTTGTATCGAGTAGGGGCCCAATACAGCGCGGTCTGTACATAACCGATTTTTTTTAACACGGATGCCGCAATTTATTTGTGAAATGCCTATAATTATATTTTAGTTTACAGTGCTTACTTTAATCGATGAAATTTTAATTACTGTTGTCATCATTATTGAAAGATAATGTGCATTATAACAGGTATTTTATATGAATAATTATTTACATAAAGCTATGATTTTTTTTATCTAAGGAAAAAAATATTAAATTAAATAATAAACTAAGGGCTATGATCTTCATTTTTATATTATTTTTAAAAATAATTTCATCAAGGAGGGTTTCATTAAATTGCAGTTTTAAAGGAATAACTTCCAGCGTGAATTTTAATTAAACTTCTGAATCAATTTCGATAATGAAATGTTCTGAAGCTGCATGGAAGGGAAAAAAGCAGCAGAAACAGATAACATAATTTTTTAAAGCTGACCAAATTAATAAATTTGACAAAGAACTTAAATGATTTAACTTTCAAACATTCCGAATTTCCCTGTTCCCAGTATTGCAATTTTGATTTGATTATTTCCAAATGCCCGTTCTAATGTATCGTTTAGGCTACATCTTTGCAATATCTTCGACCAACAACTTGTGTATCTAATTAATAGTTTGCATTTTTGTCCTCAATAATGCAGAACATAAGAATGTAAATTGCAGCCAGAATAAACCTAAACGTTTTTTGCAAATAAACTGCCTCAAATTCTTTATCAAAGTAAGAATAAAATTAACAGCCCAGCATAAATACTCAACCAAAAATAGTATGTTTTGAAATACTACACAACTTTCTTTTACTACGCCCTGCCCATGTTTTAAAGAATTACCTTGAATAATATTATTACAGAAGAATAACCACCTATTTTAATTTTAAGTTCATTTTTTTTATTTACGGATCAATTTATTAAAAATTCGGTATTTACTCATTTTGTTAAACAATTTTTCCTAAAATTTTGATTTTGTGATACTGTTATTATAGAATTCGCATCGAAAAATACCTGTCATACAAATATTTAGTAAGTTTCCACAGCAAATTACAGCCAAGGCGCACTTCATCCAAAGAATACACGGTTATAACTTGGCGATAGTTTAGCAAACGGTGCAGCATATTATAATCTCACCATGTACTTTCAATAATTTTACATTTAATATTTAATGATCGCCATTCAATGTTTTAAAAGGAAATATTCATTGGCACATTAAATAAAATATTTTCTAAATTATCAGTTGGTATCTGTGAAATTTTATTCTTTAATAACATTAAAAAGTCTAATAGAGTTGAACATTCACAATGAAACCAAGCTTCGTACATTTAAAAAAAAAATACTTGCATAAATATTTTTCAAATAAATAAAATGGACGTTCATACACAAATTACTCGCATTTTGGATGAATTGTTCTAAAAGTCCGATCTAAGATAATTAAATATACTTACAATAAACCTGTATAAAACAAAAGAGATAAAACAATTATAACATTTTAATACAATTCTAAACCATTTCTTTAAGATAAAATTCTGGTTGTTTTAATTTTTGAATGGTTCCGTATTGTAGCAAAAAGCCCAATGTATATACATTTTTCAATAATTATTAAATCAAACAAAACCTATGACGTCGTTTTTATATTGCCAATAACGAACAATTTTATTTTAAATTGCAAACGATATTTTCATCCATGTTAAGTCAATGGAATCCATTAAAATAGTTATAACATACGATTGAAACCTCGTACAAACTTAAAAATTATTACAAAAAATTTATAATTTTTCAAGTAAAGTATTCTATAAATTTTATAAAGCTACGTTTTGTAGTTATGGAGTATTCCGTGAAAAGATCGGCATTCTAATTGGTTTATAATTTTTTATATTATATTTTCGCTTTTCTCCGTTGATTTTAACTGATTTTACTGTTGCCACTTCGTGAAACTTTGATGACGTATGCTAAAAAATGTCATAACATTCGAATGGAACATCGTAGAGACTTGAAAATAGTCGCGTTAAAATTCTTATTTTTTGAACTAACTATTCTGTGAATTTCAAAGCTATGCGTTCTGTAGTTACGGAACCTATAAAGTACTGACAAACAAACAAACAAACAAACCAACAAACCAACATCCGGACAGATTTTGGAAATTTCAGCTTTATATATTAGATAATATTACGGAATATATATTATAATATTACGGAATATATATTATAATATTACGGAATATATATTATAATATTACGGAATATATATTATAATATTACGGAATATATATTATAATATTACGGAATATATATTATAATATTACGGAATATATATTATAATATTACGGAATATATATTATAATATTACGGAATATGTATCACAAAGTATGAATAGGTAGTGTCTTCCATTAGTTTAACCTACATGACATCGATTTCACGTCGCTGGCAATGGTAACCATAAATCTTCCATGCCAAGTTTGTTTAATTTGGCAGACTGGCCCCCTTATTCTTTACTTTTACCAATATCTTAATTAAGATAGAATGGATGTTAATTAAAAATGTTATTATGTTAAATTTTATCTTACAAATCGAAAATTAATTGAATATCGACTACATGCGCGCGCATCATACTCTAAAAATAGGTACTCGAAAATAAGTAAAATATACTAATTTTAGAATACATTGCTCGAGAATAAGTTTCAATTTCTAAAAAGACGTACTCAAAAATGAGTACAATGTGTAAAAATGAGCAGTAGATGCTTGCCTTCATAAGCTGCTTTCATAAATCACGTTCAATAAACATCGACTACTACAACCAAGTCTTACCGGGAATCGAACTCGGAGCCTCTGTACCATAGTCCATTGCCTTATCCGTTAAACTACCAGGACAATTTTAAGGGGTTATAAACAAAATAATTTTTTTTAATGTGCCAAAAGAATGGAAAGTAAGATAATTGGACTGTAATAACTGTTTCTATTTAAGCATTCGACGTCAAATAATATGGAAAACCATCTTCTGAGCAATTATTTTAAGTTTGAACAGAAGCTGATATTAACAATATTAAATCACATTTCTTATTTTTGAGACAGTATGGTTACTTCAAATTTTAGTACGTAAGCTGACGTACGTAAGCATTTACGACGCAATTATACTTAAAGAAAAACGAGTAGGTTCAGATACTCATTTTTGTACTTTTTTTGCAGTGTATACTTGGTTTCTTTAAAGTAACTTATATTTGAGGGTTTAAAAACTGTCAATTATTTTATTCAAAAAGAAGAGGTCGGAGCTTCCTAATATTTTAAAGATTAAAAAAATAGGTATTGTAATCAAATGTGATTATTTACTAAAACTTGTATTAAACGTTATGCGTATATTTGAAATAAAAAAAAATTCATGAGCTTAATACATTTAAGTTTAAAAATTATTGTGTGTGGTTTTCTTCGAAGTCATGCCAATTTATCAAAATGGTTATTCATCAGTAGCCTTGCTTACTTAATAGTTTTACTATCAAAATACATATTTCAGACTTCTTAATCTTTAAAAATAAATTTCTTATCCTTATCTATAAACACACGATATGCGCTGTTAATTTGCTGAAAGATAGTTAAAAACAGCTTGATAATTAAGTCCTTATCAGGATAAGTAAATAATACAGTTGATAATGGATGCGCGTCAAAAGCATTGACGTTTCTGTTAAAAAATTATCAGATGACTTGACATAGAGATGTCTTTTCAACCAAAATTTATCAATAAAGCATTCAAAGAAATGAATGTGATCTATTTCTCGAAACTGTTTTGACAGTATCAACTTGATAACATTTGCTTTTATAAGGGTCGATGAAAATAAAATAATATTCGAGCTGATGTTATTAATAATTATCAATTGACATAAAATAATTGCAGCAAAAGTAAGCAAATTAGTAAAGGTCGTCAAATTACGAAATTGTTTTCTTTGCATATTCTTATTTTTAAAAAAAATTAAGTGAATTAATTTTATTTTAAAATCAGCATCAATTGCAAACTTTTAAGATGGGGGCTTGAAATAATTGTAAAAAAAAATATTTCATAGTTTAACACAAGGTGATTTTTTAAAAAATTCTCCAATGTCACCATGTAGATGGCAACAGCTACATTTTTAAACTTTTAGGAAGCTCACCTATGGATATTTGCAACAGGCGTGCTTTTAACACTAGCATTGAATATAATTTTGAAAAACGAAGTAGTTTCACTTTTTTATATCCTAGGTACGGGCGACCAAGATATAATACCCTACCTCAAATTAAAGACTCAAAATCAATTAAATACTCAAATTAAAATATACTTTTAATTTAAAATTTTAAAAATCTGACAGACAATATTAGTTGAATGATAAGTCAAACGGCAAAAAAAATCAAATCCTCTTGGATTCAAATTAGTTTTAAAACTATAATAAAAATTACAAGTCCTTTACAGATGCAAAAACTTATCCCATAAGAAAAATGAATGCATATGTATTGTTATTGAATTGTTTTGATTAATTACCACATTTAGAAACTTTTAAAAAATTCATCTCAATATTAGAATCTTTGAAACCATTATAGAAAGTCAAAAAAATTTAATGTCGATTATTTTTTTTTTTAATTTAGATACATTTTTTTTAATAAAATTCGTCAACAGAGAAAGCACAAAAAATTCTAAAATAGAATTTAAGCCAAATCGATAATTAGGTTTCGAAAAAACTACTCATAATTTAAATATTAAATTATTGCTGCGTTATGAAATTTAATTTGCTATGTTTTAAAAATCCAATTCTCAAATTTCATTTGTGTTAAACTAACAGAAATAATTTAAAATGTTGTTTTTTTTCAAATTTAAAATATAATTTTAATAAATTAATACTTGCACAGGTATTTTGCTCATAAATTGTGTTTAAAAAATAATAGCGTAATCACAATTTCCTAATAACTGTATTTTCTTTCCTGAGGTAACTTAATATTAGTTTCCAACACATTCCCTAGATGGCGCTAGTCAAATGAATTGAGATTTTTTTTATTTTCATTCATGATGATGCAATGCGTGTAGCACTTTCTCCATGCGTAAGCGAAACGTATCCGCGGGAGAGGTGTGTAACAATTGGCAAATAATCGCTATTATTGATTTTTTTTATTTAATTTTTTTTTATTATTATTAATATTGTTATGTGAAAATTCAATTCTTTTAAATACAATTTATTATCCGAAATAATCTTGACGATTGAAAAAACGTACACTATTTTTTTTTTTTTTAAATTTTATAAGATAATTTCTTATTAGTTTGTGATTTCGCAACTGAATACCCCCAGATAAGCATTATATATTTTTGTTTTCATTATATTATAAATTAAATATTTATAATTCATCTTATTGAAAAATATTTTTTTTTAATATTTAATATTATAAATATTTTGTATTGCGTTTCACTTTATAATAGTGTGATACATATTAATCTAGTTATCGTATAATTGTATCAAAATAGAGTATGAATAGTTTGTTTTCTGTAAAATTAACTGTTATAGGAATTTGAGCACTTATTTGTATTCGGTGCCGTTTTTAAAAACTTGAAAATTATTACTTAATAAAATAGCTTTTGTTTCTAAACATAATTTTATAGAATGCAAGTAATTTAGTTTTTAAAGTATTTTATTTTAAATACCATTCATTATGTAATTCAGGTCAGGGTTCTTGTCATAAATTTGACACTACATTGTAAAAAAAATTAGGTATTTAAAAATGAGCACTTGAACATACTTGTTTTTCTTCGAGTACAATTGTGTCGTAAATGAACTATGACGTACTTAAATTTAAGTAACATTACTTTCTCAAAAATGAGCAGAATGGTATACTATTAGCAATCTTGGCTACTGTTCCAGCCATATTAATGAAACGATCTGACAAACTTAAAATAGTTGTTCAGAAGATGGTTTTCCACATTATTTGATGTCGATTGCTTAAAGGGAAACTGAGTTATTACAACTCAATTATCATACTTCCCATTCTTTTGCCACACCTTTTTAACATTTCTGGTGTTTATAACTACTTCAAGTCTTCCTGGTAGTTTAACGGATAAGGTTCTGGACTGCGGTGCCTGAGGATCTGGGTTCATTCCCAGTAAGTCTTGTTTGTAATTGTCGATTTTTTTATTGAAAGTGATTTATGAAGGCAGTTTATATAGGCTAGCATTTTCTTTTTTTATTCATTTTACTCATTTTTGAGTGCTTGTCTTTTTCAAAATTGAAACTTTATGTATTCAGAGTCCTGATTAGCATCGAATTTACTCAAAATAAGTACATTTTACTTATTTAAGTACATTTTACTTATTTAAGTACATTTTACTTATTTAAGTACATTTTACTTATTTAAGTACATTTTACTTATTTAAGTACATTTTACTCATTTAAGTACATTTTACTCATTTAAGTACATTTTACTCATTTAAGTACATTTTACTTATTTAAGTACATTTTACTTATTTAAGTGCATTTTACTCATTTAAGTACATTTTACTTATTTAAGTACATTTTACTTATTTAAGTACATTTTACTCATTTAAGTACATTTTACTCATTTAAGTACATTTTACTTATTTAAGTACATTTTACTTATTTAAGTACATTTTACTTATTTTTGAGTACCTATTTTTAACAGTGTACTTTCTACATGAATAATGATTCCTTGAGTTAAAAAAATTTTCCTCTTAACCTTCTTAAAGTTTTCATATCCACAAAAAATTTAAGAAGTAGCTCTAGTATGATGTAAAGTAAACCAACCAATAAAGTTTTTGTTTTTGTAGCTTTTTGTGTGAGTTAAAAATTAAAATTATTATTTTCTAACATGGAAAGTATGTTTCTTCGTTGTTTGACATACCATAATAATATGCGTAAAATATTAACATTTTTATATGTGAATCTACCTCACAAAGACATACTTAATAAAAATCAATCTCACAGAGAAATAAAGAGATAAAAAAATCAATCTTTCAGAAATACATTTATAAACCGAAACGTTTCAACTTATTATAAGCTAATGCATTCAAAGAAGCAGCGATGCAAGACTATAACAGCACCGAAACCCAATTATGCGTTCACTTTGTTCCGAATCGAAGATATTTGGCAAATAAATGCATTCCAATGATATTTTTTCATCATAAGTCAAGGCTTGCTTCATGGGCACAAACATGAACTCAGATACGGCTATAGATAAAAATTGTATAAATTAAACTCAATATCGGGGTGGACTTCAAATAAGTTTCCCTGTTTAGAGACGTCTGTCGCAAAAACTAATTAACGGAATTGGACCAAATTTCATGTTAAGGTGGGGAAATGTTGGTGCTGTCCGAAAAAACATGTACATTATATACAGGACAGGAGATAGGACAAGGCTGAATATGAGATGCAGGTCCCCAAACTCCAGGGGGGGGGGTATACCCCAGATAAAACAACAGGGGGGTCGGATTTTTTGGGAAAATATGTATCCCATAACCGAAAATTAAATCATTTTTAAGTGTACAAATGAAATTGGAATAAACTGTTTCTTGTAACTTTCCAATACTATGTTACAAAATTTCAACGGTTTCAAGGAATCTAAAGATGCGATGGCATACTCGAATTTATGATAATGACGATAAAATATTGCACTCGTCTTTTTATTACTCTGAAATGGCTCTAAGCAAAATAAAAATGTAAGAAAAATAAAAACGACCGATTTCCGAAAAAAGAAGTAAAACAATGCCGTTGTAATGATCACAATTTAAACATATATTATTTTTTTTAAAGGACATAAAAGTATTGGGGTATATTTACATTGTATAAATCTGTTTTAAAAAAAAAAAATCGTAAAAGATTGTAGTATACTATTTTCATTAGGATTTGCATTATCGTTTTTCCAAATCATTTTTCCTGAAAGTCAACTCCGTTCGTTTTTGTGTGTGGTGTGCGCCCCTAGGCTGCAGCCTATGTAGCCTATGCCTAAATCTGGCCTTGTGAGTGTCTATAGCTAATTTTTTACATATATTATACCTGTTTTTTGGCTCGGATTGCGCCAAATATTCGCCCTATTGATTTAGGGATTTTTTTTTACTGAAATTTTTCCCAATGCCCTCAATTTCCTTCATATGAAATTTGGGGCAATTCCATTCATTGGTTTTACCTACAGATGCCTCTAAACATTAAAACTTATTTTAAGGCAACATTGTATTAATCTCTATATCTTTTTTAATTCTAAATATACATTCAATATCTAGTGACTATTATAAAACTTTATACATACTTTAATTTCTTGGAAACTAGAAACAACATATAGGATGCTTTGTTGTTACAAAACAAAAATGAGATGTCAATACAGTGGATCACGACGTCGGCAGTTCGAGCCCCGGTAACGTCATATATTTAAAATTCCCAACAAATAAAATTTATTTTACATTTAATTATTTATTTAAACACTCAAATTAACTTAAACAACTCATTAATACATTATTTTAAAGTGCAAACATTACAAAAACACGCCGCACACAGCAGCTATCGCCTCGACACAGGCTTAAACTTGTAGTTGATTTGTACGCATGCGCAACTCATCCTTTCGTTTCATGTTGGATTTCCGTGTCGAGGTCATTCAGGGAGCGTCGCTAAAAAAATTCAATTCGGAAACATTGTAAGAGAAATTATTAATAATAACGGCAAGCAATAAATTTGGTTATTTGTATTTGTGTAAATAAAATGTCCATGTGTTTCATATATCCATATGTTTTATTTCACCAAATACTTTATTGATTCTGCATCATAATTTTATTTATCCACTTCATAATAAAAGTAGATATTCCAGAACGATAAATTAAGTTTTCAACTACAGTTTTAACCCTCTGACGCTCATGGACGTGATGTCCCGTTCAGGGATCTCCGTTTTTTCAGTCAATGCATCCAGTTTTTAAACTCGTAACAATACTAAATGTTAGAATATTTATAAAATCTATTTTTTTAAGTATGGTTTAAAAACGATCTCTTTACAATGATATAAAATTTCGATAAATATATAGGGGCCTATATATTAAATATATAGATAAATTTATATTGATTTTTTATTGTTACTAAATAGGCTTTTAAAACTTAATGAAGAATTCTGATTCAATACGCCGAAACCACTTTCGATAAAACAACAAACGGGGGGGGAAAAAAACAATCTCTTACTAAAACGACATCCAATTACTGCAACTCTGTGCTACGAAGAACAAATCTTCAGGAAAATACATGCCATTTGGTTGCCAAAAGACAAATTATTATATTTTCATTAATTTATATAGATTTTTTTATTGTCATTAAATGGTAATTACTGAAGAATTTTCATTAAATACGAAACTTACTTTCTATAGAACAACAATTGGAAATGAAACACGATCTTTCTAACCCGTTACCCGATTCCTGCAACCTTGTAACATGAAGAACAAACCTTCCGGAAAGCTACATGTAATTTGGTTGTCAAAGACGAATTATTATATTTTCCTAAATTTATATATATATATATATATATATATATATATATATATATATATATATATATATATATATATATATATATATATATATATATATTATTGCCATTAAATAAGCTTTTAACAGTTAATTAATGAAGAATTTTTATTCAATACTTCGAAACCTACTTTCGATAAAACAACAAACGGAAAAAACACGCTCTTTCCAAGAAGTCACCCAATTCCAGTAACCCTTTATTATGAAGTACATACCGTCCGGAAAACTACATGTCATTTGGTTGTCAAACACAAATTATTATGATTTCCTAAATTTATATGTATTTTTTATTGTTATTAAATTGGCTTTTTAACAGTTAATTAATGAAGAATCCCGATTAAAAACGTCGAAACCTACTTTCGATAAAACAACAAACGTAAGAAACACTCTCTTTATAAGACGTCACCCAATTCCAGTAAACCTTTAATATGAAGAACAAACCTTCCTGAAAACTACATGTAGTTTGGTTGTCAAAGACAAATTATTATATTTTCTTAAATTTATATAGATTTTTTACTGTCATTAAATGGCAATTAATGAAGAATTCCAATTAAATACGTCGAAACCTACTTTCGATAAAACAACAAATGGAAAAAACACGCTCTTTTTAAGACGTTACCCGATTCCTGCAACCCTATACTATGAAGAACAAACCTTCCGGAAAACTACTTGCCATTTAACTGTCAAAGACAAATTATTATATTTTCTTAAATTTATATAGATTTTTTACTGTCATTAAATGGCAATTAATGAAGAATTCCGATTAAATACGTCGAAACCTACTTTCGATAAAACAACAAACGGAAAAAAAACACGCTCTTTTTAAGACGTTACCCGATTCCTGCAACCCTATACTATGAAGAACAAACCTTCCGGAAAACTGCATGCCATTTAACTGTCAAAGACAAATTATTATATTTTCTTAAATTTATATAGATTTTTTACTGTCATTAAATGGCAATTAATGAAGAATTCCGATTAAATACGTCGAAACCTACTTTCGATAAAACAACAAACGGAAAAAAAACACGCTCTTTTTAAGACGTTACCCGATTCCTGCAACCCTATACTATGAAGAACAAACCTTCCGGAAAACTGCATGCCATTTAACTGTCAAAGACAAATTATTATATTTTCTTAAATTTATATATATATTTTTATTGTCATTAAATTCGCTTCATATCAGTTAGTTAATGAAGAATTCCGATTACATACATCAAAACCTACTTTCGATAAAACAACAAACGTAAGAAACATGCTCTTTCTAATACGTCACCCAATTCCAGCAACCCTTTAATATGAAGAAAAAACCTTCCGGAAAACTACATGTCATTTGGTTATCAAACACAAATTATTATATTTTCTTAAATTTATATAGATTTTTTATTGTTATTTAATGTGCTTTTAACACTTAATTAATTAAAAATTCCGATTAAATACGTCGAAACCTACTTTCGATAAAGCAACAGACGGAAAAAACACGCTCTTTCCAAGACGTCACCCAATTCCAGCAACCCTGTACTACGAAGAACAAACCTTCCGAAAAACTACACCCGAAAGAAACCATCCATTCCTTCGCAATCCGATCGAGGCGAAGCAGTGAAAGCAACCGTCCCCCCCCCACAACCATGCGGCGGCAACAACAACCGCAGCAGAAACAGAAAAACACCGACCTAGCAATCTCCCCCTTGTAGCGCATTCGCTATATTTAGCCACCTATTTTACCCGGAAGATTGCAATAACAACCCACAAACATGGTCGCCGGCAACCCGATCGAACTCCAGAAAAAGATTGGACTGCTGAACGGGATTGGCATTATAGTTGGCATAATTGTCGGGTCCGGAATCTTCGTGTCACCGAGGGGGGTTCTGCAGGAAGCCGGGTCCATAGGATTAGCATTGGTCGTCTGGAGCCTTTGTGGGTTCCTCTCGACGATTGGAGCGTTGTGCTACGCAGAACTTGGCACAGCCATACCGAAGTCTGGCGGGGATTATGCTTATATATTCGAGTCGTTTGGCCCCTTGCCCGCTTTCCTGTTCCTGTGGGTGGCACTGGTAATTATCGTGCCAGCCGGCAATGCCATCACGGCTCTGACTTTCGCCAATTACATTCTGGAGCCGTTCTTCTCTTCATGCCCGCCGCCGGCTAGTGCAGTGAGGATGCTGGCTACTCTGGTCATATGTGAGTCCATTTTGAAGTCCATTTGGAGTTTTTGAAGTATATTAAGAGTTTTTGAATTTTTTTTTAAAGTATATTTGAATTTTTTTGTTGTTTTGAAGTATATTTGAATTTTTGAAGTTGTTTTGAAGTATATTTGAATTTTTTTGAAGTTGTTTTTGACGTATATTTGAATTATTTTGAAGTTGTTTTGAAGTATATTGGGAAATTTTTAATTGGTTTTAAAATATAATACGAGTTTTTTTTTATAATTTTTTTTAAAAAAAGTCAAAGTAGGCTTTTTTATTAATTATACGTAATGCTGGAGAAAACAAGTGATATACGAACGGATATACACGTTCATATCCCTTACATGATTTTAACGATCGCCCGTGAAAATACCAAATGGTTCATTATTTCCTGTGAAATAGTTTTTACTTGTTACCAATGATGGATCGTTTACATTGTGAATATACTGTAATTAGCAAAGTGCATATTCACCTACTGATTGCATTGAAAATTACGTAGAATATTTCGCAAATTTTATTATCCGATATCAATGAAAACATTACAAACTTATATTTAAAAAAAATAGATTGGCTGTGTTTATTGTGAGTCTAGCAGGGTTCTAGGTGTGTATTGTCAAACTCAATAGTGTATTCGAGTACAAGTTTTACAAATTACAAAGTTTGCGTACATTTTTTTTATTATAATAAGGTTATGAAATAAAAAAATTAAATTGGAACTACATTAGAGTTCAATTCAATAATGATGGTCAGAGGGAATATTCCACTCAAATGGGGTCAACATAAATAAAATTATCTTAAATGTTGTTCGATTGTCACTGCCTAACTAAAATTATAGCTTCTTCTGCTTATTGTATAAAGTACAACTATGCCAAATTTCATATTCCTGTGTGCATACGAAGTAAAAGAATTAAAGATGAGTGTGTGTCATTTTAATCCCGCGCACAGAATGGGTATTTGAGCTAGAAATACACAAATAGTTTACCTTTCCTATTTAAGGAATAATGAACTAATCTGCTAAATTTCATCTTTCTGGGTATATGATGCGTTACATTTTCCGTTACGTTTTTTTTTTTGTTTGACTTTTTGATATTTGTTTTTCTTTTTTTTGGCTGGCATGAGCCTCTTATTGGGATCCGATTAAAAGATTACGCGCCAAAAATGGAGGTGCTGTTTTCATGACATGTATTACCATCACGGTTTTTAAATGTTGTCGCTGAATGGTTATTCCTATATCGAATTGTGTATATAATCGACTAAATAAGCATTTTCCCCCCAACAAATTGTTTAATCGTTGGTTGTCCCCTTTCTTGACTGCCTCGCACTTAACTCGTATTTAACTCCATTGAATTTTTGTCATGCGGGGTTATGCAGGACATATTTTAACATAGAGTTGATGGGGACTTTTCCCTACCAGTGTGTAGAAATGCCCCACCAGTTATACAGATTTGCCCCAACGGAATTTTTTTTGTTCAATCCATTGTCCATAGTAAAAACATAAACTTGAAAGACAGATCCCCATTCCTAAGAAAAAGGCCCTATTTCGACACTCAACCTCCTCGGACCCGCATTCTTACAGACGATTATTATATCTTTAACAAGGGAAAAAAGCTTTCACACCCCTCCCCCGTCCAGCTATTTCCCATCCAAAAAATCATTTTGTTCAGAACTGACAACTGCCTCATTAGTGGAGAGGAACTGTCAAGTTTCACCGGACTTCTGACTTGCTGATGCTTTCAGCAGAATTTGATTTGCCCCACCAGTTAAAATTCCCTAAAATATGCTCTGGGGTTATGTAAAACATTGTCTAACACAGCCTTGTACTAATTTGCAGCAGCTGACGCAGCGTATCGCAGCTGCCATTAATTCCGTAGCTCATCAATTGCTTGTCGCCAATACATGCCACGATATCGAGTACCGCTTAAAATAAATCAGAGAAATCAAAGGATCTTGCATTGACATTTATTGAATTTTGTAATTATATTATAAGTTAGTAAATATATTTTATTTATATTTTTTTCTAATTGTTTTATTTAATTTTATGATGTGTACATAAATTCATTGGAACTCTATATTTAAGCATATATATTCGGCCCGATAAAATAAAGCAAATGTCGTATTTTTCTTTTAAGTAATTGCCACAAATTATAATTCATAGGTTAGAGGGGGGGGGGACGAAATGGGTCTTAAAACTCGATTTTTGACGTTCAAAGTCCAATTTTTTATTGGGAAAAAAGTGCAAAATTACAATTGTTTTATAAAAACCCTTCACTGATTTCTTATAAACGTTATCGTATATTTTTATTTAATTCTGAAGTTTATAAATATTTTTAATAAATATTTTTATAATTGTAACCTATTACGATTTATATATGGGGTGAAATGGAAATTATGGAAGTTTTAGAATAAAAAATCCTTTTAATTCAAATGAATAACTTGAAAAAAAATAGAATAAATAATCTTAAAAACTTAATTCATTTGATTATTAATAGGCTGGCTTTCTTCCTAAAAGATCCGTAGATTCCTATTATCCGCCATTCGCCATTTTGAAAAATCAACTATATTGTATAGTTTATTTCCTTCGAAATAGAACACCTATTAATATTATTTTTGGATTGTTTTGATTCAGAAATCTACGATGTATTTACTTTATATTTAATTTGTTCCGCATACGATTTTTTTATTTCATTTAAAACATTATATTTAACTTCGAATAAAACAAGCAATTCGTATCCTTTTTTGTACTGAAATATATTTTTCTGCTAACAGTTTATTTGAAAAAACAATTGTTACTTCATTATATAAACAGTGTTAAACATATTGCATTTATTTCTTGTCATTAATAAGCTTCAAAATTCATATTTTTGTAGAATAACAGCACTTTTGTAGAAGATTGTTAATTTTTTACAAATTTTATATTCTTTAACATTAATATGTCGAAAACACATATTTCCACTTTGCGAAACACTGAAAAAAAAATAGAATTTTTTTTTATTGGAATGTATTACAAGGACTCTATTCTATACAAATACCAGGAATATTCGCAAATAATTCGACTTTTCTTGTCTATATTCAGAAGTTTTCAGGTATCAATTTACACAACTGTTTGTATACGCAAATAAACCGACATTTGGGCTTGAATTAAAACACCCAGAAATGCAATAATTTTTTGCTAAAATGTACTTCATTAACAAAATAAATTTACGAAAAAAGAACGAGATTAAGTTTAACATTGTGTAATTCAATATTTAATGTAAAAAACCCATTTTACCCCCACTTTACCCTACTCAACAACCCTCTTATAAAATATTTGTTTGGCATTCCATCACATGCGAATATTTATGGTAAGGTTAGTTTTATACAGTTTATGTAATTTTAACATTTTAGCCCTTTGCACTCCAAGAACACTTTGCGATTTGTGTTCTTTCTGTGGAACAGTTATTCCTCTTTACGTTCTTTTCCACGGATTTTTTTTTATACTCGAACAGGGAAAAAAAATCCTAATCTGTTTTGTATTTGCAAGAGAACAAATTGAAAAAAAAAGATTGATGTTCTAACCACTAGATCATGCTGTTCTCGTTTATTTTAAAGAACAGGGAAACAAAAGAACGGGTCGTTACGTTGACGCCTGAGAGGCGACATCGGAGTGCAAAAAGTTAACACAGTATCCAAAAAAAAAAAATAATATTTTTTTTTTTATTATTATTTGCTAAAATTGAAGTTTGGAATCTTCTAAATATGCTTGCAAAATTCTAGAACAGTATATTTTTAATGGGTTATTTGAGATTTCATGCTGGATCAGACAGATGTTTCAAGCGTTGTTGTTTTGTTGTGACAGGTGTTTCAAGGAACTAAAACAATTTTTTTTCCAATGTTTGGTTTTACATTGATATTATGTTTTTCGAAACTCAAAGGATTTTTTTATATTATTAATGGAAAAATATATATTTTTTTAGCATTGTATAAAATATATATACATAATAAATTTTCATGTGAGTCAGCCCTATGAGTAGTAGTTTTTTTAATTATTAATGTAAAAAAATTAAGTTTTAAACAGCAATTTTGTGTTATTATGAATAACTATTTACATAAACATCATATACATGTATTGAAATTGAATGACAATTCTTATGTATTAAAGTTCAAACGATCTGAGAAGAGAAGATAATAAAAATATTTGTAAAAAAAAATTAGCGTTTTTTAAAAAAAATGAGCTCAACCCTTTGCACTTTAAGAACACTTTGCGTTTCCCGTTCTTTCTACGGAACAGTTATTCATACTTATGTTCTTTTCCCTAGAACTTATAATGCTTATAGAAAAAAGTAACATAATCTGTTTAGGATCTGCAAAAGAATGAATTGAAAATTTATCGATGTTTTTTAACACAAGATCATGCTGTTCTCGTTTATTTTAAAGAACAAGGAACCAAAAGAACGAGTCGTTATGTTGTCGCCTGAGCGGCGCCAACGGAGTACAAAGTTTTAAAATATTTAATAAGTTTAAATTTTGAAAAAATACAAACCAATATGGAGTTTTATGTGAAATATTATTCTTTTATATAAATTTAAATAATATACATTAAAAATAGATCTCAAAACGTCGCGTCGTCATTTGCCCATTGTAGATCTCTGAGGCTGCGTAAGAAAATTAAATTGCAACTATTTATGCATTTATTCACATGCATGTGATCACATCTAGCGTTTTGTTTTTAATTCTTATAAATATTCGTAACTTTTATTAAAAAAGTATCTTTTTTTTTATTCATGCAGATATTTAAGCGAAATCGTAATAAATTAGAGAGAATAAATTATCTCGTATCATAAAATACAAACATAGAAATAAATAAATTTGCAGCATTTTTTTCGGCTCCGATTTCATTTGTCATGAATCGCTTCTATTCTATGACCCAAATCTTCAAGGTTTAACAGTAGATTTCAAAAGGTACGATTGTTTTCCTTCATCAGACAGTACAGGTTAGTTTTTTACAAGTTGAAACTTTTAATTATACGTTTTAACTGAAAAGTTAGATGTCATCTCAAATAGATGACAATTAGTTCTTGGTAATTAAATTCCCTTCGTCATTCCATTATTAGGATCTAATTAAAATGTGGAAATGTTTCGTATGTTTGTTATTGAATAAAAAAACGTTCCTGAGTTGAAACAATTCGTAAACAGAAGCTTCCAAAAATTTAGTTTTTTTTATGTGCTTTATTTCTTTTAATCTTGGAGATATTTAGAATGGAAAATATTCAAAATGTTAAAAATCAGAAAAACTAAATAAAACATTTTCGTATTCACGTTTTCTAATAATGAAAGGAAAATTAATTTTTTTTTCAAAATATTATCCGAGTTTCCGAATATATATTCCGAGTTTCCGAGTATATATTCAGAGTATCCGAGTATTTAAGCTGAAGAATTTAACTGCACACGCGTTTGGCTCATTATATATGTAATCATACACAGAGCAATAAACAAAAAAATTATAATTTTTTTTATAAAATATTATCCGAGTTTTCGAGTTGAGTATCATTCAGAGTATCCGAGTATTCAAGTTGAAGAAGTTAACTGCACATGCGTTTGACTCATGATATATGTAATCATACACAGAGCCAATAACCAAATAAAAGTTATAATTTTTTTTTTTTTTTTTTTTTTTTTTTTTCAAAATATTATTCGAGTTTTCGAGTATATATTCCGAGTATCCGAGTATTCAAGTTGAAGAAGTTAACTGCACACGCATTTTGCTCATGATATATGTAAACATTCACCGAGCAATAAACAAAAAAAAATTATAATAATTTTTTTTTCATAGTCATGGGTAAAATTTCCCATAATTCTCATAAAGATAAAATTAATAAATTTCTGCATATCTTTTACGTGATCATTCATAAAATAAAAATATTTAAAAAAAAAAGATATTTATAACAGTGGAGTCAAACACCTAAAGAAAAATCTAAAAATTTGTATTTTATAGATATTAACTATTCACGAAGCCAAAAGAGGGAATAAAAAATAAATTTCATACAAAAGTAAACAGAAATTTTTGGTTACAATTATAATACTAGAAAACTTCAGAAGATCATACTTGAAATTTCGAATACCCCACACAAATTAAATTTTAACGTTGGAACGTGACTTGACTTTTAAATTCAATTTTCAAAGCGGTGATGATTTTTAATTTAAATCATAACAATTGTTTCAAAACAATCAATATAACACATTTTGATATTCTCACGATTTCGCATATTGTCCACCTTAAAAAAAAATAATATTCAAAGTAGAATATAAATCATATAAAATGTAGTTAAATTTATTAATCAAATATGTTGGATTGACAGGACCAACTTTGTTGAACCTAGAGAGCA
The DNA here is from genome assembly GCA_963932185.1 of Troglohyphantes excavatus. Taxonomy (NCBI): domain Eukaryota; kingdom Metazoa; phylum Arthropoda; class Arachnida; order Araneae; family Linyphiidae; genus Troglohyphantes; species Troglohyphantes excavatus. Next base: position 31,288,237 of record OZ010671.1, on the reverse strand, counting down.
TGTAGTTTTAGTGGCGCCATCTCTTAGATATAAGATCACTCAAAATCTTTAGAATTTGGCCGATTATTCAATGACTTATAGTGCTGCCATCTGTTGTGTATTTTTTTAAATATACTGTGATTAAGTAGAATTGACTGGAATTTAAGTTTGTATAAATAATATTTCTGAATATAAATATGCCAGAATTCGATATATATAAAAATCACAAACATAAAAATTATAACTAATCTGTAATTTAGAAACTGGTAGCTTGCTACATAGTAAAAATCTGTAAGTATTTTTGTTATTTGTTTTGTAAAGAATTTGTTTTATTGTTTTTCAATTGAATCTTATGATTCAAATAAGTTTTTATTATTTTTTAATTTAAAAAAAATCTTTCAACAAATTTTAATGTTAAACACTGTTTAAGTTTTTATTTGGAGAAGTTTGACTTTGCTAAATGAAAAATAAATTATCATTTCACTTTTTGTAGGGGTGCCATCTATCGGATAGAATATTTAATTAAATCTAAATTGAAATTTTTTTGTGCTTCGAAGTTATATTACACTCCGTCTACATTGGATATATTTACTAAGAATCTCAACTCTAAATATTGCAGTAATTAAAAATAACAAATATTCTTTGTTTAAAATTCAAGTGCAAAACTCTAATAATAACGTATTTAAATATAGTTATTGTTTAATAACAGTATTTATACATCTGATGCGAACATATAAACCTTATTAAAACTTTATTAAATTTGATCCCAAATTCGACAGAGGACCAATGGGTATAAAAGAAGTAGAACTGATATGTGAAATCAACAGTTAAACTCAATCTCGGAATATATGCTACTAAAACGTTAGTTTATTTCACTCTAACTGATAACGATATTTTAGTTAAGCATAGTATTTTATTCTACTAATAATTAATATTATAAAATATATTTAAAAAAATTGTGTAGTAAAACAAGAATTAGGCTGACTTGCATACTGTAAGAAAACAATTATTTAAATATGAGTACATGAACATACTGGTTTTTCTTTGAGAACAATTGCATCGTCAATGAGCGATGATATACTCAAATTTAAATATTCGTACTATCTCAAAAATAAGCAGTGTGGTTTAGTATTGCTAATCTCAGGGGCGGTTCAAAAAATTATTTTAATTTTTAGTTTTTAATTTAGGAAGAAATTTGACTATTTACTATTATTCACCAAGAAATTAAAGTTGTTTCTCACGCATCACCGATCTCACGCATTTTCCGCATCACCAATCCGGTTTAATAAATGCCGGGTTAACAAAACTATATTATTTCAGCAACGTATATTGTAAACAATCCCTATCCATGCTAATAAATACCCGATGAACGACATGCCATTGTTGTACAATCTTTATTAAACAATGAAAATATTTTTAATTAGGAGAAATCTCTCTATTTTAAAAAAAAGTAAGCCCTAGGGGGAAAAAGTAAGTACTAGGGGGAATTTTCCGTTCTTTCAATGTTATTCAGATCGTATCTCAAAATGTAAAAGTCCTAAAATTACGAAATTAAGTGAATTTGTTAAGAAATGTTTGATAAATAAGAAGAATATATTTTTGTTTCAATACTGTTATTAGTTTATAAGTTATTTAATATTAAAGTCGTCGTTGATAAAATTTCGCTTACAACTAATTTTGTCCGTCGAGTTTCTGAAACACTATTAAGAGGAGAGATCCAATTTTTTTAGGGAGTGTAGAAATAGGTTTGAACTGGAAATCCAAGTAAGCATTTTTTTAAATTCGAATTAGTTTTGGATTTATAAATTTTTGAAACATTTAAACACGCTCCACTTTTTGAAGTTTTTTCACCCTCATTTTTGAAACGTGATTTCTAAATTGCTATAAGTCATTTAAAATTACATATTCTCTTATTCAAAAAAATATATTAATGTTCGTTAAAACTTCTTCTTTCTGATGTTATAAAGATTATATTTCTATCTTTACAAATAAATTAGATATGGTCAATTAAGATAGGTATAAAAAACAGCGAAGAATGATAAAAATGTCGGATATTTCGAGAAAATTTTAATTTGTGACTTTTTGTCTCATTGTTCCGCTTGCATCTCAAAAAGTAAATGTCCTAAAATTATGAAATTATGCCAATTTATTAAGAAATGTTTGGGTAATAAGATGAATATTTTCTTTTTTCAATACGATCAGTATATTAGACGTTATTTTATGTTAAAGTCATGATATTAGAAAATTTTGAAAACAATTCATACATTTTTGGATACTTGTCTTCCAATTTTCAACAAAAAAATAAATAAAAAATTAGGGATATAGATTAAACTATTGGCTACAAATGATCCAGAGCGTTTGTGAAATTTCGATTTAGTTTTGTAGTTATAAATTTTTAAATAATTGACGAAATGTCTGAAATAATCGTCAATTATACGGGTAAAATTTTAAGTGATAAATTAAAACTGCTCTAAATAGTTCAAAAGTATACTTTTTTCCCGTTAAAAAAATATAGTTATGTTCGTAAAATCTTTCTTTCTTGAATGGTATCAATACTGAAATTCTATCTTAAAAAATAAATTAGATGTAACTATTTATGTGAAGTACTATAAATATTATTAAAAGATACTCCGGAAGGAAATGCCAACATTGGCAAAATGCCAACGTGTATTTGGCTGCCAACGGCGAATTATTATTAGCGCCAATTCTCAATTATCTTACTTTATATAAATATAAGTTGGCGATTAATTTATTCTTGGCGCGTTTATGCTGTTCTTTGTTTACACATGTTTCGCTTTTCAATGAGCACAATTGCGTTGAAGCAGTTCTACAGTTGAGTTTTTCCAGTTATGGGGGAGGGGGGGGGGAGGATTGGGGGGAAGCAAGCCCCCCCCCCCCCCCCCCCCCTCGGTAAACTTGAAACCTTAAAAGTTGGGAATTTCGAGTTTTAAAAATCTCTGAGTTGGGAAAATTTATGCCTCAGGCAAATTAATATTATTAGCAAAGGAAAGCGACGGACTACTAGAAATTGCCCAACTTTTATTAAGATGAAACTTAAATTAGACCTCAAAACGGACCACTGCATTGGAACATGCGTGCGACAAATCAATACTTTCGAAAGAACTGTTTAATATTACCTATAAAAAAGCTGAAAATGTCTTATAAGTTGGAACTGGGAATTTTTTTAGCACTGTTGTGTTGTGCAATTTCGAATAGGTAGGTGTGGTCTGGTTAAATAACGTCACACTAGAGCTGCACATTGAACTACTGGCGTTGGTTCGAGCAAAGTGCCCTTGATTTGTTATTGGTACGTATTTACTTACTACATCAAGGACGCTTTGGTTCGAGGCCTTTCACAAAGAAAAGACCCGGGAACGATGCCTCATATTGTTAACAGTGGTCAGATAACGAGGATAACACTTCAGCTTATACCCGATGTCCTTAGGTTGGGAATTTTGAATCGTTCAAGTTCGGAATTTCGGATCGTTAAGTTGGGAAATTTCTTGTCTCAACATACTAAAAATAAATTTGTGTGACGGCACTGCCAGTAATAATTTATATAACTAAAAAAGTATTGTTGTTAGGACACATTGTCATTGCCTACAGTGTATGAAGCCGGTATTGGTTTGCGAAGCAAACTAAAGAGGATTGCGTAGCAATCCTCCGGGGGTTGGTGGAGCGTTAGCGGAGCAGGGGGCGGAGCCCCCTAGTTGTTTAAAAAAAAAGTTCAGTTAATCGATATTTCCGAATGTATAACAATATTCCTATAAATGATTTTTTGCTTTATTTTTTTTTAATTTTTGCAAAAGTGACTTTTTTTCTATTTGACATAAGAATTTTCGAAATCGGACAACTTTTTTTTTCAAACAGTCCGGCTAACTGATAATCTCGGATTGTTAAATGCCGGATAACTGGTCATTTTTTTAAGGTACCCAAGTAGGACATCCCTTATCCAATAAAAAAGAATTTTCCAAATATCTTAATTAGATCAGAAATTTGGCGCGAACATAACAGTTGAATTGATAAACTCTCTCCTTTTTGCGCGCTTTCGCGATTTCTGCTGGCGTGCGTTTTAGTCATTCAAAAAACATTGTCGTTAAACAATAACATTTAAATTTATTAAATATTATAATTTGTTTTCAAGTGTATGTATTTGTATTTAATGTAATTAAATAGAATAAAGAATAAACATGCATAAAAAATACATAACCCCCTTTTTTTCGCCAAACGGGCGACTAAATCAGTTAAAAATAAACAATTTTTTTACATAAGAAATATTTATCATTATTGGTAACTATTAAATATTTACCCATGACGAGTTTAACGACCGGTCAATGTGATAAAAATAAATCATATGAAACTTATTTTTATACTCTTTTTTTTTCAACGATGTATTTAGTTCTTCTTTGATATCACTAAAATATGTCTAGTTTCACGTGTTTTTCATATAATCCTTTAACTTTGTATCTCCTGTGCCCGAGCGCTGATCACAAGATATTCAATCGACGCCACTGATAGAGTTGAAGTCGTAAAGATTTTCTGCTAACAATAACAATCTCATTTTTGAGAATTCTACGATCGCCAAGACTACTTTCGTTCGTCATTGAATCACGTGACCTTTGTCTAAACAAGAATCCAAAAAAATTGAACGAAAGTCGTTCGATTCATTTTCGCCCTTTTCTGGGTTGCATGCTTGGTTCTTATACTTATATTGTCAGATTTCAATCGAGTCTTCTTGGCTGAGTGGATGAAGTTGGACTCTGGAACGAGAGGTCCGCGGTTTGAATCACCTCGTCAATGTTGAATTATTATATTATTTAAAATCGTCCCTTATTTTCGACGAAATAGCCTTCATTATAAATGACAAAAGTTTTGTCAAATGTGATAATGCATTTTTAACAGTGCAGTGATGTAATTTTTTGTAGCATGGATTTCAATTCGTATATAACATTCTGGAACCTGAGGTAAATTGAAAGAGCTTATCCTTCCTTCAAACAAAAACTTCTCCAAAAATATCTTAAAATTATAAATTACGCAACATTTTTTTCTTATTTTGGTCGCGTATTTGAAACAAAATCAGGTAACTTTTTTTTATGAAGGTCAAACATCCCAAAACTCTATTAACCTTTCTCAAATTCTACACTGCAATGCTTAAAACTGAGCATCTAAACCATTCGTTCTACTCGTTTTCTGTAAGTATAATGCATCGTAAACATGACATACTCAAATGCAAGTAACTGTACTTGCTCAAAAATTATCAATGTGGTTTAATATTGCTGATCTCAGCTTCTGTTCAAGCGATCTTAATGAAACATGATAAACTTAAAATAGTAGTTCATAAGATGGTTTTCCACATAATTTGAATCTCATTGTTTAAATAGAAACTGAGTTATTACAACTTAATTATCTTATTTCCCATTCTTTTGGCACACCTTTTTTAACATTTCTTCACTTTATAACTTAATGTGCCCTGATTGTTTCACGGGTAAGACACTGGACTGCAGTGCTGAGGATGTGGGTTCGATTCCCGGTAAGTCTTTCTTGTAATTGTGATTTATGAAGGCAGCCTATGTAGGCAATCATTTACTCATTGTACTCATTTTTGATTTTTTAGTACATGCATATTTCCAAAAATGAAACTCGTGTATTGGGAACCGTAATAAGCATCGAATGTTATCAAAAATAAGTAAATTTTACTTATTTTCGAGTATTTATTTTTAACAGTTTATGCTCCAGGTAAATATCTCAAGCGATTTTAAATTCAATGCTACAACCGCCTACTTCAAATATTGCTATAACTATTTTTAACAGTGTCCGGCTCTAGGTAATTCAGATTAATCGGTATTTTTTTGAGTAATCGATATTTCTAATATATCGATATTTTCCGATAAATCTGTATTTTCGAGTAATCGGTAGTTTCGAGTAATCGATATTACTAATATATCGATATTTTTCGAGTAATCTGTATTTTCGAGTAATCGGTATTTTTGAGTGATCGATATTTCTAATATATCGATATTTTCGATACATATATAATGTTGATACATCGATATTTCTGACATATCTATATTTTATGTTTAGAATAAGTACAGTAGCATTACATAACACAAGGATGGAAATCTTATAGTACTAACATTTCGGAACAGGATTGTTTTCAAATCAAATAAGAGTACAATTTTGTTTTTTCATTTATCATCCAAAATGTAGATACTTTGCCACGTTTGTTATAAAGCATTACTACTCGCGTTTAACGGTAAACAAATACAGTTCTACTAGAGTTGACTTTTGTCATTCCGAGAGTTCTTCCGATCGAATCGTCAAATTGAAAAGTACAAAATCGAAATTGCGATGATTTTTTACTTCCGGAATTTCAAGCCTACTGAAAATCCGACATTATGTATTCTTTAATAGGCCTATTTCTTTCCATGGACCCTTGAATTAATCCAGTGCAAAAAAATTATATTTTTACTGATAAATAATGTATCAAAAAAGGTGCTACAAATTCACAATGAGCCACTCCTATACTAAATTAATTAAGCAGTGTGGCTATTTTTAAGTTATTGACGTCAATAAGACGTGATTAGTTTTATTTTTTGGCGTTATACGAACGTCTTTTCTGCTTAGCTTGCTTTTTTTTCTCTCGGTCTGATACATTACCCCCGGGCGCCGCTTATCACGGCTGTGTGCTTAGCCTGGTCCATTTGACAGTGAAAAATCGGGAATAATCTGGTTGACCCCATCTCTTCGTCATGAAAACTTGTGCAAAGCGGTTTACGGGACCTTCGGAACATCGATTGGCTGGGGTTAAGGAATTGGTATCAAATGAAAGGGAAATTTAATGGCAATGTTTTCCTGCTTTGAATTGTAGCGCTCTTCGAACTTGAAGCGTTTCGACCGGTTATAGACATTAGACTTTCGCAAGCTGCCTTGTTGAATATTTACTTCGTAAAGTTAACGGGCGATGGAAAACTTTCGATTTATCAAGTGATATCTTTTCTAGAAGGATTTATTTCGTACGATTTCCATTTCTATTGAAATACGTCAAAAGTGTGATTTTACCGATGAATATACGCATTTCTGACAGTTCGGTTGTTGGAGCTAAAGTCCTGATACTTTATTTTGAAGTTCCTATGCGATGCTTTATTTGAAATACTAACCATTATCGAGATCAACTTGTAAGAACCGTAAGCCATCCTACAATTTGCAGGTAAATGATTGATTCGTTGCGATTGCTTATTTCTGTGTCTGCTGTTCGAAAATGAATTGTTATTAAGAAATATATGCATTTATAACTATTCCATATCTGTAACGTAAGACCAGATACTATATTCCAAGGCTTCCCTTCAGCTATTTAGTGGAAATACAAACCATTTAAATGTTATTGACATCAATTTGCAAAACTCAACAATCGTCCTACAACTTGTAGAAATAGGATTTATTCCTTTTGTGAATGCTATTTCTTCTGCTAGAATACATCAAAGCTGAAATTCTATTGTAAATATATTCATTTACAACCGCCCGTTATCTGATCTAAATTCCTGGTACTTCTCGAAGTTTCCCTTCAATTATTCATGCAAAGTACCGAACTTATTATTATCGATATCAACTAGTAAGAATCGCAAATAGACCTGCAACTCGTAGGAATCGATTCAATCCTATAAAAGATTAATTCTATCCATTACTCCGCAGTGAATATCCATCGATCGCCAAACCTCACGCCCAAAAATGTTGCTGAAATCAACAACGCTATCGGAAAGGAGCCTTCTGCTGTCCTCCGCCAAGTCCTACCACAGTCCATCCGGGAACGTTTCCATCAAGCAAAACCTGGGACTGCTCAATGGAGTGACTCTGATCGTTGGCGCCATAGTTGGCACAGGAATCTTCGTGTCACCAAAGGGTGTCTTAAAAGAAGCCGGATCTGTTGGAATGGCACTGGTTGTGTGGAGTTGTACTGGGATATTTTCCATGATGGGCGCCATGTGTTACATAGAGCTCGGGACAACGTTCCCTAAATCTGGAAGTGATTTCACCTATATGTTGAACTGCTTTGGAGAACTGCCCGCCTTTTTGTATCTGTGGGTTTTCATGGTGATCATTGCGCCAGTGGGGAATGCGATTGCGTCGTTGGCGTTCGCCAATTATGTTCTGGAACCGTTTTTTGTGGGTTGTCTCATCCCTCAATCGGCCATCAGGGTAATTGCAGCTCTAGTCTTGTGTAAGTAGTTTTTTAATGTATTTTTTAATGTTATTTTGTAGCTGTCCTATACGAAGAGAATATTTCTTGTGTTTAGTCATGCTTAAAATATATTTGCAATTTGAAGACCCCAGGGATAAAACCGCTTAAGAGCATTTTTTTTTTCGAAATTAGAAATCGGTGCCATCTTGTAGTTTTCAAAGAGTACTATCACCGTGCATTTATTTTTGGGGTGAACAACTTTAAAGCTGTAAAAAAAATAATAAAGTTGTGGTATGCTGGGGGAAGACCACTTACTCCACGTATTTAAATTCGTTTTTCTCAAAATCTAATTGTGTGTGTTATAAAGTGGTTTTAGCCCTGGAACCAATCATTTGATATATTTTAAACAGTAAATCTGGTGAACATCAAACGTTTGGTTAAACTGTCACCGTTCTTTTATTCCCAATTCTTGTGCAGAAAACAATAAACAAAGCTTCAATATCATTGACAGAAGCAGCGTTCTTACCTTTTTTTTCCTGCTTCACTTGTTTTCGTTTCAGTTAAAGTAAAGAATAAGGGGGCAATCCGCCGTGGCGTCAAAATTAATGTTGCCAAATATGATTTCAGTTCAAATTGACGACTATACGCAATACTTGCGTAATATATCTTACACGCATACGCAAACTGTTGCAAAATATACTTTGCCAGCATGAGCAAATTCGAATCCAATTCCGTTAATTCTAATCGTAATTCCGTTAGTTGTCCAATCGCCATTTTGTGATTAGTTATTACGCTATTTTTACCAATCGCTATTTCCTTATTACTTCGTTGATTTAGAAAAAAGCATTGCTAAAATGACGTCATGTAAGTTTTTCATTCCGTGTCTCTTATTGGTTTAATCTACAGCAAGTAACTCCACCCCCTTGTTTGTGTAACATCGATATCGGTGTTGGAAATGAAAACCCTGGGCCTTCCACGTCAAAGTTGTCATTGAAAATTGATTTATCGTAGTGCCTCCTTATTTCTTAATTTTACTTGACTTTTGATCACCATCCTTCCCGTTTAACAACTTAATACATTGAAAATACAGCTCTGTTACAAACATAAGGTGTTGATGTCTTGATTTCAACAAAACTGGACTCTCATTTTCCCCCTTGAACTTGCAAATAAGAGCGGTCTACTGGGATTGAACTCGGGACCTTCCGCAAGCTACCCCGATACTATATCCGTTAGGTTAAATTAATTACGATTCCTCTAGGGTATATCAAGTGACCACCCCAGACTCTTAAATGAGAGATCTTATCTATGCAGATATATTATTTGCTTTAATAATTTAATACGCGTGTTCTTATTGTAACTTACATAATTTGAATGTTATAGTGCATTAGTTATAATCAAATTTATCTTAGTTAATCATTATATGCACTATAATGGCATATTTACAAGTAATATATAGAAGGGACAAACTGCCGTTATTAGATAGGTTTATTTGCACACTGCAATCTTCAAACATTATACAAAGTTTGATATTTTCTTACTGAAATTCCTTACAACATAATTACGAAGAAATATTAAAGAATATTTCAATTAATGTTAATGTATATTATCAGTTTGGTTATTATTTCAAAGAAAATAGCTCATTTTTTATTTTGATACGATTCAAAATAATTCGCTATTTTCGTGTTACCGTCACTCCAAATCTGTTAGGTATAATGTATAGTTTTATTGATTATTTCAAATAAATCTTTTTTCCAAAAATCGCATCTACTTGAAATTTGCCTTATTTGCGTAATTCCGATGAAAATACAATACTTAGTATTCATAAAAACAATTCTTAGTAATTAGTATTTTGATTAATTTTATTTTATACAGAAAAATTGGAGAGCACAGCTACTAGTTTTGCGTTGACCATATATGTTGAAGGCGAATTTTTAGGGGACGTTTTCTCTGAGAGTTTTGTAAATACATTGCTTGATTGAAATTTTACCTAATATTCCTATCAAGAACCAAAAAACAATACTTAATTATACACACTTCAATTAAAATACATCGTTTCTGAAAATTCTTTAACGAAATTTTACCGTTTAAACACAAAATAGCATCTGAAATAAAATATTCCACGAAAAAACAAAATAGATAAACTTATTCCTTTTTCCTAATTTTCTATATGGAAAATAAAAAAATGAATTAAGTTATTTTATTCAGTTAAATAACTCTAATATTCAAGGTTACATGAAAAAAATCTTACGAAACTAACAAAACATAAAGGAAATAAATGTAAATGAGATTTTCGAAACAAAAGATTGAACAATCAGAATGCATTGTACAAAAAAAAAATCATGTTTTATCGAGTCTCTCGATTGCCACGGAAAAAGTACAGCTGCACACGCAATTAGAAGAATGATCTGTCGATTCAGCATTCAATAAAAAGACTCTTACTCTTATTCGGCTTAAGAAAGTCTGAGACGCATCGTGCATCTTATTCTAACACAACTACAATGGGAAAAAAAGATGCCGCTCTGCTGAGTGAAATACCTCATGGCTACAATATATTCCTATTTAGATTCTACATCCAGTATTTGCTAAAAACATTTAGATTAACGAAGAATCAATCACAGACTCAAACTCTTCAACCTACAAGCACAACCTTCCACGGTGATTCCTCGAACGGAGATGTCATCAGCTATGGCACCACAAACAGAGATGTCATCAGCTATGGCACCACAAACGGAGATGTCATCAGCTATGGCACCACAAACGGAGATGTCATCAGTTATGGCACCACAAACGGAGATGTCATCAGTTATGGCACCACAAACGGAGATGTCATCAGTTATGGCACCACAAACGGAGATGTCATCAGTTATGGCACCACAAACGGAGATGTCATCAGCTATGGCACCACAAACGGAGATGTCATCAAGTATGGCACCATCCGGGTCAAACGCGAAATCGGGCTGTTGAACGCTGTGACAATGACGGTAGGTGCTATTGTGGGTGCCGGTATATTTGTGTCGCCAAAGGGCGTCCTGGAGAATGCCGGTTCTGTGGGTTTTGCTCTAGTAGCGTGGGCAGCAGTTGGCTTGTTTGCTATGTTGGGTGCCGTTTGCTATACTGAACTCGGCACCACAATTCCGAAGTCCGGCGGCAACTTTACCTACCTAAACGAGTGTTTTGGGGGCTTTCCAGCATTCCTGTATCTGTGGGTGAATATGATATCCATATCGCCAGCAAGTTCAGCGATATTGGCGCTGACTTTCTCCAACTACGTCCTCGAGTCATTCTTTGCGGGTTGTGTTCCGTCGCCAACTGTGACAAGGATTGTCGCCGCTCTGCCAATATGTGAGTATTTTCTGCCAAGTTCTTACAGAGTCGCATACTTCAATGGATAAATATAAAAAACGGGATGTTTAATATAAAATTTTAATGCATGTGTGCACAATTAGATTTATAATTTTGACTCCCCTTGGGATCAGAGCCGGATTTATAGTTAGTGTACTCCTATGCTTAATATGAATTGCAGGTCCCCCAATTATGGGGTGAGGGTAAGGAATACCCTTAAGAAAATGAAGGGTGGGTGGGGTTCGAAATTGTTTTGAAAAATATATATTCCAGAACCGCAAATGAAATAATTTTAAGTGTACATATGAAATTGGGATACACTGTTTTTTTGTAAATTTGGTGCTGACTTTTTCTAACTACGTCATCGAGTTTTTTTTTTGCGGGTTGTGTTCCGTCGCCAATTATGACTGTAATTGTCCCCGCTCGGATATGTATAAAACTGTTTTTTATGATGTCAAACTACTTTAATATTCGCTGTTATTTTTTTAAAAATATTTATTGCATACAATTTTATTTATAAATTTATACATAAAATTAATTTTATTTTATACATAAAAATATCCTAGAAATCCCAAAAACTGTTATTTAAAAATAAATTTTCACGACATGAAATTAAATTATTTTGAAACCAATAAAGCAGAAAAAAAAATTTCATGTAAAAAGTATTTTCGACAAAATAAAGATTGAACAGCTATTCATGTTTTTTCGGAGGCATTTTAATGACACACAATAGATCACGTGATATCGTACATTTTTATAAAAACGTCTAGCTGAACAGCTGCATACACTACTCGTGACATTAGATAATAATAAAAAAACGCAGTCTCACTTTCGTCACGTTTAAATGAGCGCACGCCGTGCCTTTGATCCTAACACCACTACAATAGGAATATACATCTGAAAGTGGTCAATGAATATTCTCCTCCTTGATGCATGTTTATGGTCTACATCCCCATTCCCCCATTGGAAAATCGTTCAGATTAACAAAGAAATCAATTACATACTCAATCTTTTATACACACGCACAACCATCAACGGTGGTACCCCAAACAGCGATGACATCAACTATAATACCATCAACGGAGACGCCCTCAAGAATACCACCAACGGAGTTGTCATCGACTATGTTACCACCACAGAGATGTCATCGACTATAGTACCACCAACAGAGATGTCGTCAACTATCAACTATGGCGCCATTAACCAAGATATCATCAACAATGGTGCCGTAAACGGAGATGTCATAAAGTATGGCACTATTAACCGGGATGTCATCAACAATGGTAACATCAACGGAGATGTCATCAAGTATGGCACCATCAAGGTCAAACGCGAAATCGGACTGCTGAACGCTGTGACTATGACAGTGGGTGTGATAGTGGGTTCCGGTATATTTGTGACACCAAAAAGCGTTCTGCAGAATGTCGGTTCTGTGGGTGGTGCCATGATGGTGTGGGTGATTTCCGGCTTGATTTCTATGCTGGGGGCTGCTTGCTATATCGAACTCGGCACTACAATTCCAAAGTCTGGCAATGATTTTACGTACATAAAAGAGATATTTGGTGGTCTCCCAGCATTCTTGTATCTGTGGGCAGTTATTGTGTGCATTAAGCCGGCCAGTATTGCGATATTGTCCTTGACTTTCTCTAACTATATTCTCGAGTCGTTCTTTTCGGGTTGTGTAGCGTCGCCAATTTTGACGAGGATTGTCGCCGCTGTGCCAATATGTGAGTATTTTTTTTTACTTGTATTCTTTTAGTGTGAAAGTTGGTATATACAGAACAAGACCACCTTTAGCAGACGTGGGAGCCCTCTGCGAAAAAATGCACGGGGTTACTTGAACTAGATTTTAAGAGACTTTGCCATTTGTTTTGATATATTTGTAGTCGTTAAAGCTTCTTTCTAAAAGCCAACTTCTAAAGAAGCTGCAGTTCCATGGTAATCTTTCTGAACTTTTTCGGTGTCCCGGATTGTTCTCCCTATTCGGTGCCAACAGCAGTCTTCTTCTTCTCGGCGTAAAACTCGCTCGTTGGTCCCCATAGAAAAAAAATGACATAAGTCGTTTTATCTAACGCTGTAGGTCACCATCTGCGCCCGTATATGCTTAGCATTTTCACAACATTTTACGCGCATTGACCGACGTCAAATTTTCTATCGAACAAGGCGTAATTTATGTATATCGTGCTATTTGTCACGTAGTTTTAATATCGGAATGCATCACTCTAAAATCGTAAATTAATTATTTTATCCTGATACCCGATAGAGATGATTTTAAAGACGTTTCACGTCTAAGACCGATTTTAGAATTTTTAAAAGAAATTTAGTGTTTCCTTGTCATCGCGAGGCCCTGCCTAAAACGCAGGGTCCTGCGCGAAGGCACTTGTGGCACACCCCTAAGTGATCATACACGGAATAAGTTTTGTTTGGAGCTGAGAATTTGTCCGATAAAATACAACAAACAATTAAACCATTGCGGATTTTTTATCGAGATACATTGACCGATCGCATTTCCAAGGTCGAGCAAATCGGATAGTTGTTTATACGCTTCAAAAAAAATTTGAACACCTATACGAGAGTGAAAAACTCGGGGTTATCAATTCGACTATTATGTATTTTTTTTTATTTATGTGTGTTCGAGCAAGATTTTTGTTCTAATTCAGATATTTGGAATTTTTTTTTGTTGGATAGGGGATGTTTCACTTACACCTTTTGAAAAAATATCCGGTTATCCACCATTTAACTATCCGCAATTCTCAATTAACCGGACGGACAGCTTAAAAACAAATTGTCCTATTTCGATTATATTTTCCTTTGGAGATATATATATATAATATTTTAAAGGAAAACCGACTTTCAGAAAAATCGGCTAAAAACTAAAAAATAATTTTTAATTTTACGAACAAGTTAAAATATTGCATTATTTAATATTGATTTGTACTTATTACAACTTCTTGAAATCGGTGCTAATTTATAAAACACATGCTTAAATTTTCTGGCCAATTCCCAAAAAGTTGTAATAAGTATAAATTGATATTATATAATCAAATTTTTTCAACTTGTTCGCAAAGTTAAAAACTAGTTTTTACTTTTTAGCGAATTTTTATTAAAATATGTTTCCCTTTTTTTTTTAAAAAAAAGATTATTTTATTATGTATTTTTTCAAAATTAATGCGTAAACTCTGTCGAGTTGACGATTAAATTTAATAGGATTTTAAGAATGTTATTCTTGTCACATTTCTATAAAACACTGGCAATAAACAATAACTGTATTTTAATAGATAATATACTATAGATAATTTTTCTTGATGTGAATGTATTTGGATTTAAAGAAATTAAACGGAATAAAGATTAAACATGTATTTAAAAAAATCTTATTTATACATACTGCACTGTTTAGCAAGCAGGGGAACAGTAGTGTATTGGTTATATTTAGGTATATCGTAGTCAATCCTTATAAGTACTAAGATGGCATTTTTACAAGTTAAATATTGGAATGAACAAACTTTTATTATTAGATAACAGGGTTCGAAATTAGGAGATAAAAAGTAAGCGTCATTGGCACCTAGTAATTTTTTTAGTTGCCAAAATGTCCTCAGGCGTAATTTTAAAATGATTCAAATTGTTTAAGCAGATTTGCCATTTGTTATATATTTGTAATCATTCAAAGCTTCTTTTGCATAGCAGCATGTTTCTATTTTTACTCTAAAAAATATCACCGTCTTACCGACAAAATTACTGAATAGTCTTATTGAAAATCAATTTTTATTATAAAAAAAAATATCATCTAAAAGTAAAAATCCAGAGTACCGTGATTTGAAGTTCAACAAGCGATTGCAATACGGATACGATAGTATACGTATACGTGCGTTTACGGAAACGGAGGGAGCAACGGCGGTTGCTGGATTCGCCCATTATAACGATAGGGAGGGAAATACGGAGGTGAAAGTTGTATGTTCACTAAAGGAATAGTCCGGACAGAAACAATCAATCCAGAATTCTAGCGCTTGCACTAGTAGCGCCATGGATGTGTCGATTGTTCGAATCTCGAAAAAAAAAGCGCGATATATATATGAAAAAGCGAATTCACGTTTTACTAGCAAAATATATATAATACAAAAGTTAGACGTAATAAATAACGACTAGATGTAAAAATAAGGTCGTCAAACTGACTATTTCTCTCTATTTTAAAAAAAAGTAAGCCCTAGGGGGAAAAAGTAAGTCCTAGGGGGAATTTTCAGTTATTTCAATGTTATTCAGATCGTATCTCAAAATATAAAAGTCCTAAAATTACGAAATTAAGTGAATTTGTTAAGAAATGTTTGATGAATAAGAAGATTATATTTTTGTTTCAATACTGTTATTAGTTTATAAGTTATTTAATATTAAAGTCGTCGTTGATAAAATTTCGCTTACAAGTAATTTTGTCCGTCGAGTTTCTGAAATACTATTAAGAGGAGAGATCCAATTTTTTTAGGGAGTGTACAAATAGGTTTGAACTAGAAATCCAAGTAAGCATTTTCTTAAATTCGAATTAGTTTTGGTTTTATAAGTTTTTTAAACATTTAAACACGCTCCACTTTTTGAAGTTTTTTCACCCTCATTTTTGAAACGTGATTTCTAAATTGCTATAAGTCATTTAAAAATACATATTCTCTTATTCAAAAAAATATATTAATGTTCGCTAAAACTTCCTCTTTCTGAGGTTATAAAGATTATATTTCTATCTTTACAATTAAATTAGATATGGTCAATTAAGATAGGTATAAAAAATAGCGAAAAAAGATAAAAATGTCGGATATTTCGAGAAAATTTTAATTTGCGACTTTTTGTGTCATTGTTCCGCTTGCACCTCAAAAAGTAAATGTCCTAAAATTATGAAAGTATGCCAGTTTATTAAGAAATGTTTGGGTAATAAGATGATTATATTTGTTTTTCAATACGAGCAGTATATTAGATGTTATTTTATGTTAAAGTCATGATTTTAGAAAATTTTGAAATCAATTCATACATTTTTGGTATACTTGTCTTCCAATTTTCAACAAAAAAATAAATAAAAAATTAGGGGTATAGATTAAACTATTGGCTACAAACGATCCAGAGCGTTTGTGAAATTTCGATTTAGTTTTGTAGTTATAAATTTTTAAATAATTGAAGAAATGTCTGAAATAATCGTCAATTTTACGCGTATCTTCACAAGGGATAAATTAAAACTGCTCTAAGTAGTAAAAAATAAACTTTTTCCCCTTAAAAAAAAGTTATATTCGTAAAATCTTCCTTTCTTGAATGGTATCAATACTGAAATTCTAAATTAAAAATTAAATTAGATGTAACTATTTATGTGAAGTACTATAATTATTATTAAAAGATATTTCGGACCGAAATGCCAACATTGGCAAAATGCCAACATTTTATGTAAATCCAGTTTCCTATAGCTTAATATATATTTTAACGGCGAATTATTATTAGCGCCAATTCTCAATAATCTTACTTTGTATAAATAAATTTGGCGAATTATGTTTATTTTTGCTTGGCGCGTTTTATGCCGTTTGTTTGTTTACACATGTTTCGCTTTTCAATGAGTAGAAACAATTGCGTTGAAGCGGCAACGTGTGGGGGAGGGAGGGGAGAGAGCCTTCCCCCCAACCCCCTCCCCCCCCCCCCCCCCCCCCCTGTAAACTTGAAACCTTAAAAGTTGGGGATTTCGAATTTTAAAAATCCCTGAGTTGGGAAAATTTATGCCTCAGGAAAATTAATATTATTAGCAAATGAAAGCGACGGAAGACTAGAAATTGCCCAGCTTGTATTAAGATGAAACTTAAATTAGATCTCAAAACGGAACACTGCGTGCAACAAATCAATATTTTCGAGAGAATATTACCTATAAAAAAGCAGACAAATGTCTATAAGTTTGAACTGGGAATTTTTTTAGCACTGTTGCGTTGTGAATTTCGAATCGTTAAGTGTGGTCTGGTTAATAAACGTCGCACTAGAGCTGCACATTGAGCTACTGGCGTTGGTTCGAGCAAAGCGCCCTTGATTGGTTATTGGTACGTATTTACTTACTACATCAAGGACGCTTTGGTTCGAGGCCTTACTCACAGAAAAGACCCGGGAACGATGTCTCATATTTTTAACAATGGTTAGATAACGAGGACATCACTTGAGCTGGTACCCGACGTCCTTAAGTTGGGAATTTTGAATCGTTCAAGTTCGGATTTTCGGATCGTTAAGTTGGGAAATTTCTTGTCTCAACATCCCAAAATTAAATTTGTGTGACGGCACTGCCAGTAATAATTTATATACCTAAAAAAAGTATTATTGTTAGGACACATTGTCATTGTCTACAGTGTATGAAGCCGGTATTGTTTGCCGGTATTGATTGCGTAGCAATCCTCCGGGGGTTGGCGAAGC
Source organism: Troglohyphantes excavatus (assembly GCA_963932185.1). Classification (NCBI taxonomy): domain Eukaryota; kingdom Metazoa; phylum Arthropoda; class Arachnida; order Araneae; family Linyphiidae; genus Troglohyphantes; species Troglohyphantes excavatus. Next base: position 31,270,329 of record OZ010671.1, on the reverse strand, counting down.
GTTAGCGGAGCAGGGGGCGGGGCCCCCTAGTTATTAAAAAAAAAGTTAGGCGTCAAAAATGACAACTGGTTGTAAAATTACGTTCGCCAAACCGAAATGTTTAGGTTCAATAAAAGACTAACGACCGCTAATTTCGAACCCTGTTAGATGGGTTAATTGATTAATAAAGTGCAATGTTTGAGCATTTTGCAAAGTTTGATATTCTCCTATTAGATATTCTTGCAACATAATTATGAAGGATCGTTAAGAAACTTTTTATGTATATTATATATATTATCATTGAATGTTTGTTATTTCAAAAAATATAGCTTATTTTTATTTTGATACGATTCGAAATAACTCTATATTTTCGCGTTATCGTCACTCCAAATCTTTGAGGTAAAATGTCTAATCAAATCTTTCAAATCAATTATAAGCATTTTCCAAATATCGCATCTATTTGAAATATTTACGTAATCCCGTTAAAAGCAAGATATATAGTATTTATAATAATAAAAATACTATTTAATAAGAATAGTTAGTTAATTTTATACTAAAAAATTGAACGCGCAGCGACTGGTTTTGATGTGGCCATATGTTCGTACAATGTGAATTCTTGGAGGACGTTTTCGCAGAGAGCTTTGTAAATAAATTCTATGATTGAAATTTTACCTAATATTCCGGTCAAGTGAGAAACTGTACTTAATTATACAAACTCCAATTAAAACGTATCGATTTTTAATATTTAACACATTTTATTATTTAAACGCAAAATAACATATAATATGAACTATGCCACAAAAATTTATATAATTACCCTTTTGCCCAATTTTTTTAATAGAAGACTCGAATATACTTTTTTTTATTCGGACAAATAACTCTAATATTTAAAATCATTCTTTTGTGCGTATGTTTTTTTTTACATATCTGAATAAAAATATCCGACAATTCACTAAAACTGACATTTAGGAATAAATTTTCCACAAAAAAAAAGTCCTTCCATACCATACAAAGAAAACATGAGAAAAAATTATTACAAATCTAACAAAATAGAAAAGAGCTTAATGTAAATCAGATTTTCCAAACAAAATATTAAACAATCGGAACGCATTGTATTCCAGTCACCCGAATGACACAAAAGAATATAATTTGCTAAATCACTTTCGTCTACTACATCATTTTCGAAACATTAAGCAAAACTTATACAGCTGCGTACACAATACGATTGATCAATCAATTCAACGAACAATATAAATAAAACTCGTACTCTTCCAGCCTAATTCGATCTAGGCACACATGTGTCTTTTTATCCTAATGCAACCACAATGGGAGAAAAAGATGTCGCTTTGCTCAATGAAATACCTCATAGCTACAATCTATTCCAACTTAGATTCTACATCCAGTATTTGCTAAAAACATTTAGGTTAACGAGAAGTCAATCACAAACTCAAATTCTTCTACCTACACGCATAACCTTCTATGGTGATACTCCAAACGGAGATGTCATCAACTATGGCACCGATGGAGATGTCATCAGTCATGCTACCACCAACGGAGATGTCATCAAGTATGGCCCCATCAAGGTCAAACGCGAAATCGGACTGTTAAACCAACACCGACTCAAATACAAGGCCATGCCTCTGATTTGTGACGTCACCCTGAGTAGGCTGGATTTCTCCTTCCCCGCTGTGTTTCTTCGATTGAAGCGCTTGGTTTTTCGAGTAGATGAATAACATTTTCTCTTTAGAAAATGAACTGTTACGTTGCCTAAACATTATTTACCTTACCTTTGCATTTCATTAAAGATTTTTAAATATATATGCCCAAAAAAATACTCACATTAGCATGAAAATAAAAGTCTCAAAGACCAAATTAACAAAAATTCTTTATTGAACTGAGCGTTTATATAAAGTTATGCAATTTTATATGTTTGCACCTTTTCCACAACTTTGATCCCTTTTTTCAATGTCTCAATTTTTTTAGACTTTTTTTCAATTTGAATTTTTTTATATAATTTTTTTGCCTGCAATAGTTTTTTAATAATGATTTTGTAGCTGAAGTTAATATTAGTTTTAAAACACTCTCAGAACTATCGTCCGCTTCACATTGATCATCAAAAAAAAAAAAAAAATTCATTACAATTTATTAATTCCAAAGTTTTTTCAACCACAAATGAGCGGTGATCAGTTATTTGTAAAAATTTGTTCTCATTTTCTTTTAAAAGCAATTTTTACATAACAATATAATTGTAACTTACAGCATTTACAATATCTGCAGATGGGTAGATTAAACCATCTCTATCCAGAGATTCAATTAATTTATATTTATAGTTTCATTTTAAGGTGTTGTCAATAATCATTTGTTTTGAACTATATTTACAATTTATTTTTTTCATCGCCGAATGAGCACAATAGCCGGAAAGGTATACAATAATAGGCATTAAATTTTCAATGTCTTTAAATTCTTACTCACCAACATTTATATAAACATCCGAAACACAAGGACTGTCAGTCTGTATTAGTAATAAAATAATCTTTATAGAAAAAAGGAAAACCGACTTTAAGGAAAATGCGTTAAAAAGTAAAAAATAATTTTTAATTCTACGATGAGTTGAAAAATTGAATATTAATTTTATACTTAGTACAACTTTTTGAAATCGGCGCCAAAATTTGGGTATAATTTTTGTAAATTGGCACCAACTTCAAAAAGTTGTACTAAGTATAAAATTGATATTCAATAATTCAATTTTTCAACTCACTCGTAGAATTAAAAATTATTTTTTACTTTTTAGCGCATTTTCCTTAAAGTCGATTTTCCTTTTTTCTAGAAAGATTATTTTATTTTTCCCTTTTTGGTTTTTAATTTAGCAGGGGGCTTCGCCCCCTCTTATTATTCACCGAGAAATTCAAGTAGCAACTTATGCTTAACCGTGTATATTGTAAAACAATCCCTATCAATGCCAATACATTCTGGTTAAATGAAATGTCATTGTTGAACAACTTCTGTTAAACAATGAAAATATTATGAAATCGGATTAACTGTATAAAAAACCTCCAGAAAATCGACATTTCCGGATATATAGCAGCCGGATAACCGATTATTTTTGAAGATTTTGCCTAAGTTGATTTTTCTCTATCCAACAAAAAAAAGAATTTTTGAAATCGGACAATATTTTTTTTCAAACGGTCCGGTTAATTGAGAATTCCAGAGATAGTTGAATGCCGGATAACCCGATATTTTTTTCAAATTGCTCCCAAGTGAAACAGCCCTTATCCAACAACAAAAAAATTGTGCAAATATCTGAAGTAGAACCGAAATCCCGCGCGAACATACATAAATTAAAAAAAAAATACATAACCGCCGAATCTATAACCTCTCGACATGGTGCGTGATTTGGCGGTTTTAATTTAAAGTTTATGGCGGTTTTATTATGGAGTTTTGGTTGGCGCGCTGTTCAGTCGGTTAATAACAATTGTATTAAAATAATAATTGTATTAGTAATAACGATGTCAAATACTTCCCTGTTTTTTTTTTTTTTAAACCAGTGATGTTTTAATCCAATTTAAACCTGACAACTCTACATGTTATCAATTTACATTAAAGAACGCAGATTAAATTATAAGCATAATCATAGATACCCTGGTGTAATATGTAGGAGTAAAGTCGTCCCTGTGTGTGTGTGTGAATTACACGAATTCATTTTCTGCGCAACGTCCGATCTTTAGGAAACGAAAACAGCTGAACTTTTGGTGTTTTCGTGTAATTTCCCTGACAATTGGGAACACAGCTTGTTTGTAAACCATAACTCAGATAATAAATAATAATCGCAGACTAAAGCACACGGAATTTTCCCCCATTTTGAGAAAACAAAGAAATTCGCGCTTAAAAAAAAACCACATCAGCGAAGCGAAATCTTCCGTTTCTACCCGCTACCACGGCCTACTCGTGTTGACGTCAGCTCCGGAAAGGTCACGTGAGGCACGGCCTTGTCTTTGAGTCGGTGTTGGTTAAACGCTGTGACTATGACAGTAGGTGCTATGGAGGGTTCCGGTATATTTGTGACACCAAAAGGCGTTCTGCAAAATGCCGGTTCCGTGGGTTTTGCTCTGGTGATATGGATGGTTGTCGGCTTGTTTGCTATGCTAGGTGCTGCTTGCTATATTGAACTCGGCACCAGTATTCCAAAGTCCGGCGGCAACTTTGCCTACTTAAACGAGTGTTTCGGGGGTCTGCCCGCATTCTTGTATCTGTGGGTGAATATGGTGTCCATATTCCCAGCCGGCTCTGCGATACTGTCACTGACTTTTTCTAACTACGTCCTCGAGCCATTCTTTTCGGGTTGTGCAGCGCCGCCAACTGTGACACGGATTGTCGCCGCTCTGCCTGTATGTGAGTATTTTGTGCCAAATTATAGTGTTACATACTTCGATGGTTAAATATTGAAAAACGAAATGTTTAATATATAATGTTAATACTAATGTTAATACTACTAGGGGGCTCCGCCCCCTGCTCCACTAACGCTTCGCCAACCCCCGGAGGATTGCGTAGCAATCCTCTTTAATTTGCTTTGCAAATAATACCGGCTTCATACACTGTAGACAATGACAATGTGTCCTAACAACAATACTTTTTTTAGTTATATAAATTATTACTGGCAGTGCCGTCACACAAATTTATTTTTGGGATGTTGAGACAAGAAATTTCCCAACTTAACGATCCGAAATTCCGAACGTGAACGATTCAAAATTCCCAACTTAAGGACGTCGGGTACCAGCTCTAGTGTTGCCCTCGTTATCTGACCATTGTTAAAAATATGAGACATCGTTCCCGGGTCTGTTCTTCAAGAAAGGCCTCGCACCAAAGCGTCCTTGATGTAGTAAGTAAATACGTACCAATAACCAATCAAGGGCGCTTTGTTCGAACCAATGCCAGTAGTTTAATGTGCAGCTCTAGTGCGACGTTGATTAACCAGACCACACTTAACAATTAGAAATTCACAACGCAACAGTGCTAAAAAAATTCCCAGTTCCAACTTATGGACATTTATTAGCTTTTTTATAGGTAATATTAAACAGTTATCTCGAAAGTATTGATTTATTGCACGCATGTTCCAATGCAGTGTTCTGTTTTGCGGTCTAATTTAAGTTTCATTTTAATACATGCTAGGCAATTTCTAGTCTTCCATCGCCTTCATTTGCTAATAATATTAATTTTCTTGAGGCATAAATTTTCCCAACTCAGGGATTTTTAAAACTCGAAATCCCCAACTTTTAAGGGCTCAAGTTTGCAGCCCCCCCCCCCCCCCCATCCCCCAACACACACGTTGCCGCCGTTGTGGTGGGCCTGATAACTGGAAAAGCTCAACTGTAGAACTGCTTCAACGCAATTGTTTCTACTCATTGAAAAGCGAAACATGTGTAAACAAACAGCAACATAAACGCGCCAATCTTAAATAAGTCTAATTCGCCAACTTTTATTTATATAAAGTAAGATTATTGAGAATTGGCGCTAATAATAACTCCCCGTTAAAATATATATTAAGCTACAGGATTTAGATTTACATACATGTTGGCATTTTGCCAAAGTTGGCATTTTGCTCCGAAATATATTTTAATAATAATTATAGTACTTCACATAAATAGTTACATCTAATTTATTTTTTAAGATAGAATTTCAGTATTGATACCATTCAAGAAAGGAAGATTTTACGAATATAACTATATTTTTTTAACGGGAAAAAAATATAGTTTTTAACTATTTAGAGCAGTTTTAATTTATCCCTTAAAATTTTACGCGTAAAATTGACGATTATTTCAGACATTTCGTCAATTATTTAAAAATTTATAACTACAAAACTAAACCGAAATTTCACAAACGCTCTGGATCATTTGTAGCCAATAGTTTAATCTATACCCCTAATTTTTTATTTATTGTTTTGTTGAAAATTGGAAGACAAGTATACAAAAATGTATGAATTGTTTTCAAAATTTTCTAAAATCATGATTTTAACATAAAATGACGTCCAATATACTAATCGTATTAAAAATCAAATATATTCATCTTATTACCCAAACATTTCTTAATAAACTGGCATAATTTCATAATTTTAGGACATTTACTTTTTGAAATGCAAGCGGAACAATGAGACAAAAAGTCGCAAATTAAAATTTTCTCGAAATATTCGACATTTTTATCCTTCTTCGCTATTTTTTATACCTATCTTAATTGACCATATCTAATTTAATTGTAAAGATAGAAATATAATCTTTATAACATCAGAAAGAAGAAGTTTTAGCAAACATTAATATATTTTTTTGAATAAGAGAATATGTAATTTTAAATGACTTATAGCAATTTAGAAATCACGTTTCAAAAATGAGGGTGAAAAAACTTCAAAAAGTGGAGCGTGTTTAAATGTTTAAAAAATTTATAAATCCAAAACTAATTCGAATTTAAAAAAATGCTTACTTGGATTTCTAGTTCAAACCTATTTGTACACTCCCTAAGAAAATTGGATCTCTCCTCTTAATAGTGTTTCAGAAACTCGACGGACAAAATTACTTGTAAGCGAAATTTTATCAAGGACGACTTTAATATTAAATAACTTATAAACTAATAACAGTATTGAAACAAATATATATTCTTCTTATTTATCAAACATTTCTTAACAAATTCACTTAATTTCGTAATTTTAGGACTTTTACATTTTGAGATACGATCTGAATAACATTGAAAGAACTGAAAATTCCCCCTAGGGCTGACTTTTTCCCCCTAGGGCTTACTTTTTTTTTAAAATAGAGAGATAATGTTGTCCACAAGTAGGTTTATAAGTTTGATTCCCCTGGGGATTTCTCTAGAAAGGAATACACCTGGCTAAAAGTGCATTCAATCCTCGTCATCGAATCGAATATAGCCATGTAAGATTGCTGCACGCTAAATCTGTCAGAGTACAAAAGTGATTTCGTTGGGCGAGGTGCGAAGTGTTGGAAAGTTTTTAATGAAGAGGGAATTATGTTGTTTTATCTGGATTCAAAATTAAGAGCAGAGTTCGCGCGTCTATACTTCGGGATATATCCCGAATCGTTGCCAATAGACCAATGTGTAGTTTTATATTTTCTTCATATCTTAATTTTATGTGTGAAAGACTCAAATACGTATAAGACAGTTTTTTATATAGTCCAACTACTTAAATATTCAAAGTTTTGAAAGTGACTGCCGGTTACAATTGATAGTTAACCCTCTTCACTATTTTGGTCACTTCTCAAAACTCAAAAAGTAACAATTTGATAATTGTGAAATTTACTGAATTTGTTCAAAAATGCTTGGTTAATACGATGCTGGTATTTATCGCAATAGAACCCTTATGCTAGAAGTTATATTATGTTAAAGTTGAAAAATTCAAGAAGTTGCGGTGTGTGAAGCAAAATGTATAAAAATATAGAAACAAACATTTAATAATTATAACTTTTTGTAGAAAAGTAGACATATATTTGATCTGATGCACATAATTTTTTTCTGTTTTCCAAAACAGTATTAGTTTTTAAATTATAAGATGTATAAACTTTTTTAAAAATTCGAATGTGTGAAGCAAACATACTATAATTCAAATTTTTTGTAGAATATTAGCCATATATCTGATCCATTGCATATCGCTTTTTTTTAAGAAAAAAAAAGTTATTAGTTTTAAAGTCATTGTAAAAAATTAACATGCTTTGTCGGAGAACGGTAATGCAAAGGGGTGGTTCTGTGTTTGGTTATTCATATCTAGGACAAAAAATGTCCGATATTGTTGAAATTTTATAAAATCATAATTTTTACTCTACACGTCGTGGCGTCGAGTTTTCTTAGATACCCTAATTGGAAAAATAATTATATCTATAAAAATTCAAATATTTCAATCCAAAATTGATTTGACGAAATACATACTTCTTTTGTGTTTGTAATGTTATTCTGGACTTAGAATTGGCATAATTTTAAAATCTTCAATCTACAATCTTTTTTAGCTCAAGTTTACACAGCAACACTCTGCAACTTTTATATCCTAATACCACTGCAATGGGAGAAAAATATTCGACCTGAAAGAATAAGTATTCCTCGTAGATACATGGTGTTCTTCATCCAATATTTTTTTTTAAATTCTTGTTAACAAAGAATGCCCTTAATGCCCTTAATTAGAACTACGTACATTGGCAGTAGGTATACGGTATATCTCTTTTTAAATACAGTATATACCATAGAGTAATGATACAAATAGAGGAATAAAAATGCTGATTTCCGTGTGTCCATCATTGAAACCACGTGATATGTGGAAAGGCCAATTCATTCATGCGCCAATATTACTTGGCAGGCCTTGGCGACTTTAAGAACTAAACGAGATCGAAGTATTGTAATACGGTTTTGTGTTTAATTTTGTATTTAAATATAGTTTTTTTTGGAACGAGTGGCACAATTTAAGGGAGTTTAACAGATACATTAAGGAGATTTTTCTTACTTTGTACTTTTGAAATAATTGCGTTACGTTTTTATTTAAAAAATTTACCATAAGCGAAGTTCTTTCAATTGTTATTTTGTATACTTCAATAAGAAAATATGAACAATAAAACCTGAGAAATATAAAGAGTTTCGCTTCTTCGTGTATTGAACACAAATAAAATATTTTCGTTTCGTTAATGAAGAGGAAATATTTAGCGCATATTGTTTGAAAATAAGTAAATACCTACATATATGTTAAGAAGTTGAATACGGACACAACTCCTTATCACTAAAAAAGAAGAAAGTTCGCCAAATTTGAAACTCCTGCAGATGTCTGAACGCCAAATGTGGCAGCGCTATAACCACGTGATGTGGGTTTTTCTTTTCAATGTTGACACCGCGGCCTTACGAGAGTCTGGTATTGAAGGCGCTCTCTATTTAATATTACAACTCTCTGGTGTATACCTTTTTCTCTTCTAATCCTCAGCATATCGTATATCCATTTAGATTTTCACTTACTACTACTCTTAACTACTCCACTAACTTACTTAACTACTCTTGATTTGTAATAAATTATAATATAAATAGTACAAAACTGTTATTTTAATATTTAAATAAGTAAAGATTAATAACCTAACTTACCAAAACTCTCTAGGTTAATCCTCTAAAAGTTATACTGTAAAAAAAGGTGCTTAAAAATGAGTACATGAACGTACTTTGTTTGTTTTTAAGTACAATTGCATCGTAAATGAGCTATGGCGTATTAAATTTAAGTAATCGTACTTTCGCAAATGTGTTATTGAATACCGGGGGAAATGATGAGAAAATTGTACACTGTAAAAAAAGGGGGGGTTAAAAATGAGTATCTGAACGTTTTCGTTTTTCTTTGAGTACAATTGAATCGTAAATGAACAATTACGTACTCAAATTTAAGCAACTGTACTTTCTAAAAAATGAGCAGTGTAATTTAATATTGCTAATCTCATCTTCTGTTCAAGCCATCTTAACAAAGCGATATGACAAACTTAAAATATTTGTTCAGAAGATACTTTTCCACACAATTTGATGTCGATTGCTTAAATGGAAACTGAGTTATTACTACTCAATTATCTTACTTCCCATTCTTTTGGCACACCTCAAAGCAGTACAAGAAAGAATACAGGTGTTTGTTTATATGCTTTTTATCGTCTGTCTACGTACTTTTCGTCTGCAACATTAGTCATTTACTAATAATATTTTTTTTTTAAATTTTGGTCATTTAAAATGCAACGGCTTTGTCAAAAATTTACCTAAAACTAAACTATTATTAGTTTTTAAAGCTTTAATATTTGTTTTATAAACGTGTGAATTAGCTTTTCTAAATTAAGTTATAAATTATTGTTTTACGAATTAATGAACATAAAAATGCGAATATTTTTTTAGGTTACTAACTTAGAATAAATGTTTGAAAACAATTAAAACGCAAATATGCAAAAGTCTATTCATACGTCTGTAGTTTATACTTTGAGGCTATTTAATTTATCTTTAAATGTTAAAAATTGAAGGAGGACTAGTGTTTTTTAAAAAAGCCTATTCAAGTTTAAAAAACGTAAAAAATCGAAAATAAAATTTTAAAATATTTTTTTCTTTGATTGTTGTTTGGAAAAGATGTTCTAATAAAAAAAATTATTTTTCTGAATTTAAAAAAAAAATAGAATTTGCAGCTAGGGTCTCCAATGTCTTTCTTTATTCCTGGGTCAAAACTATCGGATAGTTACTTTCACGACAACAACTTCCAACAGTTGTCTGGAAGTAAAACGCTTTCCCTTGTATACGAGACTTTACATTTAATTTTTTTTTTTAAATAAAATCCAAGTCACTTTTTGAACTGGCCTCTTTATCTTATTTAGTACAGAGCCACGCAGAACGATTTTTATGCAATTATCTGCGTTATTTTTTAGATTTAATTCCGAGTTTTAACGCAGCGATTAGAAAATATATGTAAACATTGTGAATTTTTGGTGAGACAGGACATCGCAGAAAAAATGCTCTATGTTTATGTCAACGTCCTGATCAAAGCTTCTTTGACGTCTCCCTTATCACAAATGCGATTATTGAAGTTATTTAAGTGATCTAGCACACGGGTATATGAAGGAGTACTACGCCTGATTGATAGACATGAGGGTTTTTTTTCGTGATAATATCGACGAAAACTAAACACATCATCAAAGCATGGTTTTAAAATAGGTTAGATGTCATTTATTTTTATCGAGTTGACCTGTCTTTAAACTCTCTTTGGATAAACACTGCAGTTTTTCCATTCAAGCTTTGTTCGTTGTACAAATAAGTCGAATATAATTAAGAAGGTTTGGTAGCCTATTTAGGAACCATATTTTTGGTACCTGTTTCTCAGAAAGTAATAAACGTAATGTCCAAAAAAATTGCAAAGCCTTAAACAGATATTTGGTAGTATAATGCCGAAAATATTTTAAATTCATTATATTATTTTCATTTTAAAGTTACTTTAACGGTCACTCTCAATTTGTATAAATTTGTAACAAAAAAAGCGATAAAACAAATTTTCGTGAAAAAATAACAATCTTACTTTTAAAAATACCAATACTTAAAAAAATGTACATGAATAATGAAAGTGATTTGATTGTGTAAAATAGTAGTTTTACAAAACCCCATTGATTGTTTTTGAAAAACCATTAGTCGGTAAATTTATTTTTAGCTTTTTCACATTTTTTTTAGTAGTAGTTTTACAAAAACCCATTGATTGTTTTTGAAAAACCATTAGTCGGTAAATTTATTTTTAGCTTTTTCACATTTTTTTTAGTAGTAGTTTTACAAAAACCCATTGATTGTTTTTGAAAAACCATTAGTCGGTAAATTTATTTTTAGCTTTTTCACATTTTTTTTAGTAGTAGTTTTACAAAAACCCATTGATTGTTTTTGAAAAACCATTAGTCGGTAAATTTATTTTTAGCTTTTTCACATTTTTTTTAGTAGTAGTTTTACAAAAACCCATTGATTGTTTTTGAAAAACCATTAGTCGGTAAATTTATTTTTAGCTTTTTCACATTTTTTTTAGTAGTAGTTTTACAAAACCCCATTGATTGTTTTTGAAAAACCATTAGTCGGTAAATTTATTTTTAGCTTTTTCACATTTTTTTTAGTAGTAGTTTTACAAAAACCCATTGATTGTTTTTGAAAAACCATTAGTCGGTAAATTTATTTTTAGCTTTTTCACATTTTTTTTAGTAGTAGTTTTACAAAAACCCATTGATTGTTTTTGAAAAACCATTAGTCGGTAAATTTATTTTTAGCTTTTTCACATTTTTTTTTAGTAGTAGTTTTACAAAAACCCATTGATTGTTTTTGAAAAACCATTAGTCGGTAAATTTATTTTTAGCTTTTTCACATTTTTTTTAGTAGTAGTTTTACAAAACCCCATTGATTGTTTTTGAAAAACCATTAGTCGGTAAATTTATTTTTAGCTTTTTCACATTTTTTTTAGTAGTAGTTTTACAAAAACCCATTGATTGTTTTTGAAAAACCATTAGTCGGTAAATTTATTTTTAGCTTTTTCACATTTTTTTTAGTAGTAGTTTTACAAAAACCCATTGATTGTTTTTGAAAAACCATTAGTCGGTAAATTTATTTTTAGCTTTTTCACATTTTTTTTTAGTAGTAGTTTTACAAAAACCCATTGATTGTTTTTGAAAAACCATTAGTCGGTAAATTTATTTTTAGCTTTTTCACATTTTTTTTAGTAGTAGTTTTACAAAACCCCATTGATTGTTTTTGAAAAACCATTAGTCGGTAAATTTATTTTTAGCTTTTTCACATTTTTTTAGTAGTAGTTTTACAAAAACCCATTGATTGTTTTTGAAAAACCATTAGTCGGTAAATTTATTTTTAGCTTTTTCACATTTTTTTTAGTAGTAGTTTTACAAAAACCCATTGATTGTTTTTGAAAAACCATTAGTCGGTAAATTTATTTTTAGCTTTTTCACATTTTTTTTAGTAGTAGTTTTACAAAAACCCATTGATTGTTTTTGAAAAACCATTAGTCGGTAAATTTATTTTTAGCTTTTTCACATTTTTTTTTAGTAGTAGTTTTACAAAAACCCATTGATTGTTTTTGAAAACTCATTGAACGGTAAATTTATGTTTAGCTTTTTCACATATTTTAGCAATTGTTTGGGTCTTCTTAAAATGAATGCCCTAGGCAAGGGTTCTGATTGTCCCGCCGTAAATCAGTCTCTGCTTGTGATTTAAACCAGATTAGTTTGGTTAATAATTAAGATTGTGTTTTTAATACACTGGTATCTAGATTTTAATCGCACAGAAACTTGTTTCTAAACGCTGACTGATACACTCGTATAAATTATTAGTGAACATTGCAGTTTAAAAAGTAGGTCATTTACGAAGGACGCGTGGAGAATTTCGGTTCATTTCTTAATGACATAGTGGAAATGGCCGAATTAAATGAAGATCAATCATTTAAAGCGGGTTTTGACACATTAAAGTGATTCCTGGGAAAAAGCAATTCCTTTTACTCATGTACAAATTTCAATGTATTGACAAAATGTGAATTGTACAAATCAAATAGGATAGTTCTATGATAATTTCGAAGGCCCTTTCCAGTGATGCAATAATTTAATTTTCAGAAATTTTAGACAAAGCACGTTTCGAACATTTGATCCCGCCTGCAACGTCACCTATCGAATAAGGATATATAATTTCACAAAATATTTTTGGTTTAAATAAATACTTTTATAAGAATAAAAATGCGCACATTTCGATGAAACAAGGAACATAGAGAAATACTTTTTTTACACATATCAAGTTTATATTTTTTATTCGTTATCTGTGAACTTATTAGCAATATTTTTAGATATATAGATTAGTTTGTGTTTTATTAAGTACATGTTTTGCTATATCTGCAAATACTTGGAAGGTTAATCTGAAAATATTTTTTTTTATAAATATTTTTCTTCCGCAGGTCTATTAACGTATATAAACTGCCGAAATGTGCAATGGGCGACTCGTGTCCAAGATGTGTTCACTTTTGCAAAAATCATCGCTTTAATCATCATCATCATTGCTGGAGCCTACCATATGTGCATGGGTAAGCAGTTTTTCTCTTTAAATTACGTAACTTTAAAATAACTTTAAATATTTTATTTAAACCACTTCAAACTACAAAAATCCATTAATAATTTATTTATTTTGAAAAATAGTGTAGACGCAGTCCACACAATACCTTTACGTTTCGTTCGTGAATACTTTTTACGCGCGCCGGCATGGCCTACTCCTCCTTGCGTCTTCGGCAAACTCTAGATCTCTCTGCGCTTGTCTTAAGTTTAGACTCTTTGGTATCATTTTGTTCATCTTGAGCTGTTCTTTCAACCTGTTAAAATTTAATATGCGCGGCTAGTGTGGCTTCATAGTTAAATCGCCCCTTTCCACTCCACTTAGTTTTTGCACAAATAGTCTAAGCCGTCAGCTAGTGGAATTATATAGCACGTCGTTTTCGTCAATTTAAGCACACACTCGCCACGATCTGTCGAACAAAAATTACAATGGCTCAACAAGTCAAAGTATGCCCAAAATGTTACTCGTCTCCCCGCGGTATAAAAGTCAGGCTCATTCGTGAATACTTTGCAGACGCGCCTGATCGGCCCTGCTGCTTCTTTGGCCGAAATTTGACTCATCCCCACACGCGGTACAAAGGTGAGAGGGAGGTTTGGATTAATGGCCCACCTAGTTGACAGGGTCACCTTTCTCTACATGATAGTAGGTCATTTATTTATGCAGGCTGATTCCTCATGGAGTTTATGGGGCTTTGAGATATCGAAACTTTTCGTGTCGCTTAACTTTCTGCCGTTAACCACTGTTCCCGGACTCACATTAAATTCACATTCACATCAAAATGACCACACCAAGCATGCTCATTTGAGAAATATTTTTTCCTCTGATAAATATTATTTTTATGGCTATATTTACGCCGTCCCCCCTTGAATTCGAAACCAAAACTCTTTGAGAATCACTCCGATAAATCGATTAAATTATTCTAAATCGATTAAATTATTCTAAATCGATTAAATTATTCTAAATCGATTAAATTATTCTAAATTGATTAAATTATTCTAAATCGATTAAATTATTCTAAATCGATAAAATTATTCTAAATTGGTTAAATTATTCTAAATCGATTAAATTATTCTAAATCGATAAAATTATTCTAAATCGATAAAATTATTCTAAATCGATTAAATTATTCTAAATCGATTAAATTATTCTAATTCGATTAAATTATTCTAAATCGATTAAATTATTCTAAATCGATTAAATTATTCTAAATCGATTAAATTATTCTAAATCGATTAAATTATTCTAAATCGATCGCAAATTAAAGTATGTCATTTATTAATAAAGTTGAATGCCTTGACAAGGACGCGGTAAGATCGAAGGACGTCTAACGCGCCGATTTGATCGAACGTCGCGACGATAAAATAAAAGTTGATTTCCTACTTAGAAGTTTAGAATAAAAAAATAAACAACAAACAATGCCTGTTAAAAAAATATATCAAATATTTTGGAGGTCAGACGAGAACTCCACGGATCTGGGGTTGGGAACAATTATATAAATTAATAATGGGATGATCCCATTACATTTTCTTGATCGTTGTTAATGAATGAATGTATCTTGTTATCTGTATTCTTGTTTTACAGGACGTAGCCAAAACTTCGACAATGCATTCCATTATGTACATTAATAATGGGATGATACCATTACATTTTCTTAATCGTTGTTAGTGAATGAATGTATCCTGTATATCTGTATTCTTGTTTTACAGGACGTAGCCAGAACTTCGACAATGCATTCCAGGGAACAACGAAGGAGCCCGGATACATCGCCTTATCCTTCTACTCCGGTCTATTCTCTTACGCTGGATGGTAAGGGAATTCTCTATTCAATGCAAAAAAAAATTTGGTAAGCCGCCGGCACGGAGACGATCGCAGGTTTTGAGTATAGGTTTGAGTTTTGAGTATATATATATACAGTAGATTCTCGATAACTCGAACTTCGATAACTCGAATTTTTCGATATCTCGAAAAAAATCCATTTCCCTGCACCTTCATTACTTATTTAATGTAATTTTATCTCTTTAATTCGAAGTTTTTCGTCGTTATTTTCGATAACTCGAAGTTTCCTCACAACTCAAAATTTTGTTTTCCTCTCAAAACTACGGATTTTGAAGAACCTTTAGCATATATGTAATTGCCACGTTCTTCTTTATCAGTTCTCTTTCTTATTGTGCGTTATTGAAAGGGTATACTTACAATGGATTACTACCTGTGCCTCACCCTTTTGTTTGAATGTCGCCAGACTGGATTCCCTGAGCTGTATCCCCTCCTCTTTAACGCAGAGTCAGTCCAACAGGGGAGATTAATGATTTATCGTCCCTCAAGCCAGCTGGCGTTTTCGTTAAAGTGCGAGTCACTTTCTTGGAACATTACCGACCGTCCAGAAAGCAACTCACTTAAAATATGAAGACGACACTCGACCCCCTTCTCATTTTTGTTTAGGCAATGCACTCTCTATAGCAGCATTTGATGAGAGATCGCTCTCAGAAGAAGAATGATAATTAAGAATGCTAACCTCCTCCAAAGATAACTTTGTAAGAGGCTCTATCTTCGATAAAATCAATGCGTGCATTCATTGAATCGAGGCCGGAAATGAAAACATCAGAGACATTTCAAGCAATCGTGCATTTGGAAAATATATTTGATTTCGAAAAAAATAGAAATACTCACCAAACTATTTTGGATAGATATGTTAAATAAAGTCGTGTAGGTATACTAGTATTTATTTTTTACCAAAACAGCTTTTTTTATAACTCGAATTTTTGATATCTCGAATTTTTATACACTTCCCTTCGAGTTCGAGATAACGAGAGTTGTCTGTATATATATGAGAATGAAGTATATGACTGGAGATACCACTCATTTTGAGTTTTTTGCATGAATTGGGATACACTAATTCGGAAAAGCACATTGAAATTTTTTTTATCTGTTTGTTTGTGCATTTTTAACTCGAAAACGACTAAACGGATTTCTGTGAAACTGGCGTCCTTTTATCAATAATCTTCCAACTTAACATATGCATGTTGTTTCATGTGGATATCAGCAACCATTCAAAAGTTATAGAACTTTTCCATTTTCCCGTACATTATTCCAATTGGAAATTTACGTTGTAGATCTTCCCTTCATAACATTATTGTTAAAAACCACCTGTTGAATAAATCTAGATTTTGATCAACTTTATTTTTTACCATGCGCAGAGAGTGATATGAAATGGCTACGCTAGCAAAAAAAATCGCGATGCTCTTACTTCGCAAATTGACCACGAGCAACGCCAGTGCATATTGCTAGTTAATAATAAATTTATAGTTTAAAATGTCATTATAAATTTATTGAAGATATTTAAAATCAGTCCTTTAACCATCACTTGATGACTCTTCAGTACTAAAAAAAAGTGAGTGTATTTGAAACGTCAGGTGAAATGTAACTTTTTTTCAACGCAGGCATTTATGTGTTGATACCACTGAGCGATATAATTATAAGCCCTGGAGCGAGGACTAAGTGTCGCCCATCACTTTAGTTCTGTTTGAGCGAAGATAGAAAAAAAATAGCCCTTTCGCATAGATTTGCGTAGATTTAAAACCACATTTCTGGCTTTCAAAAATACATTAAATGTTACACAGTTAATGTTTTTCTATACCTACTTTCTTACTTACAAAAAAATTTAAAAAAAAAAAAAAAAGGCGCAGAAAAAACCAGTCTAAACATTTCTGTGACATCATTTGAGATTCCCGCATGGCCAAGGACGAATGTTTTTTCGTTTTTTCTTTCGAATTGCATGCATCCCGCGGCATGGTAAATGACATTGTTACTCAATGGGAGTCCTCCCTCAAGTGATTATAGTTATATTATATTCTAAATCTATATATATTATATTCTAAATCAGTGGTTGTAACTAGAGTTTTTGAATATCGCTGTGATACTACCGCTGGAGTGATTACACCCTTTTAAGCCTATACGACAAAAAAAAGTCCTTTCTCTTGGCATTACCACTAAGCTAAATAAGAACTGGAAAGTAGACTAAGCTTGCGACCACATGACGATGCTTGCCGTGGAATGTGTGGTTATTTCAATTCAATGGATGCTAATGAGTATATAAATAAGATAAACAAAAATTAAATCGAATGTTTTACTGATAGCCATGCGCCATATTTAATTTTGGTAAAGTATTGAAATTACTAACCTTCCTAATTCGTTACTTTCCGATATTTGCTGTTAAATCAATGGCTAAAATAATTCAAACCAATTTTTGGTGCTGCCATCTATCGAAAGGTAATATAAGTTATTCTGAATGGAAACCGACCCAAATAAAAGAGCAGCATTGAAAGTCTCATTCAATTTGTAAGTTAAAAACAAGTTATGGTTAATGATTTCCAGCAAAAAATCACTTCATAAATGACATTTAAACATGAAAGTATTCATCTGAGAATCTGTCTTTTAAAGCTACTGAAATTAAATACAAACTGTAAACACGGCACCAGCTCGAAGATGGCATCAAAGTTACAATTCTAAGTTACAAAGTTACAATATTGTCCGCCTTAAAACCAGTACTTTACTTTTGGTACTTCAATGCATTCAAACAGAAATATAATTGTTAATGAAATGTTAATAATTAAAATATTAATAACATTCGACTGAAATCGTTTTCCATGCTTTATTAGGTAATCGAGCTATACTCTCTATATTCTCTTTAGAACGTGTTAACAATCGTTAACATTGTATGTTAATACATGAAATCTATAAACAATTTAGGTTATACCAGAAAGAACATTCTGACTCGCATTACTATTAATTTCATATTAATACACATTTCAATTAATATTAATTTTTTATACATTTACATTTTTGAACTTTTATCTTTTTTTTATTTAACATAATAAATATTTATAATTAAACTACATTTGTTTTCTAGGAATTTCTTAAACTTTGTAACGGAAGAGCTTAAGGATCCCTTCAAGTAAGGATTTCTGTACATATTTATATATAAAACTACTCGATTTAAAATATATATAATTAATTTTAAATAGTAACACTAGTCTGATGTATATGATTGTATATTTATAAATTACATTAGACATAAAGGATTAATCTGTATAATTCTCATTCAGGAACTTACCAAGAGCTATCTACATATCTTTACCATTGGTCACAGTAATTTATGTGTTGGCCAATGTTGCTTATTTTGCTGTTCTTTCACCAGATGAAATACTCACTTCAAATGCTGTAGCTGTGGTAAGTACAGTAAAGGGATATTTTAAAACGTAGGTGCAAGAACCAGACAGCTCCACTTTTTTCTGATTTACACCTATTCCTTTTAAAACATATTCAATATCGATTGGTGCAAGAACCATACAGTTCTAAGCAATGGCTAAGGGTACTTTCTGTACTTTCGTAAAATACCGGTGGTTTCCACCCCGTGGTCTGCGAGAGAGTCAAAAGTGGTCCGCTGAGCATTTGTCCAATGCTGCTTTAAAAAATATTATAATAAGCAGTGGCGGCTCGTGCACTACAGCAAGTACAGCCGGGCTGCACCTAAATTTATTAGTATATTTTAAAACTAAAATAAGATATTTTACTAATTTTCGTAAATGAAGATAAAAATTGAAAATAAAATTTCTACGGCAGTAAACAAAATCTTATATACAGCAGGTCTGTTGCGTAATGCACAATTCAGGAGGGGAAAAAACTCCATTCAATCAAAACTGCAGCCAAAAAGCGAAATTCGAAATCGGCTGCATCGTTGCCATGGCAACCTCTACGTAGTATGGAGAATCCCCCCCCCCCCCCATGCCAATGCACTGCATTTGTGAGAATGTACAGCCGAAATGATTTTTCTTGTTTTAGCTGCACCTGCGATTCGATCAGCTGATTGGCTCTTCGTGTAACAAGAACTTACGAGAATCTTTCCAATTTCGGCTGCACTAACATTTTCGACCACGGGCCGCTACTGATAATAAGTCATTATTTTAGCACAGATTTTTTTGCCGAAAATAAATAGGAAATCCAAACTTAAAGAAATAAATTTTTATGCTTTAAAACTGTAATTTTGCACTTTTATATGTTTGAATTAATTCTTACAAATGTTTTGAATGTGCTAATACATTTTATGAATTAAATATGGGCTTTTGGAAATCCCGTTTTTTTTTATAAAGATGTTGCATTACCTACCCTATTAATATTGCTATTGGTGAATACGCACATGTAGGGAAATAGATTTTCTGTCCGGCATGAATTTATGTTGTATTATAGGTTCTTTTCCAAAAAAATATAATTTAAGCTACTACTGAACTTAAGTAAGAAATTATACTTATTACTCTTGCGTGTGTGAACCTTGGCACATATTGTTCTTTACATAGCAAAGCATTTGAGTGCGAGGTGTCATAATGGACTGCTCCAAGGTTTGCCTATAAGCATCATAATTGACTTGGCGAACGGAGTACCAGCTGCTATCCTGTTTAGTCGAAATCATGTGAAGCGATGTACCAAATGTGAAGTCCTGTTTAGCAGCTGAAATCATGTGAATCCCCCCCCCCCTTCCCTACGCTATTTTCCACAACAGGACACAATAAATTTATGACGAAAACTATTTCCGTTTGGAGAATTTCTCGGTTCTCCCACCCATCCCCGCCATTCATGCACGAGCCAATCAGTTTATCGAATAACAAATGCAGCCCGAGTTGAGAAAATCCTTTTGGCCTGCGTTTTTTTCGTCACAACCCTCATTTTAGCGTATAAGGGAAGTTATACTACGTAAGGTGGCCATGGTAACGATGCAGCCAATTTCGAATTTCGCTTTTTGGCTACAGTTTTGATTGAATGGAGCGCTGTTCCCCCTTCTGAATTGTGCATTACGGCAACATCGGAGATTTTGTTTACTTACCGCAGAAATTTTATTTTTAATTCTAATCTTCCTTTTAGAAAATTAGTAAAATATCTGATTTTAGTTTTAAAATACACTAATAGATTTAGTTACAGCCCGGCTGTACTTGCTGTAGTCCACGAACCCCGCCACTGCTTACAGGAAGAAAATCATGGCCTTGGCACAAATTTTGAGAATCGCGATAAAAATAAATGAATCGCGACATAAAATAATCGAAACAAGGGACACCATAACTTAATAATTAAACATAAATCCATGCAGGACAAAAAATCTCTTTCCCTAAATGCGCATTCTGCAATATATGAACGACCCCTCATACGATTCTGCCAAATTTTCCTACATTCAAAATTATCACATATATATGATTATATAAGAATGGTTAATTTTATCTATAATTTACAACTTTATGAAATAAATGTTTTAAATATGTTTTATTGAAAAATATACATTATTCACATTAATTTTAACATTTTTTTTTTGACCAAATAATTTAAAATAAATTTTAAATAGTAGCGTTGTTTCTTCAAAATAGTACGTTTGATACATTGAATTTTCAAAAGACATTTCAAATTGCTAGCTGCGAATTTTTTCTCCCTTTCTTCATCATTGCAGCTATAAAACAAGTTTTAACCGAAATATAGACAAAAAAAATTATCCAATTAAATGTATCACACGAAATAACTTAATTTCTCCTAAAGTGCGAGTGCCGTTTCAAAATAGTCCGCGATTTTATTTTGTCGATCACTTTTAATGTTTACAAGATCATCGAATGCAAAATGTAATTAAAGTACTTTAATTAATGTTAAAAATTGTTTTAAAAATTTATATTTCGTTTAATTAACTTTCGATAATTTGATTTTTTGTTAAATAATACAATACTTTCAATACAGAAATACTTTTTACTTTTAAAACATTTTTGATATATTTTTTTTTTTAATATTCTTCACGCATCATATATATATACCACAAAGATTTCTTGAGTTAAAATATAAAATGACGTGATGAAGAAAGGATTTTTCTTGGAACAAAATTTCTGTTAAGTTCTGCAGATTTTAAATTTGTGTATGACCCCTTAAATGATCATTTGATGCACTTATAAAATAGCCGAAAAACTACAAAGAGGAAAATCATGAAATTTTAGATATGCATATAAAACGTTTTTCTGAATCCATCACTATCAAAATATAGCATGGTTGCTATTCATAAATTTTATGAATATTAATATCCTAATTTAAATAAAATTAAAAAATATACATATAAGTAATGAAAGCTAGTGTATTTTGTTTGGGTTGTTTAGAAGTAACACAGATAAAAATATCAGCTTAATAAAATTATTATTGATATGATTAAAAGATTATGATATGATTAAAAGTTTAAGAAATTCATTTAACATTACGAGTTCTAAACTTTCGATATTCATAATTAAAAAACTACTTAGCCAAATGACTTGCAAATTGATATTCAGCGATAAATTTTGTCGTAGATTCTAAATATTGAATAAAAATTGGGTGTTGCAATTGAAAATTTTAAAGTTGGTGCGGATTTTAATATGAAGATAGTCCCCTATGCAAATTTTTTGTATATCAATGTGTAGTAGACTTTATTCCGTACAAAATGGTATATTAAGTTTAGCTCTACTATAAAAACTAACGAAATAATCATCGGTGGTTCGTCTTTTTTTTCCGCGGCTGTACCTCGAAGGTATAAGCCACTATGTCAGTTTCTTCGATCTTCAGGTTAAAAAAATTTATACAGTAGAACCACTTTATAAAGGACTAATAGAGGCTAAATGTTGACCGTTTTAATGAAATCCGGTTTATTAAAAAACAATTCTAAAACGATTGTAATACAACAGGGGGTAGTACGTCAAAAAAGGGGGTAGTACGTTTAAAACGGGGGTAGAGTACGTCAAAAAAGGGGGTAGTACGTCAAAAAAGGGAATAGTACGTTTAAAAGGGGGGTAGTACGTTTAAAAAGGGGTAGTACGTCAAAAAAGGGGGTAGTACGTTTAAAAAGGTGCGTACGTATACACTGCATGAATCTTTAGAAAAAAAGGTCTTTGATCGTGTTGATTGCACATTTAGTTATTTGAAAAAATAATTTATCTTCTCTGCTGTGTTTATGCATTATTAAAATGATCAGTCGGTTAAAAATGGACATGATGTCGTATACCTACGCTGTACATATATGGATAATGACGATTTTAATTGCATTTCTGCATTTCAGACTTTTGGAGAGCGGGTGCTGGGAGTGATGTCTTGGATCATGCCCTTCTCAGTGGCCTTGTCCACTTTTGGCGGACTCAATGGAAATATCTTCGCATCTGCCAGGTAAGAGAACATATAATTGGACTTTAAGACTTTTTTTTTTAATTATTTGAAAACTTAACAGTTCAATTTTAATGTAGAGTTGATACTTCAGCATATTTGTTCACTCTTGTCAATACGTGGACTTTAAGAAATACTTATTTGTTATTCACTTATTTATATTTATTTGTTATATTTAAATATTTCTTATATTTGTTATTTGTTGTTACTTATTTGTAAAGTATTCGATATTAAATATTTTTTTTGTTCCATGCATTAAATAAAATTATGTAGTTATCATTCATATATATTTAAATATATGATTACGATAATTTTACAACTCTTAGTCGTTTAATTAAGTTTTTGTTCATGTTTATTAGTTTTAAAGTTTAAACTTTCTTAACCCTGCAGCGCTCGCGCTTATGAATGCAAGGCGAATCGAATTGGAGGAGAGACGAATCGGAAATATTCTTACTAGAACGACATCTCTTAACATAAGGCTGCTTTTACACACAACGGGAAAACCGGTGCCGGAAGCAATGTTACGGTATATAATGCCGGAGCGGATTACATGAAAAGGGTCTGATTGGATAACATTGCACCCGAACGCCGGGACCGTCACCGGCTCAGGTTTGCTCGGTGTGTGAAAGAGGCCTTGGGGACTATCACTTATTACGAATGAGAGGCTCGCAAGAACTAATAATTGATCGAATCGACCAGACGATTTCACTCATAGGGAGAAAAGGGTAACCAGAGGTTCGAGTGTTTGTTGGTTTATTTTCTTTAAAGTTATTGTACCGCTGGGAAAGTAAAAAGAAAATATTTTTTACCACGTTTGAAAAGATTTATCAAAATTAATTAGATATTAGTTTTCTCTTCTGTGGAATATATAAATATATTTATGTGTTAAATGATCGTTTCTTATTATACTCTAGTTGAATGTGTTCTGGTCCTTGGCATGGAATGAAAAAATCAAAAGCTGGTGAAATCGCAATGCTTGGCGACCCCTAACAAGATTACTCTATCTTAATCCTTATTTTTCCAATTTCGTCCTACCTCCAATTCGATTCGCCTTGGATTATTCCTCTGAGATACAGCGCGAGCTCTGCAGTGTTAATGAACTTCCAAATTCAATAATTTCTCGCGCGTTATTAAATAGAATCTTAATTTACATCCCTTGCAACAATAAATGAAAAAAAAAATCTCAAAGATTTCACGTGATTTTTTTTCTCTGCATTTGAACATTCATTGTAGAATGAGAAATAAATTGACATGAAGTATCTGATGAACAATATGGACATATTTTCATCAGTATCCACAAATCGCAAACTCGACTCAATACAATTAATTAATATAGTTCATTCTGATTAATTTTTATTTAAATTATTAATGAAGAGATAGAGTGAATGCACCAGCTACCGACCACGCACCAGTTACAGACCATTTAAATAAATTACTTACTTGCATTTTATTATGTTTTTAAAAGTCTCTTCAAACAATATTATTCAAGGACTTTTAAATTTTAAGTAAATTTATTTTTACAATCTAATGAGAGTTCAGTAGTCACGCGTTTGGCACTGGTCGTAAATTTGTCTTAACTGGTCGTAAATTAGTATTTAACTGGTCGTAAATTGGTATTTAACTGGTCGTAAATTGGTATTTTACTGGTCATAAATTGGTCTTTACTGGTCGTAAATTGGTATTTAACTGGTCGTAAATCGGTAGTTTACTGGCCGTAATTTGGTATTTTACTGGTCGTAAATTGGTCTTAACTGGTCGTAAATTGGTCTTTACAGGTCGTAAATTGGTACATTCACCCTGTATTAACAAATGTAGTTACAAAAATTATTATTTGCTAAAATGTTAGGTTACTTTCCTTTTAGGCTGTTTTTTGTGGGGGCCAGAGAAGGACATTTGCCCAATTGTCTGTCGATGATCAATCTCAACTATCTTACTCCTGCTCCTAGTCTTGTATTTCTTGTAAGCAAATATTTATTTGTGTAGAATTTTCGTTAAAAAAATATGCTTATTTCGTAAAAACAGACAATATATTTTAGTAACATATTATTTAATCAATATCAATCTGTGATTTATCAACATTCAATGTAATATTTTAAATGCGCGTGACAAGCATTTAACTTAATGCTAAACTTTTGAATTAATATGAAAATTTTTTAAGTATATTAAAATATATTTTTTTATCCTACCGGCGCTCAAGTAATTGTGTCTTTGCTTTTCGGAATTTTTGATAATTGTTCTTGCTATATGTTTTTCTTTTTTTTAATTTTCAAAAATTAATTTTAAAGGGATTTTAAGTAAAACATCAAAACGTTAGTTATATAAAAAATATTGTAAATAAAATTAATTTCATGATTTTAACAACTTGTGAGTGCATTGTTGGAAAAATGGAGATCAAGATGTAATATTACAGCCTAGATAATCAGTTAGTTAAAAAAAAATCTAAAAATACTCTTTAATAAAAAATGCACTGTAATATCTTGGAAATATTTTAAATGTTTTAGATATCAAAAACCATTTTATTCTAGTGCATCTTGAGCTTGGCATATCTGTCCACCACTGAAGTATACGTCCTCATCAACTACACTGCCTTCGTTGAAGCTTTATTCGTGACACTATCCGTCGCAGGACTAGTGTGGTTGAGGTACAAACAGCCGGATCTTCACAGACCCATAAAGGTTCGTTCACATTGCTTATGCTTAACCTTCAACGCTCAGTAAGCTCTGCTGCGTAGAGATGTATTAATGAGGCACGTAGGTATAGATTTTTCATGGGGGTGGTTCAGTGACTAACTTCTTTCCCCCCCCCCCCTCATTTTTTTAAAACATATATTAATTTTTATCTAAGTAAACAGGAATATGTTGGCATATAAGTATCGAAACAACAACAGTTATAATTTATTTTTCATGAAATTGTTACCAATATCAGTCATTAACTATTTTTAAAAATTAGTAAATATCACCACTATTTACGAAATAAATTTAGAGTTATTAGAAAAATAAATTTAAAATTATATGTAGATCCCGTTTGACGATCTTTTTCCTTTGTCGCCGAAATTCAAATGCTAGATAATGCAACACAATGACGACATGTTAGGCTTTGTTCCAAACTAAGCCTAACATGACGTCATCGTGTTGCTTTGAGATAAATGTTTGAAAAGTAGTTTGAGATAAAAATGACCTCAAACAAGTTTTTGAAGCTTTTTGAAAACTATCTTCCGGGGTTTTATGATTTTTACAGCAATTCGATTTTTTAAATTTTTTTCTTGACTTTCAATGGGAGGGGTTTGAACCCCCTGAACCACCCCCTTACCTACGTGCCTGGTATTAATGCTATAGAAATAGGAAGGCTCAGCTATGAAGACATTTCTATTAGTATCGCTTATCTCTTAAATCTATAAAGAGAGAGAAATTAATCAATTTTATAAAGTAAAATTGGTACGTTCACAAGTTTACAACCCCCGCGATGAAACGTCAATGGCAGTAAATTCAGTTAACGCCATTCAGCCGGCAGTAAAAATTATCGGCACAAATATATACTTGGGACTTAAAGAGTTAGCCACACGCTGTGACGTCATGGAGAACGACTGACATGACTTAAATTTAGAAATTTGAATTTAATGGCATAATAAATTTATATTTGCAATTAAAGATTGGTGAACATCAACTAAGTAACTTCTCCTTCTCTGGATCATTCATAGTAGAGAAAACATAATTTTATAATCTCGCTAACATCAAAGTGAGGCCAACCTGTATTGCCTATTGGGTAATTACGTCATTCCATTCATAAATTTCCACTGTTACACATTTCCCAATTCATCAGCCAATCGCGAGTATTTTTTAATTCATAATTTTGAAAAGAAGTCACGTGTCTGAGGCCATTCGGTCAAAGACTTCGAGCATGGATTATTTGTAGTAGAGGAGTCACGACGTCACTCTCGCTAACATCAAAGTGAAGCCCACATGTATGGCCTCAGACACGTGGTTAATTACGTCATTCCATTCATAAATTTTCACTTAAACATTTCCCAATTCATCAGCTAATCGCAAGTATTTTTTAATTCATAATTTTGAAGAGATGGCACGTGAAATGGGCCTTTCGCTCTGAGATGTGGGCTTCACGATTATGACGTCATATTCTCTCTACTACAGACCATTCATGCTCGAAGGACTTCTCTCGATCAGAAGCCGGTCGTCTCTCCCTCTGAATAAAACAACCGCCCCCAACTCGAGGGGGGGGAACAAGGGGGTGGCACCACGGAGTAAAGAAGAAGGTGGAGGTGCGATCAAGTCAAAAACCGGTTTGCAATGTGAAGTAAGCAATCGCTTAAAAAGTAGGAACTGGCGAAGTATTTGGCGCTATTCCAAAGCACTATTTTGTACCAGTACTTGGCGATAATTTATTTTATAATTTAATTTACCTATTAAGTGGAAATAATAGCATTTTTTATCGATTTGGAACTTGTACTGCATCCTACAACTGCACAAATAGTCATTTTTTAAGTTTTAGCATGCGTTTTCTTAATTTGAAAATAATGCATCCCTCGTAGAAAAATCACTGCAAACTAGGTTTGTTTGTGCCTAGTTTGGGGTTGCTAACTTACGTCTCATGAAATCTCGCCAAATCATCTCCACCTTTTTCTTTACTCCGTGGGTGGCACTCTCTAAAGTGGCACTGCCTGTGCCACGGAACCCTGAAACAGAGTTGGTGACCCTTTCCAAGGTCTTGAGCTTCATTACAACACCCTCGATCTGTTAGTTGATATTATTATAATAATAAGTCTCGAGCGTTAAAAGTTAATATTACGTGGTCAACTACTCTTTTTTGCTGGGCTAAAAAAGAACTTCAGAGAAGTAGTTCGTATGGAAAGAAAGTGGGAATTTTCGTGCCTCGCAGAAAAATATATTTTTGCACAATTGTCTTCAGAAATCGTGCTCAATATTTCTGGTGAGTTGCCGTGTTCATATTAATTGCTGAAAATATTTCCAAAACGTTTTATTACTCTTCTTGTGTGAGAACTATATGATCTTGTTTTGAGTTGATTTACAACTGCAAATTGGGTGGAATTGAAAAAGGCTGGAATATATATACGTGTTACGGGTTCACAAAATTATTCTATGTTGAAGTATTTTTCAAATTTAAAGCGTTGGGGTGTTTTTTAGAAGCTATATCTATAAAATAATAAAAATTAAAAATATATATATACAATAGTGATGCATTGGAAATGTAAAGTAAACTATTTTGCAATGAAATAAACTTTACAATTTTGCCCTTTTTCTAACCGCCCAGAGGGTTAATGATTAGAATAATCATTAATCCCGAATTAAGTACAACAGTAGCCTTAAGTAAACACAAATGTTTTATTTAAACTTGCGTTTAGGACTACATAGTTTTCAAATCAGGGAATAATACAATTTTGTTTTTCCCTTCATTATTACACCATCGCCAATAGCCCACTGGACAGCTCCAGTGCCAAGTAACCAAAACGGCCTTTATTATTGCAGACATATATACTTTATACTTCGTCACTTTTGTTAAAGCGTTGCTACTCTCACATTTGTTGGTAAACAAATTCAATTCTCCTGGAGTTTACTATGTCATCCCGAGTGTTCTTCCGATTAACCGCCAAACAAATTCAATTCTCCTCGAGTTTACTTTGTCATCCCGAGTGTTCTTCCGGACTTGAGTTCTTGAGTGTACGGACTTGTGTGTTCTTTCGATTAACTGCCAAACAAATTAAATTCTCCTGGAATTTACTTTGACATCCCGAGTGTTCTTCCGGACTTGAGTTCTTGAGTGTACGGACTTGAGTGTTCTTTCGATTAACCGCCAAATCGAAAATTACGGAATCGAAATCACGATGCTTTTGTACTTTCCAGAGTTTGGATAAATATCGAATTACCGCCCAAGCCTACTTTTTATGAACTTTCAAATTAATAATTTTTTGAAGTGTGTAGTCATTTTTATAGTCACTTAATGTGTTTAATTTGCTTTATTGATGTGTCCAGGTGAACCTTCTCTTGCCAATAACATTCCTCGTCGTCTGTGGATTTCTTGTCACTTTCCCGTTCTACGTGAGCCCTTGGGAGACGGGAATGGGCATCGCCATTACGGTCACAGGCATTCCAGTGTATCTGATTACTATATATTGGCAGGATAAGCCAAAGATTTACAAGCGAGCTATAGGTATAGTATATAATACAGGATTTATTTATATATTTTACTTTCATGATCACCTTCGAACAATCGACAGGTTTTATTTAGGGCAGTGACTAAACATTTAACCCTCTGAGGGAGCAGGAAAGTAGTAAAAATTTAGTCTTCTGTGAAATTCCTGTTTTTCTGGCAATACACATAAACTTTAAATTCATAAAAATATTCGATGTAGAAATAGTTTTTCTCGGTGTGTTTCTTGGAAGCTATATCTATTAAAATAATAAAATACATTAAAAACTACTAAATAGTATATAATATACTACTAAATGGTATATAATATACTACTAAATGTTATATAATATACTACTAAATAGTATATAATATACTACTAAATAGTAATCATGTACAGTTGAAAACGTGCGTGCAAGAACCAGACAGCTCCATTTTCCTGATTTGCACATTTTCACTTAAAGGAAAAAATCCTCTGTCGATTGGTGCAATAACCATACAGCTCTAAGCAATTGTTAGAGAGTTATAATGGAAAGAAGCTGTACTGGTCTCTCACATGGGGCAAGAAACAGTGTTTTTGGTCTATCTTGAAAACTGGAGCTGTCTGGTTCTTACCCTCACGCCTTCATTTTAAAAATAACTTTACTCGTATAGTAGATGATGATAATAATAATGTGCTATTTTTACAAATGAATTTATTAATTTAAAAGTTCACAATAATTAACTTAAATGTTCTTATTATGGTACCATTTTTAATTATTGAAAATATATATCTCTGGAAATAATACTTGAAATAATCAAAGTGATATTTGAAAAAGCCGCTTATTCCTCAAATTAGATATCACTGGAAAAAATAGCGTATTCAAAAACGAACTTTTTTATAGCAGCCCTGTTAGATGTTTTAGATAGCAAAACCTGTTGAAAAATCGAAGATATCTATGGGATTTAACAACTGCCCCACGGACTACTTTGGGGTCCGTGCAACGACTATCTCTTGTCCAAAAAACCTCAGGTTGAAAACGAATCAATGATTTAGGGGGGAACTGTTTTCCCCTTTTAACGTAATAGAATATTTATTTGGGGGGAAATTAATGAATTAAGTAAATATTTTTTCCCTTTTTCTTCAAAGTTTATACGACTATTAAATTCTTCCTTTTCAGTGAAAGTGACGGCGTTCGTCCAGAAGCTTCTACTCAGTGTACCAGAAGAAAAATACGACTAAATAAAAGGTCGTCTTTTGTCCAATACAAATGACGTCACTTCGATTCCAGCTTGGGAAGAAACGAGATGTTTCGTTTGACTCGGAAAGGTGAAATTGCAGTTACACTAAGCAACTCTTTGAAAACTATCGCAGAGCAAATACAATGGCTTGATCTCGTTATGTGCTGATTATGTGAACCTGGAGCAATACAAAGAAACATTCTGAATGTTTCGCGTAATTTCCTATGCAATTTCACAGATGAAATTAAATGCGTTAGGTGTAAATATACCATCAAAATCAAGTTTAAATCACTATTTTATGTCGTTTTGTACAGAAACTCGCTATCTTCAGTGAAGATTTAAGCTTCACGTGAATGGTTTCCGAACCATCGTTTTCCGAACACAGATGTATAGTTTTTTGTGCACAATGAAGCTTTACTATATAAGTAAACATATCGTTGTCCCATTCCATGGTAACTTATGTTTTATCATTATATACTTGAAGATGATTTTATTAATTTACCTAAAGTGCTAAATATGCTCAAATATATATTTAAAGCAAAGGAGACGAACTTCTTCGGTCTCGCTTGGATCACTTGATCTGTTGTTGTGACATTTTATATCAGAATTATTTTAAAAAAATGATTTTGTATTATAAGTTTTAATAAAAAATATTTTTCTCTCTACTGCAGTTTGGACTTGATTTGGCATTTAAGAATATCATTAATCTTAAAAACTTTGACAAATGTTTTGTATTTAAATGTTAAGATATTTATATTAAATTTATAAGGTTAAAGTTTTCACATGTAAGAATATAATATATAATTAATATAAAGCGAAGACGTATTGATATGAACTGTAAAGTAAATGAATTCATAAGTTTCTATCTTACTAATGTAAAAGGAGACGTTGACCTAACCCAGCTAAAAAATCAGCAAATAACCTTTATGTTTTTGTTGTATTTTTTTGCTATAAACTACAGTTTATTGGAAAAAATTCCGCCAATTATGAGTTTTTCCTCATTATGCCTTCAACAAAACTGTAGATTTTCAGCAATTTTCAATTTGCCTGCATAAAACCTTTTTTATTCATAAAAAATCAGTATTATGTCATTGTTTGAAGGAGTTTTATTTGCGAATCTTTTATAGCTAGGAAATGCATACCACGCACCTAAGCTTGCATAACACGCAAACGGTTTAGAGCAGGGGTCGGCAACCTATTGAAACGGAAGAGCCAAAAGTTACAATTTACAAAATTTCGCAGTTTTTAAAGAGCCACTAAAATTTTTCGTTTCAATATTATGGTATTTGCTTATATATATTTGATTTTTGATTTAAAATAAACGGCTTTAAATACGGAATAATATTTATTCATATAAAAACACAAATATAGATAGTTACATCAATGGGAGCATTGGCTTTGCATGCCTTTTGAAAGTTTGATTAAATCTGGCTTATTATAACTTGTTATTTTAAGTTTCAAGCACGACTTTAGATTTTTATTTGCTAGTTGACTTCTAACTTTACTTTTTATTATATTCATGCAAGAGAACGCTTGCTCGCACGAATATGTCGACCCGAAGATCGTCAGCACTCCATATGCCAACTTCTTCATCTCACTGTAGCATTCTGGAAGACTATTCCATGCGCCGAATATGAGGGCCTCAACTCGCGGAATTTCTTTTAGAGCTGTCCACTTGTGCTGCGCGATGTGCATGCATTTCTGGACCTCCAACTCTTCCAACTTGCTCTTGAGTTCTGTGAACTTGCCACTCCACAAGTCTTTGGTTTTCAAATCTAGCAATTGCATTTCGAGCGATCCAGCATCAATTCCAAATGGCTCAATGTTGATCTAATTTTTATTTGTGTTGAGAAGATTTATTATTAACGTGAGAGTACTTTTGTTTGTTCTGAAATTCTCGAATCTCTCAGCGAATCCATCCTCCATGCTTTTTAAAGCTATGCTGAAGTAATTGGTGTCAATAGTTGCATTGGTCTCATTGCGATATTGCTTCAGATTTTTAAAATGAAGTAATTTACCGCTCTCCATGTCTTCTTAAAAAAGATGTAATTTTTTTCCAAAACAAACTACTTCTTCAAGCAAAGCGTAGGCTGGGTTGCCGTTTCCTTGCAGTTTTAGATTTAGTTCATGTAGTTTCATTGTGGTATCTACCATGAAGTTGAATTTTGCAGCCATTTGTCTTCTTCCAATTCGCGATGGTCAATGATTTTTTCATTGAGGAATGTCAATGAAAAAGCACACTCCAGCACAAAGCAAAACGTTGCAATACGTTACCTGTGGAAAGCCAACGCAGTTTATTGTGCAGAAGTAGGTGTCAGAAAACTGGCTATCTATTTCTGCAAGGAAATATTTAAACTGGCGACGGTAGAGTGCTTTTGTCAAGATGCTGTGAATAATCTTAATTACCAAGTTCATGACCTCAACTATTTCATCTATTACCCCAACTAGACGGAAATGGAATGCAATTGGCTGAAAGATATAAACATGGTCGCGGAGTCTCATCTCTAAGAACAAAACAATAGTTCAAATTTATCTCATTACGGTCATGTTAAGCGTAGCGATTTGTAATTAACGATGTTGAAAATAGAAACTATTGAGAAATTAGGTACTTAAAAATATATTTTCTTATTTTTTAAGGATTTTGATAAATTATTAATTTGTTCGCATGGAACTGGAGAGCCGCAACTTTACATGAAAAGAGCCGCATGCGGCTCGCGAGCCGCAAGTAGCCAACCCCTGGTTTAGAGCTGTTGCAGACGAAACGGGTGCGGCTGGATCTGTGATTCGATAATACAAACCACGTGGTTACCACGTGATTTGTGTTCTTGAATCAGATTCCATCGGCACCCTCATCCATTCCTTTTATAACAGCCCTTAGATAAGATACGCCCTTACGCGTTTTCACAGCGTATCGATGCTTAGTTAAGTATATATGCACACTTTAACACACATGAGCACTGAAACACCGATATAAATATTTTAATAAGTATTGCATCACTTTCAGCAGAAAAAGTGAAGATGTTACATTTTCTACAATAGGGCACGTCAACAAAATTAAAAATCAGGCTCAATATGAATTCCGTCAAAACATTATTGTAGCCTTTCTTGACATTTTTGAATAGCTATTAATATAAATAATATAAATATAATTGCACAGATAAAACTCACAACCTAACTATATACCACGTTCTTAAATTTAATATAATTCATAACTTCATCTAATGCTGTTTGTCTTCTGCTTATTTCATTTACAGAAGACATATTTTCTACGGATGGTTGCTTAGAAACACACAACTGTGGGTTGTTTTGAATTTCAATAACAGGCTGACTGACTGTCGCCACACTTTCATTGGCCGATTTTATAAAATCCATAACACACTTTAATGGTGTCTGTCTTGTGCCTTTACTTTCTGTTGTCGACCTTTCATTTAAGCACAGTTTCGAATTTTGATCTTCAGGTACTTTGCTAGAACGATCGTATTTAGCATCTTTATTAGAACATCTGTGCAACCTGAACATTTTTGATTTATTAGATTGAATATAATTCATAATGTGATTATGTGTTGTTCCGCTACTTATGTTACTATTTGAAAATTCGCAATTGGAATGTAAGGTCTGAGAAAAGGAAGGTTCAATGTTAGAGTTTTGAGGCTCGATTTCAAAGTACTCGCGCAGATCGTTTTGAATTAAGCAACAATCTTGAATTTCTTTGTTAAAGGGTTCGGTTATAAAATAATCGACATTGCATTGGTGACAATTCACTGTATTTTCATGAACTGTTGATCCAATATCCAAATTTCTTGTATCAGATTCGGTTGCGAAAATACAAGGGTGTTCATTCGCACTTTTGATTATACGACTGCCTCTAATCGGACGCAATTTTTTCATCAAACATGCTGCTACAGTTGTTGAATGACAACTCTCGTAGTTCCATAGTTTTCTGCTGAATGCCTTGTTAATATATTGTTCATAGTTCACGGATCCATCCACAGTCGCCAATTTACACTCGACAGCTGAATCCGTTACAAGTTGGCGATATCCTCCGGAGGCGTTGTCGATAAATAGCACAAGAGCGCCAGGCTTCAATATCTGGAAAACTTTCTGTGGAAGAAATCAAAAATATTAAATGCAAAAGATACAAAAGTATCATTATTAGCTCAATACTTGGACTTAAAATTTTTCATTGAGATAAGAAAAAATACTAGCTTGGACTTTTTTTATATCGGTGGGAAAAAAATTTAAAAATACTTTTTACTAATAAAATCAACGACACTCAAGCAGTTTAAAGAACATTTTTATTTCACACAAACCCACTGCCATTATTCTATTCGAGAGACAAAAATATTCACATTACATAAAATATCATTTGTTATGATTTGTTGTCATTGTTCTCATTTATCATTTCACGAAATCACACAACTTGAACAACAATAATTGTCCGAGGTTTCCTCAGAAATAGATGTGTTAGGAATATCCTGTCGTAAACTCATTTTAGAATCAACAGAAATCGGTCCATTTTTCTTTAAAAGTTTCCTTTTATCCATTGATTGGCTGATATCCAAATCATTGCATGACGTGGGATATGTGGCGCCTACATTACCTTTAATCTCCGTATTGATATGGTCTAATGATCTACTATTTGGCATCCCAGTAGCAGTTGACAAGGCATTGCTAATTGAATAATCTTTCTCGTCCTTGAGCTTTGGTGAATTACCAGTATCACCATAATTTTTCATTCTTGGAATCCCATTGTTAGCCTTTGGTTGCGAATTTACAACTATACCTGAATTCTTATGTTTGGATGTTTTTGAATTCCCATAGTTAAATGTTGATGCTGAATCAACAACTGCACTGGAACTATTCTTGCTTTTCAAGCTTGAAACGCCATTTTTTATAATTAAAGTATCGGTTTCAATGGCAGTATTATTAGTTGCGATCGGCTGCCTATTGTAAGCTTTTAAAGTTGAATTTAAAACTATACTGGGATTAATATTATTGTGTATGTGCCTGTTAGAAAGACCATCTTGGGCTTTTGAAGTTGAATTATTATTGGCAGAAGATTTATATCCAGGATCATTATCATCCACTCGATTACAATCTAGTGTTGAAATTTGTTCGTTCTCATGGTTATTTTTATTCCATACTAAGACTTTGTCGTTGCATTCTGTCTTCTTATTCAACTTCACATTTGGTCTTTCATTAAAAGATGGAAGCTTAGAATTAAGGCTTGCAAACACCTGACTTTTCACAGTATTTTTGGATTCGGAAACACCTGTCCCTGTTTCCTCAACCGAGCATTCGGCTTGTACGTGGTTTAACACTTCACGACTAGCTTGGCAATCGATATCTGGTTCTTGGCGAGCAGATGCTTGTGGAAACTGCGGGCAAGGGTCGGGCAGCTTCTTTGAGGGTTCATAAACAGCACTTTTGATTCTTTTATTTGGAAAGGAATTTTTATTTCTGTTATCGTTTCTAATATTAATTGAGGGTTGCACAGGGTGCAATTTCTGCATCATGTGTATTGTTACTGTTGTAGAAGAGCAGCTCGGACGATCCCAGCAATCGACATGGAAAGCTAACTTGGTGTAATGTTCGTGACAGATTGGTCCATGAACGTACTTGAGGTTACAGTTTCCAGCTGCCTGGGACACAAGTTGGCGAAATCCTCCGCCAGCATTGTCAATGAACAGCACCAACGAGCCCGGTTTCACCATCGTGAATATTTTCTGAGAAAAGATAAAAAAAAAAAGTATTTCATTTTGTGTAAGCTAGAAAGCTTTATTTAAGTAAATGCACTGTTAAATATAGGTACCCAGAAATAAGTAAAATGTACTTATTTTTG
This sequence comes from Troglohyphantes excavatus, assembly GCA_963932185.1. Taxonomy (NCBI): domain Eukaryota; kingdom Metazoa; phylum Arthropoda; class Arachnida; order Araneae; family Linyphiidae; genus Troglohyphantes; species Troglohyphantes excavatus. Next base: position 31,234,310 of record OZ010671.1, on the reverse strand, counting down.
AGTACATTCGATAATTATCAGGCTCCGAATACATAAGTTTAAATTTTTAATAACACATGTTCTCAAAAATGAGTACAATGAGTAAATATGAATAAAAAGAGCAGACGCTTGCCCACGTAGGCTGCCTTCATAAACATCAAATAATGTAACAAGCCATCTTCTGAACAACTATTTTAAGTTTGTCAGGTCGCTTTGTTAAGATGGCTTAAACAGACGCTGATATTAGCAATATTTAATCACATCGTTCATTTTGAGAAATTACGGTTACTTAAATTTGAGTACGTCATCGCTCAGTTACGATGCAAGTGGACTAAAAATTGAATACAAAAGCTCAATATATTTTGTCAATAAAATGACATTCCTTTACAACTAATCATTGCTGAAAAATTTTTAGTAATCTTGAAACATTACTAAGTATTTGCATACATATTTTATGTTACTTTGTTTAGTTTTGTTTACACAAGTCTCATTTACCTAAAAGTTAAAATTATGGTAGAATTGCTCATAAGACGAATTTACTTTTCTAAATTAATGTTCCAACTTGAAAACTTCACCAATTACTCTAAATTTTATTAAGACACCAAAAAACTTTGAAAAGTTCTGCTAAAGAAGAGAAGCATGTTAAAATCAACAAGTCAAACAACGGGTTTTCATTAAAGATTGGAATGTATTCAAAAATTGGAATGTATGGGAAATTAATATTATTACGATTAAAAAAATATTTTTTCAAAAATGTAACTTTATTGAGCACTGACCGTTCACAATGTCCTTCCTAAACTATATTATATAATTAAAAACTGATATTGTAAGTCAATGAACTGCTATCAATACAAAAGTGCAGTATAAAATTAACTGTTTTTTTAACCGTCTACTGAACTCTAACTGTAAGTCCTGGATAGGGCAAAGCATTTTATTGACTTGAAGCCAACGGAAGGGGTAACAACTGTACCCCACTTCCATAGTTACCGAAATATTTCGTATATGTTTCATGTTAAAATAAGCCATCATGTATTGCTTTTGGCTGAGGTTTTTTTTTTCCTATTGAAACCCATTTAAAATGCAATCTGCTATTAAAATAGAAAGTCATTTGCAAGGCAAAGTCGAAGTGGTTAAAAAACAAGAGCAAAAACTATTTGTTTGGCAATATAAAAAATTTATAGGAAGAAAATATAATATTTATATACATTTAATATTTCTACAATTCTATGCTATTTAAAAAAACAGCAATAAATCACTTTTTAAAAAAAAATTGGGGGTACAGTATCGCTACTTTTACATCGACTTCAACACGCTCATAGAGGAAACAAGTTTTGAACCTTCCAGAAGTTACAGTTAGAGTTCAGTGCTTTCATCTCGCGTCTAATATATTACTTTAAAAATAGAACACATTAAATATATATAATTAGTGTTGTTTTTATATTTTGGCAACTTTAAAATGTTGGATTAGTAGAATATTAAAAGTAAGTATTAAAAGTAACAATTAAAATGTACAGTGCATAATGTTCCAAAAACTAGAAGAAGAAGAATAGCCATGCTATTGTGATTCTACTATTTTTATTTAAAAGAAATATTTTTGCGTAGATACTGATGGAAGACCACGATAAGCTGAACCTTAATAATATTTTTTGAAAATTATTCTAAAAGCGCATGAATCTATTTTCCCTTTGGTGACAAACAAATTAAGATATTTTAAAAATAAATCTTATTGATTCATCTTTGAACAAACCGAAACTTCATAAACCGTTGCTTTATCACTTTTATACTTTTTTATTGCAATTTCAGATTTATCACTTTCCATAATGACGTTCTACAAAGATAAGACTTAACACGTACTTCCGACATTTAGGACAAGATTTCTCGTGATTGTCATTCTGGGGAATTCCCTTTTCAAATTCCAAAGTTTGACTATGAGCGTTCTACCACATTTACACATTCGGCAATTCATCATTTCTCAATAGCTTTATTTTCAATCCTGTGCAAAATGTTACGTAATAATTTATGTCAATGCCCTAAAATTCATATATCAGGAAACTTTTCATTTTATTTTGCAATGATTCTTTTTTTATATATACATATTTTCTTTCAACTTCTTCTAAAGGAGCGTTCATTTATTACGTCACACCATTTTTCATTCTTTTGTACACTTCCCTCCCCATTCATGTCACGCACTAATGTCACGTTACGATAACGTTTTACAAAATTCTAAAAAAAGATATCCATAAAAAGTTACAGTTAGCACTTCCTCCCTACAGTTAGCACTTCCTCCCTGTGTGTTTTACCAAATATCGAATTGAAAAGATGGTTAATTCTATAAAAAGAATTTATATCTAAGTTAGTGAAAGAATTTTTTTTTAAAAATTGCGACGTCACCCAACCACTGAGACCCTCTCCACCATATCACGCCAGTCACGCATGCTAGACCGCCTATCGCCAAGGATGTGTAGCGTAAAAAATTAACGGACCCTAAAAGACCTGTATCCATTTCATAAAACATAATTGTATCAATTTGATTATACAAGTGGTTCGGAGCACAGCGATAAATATTAGATTATTATTTTTTAATTTTTATATTAAAAATGAATTTTTTCATATTTTCAGATGAGCTGTAGCAGTATGTGATAGGCCTAAATTTACATAATTTACCCCATACAATTTTAAAAATAGGTACTCAAAAAAAGTAAATTGTACTCATTTTTGAGTACATTTAATGCTTATCATAGCTCCGAATATAATAAGTATCATTTTTGAAAAAGATATTTACTCAAATAAGAGTATAATGAGTAAAAATGAATGAAAAGAGCAGTTGCTTGCATACATAGGCTGCTTTCATAAATCACTTTCAATAAATGTGAACAATTACAACCAAAACTTAACGGGAATCGAATCCAGATACTCAAGCACCGTAGTCCAGTGCCTTATCCATTGTACTACCAGGGCGACGTGAAGAATAAGTTTCCATTTAAGTATTCGACATCAAATAATGTGCAAAACCATCTTCTGAACAACTATTTTAAGTTTGTCAGGTCGGTTTGTTAAGATAGCTTGAACAGAAGCTGAAGTTAGCAATATTAAATCACACTGCTAATTTTGGAGAAAACGGTTACTTAAATTTGAGTACGTCATCGCCCATTTACGATGCAATTGGACTCAAAGAAAAACAAGTAGGTTAAGGTACTCATTTTTAAGTACTTTTGTTTACAGTGTATACTTACATAATTTACCACATATGTAATTACATAATTGAACTCATAATAAAAATTTAGGGACATTTTGCTCTTCTCGACTTTCTTATAACAATATAAATATTTGAAATATGCTATAAAAGAACCATATGTAAATAGAGTTTAAAGACTAAATATTAATTTCAGGTATACCTAGTTATATCTCCAACTATAAAAGGTAAACTGTCATAACTGATATTATGTAAATTGTTCAATAGGTTCAAAACTAAATTTTATCATCATCTTGCACGTAAGATGTTTGAAAACTGAAGGTGGTAATAAGACTTCAGTATGTTTGACAGATACTGCAATTTGTAACAAATAGGGCTGAAACATGCAGTTAAGACACAAACATCAGATACAATAATTTTATAGTTGCCGCATTTAACATCTCAGGCACCAATTTAAAAATGCATAAATCTTACCTTCAGCATAATCTCCGTACTTTGGCACGCAGCAGCAGACACAAACTTGACCATGGTAACCAAATCCGCATTTCCAATCGCTGCAATCACATCGCCATCCACTTCATCCAACAGATCCGCAGTCAGGTACTCCCACTCGAAGTTCACCAAGCCAAAGCAATGGCCCACAACGCCATAGTCTCCAGATCTCATTTCGTTGATCACAGACCTCAATGTATCCTTCCAATGCGATTTGACGTCCACCACTTTCGCAGAACAGTTGAAAACGCCAAACATTTCGCTCAGTGCTGCAACGACCCCCACTATATCGCTCCCTGGACCCCCTCCTAGACTGCAGATCCTGAACTTCGATGCTGAGAACTGTTTAAAAGTCCAGTACATGTCCTGGTTTTGGTACAGGATGCGCTTCAGTATGTCGCTCACCATCGCTGTGTGGAATGGGGCATACTTGTGGAGGTAGGCGCATCTGTGGGCCACCGTGTTGTAGTCGGCCAGTCGTCTGGTTGTACTTGACAAGCTCTGAGGATGAGGTTTGTAGACTTGACTCATGTTATCTATAGCGGCTTTTATGTCGTCGTCCTTCACCGAGTGTGAGCGGATGTCGTTGTAAAGGACGGTGTAGTACAGTCGGAGAATGTCCGACGGGTTGGACATGCTTAACTCTGGAATGGAACGAGTTAGGGTATGTCGGGGTGGCGAAAGATTAATAAATTTAAATCGTCGTTGATATGCCTCGAAAAGCGAACTAAAACTTGTGATAAAAGAGCTCTGACGTGCTCGATTTTATCAGTTGCGTGAGAAACAATGAAGCGGCAGTATATTTCGAAATGTTTTATTCATATTTCCTTCTTGTGTCTGGAGCATAGAAGCTTATGGGACTAGTGGAGATGGGTCCTTCCAACCAGAAAAGGGTATGGGACGCATTTGACTTTTTTCTTTAATTTTGCAAATAACATTATAAATTCTTTTCACATATGTGTGCAACGCATATTAACATAGTAATCATTTGCTCACACAATAAAAAATTTATATATATTATTAAAAACACGAAAAACTCTAAAAATTAAAACTGAATGTATTTATTCATACAGTTAAATAATTCTGAGAAGATTTTGCTATTCATAGATCAAAAACAAATCCCATTTTAATCGGGAAGGGAGAAAACATAGGGTAATAGACAAATGGAACAACTTGCCAGTGAATATTGTTAATTGTAAAGGAGTAACGGATTTTAAGAAGAAGTTAGATATGCATTGGGGGATAGTTAAAAGGTACTAGATGGACCAACCTTGTTGGGCCTTGAGCCTGTTGTTGGTCGTCAATATTTGTATTTGTATTTGTATAAAAAAAAAATTCGGAATAAATGGACAATATTTAAAATTCTGAATTCAAATTTTTTAAAGATCAGAAAAACTGCTATTAAAATGTCTTTTTGTTTCATTTAATTAAGGATTAAGCTTATTTATTTCTATGAGGTGTCAATTTACGAAAAACGGGTATTTTCGCTAGTTTTGTTAGTATTTTATTTAATTTTTAAAGCTCCCCCCCCCCCCCCCCCTATTGTACCTAAAGATCTGAGTGTTATAAATCAGGCGTCATCGCAGCAGTTTAATAGCATCAGTGATTTCTTAAAAAAAGGGGGGCGGGTAAAAGTATGTATGACCGATAAGATTTAAAAGGTAAATTTAAATGCACCCAAAACAGAATTTGAAAGTTAATTAACCACTAACATATTTTTAACGATCTGTAACTTTTTTCAAACATAATAGAACTTCACATGTAATATATTAACTTTTTTTTTATATATGCAGATTACTCACGAACTAATATTATGTGCAACACACACACAATTGTCAACTTTTCACAAAATATACAATAGTTTAATACTTGCCGATAGCAGAAATATAAAGCTAATTATGGGATAATACATATTTTTAAAATAGGTAAAATTTTCTTAAAATATCATGGAACTTCATATGTAATATATTAACTCTTTCTGCTTGTTATGCAGATTACTTCGGTACTAAAATGTTATGCAACAACTTACACCTTTTCATAAAATATACAATAGTTTAAATGCACCCAAAACAGAATTTTAAAGTTAATTACATAATAACTTATTTTTAACTATATGTAACTTCTTTCAAACGTCATGGAACTTCACTTGCAATAAATTAACTTTCTCTATTTTGTATGCAGATTATTCACGTACTAATATTATGTGCAACAATTAGAAACTTTGGACAAAATATACAATAGTTTAAAGCATGACCTTAGAAGAATGAAAAAGCTAATATCGGGATAATATATTTTGAAAAAATAACTGTAACTTCCTTGAAACCTTACGGAACTTTATATGTAAAATGCTGAATTTTTCTACTTTTTATGCAGATTATTTATTTTATGCAGACTTTTTATGGCCTTACTAAAATTATGTGCAACAGCTTGCAACTTTTCACAAATTATACAATGGTGTAAATCTAACAACCTTTAATTGAATTTCAAAGCTAATAACGCGAAAATATGTAACTGTCTTGAAACGTCATGGAATTTCACATGTAATGTAAAAACTATTTTCTCAATTAAACCGTTTTAGCTATGTGTACAGTAAGCAAGTTTAAAAGTTATATTTGTTGAAAACGATCAAGCAATTATTTTACTAATAAAATAAGCCTTCCACCCATAGGCGTAAACTTGTATTGGGCCCATGGGCCCGAGCCCCCCCAATAATTTGAAAACCCGGCTAAGCCCCCCCAATAATTCAAAAGTTCTAACTTATATTTTGCAAAAAAAAAAATTTAAAAAATACTTTTTTTGAATATTCAACATTTTTCAACAGAAGCATATGTAGCCAGACAGGCTAGAATCAGTGTCTACGTGGAAGAATGTATTAGGGGGGACGGGTAGAATTGCCCTCTAGTGAATACTGGTCACACCCCTTTTTTCTAGTAACAGTGGCCAACTTTGAGGAGATTTCCGCGTATTGATCACGTGGGTCCCGAGTACAAGAACTTCTGATAGCCTATATCCCAGGGTTAAAGCAAAGAATGGTGACAAGTAATTGGCCCTATACTGTGAATGCTCCGTTTAAAGTTTCAGCCCCGTCTCACAGTGGGTGGCCAGGGGTCGACATTTATGCAACTATCTGAAACAGACATTAGGAATACTCTTCAGAAAGGCCTGTTGGGCTTCTTCAGTAGACGTGAGTGACGGCTAATAGTGGATTCCCGTCTAAGATTTTTCCTATTGTACTTGTTGTAGTGCAGTGTAAATGTCAAAATTTTCATTTGGATGCTTGTTGAAATGACTGGTTCGTTTAAATGCTTTGCCGCAATGCAACTTATAGCATGTTTATTAACAGGTAACTTTCATTTCATTAATTATTCTTAAATAATTAAGCTTTTTGTGTTAATTGAAATGCGATACACTGAGCCCTTTCAAAATAATTCCTGGGGGTGCTCGAGACCCCCCCCCCCTACCAGGAATTATGTTGAAGGGGCTCAGCCCCCCCCCCCCCCCCTCAGTGGCGGCCCGTGTTAAAAAATGTTAGAGCAGCCGAAAACATGCAACTCCCCCTCCCCCCTATCGCCTTTTTCCACAACCATACATGAACGGTCATTCTTTAAAATTTATTACTCACTCATATCAAAGATTCCTTTCAACTTTTATGAAAGATAACATGTAAAAATAATAGAAAACACTTACTACTTATTTTTTGAAAATTAAATCAATCCTCCTATCAAACTTTAGAATCGGTCAATTTTAATATTAATTTAAGTAAAGAAACAACAACACACGTGCAAACTTATCGAAAAAAATATTTCCTTTTGGAGAGATTTTTCGAAATTATCGTTTTCCTCCACCCCGCCTCGCCGATTCAGCAACGAACCAATCATTTAATCGAAATCCCTTGTACAGCTAATTTGAAAAAATCCTTTTGCGCTACGTTTGTGTCGTTACATTGTCGTCCATTTTAGCGTGTAGGGGAAGTCATACTACGTAAGGTTGCCATGGCAACGATGCAGCCGATTTCGAACTTCGCTTTTTGGCTGCAATTTTGATTGAATGGAGTTTTTTCCTCTCCTGAATTTCTGCATTATGGAAACAGGTTTGCTATTTATCGGAGATTTTTGAAATGTCATCTTCATTTCCAATTCTAATATTCATTTAAGAAAATTAGTAAAATATATAATTTTAGTTTTAAAATACACTAATAAAATTAGGTGCAGCCCGGCTGTACTTGCTGTAGTGCACGAGCCGCCACTGCCCCCCCCCCCCTTAATATTATACTATTTAAAAAATACTTAAAAAACCAATCGTAAAATAGAGAATTCCTACAAAGAGGCATTCGAAAGGAAGCATCCCTTATTTATTCTAAACGTGTTTTAAAGTGGGAGGAATTTGCTTTGAAAGGTACAGGAGGACAATGAGTTCCTTTCTCAACTGTTTCCAATCGAAGACGACTTGTACATATCATTAGTCATATGTCACCTTTTGTGAGAAACACCCGAAAATTACATGTTTGTCGTCAACAGCTGTACTTCGTTTGCAAAATGCCCGCCATCTGCGGTTACTCGACCAGCCATGTCGGGTAGTACCAGGGGGTAGTACGCTCATCTTCAAAGCATGTGAATGGCCACCAAAGCTGTGATTGTATAGTTCGTCCCCATTTGTTTGTAATTTACTGGCCCTCGCCCTTATAGTCGATTTTTAGCTGATTGATGATTCCCCCATTGTGAATGACCCATGTATGCGCTTGTGTAGACAGTTTTTGTATGTACGCTTTTCTGAAACTTGCCTCTAGGGGCCGAAGTCATGGAAGGGCTACAGCAACAAAAAAGAAATCCCTGGTGAAATCTTACAACCGCATTACAGTTTCTTTTTTTAGTGTAAAGACAGCCCTCTTAGGAAGCATTTCTGCACGAATGGTAGTAGATTTCTTCTGTCAGCATATTCCTCTGTTTCGTCAGCTAAGTAATTTTTTCTGTATTCTAAAAGTCAATTAAAAATAATGCCATCTTTTCTAACGATAAATATTTTGTAATTATGCTTATCAATTGGCAGTAACTCTAATTATAATGTTTAGTTTTGTTATACACTATTATGTGAATAACACTAAGCATATGCTTATGTTTAAAAACAAGTTGAAGTTCATTTTAATCTTGAATTACATATAATAAATGAAATGTCATTGTAAAATCAGTGTAAGGAAAATGTGTTTTTACATAAAGTCTAAATTGCTAATTATTTTATTGTATCACTAGAATACTTGTTATGGTTTATTTCATTTCATTAATATTTAAAATGACAAATTTATAGGTTTTCACAATATAATATCTAATTTTATTTATTTTTTGTACTCAGTACTCTGGCTCACGTACATTTTTTTTTATATTAAGTCTTATTTAAATGTCAGAAAAGCATAAATATAATAGTTTAGTTTAAAAACTTCCTATAAATTTATCAATTTAAGCAGCTAAAATAAACGTAATTTCAAGTATTTATATAAATGTCTACAACGCTAAAGCTTTAAAGATTAATTTTAAAAATAATGTAAAAAATACGTTTTTAAATAAAAAAAATATTATTTATGGACATTTCATAAATTATAATCGTATTTCCCATAATTTGTTCCTTTTGAAATAATAAACCATCAGATTCACGCACTATTTTCTAAACAGCTTATATAGTTGAAATTTCTTCTTTTAGAAAATTACATTTTGTTAAAGAAAGTTAAATAGAGACGAATTCCTCAAATCTGAAAAAATTCAAAATTTAACATACAATACGGACATTTAAAATTACTATAACCTGTTCCTGGTTACTTTATGTTCTAAAGCTGTCAAAACAAAATCGGATACAAGTTAAAACATTTAACAAGTAAAAATTTAAAGCATTGATTGTTTTTTAATTGTTTAATAGCTCACAACTCCGTACTATTTTATATTGTATAACAATATATATATTGAAAAAAAAATTCAGCCTCCCCTGAAAAAAAGAAGTTCCTACGCCACTGAATTTGGCCATAAATCTAATTAAATGGACAAACTAGAAAATCATGACAAAGGGAAAATTACATTACCATAAATTTTCGGATTTCAATTATATTTACCCCCCCGCCCCCCATCCCTTCTCCCCCCAAAAATACGCAATTTTTTTCAGTTAAAAGTTAAATTTTGGGCCCCCCCAAAAATTTTGACAACTTTACGCCTATGCTTCCACCTAATTTTGAGAAATATTTGTGGTGAACAGTTTTTGCATGTCAGCATCATATAGATAAAAAACATGACTGAATGCAAAATTAACTTCAGGACTAATAAAAAAATCCTGATTGCATTGGTGAAAAATCCATACTTCACGAAATAGCAAACGATGTGAAATAAAAAACACCTGCTTTTGTTCAACAGCCAGATGACACTACATTAGGGTGGAGTGAAAAAAATAATTTAACAGATAGTAAACCTAATAGCACTAAAAAGTTGTTCCATATCATACTGATAGTGAATATATTTTTTATTTTATTTTAAAGTTTAATTTTGAGGGTCCACAATCAATTTCTAAATACAAAGTCATTACACGCTGTTTCCGAACTTGGCATCATTTGGCAACAAGAGATGGCGCTAGTTGGCTTTGTTTTAGTTTTATTAAAAGTTAGTTATTGCCGTAAACTCAAAATCAAAACTGATAAATTAGTTTTAAAGGATTAAAAAGGTTATTATACAGTCATAAAAGTTTTTATTCATATAAAACCAAACAAAAAACACAAATTACCTTAATAAAAACGAACTTTTTCTTTTTAACTGTAACCGCATGATTGTAAATTATTTGTTTACATTTGCCAAGCGATTTATACGATAATAATTTACCAACATGTGAAGAAGTATTTAAATACTACCTTCACATCAGAAATACACTGAAACCTTCATTATCTTCTAAAGATCCCAATTTTTCTGATATCGCTGCTAAAGTGGTGGACAAAATTTGTTATATCTGGGACAAAGCTTCAATTCCAACAGTCACTCGATCAAGAGTATTGACAATGTTGAAAACCTATCACTGCTCTTATATGTAGCTCTTGAAACAGCGCAAGATCAGAAAATCATAAGAAAATTATCTCTTAAAAATTAAATCATTTAGTTTACTAGCAGGAACGAAACTATTTGATAATGTGTAATATAATGTTCTTGTAAATTTGTAACTTTAGCTCAGTGTTCTTGTCCGAAAGATAGAAAAGTTCCTCTCAATGAGATTCCTTTTTTAGAGGACCAAAGGACATTGCGAAATATGGTTATAGGAAATGTCGACACTAAAACAACTGAAACATTAAATGTGTGGATTAAACGTAAAGCATCGCAAGCAACATTTATGTCTAAACGAAAAAAAATTTATGATCTTGACACTTATGAAGTGGACAGTTCACTATCTCCAGAAGTTATTGATTCGGTTGATTAAGAATGGGGATGTTCCTAAAATATTAAAATCCATTGGCTGTGAAGAAAAAAAAGAATCCAAAACCATGAAAACACCTCTTCCTTTGTTGGCTAGAACATGCGATAGGTTATGTTACTGTATGATATGTTATGTACGATATAATATGTTACTGTTAATTTTTCACTGTTAAACATTTGGAATTTTTTTCAATTTAATCCATGTGTGGATATAATTCCAGAGATGGATTGATCTACGTAAAAAATTAAGTCCTGTGGAAATGTGAAAGTATTTAACACAAAGCAAGAATAATCCTGCTTTATAACCAGTTATTTCTTGTATATAATAAATATTTTTCTTCTTAAATCTCAAAGTTATTATTATAATGTGTTACAGTTAATTTTTCACTGTTAAACATTTGCAATTTAATAAGTCTCATATTTATGGTCAAATAAAATACAAGAATATTTTAAAAGTAATTCATACTAATAAGTTTCCATAATAATGTAATTTGGTAGTTATAATCTTATACAAATGAGTTTATGTCACTTAAAAAAAACATTTGAGTTTTTCCTATGGGAGTTTAACATGGACGTAAGATTTTGCTTTTTTACAAAACAAAAGCTAATTGTGGACCCTCAAGATCTTGCTTAAGAGGTATGAAATTTTTACACTATGTTTAGTATACAAGGTAACAACTTTTCCATGCTATTAGATATTGATATCTGAGAGAAAAAATTTTACCCTATACCTTCACTCCACCCTACACTACATGTGCATAAAGAAAAGTCGTCTGCACCTTTTTGGAAGTTTTTGAATGTTATCTAAAACGATTTTATACTTCTCCTGTTAAATGTTTTAATAATTTATATTTTTATTCTTAGGAATTGTTAAAGTTAAAAATGAATATCTCTGGCCATTTGTAGTTATAGACCATCGTAGAGTTTAAAAGAAATAAACTCACATAATTTTTACGTTAATTCTTAATTTGTTTTATTCATAACTTCTTTTAATCTTAATACATTGATAAATTAAAACTTCATTTCAGCTAAGAGAGCAATAATAGACAGACATAGAGATAGTTTTTAAGAAACAAAATAAATTTTAAAAATTCTGCTTAAAAGCATGCCCGCTCTTATTAGATACGGGGCTCTGTGCAAATAAAGCCACGAGGGCCCTTGAACTAGATTTTAAGGTTTTTAAAGCTACATCAGTTTTGCATCATTCTTTTTATAAGTAGATTAAAAATGCGCATTTTATAAACTGTTTCAATGTGATATCTTATTTTTTTTTTTTTTAAATAAATATTTAAAACATCTTTTTAGTTAAATATCCGCAGCAAAGCAGTCTTATTTAAATCAAATTAAATTATACATAAATAAAAATCGAAAGGGGAAGAGGTCGAAGAAAGTCCAGGAGGGTTTTAGGTGCCACTTCAGCATATTGAAAAGCTGTTTTGCCTGACACTGCTGTCTCCTATCCACGCCGTGTATGTGCTTTGCTTTATCTCATGATTTTATACGCATGGGCGCCTAATTTCCTATTTAACGAAGCCAAAATTTATGTAAATCGTACTATTCGTCACTGAGTTGTATCAGAATGGACACACAAACATTATATTTCTATCCTAATTTTCCAAGTAACTCATCCAAAGACGTTTCACGTTAAAAAACGATTTTCTATTTTATTTAAATAAATTATTTTTTATCAACGCGGGGCCCACATATAACGCGGGTCCCTGTGCGACGGCACCTGTGTCACACCCCTAAGAGCGGCCCTGCTCAAAAGAACTCTAAAGATATTGAACACTGTTAGATGTCAGTGTATTCTTTTTGCGACTCAATGTGTGTCTCCGATTTGCTATCCTTTTTTAAATTTTAAATAGATTATCAATATATAAAATTCAAATACAATTTTCTTTTATAATTGTAGCTTCTGTTCAAGCCATCTTAACAAAGCGACATGACAAACTTAAAATAGTTGTTCCGAAAATGGTTTTCCAAATTTTATTTGACGTTGATTGCTTAAATGGAAACTGAGTTATTGCGACTCAATGATCTTACTTCCATTTCTGTGGGTACACCTTTTTAACATTTCTTCTGTTTATAACTTCTTCACGTCGCCCTAGTAGTACAACGGATAAGGCACTGGGCTGCGATCCCTGAGGACCTGGGTTCAATTCTCGGTAAGTCGTAGTTGTAATTGTTTATATTTATTGAAAGGGATTTATGAAGGCAGCCTATGTAGGCAAGCTCCTGCTCTTTTTATTCATTTTTACTCATTGTACTCACTTTTGAGTACATGTCTTTTTCAGAAACTTTATAAAGTTTTGTTTTCCGCAGATTTTTTTTTATATTAATTAAAAACAGAAAATAAGTTCATTTGTATATAATTATAAGCATTAGTCATGTACAATAAATCAATAAATTGTAGTTCAAAAATTTCCAAGCATAAAAGTTCATTTTATAAACACAAAAGCACTTTGCTTTCCCCACTTAACCGTATATATATATATGTAATATATTTTATAACTCTTCCCCCCCCCCCCTTTAAAATGTACTTTAATTAACTTTCTTTAACTTTGCATATAGCCCCCTTTTCCCAGTACAAAAGCATCCATCATGTGACTACTCCCCCTCCCACGCCACTTCAAAATCCCGAACTCGAAACTAGAAAATGCGAACCAAAACTGAGATTAACCAATCAGAGGTGTCCAGGGTTCATTCCCATTCACATAATCTCCAACTTGATTCAGATTCCGATGTAACCTCGAAACTGAAAGAGGTCGTGCTATGATGTCCTGCACAATAAAGGATTATTCACAAATTATTTCGGCCATGACTTATGCCTTCAGAACTGCACCCATCTAAATAATAAACATTATATATATATATATATATATATATATATATAAATTCCATAAAAATTCCTTCTTTTTTAAAATATCGTTTGCAAAGCTGAGTACAGAAAAATAACAGAAGCATACTTTTTCTAACTTTCAATATTTACTTTCATTTTCTCGATCTGTTATTACAGTTGTCATGCCACCTTTGTGGAGCGGACACCTGCTCGAAAGCTTTCTGTACGACCTTGTACTCTGATGTATGGCGGCAGAATCAACATCAAATTGTTTTCTTTCCAACATGAGTGTGGAATCCATTAGTGTCAACTGAAACCTCGTTTCCTTTGCTTATCTTTGTTGAAGCATGGAAGAGGTGCATATTAATTTGGTGTATTTTCTTTTTAACCAACTGAACAGCGCGTCCACCAAAACTTGAAAATAAAACCGCCAGAAACTTTAAATTAAAACCGCCAAATCGCACGCCAAGGAGAGAGGTTATCAATTCTACTGTTATGTATTTTTTTTATGTATGTTCGCGCAGGATTTCTGTTCTGATTCAGATATTTGGATTTTTTTTTTTTTTTTTTTTTTTGGATAACAGATGTTTTACTTGGGGAACTTTTGAAAAAAATATCCGGTTATCGGACATTTAACTATCCGGAATTCTCAACTAACCGGATGAAGTAATAATTAATATTTTTAGTACAAGATACGATATATATAGCTAATTATTTATTCGTAAGGATGCCATACTCACACACATTCCATAACAAACATTTATTGAAGAACAGAACATGAACTGCACGACAAGAGTTGAGTTGTACATATACTTCTTTTTAACAAGTAATGCCAAAAATATCCAACAATTCCCTCCTATATTTTTAAGCATTTCTAAAAGAGAGAATGAGTTACATTGCGACAAGTCCAACACTGTTCATGTGTTTTTTCAAAATTTCGCTTCCTAGGTGTTTGGTCATAGCGTCAGCATCAAGATCTTTAGTGTTCATATATGTCATGGTAATGTCTCTGTTTTCTTGATCTTCCCTTATAAAGTAGTATTTTCGATTTATATGTCGGTTGCGACAATTTATTTTTGGATTATTTATCCAATCAATGAGACTTTTACTGTCAGTTTTTATATCAGTTGGTTTGCTGACAACCTCGTCTTCATCCAATTCTTCTAGCAAAGATTGAATCCACTTGACACCACACACACAATCACAAGCGGCAATCAATTCAGCTTCCATTGTAGATAATGCTACAAGCTTTTGTTTTCCACTTTTCCAACCGATTAGGGATTGGCCAATCTTTAGTAAATATCCGCTATAGGACTTTGCATCTGGCGTAGTACTCCAACTTGAATCTGTACTGGCGTTTAGTTGACCTTTTGTAGACTTGTACTTCAGACAATTGTCAACAGTTCCTTTAATGTATCTTAAGACGCGTTTCACTGCTGTCCAATGGACTTCTCTTGGATCTTTACAATATTGCGAAAGTTTACTGATGGTGTAGGCTATATCTGGTCGAGTGCCTATTGCAAGGTACATAATAGACCCAATAGCTTCTTGATATTTCTGCTGTGAAAAAGTCCTTGATTTTTGATAATCATCAAGTTGTTTGTCTCCTGTTACACCGGGTGTTCTCACAGGGTGACAATCTTTCATTCCAAATTTTTCTAACACTTTCGTTGCATAGTTCTTTTGTGATAAAGAAATCTCATTCTTCGTTTGCTTGATTTCCACTCCCAAAAATATGCTTGTGCTGGTAGTCTCTCTAATTTCAATGTTATTCTTGATATTTTCTATCACTTTATTTATCATTTCTTCAGAACTAGCTACTGCAATGAAATCATCTACATATATTCCAATGTGAATATATTCATTATCTTTCTTCATTGTATATACAGATGGATCTGACTTTAGTTTCTTTAATCTAGCTTGTTCTAATATTTTACTGAATTTGTTATACCAACATCTCCCTGATTGAGGTAGACCATAGATGCTTCTTTTGATAAAATATACATTATCATTCTTTAAATAGTACCCTTTTGGTGGTTCTAAATATATCTCTTCATTTAGTTCTCCATTTAAGTAAGCTGTTTTTACATCAAAAAATTTAATAACAGAGTTTTTTGTAGCTGCAAGTGCTATAAGTGTTCTTAGAGATTCCCATTTCATGACGGGACTAAAACTTTCTTCAAAATCTTCTCCTTGTTTCTGTCCATAACCAGCTGCAACTAATCTTGCTTTGTAATGTTTCTCATCTTCCAAATCTTTTATTTTGTATACCCAACGACTTTTGATGACTTTCTTGTTTTTTGGTCTCTCAACTGGTTCCCACACATCATGCATTTCAAGTGATTGAATTTCTTCTGCCATTGCAAGTTTCCATTTATCTTTTTGATCACAGGTGATTGCACTTTCGTATGTTTCAGGTGTAAAATTCATTACTGCATACACTTCATAATCTTTATATTTAGTAGGAAGTTTTCTATTTCTTGCATTTCTCGGGATATCTTCTATTTCAATGTTTTCATCTGTATCCGAGTCATTTATTTCAGGTATCTCTGTAGTTGTTGTATTCCTTTCTTCTTCTGAATCAGATGTCTGAATAACTGCAGTATCATCTTCTTCAGCATCATCCTGATTACATATGGGGTATTCGATTTCTATATAATTTATATTGTTCTTCTCTGTGCTACTAGGACAGTAACCATTTTTATGTTCATCAAAAACAACATTTGATGTCTCGTGAAGTTTTCTTTCTTCTGTATCAAATATTCTATACGCCTTTCTTTCTCTTGAATATCCAATGAATACACCTTTCTTTGCTTTGGGTTCTAATTTGTGCCTTTTATTTTCATCTATCTTGTAGTATGCAACACATCCAAATGGTTTCAAGTGACGTACTGATGGTTTTTTAGAATTCCAAAGTTCCATGGGTGTTTTCTCTTTTCTATTCTTGGTAGGTGTTATGTTGTGCATGTACTCGGCTGTTGCAACAGCTTCGGCCCAAAAATGAAGTGGTAGTTCACTGTCGACTAGTAGAGTTCTTGCTTTATCGAGTAATGTTCTATTTGCTCTTTCAGCAATTCCATTGCTTCTACTTGAGTAATAAACTGTTTTTTCGTGCTTGATGCCTTTTTCAATTAAATATTCCTTTAATGCTTCATTAATAAATTCTGATCCATTATCTGTTCTGATTCTTTTAACTGTAAGATTTAATTCATTTTCTCTTCTTTTAATCAATTTTTGTAGATTAACTCCAGCTTCATCTTTAGTTGACAAAAATTCCACAAAATATCTTCTTGAAAATTGATCTACTACTGTCAGTATATATCTTTTCCCATTTAAAGATTCGACTCTAAATGGTCCACATAAATCAACATGTAAGGCTTCAAGAGGTGTTATTGATGTTTCTGAATATGTTTCATTGTATGTGGAACGTGTCATCTTACCTCTAACACATGAATCACATGTTTTGATTTCTCCTTCAAGTTTATCCAGACCTCGCACCATTTTCTTTGATTGCATTGTTTTTAGGTATTCATGATTAACATGTCCTAGTCTTCTGTGCCACATTTCATAGGAATTTTCTTGTGCTTTGAAACAGGTTTCAATATGTGATGTAATCTTCTGAGGTATCAATTTCATGATGAACATATCTTCTTTTAGTTGACCTTCACATACTAAGTGACCATCTTCATCATAAATAAATGCACCATCCTTATTAAGTACGACTTCATTTCCATTTTTCACTACACTTGGCACTGACATTAAATTGCATCTCAATTTTGGAACGCATAATACATTCTTTAATCTTACATTGTTCGGTTCACCTTCTGCTGTAGTTGCTCTTATTTCTCCTCTGCATATTGATTCAATATTTCTTCCTTCTTCTGCTACACTCACTATTTTCTTTTCTTCTTTTACATTTTCCATCCAGATTTCATTTGGAGTCATATGTGATGTACAGGCAGAGTCCAAATGCCATTCAGTTTCTTCTTCATCAACACTTTCTTTTTCTGTAGTTGTCAGGGCTGATTCTCTTACAGGAATTATTTCTTCTTTCGAAATTTTGGCATGTTCATTTCTATTTCTTATAAACTTGTTCGGTTTTTCAAATTCTTTTTTCTTGAAATTCGAATTTTTATACCAACAATCCTTTTGTAAATGATTTGGTTTGTTGCAAATATAACAAGTTTTTTGTTTTGGTTGGAATTTATCTCTTGTTCTGTTTGGCTGGAATTTATCTCTTGTTCTGTAGGCTTTGTTGTCTTCAAATTTTCTTCCTGGTTCCTTTTTCTCAAAATTCAGCAATGTTTGTCTCAGGTCTTCAAACTTTATTCCTCTGTTAACAGATAGGGCTAAAACGATATTTTCATATCTGTCAGGCAATCCTTCAACTATATATCTCACTAATTCCCGTTCTGTAACTTGCTTTCCAAGCTCGTTTATTTGTTGAGATAGTCCTTGTGCTCTTGTAAGGTATTCTTCCACGTTTTCGTTCTGTGCTTTTTTCAGTTTTGTTAAATCCAGTAACAAGTCTGTTCTTCTATCTTCTTTGGCACCTTCAAAACGTATCTTAATAGCTTCCCATATATCTTTGGCTTTCTTCATTCCTCTGTAGATTATAGCCTGCTCTGCTGTTAAGCTAAGCACAATGATTCCAAATGCTTCTTTGTTTTTCTTGCACCAATTTTTGTGGTTACTGATGCTAGTTTCGTTTCCATCTTCCTTTTTTGGTTCATCCTGAAGTACAACTTCTTCGAATAGATCCTTTGCTTCTAACAGAGCTTCTATTTTCATAGACCATATGGCATAGTTGACTTCATTTAACAGTTCTATTCTAGTTGTGTTCAGATGATCCATGTTTTTACGAAAACGATACTGTTCCGAATTTCCGATACTGGCCGTTAGACTCAATAGCGATTTTGACTACTTAGAACTTTTAGCAACCACGCTCTGCTACCAAATTGAAGTAATAATTAATATTTTTAGTACAAGATACGATATATATAGCTAATTATTTATTCGTAAGGATGCCATACTCACACACATTCCATAACAAACATTTATTGAAGAACAGAACATGAACTGCACGACAAGAGTTGAGTTGTACATATACTTCTTTTTAACAAGTAATGCCAAAAATATCCAACACCGGATCGTTTGAAAAAAAATATTGTCTGATTTCAAAAATTCTTCTTCTTTTTGTTAAATAGAGAAAAATCCACTTAGGCAAAAACTGCAAAAAGTAATCGGTTACTCGGCAGTTATATATCCGGAATTATCGATTAACCGGACTTTTTTACAAACAGTTTATCCGATTAGAAAATATTTCCATTCTTCAATAAAGATTGTACAACAATAACATTTCATTCATCCGACATTTATTAGCATGGATAGGGATTCCTTTACAATATACATTGTTGAGACAATATAATTTTGTGTAACTGGCATTAAATCCGAGAAGTAGAAAAATGTGAGCAAAAACTTGAATTTCTTGCTAATAATAGAAGGGGGTGAAGGCCCCTACTAAATTAAAAACTAAAAAGAGAAATAAAATAATGTTTTTTTTTTTTTTAAATCGACTTTAAGAAAAATGTTCTAAAAAATAAAAAATAATTTTTAATTTTACGAAAGAGTTGAAAAAAAAATAGAATTATTTAATATCAATTTTACACTTATTACAACTTTTTGAAGTTGGTGTCAATTTACAAAAATCATACATACAATTTGGCACCTATTTCAAAAAGTTTGAAGTAAAGTTAAGTTTGAAAAATTGAAAGTAAGGGTGTGCGGTGGCACGCGCCGCACCCCCTTAAGGGCGGCCCTGCTTAGATATTCTAATAGCGCATAAGCAGTCAGGCACTTTAGGGAATATCTATTTTTGCTATTGCATTGCATGGGAGAGCTCGAACAAATTGTTTGTGACATACTTCACATTTGTTTGGTTTATTTTTGTGTAAATGAAGAAGTGTTAATTGCATTCTCCATTTTGAGCGAATGGTTTGTAGCTAATTTTACTGAGATATATTTTTGACTTTTGTGTAGATGGTGATGTGTTTCTTGAGGTGATTTATTTTCAGCAAATTCTTGAAGCACAAACATAATATTAGGTATGAGTTTTTACTCCAGTGGGGTTGAGGGTGTGATTTTTAGATTTGCCCCTTCTAAGCAGGGACCGACTTACAAGTTTAGGGGTCCAGGGCAAAAGTCCATTTGGGGGCCCCTCAACGTACTTTAAAATAAATTGCTAAGTTTATGTATAAGATCACAAAGCAAAAAACTTACATTTTTAAAATTAATAAAATGTTTTTTTCCCCTAAGTATTTGAATTAATGTTAATGGTGCAGCACTTCAACAGTTTTTTCAAATATTTCTCATTATGTACCATCTCCCCTTTTAAATTTCTTTTAGTTGAGCCAGATGGTTGTGTTCTATTATTTATTTAGCAAATTCGTAATGATTACAATATCAGAAAATTAAGGGCAAATGTATCCGTAAAGGACAAATCCACATGCAATTAATACTATAAACAGTTTGTTTATGGTCATGAATTGTGATCCAAAGGGCATTCCTTTGAAGAACGCAATTCGAAAGATGACATGCATCACGGAAATGCAAGAAACATAAAAATGATTTGATAAAATAGTAATTTTTTTTTTTTTAAATTAACAAAAAATAAACCCATTGATTTATATAAAAAAAATAGTACATTTATTTTTAACTTTATAAGTATAAGTATTGTTAGGGGACCCCTTAAAATGGGGGCCCTGGGCAAGTGCCCCGAATGCCCTGCCATAAATCAGTCTGCTTTTAAGCAAAACCTTTTTTGCAGATATCACATTCATGGGTTTTTACTTTTGTATGGATAAGAAGGTGCCTCTTGATTGTGATTATTTTAGAAGATAGAGAGATATCACTACATGTTTAGATTGATTTAGTAATTGTTTTGTCCAAAATTTATTAATGCCTGACTTCCTGATTTTATAGAACTAGGACAAAACTGTGCTAATTTTGTTTGCATACATAAATCTTCCACAATTACATACTGGGGAAATTGTCAATGAGACGAAGGTCCACGATCAGATCGTGCACCCATAGCCAATGGCACCAGTCCTTCGTCTTCATATACTGTTATATTTGTTAATCACTGATAATGTTATAATAACTCTTTTCAAACTAGCATAGGTATGAGGACACATCTTCATTGAGCTAAAATAATTTAAACACTGGAGTGAGGACTCCCCCTGTGGGTTACAGGGGGGGGGGGGAGAATTTAATTGACCATATGGATTAAATTAAGCACATTAATTTCTAGTCGGACCTGAGTTTATCTCTATCAAAATTACGAGTAGTTGTCCCTCATTACGCAAAGGGCATTTAAGAGGATAGTACATTTTTGATATTTGACAACTTGTTGCGGAAATTCTACACTAAAATAAAAAAAAATTATTCAAAATGATTTATTGATATTTTTGTTCACAATGGAACTTACTATTATTATTATTTTTTGTTGTTGTTGTTGTTAACCTCGTTTCTTTCTGACTACAACTCATATGACCTTAATCCTTGGCATCATGTACAAAAAAATATAGTAAACAATAAACAAATTCAGCATGGCCTTAGAAACTGTGTAATCTTCATCTTCTCAGTTTTAATCTTGCATAACACCAGACGATCCTAAAACCCATGCACCACAATGGACTTTGTATTAAGAAGAATTATATCCTATTTACCACAACCACTTATAAAAACACTCTTCAAATGCATTAATACCGCCAGTGACAGCGATTCCATAGCCTTCTGTTTCGTCCTATGTGTCTGCAAACGGCTTCTTCTGGTAGTATCCTGCTCAATTTTAGTAGTCTACACTGTGCTTGTGCAATGCCTCAGCTACTTACTTGGCAAATGGCTCCTGAGATATGATATAGTTCCTTTCGTAACCTACAAGCTCGCCAAATTCAAGGAAGACCCGGGAGTGACGGAAATGCGAGCCATGCTGAAAGGCGAAGACTGTTTCGATCACCACTTAGATCAAAGCCAACGACGACCTAGTGCACCAGTACATTTTAACCCTTACAACGAATTGTACCTAGCCATCTTCTACACTAGGACCATGGACCTGATTCTGAATCTTGTGGATTCTGTGAAACAGCAAGATGGGTTCTTCTCGCAGATTCTGAATGGTTTGTTCACACGGTTCGACGACAAAATTTTTACTTATTTTGAATCTAGAGTGGTTGTCAACAAAAGGAACTAAATGCGTGGGTTTTTTTATGTTTTATCGAACGAATTGAATATATGGTGCTTTTATTCTATCATTGTTCATTAATTGACCTAATTTTCATGATCATTTTGGAATACGACATTAGTGTTAAAGTGGAAAACTGCCTGAAGTATGATGATGAACCAATATGCATCTAAAAGTATCTATCTTTCCAATACCATTTCTTCTTCCTGCTCAGCACCATTTTCACTAGCATATGGTTAGGGTTAGTAAATTGTAACGCTGTTCATTAGTGCCATTTAGCTTGAAGGCGGGCTCTTTTATTTGTTAATATTTTTTTTCTTGTAAATTGTCAATAATAAGTAAACATGCCATAACTTGTAATGCCATTGTTGGGTTAGAATGTATTCTACAACACACCGGATTTGTCGCTAAATCTGGTAGCCAAGCGTTAATGTAGGAGGAAAATGGAGGAGTTCTTTGATTAGCAACCCATTGTTAATTAGCAACCAAACCTGTTTTTGTCAACAAGAACATGTTAGTGTTGAAAATATTACATTTTCAGAAATGTCGCCAAGGCGTACCATACAATGCATTTTAACCCATTGTTACAGACCTATTTTCATTACATCGCAATCATTGATCAATCGCAATTTTATTGCATTTTTTCATGATCGTCCTATAAAACTGATTTATTGAATATGGCAAAGTTGTTTGTGGTTGTGAAATGAAGAATGTTAAACGAGATTTGAATTTTACCTAAGCTGCAATATTTCATGTTTCTCTATACAAGCAATGTTTTATCTCATTGTTTTATTTACTATCAATCTTAGCATTTATGTGCATTGTCGTTGATGCCTTTTTGTGTGTTATTTGTAATTATTTGCTTATAAAAACCTGTTTAGGCAGTTTACTATACCAATCTTTACATTGGTAATTATTGCTTTTAATTTGTAAATACGTGCAAAAAGTTCGAAGTTTTTTTTCTGTGCAAGCTTTATAACATTCCTTTAGGCTCGTTTACTTTTTAAGGTTAATAGTTTTCAAATTAGATTGTTTTAAACTTGGTATTATAAATATCCTATATATATAATACACATTTAATTTTTTGTTTGCTTTATAAAAAGTACCAAATTTGTTTTATTATTTCTATTGAAATAACAAATGCAATTTTCCTCTTTTAAATATTTGTAACCTTAACTATGTCTGTCCAGAAGAATATTATATCTGTTTTCGGACTTTTCACAAAATTCCATTTGCAAAAAAGCGGAATAATCTTCACATAATTCCGTTTCTGAAAAAAGGATTTGAACGTCCAGTAGCAGATTTAGCTATAGGGCACTTCGGACTGTCTCTCCCCCCCCCCCCCCCCCCCCCTCATTTAAGGTTATTTTTATTAAATTAAGGTTTCTTTAAAGATATTTTAAAGAAAGTTCTGTTCAAGTTCTTCTTTTTATATACTATATATTAGGTATGTAGGTTCCTGCAACGTACAAGCTATTTTTTATTCTTACATATGATTTTCACGAAAATATTTAGATATTGTAAATTTTTCACAAAAGCAAAATTATTTTTTTGCAAATTCACAAAAAACCTGGACAGACCCCTGATGTACATATGCATAATGAAATATGTCTTCGGAACTGTAAAAACTATTGAATTAACTTTAATAACTAATACCTTCTGAAATTATAGTCCTACCACATCCTAAGCTTCCTGATATTTAAGGACCAGCTTATCTGTAATGGGAACAATTTATAGAAAACTATGGACTGTATTCAAACCCAACTTGTGTCAAATAATAAAAATTGCCCGGAAACTGCCAAATCGACTTGTACAATTAGACTGGTTTCGGTAGGAATCCCAGTTCTACTTTTCATGGTAGAACTATTAACTAATATTCATTTAATTTTGATAAACTGAAAAAGTACCACATATTTTTTCTTGGTTTCTATTGACATTAAAGAATGCACTTATTAGCTACAATGTATATATTAGTAAACTTAACCAGTTGTATGCTATAATTGAGATTATGATTATTGTAGGATAAATACTTTAAAAAATGCGTTGAGGTAGCAATAGCATGTATCATAATATATAGCTCTTTGATATCAAATTAAAATAAATTTTGTGTCTCAAGTTTAAAAAACATTTTTTTTAATTAATAAGTAGTGTGCATAATAATCATTTACAAATATATGAAGTTTGTACATGAAGTGTTTTTCTTTTACAAAAATAATGAAACTCTTTTAAATATGACTGGGTTTATACATATCAACAACTAATAACATAAATATCTAGTCTTTCCATAGGCGTAAACTTGTATTGGGCCCATGGGCCCGAGCCCCCCCAATAATTTGAAAACCCGGCTAAGCCCCCCCAATAATTCAAAAGTTCTAACTTATATTTTGCAAAAAAAAAAATTTAAAAAATACTTTTTTTGAATATTCAACATTTTTCAACAGAAGCATATGTAGCCAGACAGGCTAGAATCAGTGTCTACGTGGAAGAATGTATTAGGGGGGACGGGTAGAATTGCCCTCTAGTGAATACTGGTCACACCCCTTTTTTCTAGTAACAGTGGCCAACTTTGAGGAGATTTCCGCGTATTGATCACGTGGGTCCCGAGTACAAGAACTTCTGATAGCCTATATCCCAGGGTTAAAGCAAAGAATGGTGACAAGTAATTGGCCCTATACTGTGAATGCTCCGTTTAAAGTTTCAGCCCCGTCTCACAGTGGGTGGCCAGGGGTCGACATTTATGCAACTATCTGAAACAGACATTAGGAATACTCTTCAGAAAGGCCTGTTGGGCTTCTTCAGTAGACGTGAGTGACGGCTAATAGTGGATTCCCGTCTAAGATTTTTCCTATTGTACTTGTTGTAGTGCAGTGTAAATGTCAAAATTTTCATTTGGATGCTTGTTGAAATGACTGGTTCGTTTAAATGCTTTGCCGCAATGCAACTTATAGCATGTTTATTAACAGGTAACTTTCATTTCATTAATTATTCTTAAATAATTAAGCTTTTTGTGTTAATTGAAATGCGATACACTGAGCCCTTTCAAAATAATTCCTGGGGGTGCTCGAGACCCCCCCCCCCCCCTACCAGGAATTATGTTGAAGGGGCTCAGCCCCCCCCCCCCTCAGTGGCGGCCCGTGTTAAAAAAAGTTAGAGCAGCCGAAAACATGCAACTCCCCCTCCCCCCTATCGCCTTTTTCCACAACCATACATGAACGGTCATTCTTTAAAATTTATTACTCACTCATATCAAAGATTCCTTTCAACTTTTATGAAAGATAACATGTAAAAATAATAGAAAACACTTACTACTTATTTTTTGAAAATTAAATCAATCCTCCTATCAAACTTTAGAATCGGTCAATTTTAATATTAATTTAAGTAAAGAAACAACAACACACGTGCAAACTTATCGAAAAAAATATTTCCTTTTGGAGAGATTTTTCGAAATTATCGTTTTCCTCCACCCCGCCTCGCCGATTCAGCAACGAACCAATCATTTAATCGAAATCCCTTGTACAGCTAATTTGAAAAAATCCTTTTGCGCTACGTTTGTGTCGTTACATTGTCGTCCATTTTAGCGTGTAGGGGAAGTCATACTACGTAAGGTTGCCATGGCAACGATGCAGCCGATTTCGAACTTCGCTTTTTGGCTGCAATTTTGATTGAATGGAGTTTTTTCCTCTCCTGAATTTCTGCATTATGGAAACAGGTTTGCTATTTATCGGAGATTTTTGAAATGTCATCTTCATTTCCAATTCTAATATTCATTTAAGAAAATTAGTAAAATATATAATTTTAGTTTTAAAATACACTAATAAAATTAGGTGCAGCCCGGCTGTACTTGCTGTAGTGCACGAGCCGCCACTGCCCCCCCCCCCCTTAATATTATACTATTTAAAAAATACTTAAAAAACCAATCGTAAAATAGAGAATTCCTACAAAGAGGCATTCGAAAGGAAGCATCCCTTATTTATTCTAAACGTGTTTTAAAGTGGGAGGAATTTGCTTTGAAAGGTACAGGAGGACAATGAGTTCCTTTCTCAACTGTTTCCAATCGAAGACGACTTGTACATATCATTAGTCATATGTCACCTTTTGTGAGAAACACCCGAAAATTACATGTTTGTCGTCAACAGCTGTACTTCGTTTGCAAAATGCCCGCCATCTGCGGTTACTCGACCAGCCATGTCGGGTAGTACCAGGGGGTAGTACGCTCATCTTCAAAGCATGTGAATGGCCACCAAAGCTGTGATTGTATAGTTCGTCCCCATTTGTTTGTAATTTACTGGCCCTCGCCCTTATAGTCGATTTTTAGCTGATTGACGATTCCCCCATTGTGAATGACCCATGTATGCGCTTGTGTAGACAGTTTTTGTATGTACGCTTTTCTGAAACTTGCCTCTAGGGGCCGAAGTCATGGAAGGGCTACAGCAACAAAAAAGAAATCCCTGGTGAAATCTTACAACCGCATTACAGTTTCTTTTTTTAGTGTAAAGACAGCCCTCTTAGGAAGCATTTCTGCACGAATGGTAGTAGATTTCTTCTGTCAGCATATTCCTCTGTTTCGTCAGCTAAGTAATTTTTTCTGTATTCTAAAAGTCAATTAAAAATAATGCCATCTTTTCTAACGATAAATATTTTGTAATTATGCTTATCAATTGGCAGTAACTCTAATTATAATGTTTAGTTTTGTTATACACTATTATGTGAATAACACTAAGCATATGCTTATGTTTAAAAACAAGTTGAAGTTCATTTTAATCTTGAATTACATATAATAAATGAAATGTCATTGTAAAATCAGTGTAAGGAAAATGTGTTTTTACATAAAGTCTAAATTGCTAATTATTTTATTGTATCACTAGAATACTTGTTATGGTTTATTTCATTTCATTAATATTTAAAATGACAAATTTATAGGTTTTCACAATATAATATCTAATTTTATTTATTTTTTGTACTCAGTACTCTGGCTCACGTACATTTTTTTTTATATTACGTCTTATTTAAATGTCAGAAAAGCATAAATATAATAGTTTAGTTTGAAAACTTCCTATAAATTTATCAATTTAAGCAGCTAAAATAAACGTAATTTCAAGTATTTATATAAATGTCTACAACGCTAAAGCTTTAAAGATTAATTTTAAAAATAATGTAAAAAATACGTTTTTAAATAAAAAAAATATTATTTATGGACATTTCATAAATTATAATCGTATTTCCCATAATTTGTTCCTTTTGAAATAATAAACCATCAGATTCACGCACTATTTTCTAAACAGCTTATATAGTTGAAATTTCTTCTTTTAGAAAATTACATTTTGTTAAAGAAAGTTAAATAGAGACGAATTCCTCAAATCTGAAAAAATTCAAAATTTAACATACAATACGGACATTTAAAATTACTATAACCTGTTCCTGGTTACTTTATGTTCTAAAGCTGTCAAAACAAAATCGGATACAAGTTAAAACATTTAACAAGTAAAAATTTAAAGCATTGATTGTTTTTTAATTGTTTAATAGCTCACAACTCCGTACTATTTTATATTGTATAACAATATATATATTGAAAAAAAAATTCAGCCTCCCCTGAAAAAAAGAAGTTCCTACGCCACTGAATTTGGCCATAAATCTAATTAAATGGACAAACTAGAAAATCATGACAAAGGGAAAATTACATTACCATAAATTTTCGGATTTCAATTATATTTACCCCCCCCCCCCCCCCCCATCCCTTCTCCCCCCAAAAATACGCAATTTTTTTCAGTTAAAAGTTAAATTTTGGGCCCCCCCAAAAATTTTGACAACTTTACGCCTATGAGTCTTTCTAAATGTTTATATGTTTAATTGCTGATTGTTTTTCCCTTTTCATTAGCTTTGAATTTGTATGCTTAATTCAATGCAAATATTTTATGTTTCAGTTTCCACTGATTTGAAATATGTTACTGTTTTAGTTTAACTGTTGACCGTAACATGTGCCTAGAATACTTTGTATATTAACCTCTAAACACAGATTTACAAAATCTTTTATGAATTCTACTTGGCTTTGACAAGTACTTGATTATCTGCAGTCCCCCAAACTTGACTTATAAAACTTTTATTCTACTCCTAATTTAACCGAAATAGAATGTTAAGTGTAAATTTAAAAGAACTTGATTAATCTGCAGCCATGATCCCATGACTTTTCATCAAATCTTTCAACCCAAAGTAAAATGCTGTGTCAGGTAACCCTCCATGTTTTCCAAAAACCTCGAACGTTTGAAATTCTTTAACTTGTTAGGATTTTTTAAAATATTTTTGGGTATGCAACAGTTTTGAAAAAGTCTCCAGAAGTGTCCGTCCTAGACAGAACGACCTAACGACAATGAACCTTGTTTCCTGGTTAACATCAGGCACACACTATACTGCTTTTTTTAAATAAAACAAATACTTCGCCATTTATTTGAGGCATTGTCAATGTAGTCTGATTTGTATAATAGATATTATAGATAGCTGAGAGTGAATCTGTGTTAATTCGATTAAAAAGAACAGCTACTACTATTTGTAAGTAATTTCTTATAGTGCTACTACTTAGTTTACCTGTTATATTTGTGTTTGTATTGTACTTCTAAACTTGCTATCCAAATATAAATCTCCAAAAACCCTGAACTCTTATTTCAGATGGAATTGAAATATTTATTGTATTATAACTAGGGATGAAACGGATATCCGGTAACTATCCGGCTGCTTTTTAACTATCCGATATCCGGAAGTAAAGTGCCGGATATCCGATTTTCCATGCCGGATATCCGGATGAATAAAACATCGAAGATTTTTTTTGTGGCGATCAATTTTCTTTGTTCTTGCTTTAAGTATTTTCCTGAAAATTCTACCAATGTATTCACAGTGTGCAGATTCTCCCTTTAACCAATAGAGACTTTAAAAAACCCACTTTTTTTCAAATTTTTTACTTTAAAATTATATTTTTAACGAATCGTTACGATGGAGGGTCATCACATCTCACAACTAATATAAAGTTGAATAAAAAAATAAATTTCTCAAAAGTTTACTTTTTAAAAGTGGCGATCCAAAAATTTTTATCTAGTCGCCACCGTGGATTTCGACTTCTTTTTAATCAGAAATTTAACAATTTCGAAAATTCGATGGCGTGAATTTAGCTCTTTATGCCTCCTTACTATTCTAGACTATAAAATTGCCTAAAATATAAAGGTAGGTAGTGTATGTCGGATTTGAGCAACTGAATCGTGCCGATGTTTCGAATCCGAGGACACCGAAATGCTTGCTACCACGGAGTAACTTTGTGCTTGCTACACATCGCGTAGCAATGCAACCAAAATTGACATTATTTCCCAAACATATAAAAATAACTAAGCAAAATTTAGGTTTTTTAATAAATAATTAATTGGTTTATAGAATCTCTGAAGATAGTACACATTAATTAAAAAAAATTTTGGATGAAAGATTTTAACTTTTAATAAACATAACGTAAAGTGGCCACTGCAATTTTCAAGTCTAGTGGCCACTGGCCACTATCAAATTTTCACCTTTAATGTGTTAGGATGTGTTCTCTGTAGTATTAAAAACCGAGCTTAACAGACATACTTTTTATTGCATAGAACCTAGAAATCGTTTAAATATTAACGTAATTTGATTTTTTTTTTCTTAACACATGTACAAAGGTATCAGAATGACATAGGGATCAAGTGTAACTTAAAAGTGCTTAAAAAAATTATGTCATAGTGATTAATATTGAATGCCTTATAAATACAACTAATGTTAGTTGAATTAATGTACCTACATATTTGTAATACCCATGTAATTTGTCCTTTTTCACATAATATTGTACAGATATCTTGAGAATTTTTCACTTTTCAAAGATTAACCCACCGACGCTCATGGGCGTGATATCACATCCGAGGATCTCCGGTTTTTCTAGCAAGACACCTAATTTGTAAATTAAATACTACTTTTTACAATATTTTTTTTTATTTAAAAGTTTGAGGTTAGTATTTACAAGCTAACTCTTTAATTAATTTTTTTTTAAATATAGTAATAGAAAATAGCATGCCCAGAAAAAATTATTTAAATGTCAAACCAGTGAAAACAATTTTAGAATTGCAAAAATATTGTGGGTGTTGGTGGGTTAAGCTTGTTGTCAATGAACAACCTTATTGGATTAGAATTGCAATCAAATTTCCAGTTTTCATCAGATTTCCAGTAAGTTCTAAGAAAAGCTTTACCTATATTTCTTTTGTAACTTACTTTTAAATGGTATAATTAATGAACTTACAAAATAGTATCTTACATTTAAAATCTTTAATACTATTTTTTTTTGTTTAACACAACATAGAAATTTTGCATTCAATTTCTTAAAGACATTCTCTGTGATTTGTTAATTATGTAGAGTTATTTTAATGATGTAACATAGGATAGGTTGTGAAAGTTTAAAGCTTTCATTTAACATTTTGCATTCTTAGAATAAAGAAAAAAAAATTACTTTAAAATTAAATTGTATGTTTTAAAATTTGTGTTAAATTTTTTGTTCATGATGCTGCCAACAGGTGCATTCGGCCATGGCCATGAAGTAGCTTAGCTCCTAGAACCATACATTAGCTGGTTGAAGTAGTGACTACTTAGCCATCTTACTACTTAGCTATAAGCTAACACTTGATAAGCGATTCTTCATAAAATATAAATGTCCCAAAGTGCAATAAAACCTAACTCCTGCAATATTACCTAATTGAGACTAGCATTCAAAAATTCTATACACATTCTTCCTGATTGAAAGTCAAAGTTTTATTTCTTGCTTCATGTTTTATTCTGTCTGTTTAGTGTTTCACTTTTTATTTCCATAACATTGACATTTCTCTTTTTGATAGAGGAAATTCCTTAAATATGAACTAAAGATTACTTTTTAAAAAAATGATCTTGCAGTGCAATTTAAAGTATTATATGAAATTAGAAATCTGTAAATAATAAAAATTAAAGTTTGTTGATTATTTATTAAAAATTATATTAATACAAGAAAATTTACAAATTGTTTTTATTAGTGTGTAATTTTACTACTTAACCTATGTATGTAATAAGGATGCACCAATAATTTTGTTTTAGAGAGAGTCCACTGTCTTAAAAAATGAATAAAAATCTTAAAAATTTATTTGTTTTATTAAAAATTAATTATTAGTGTTCATTTATATATTTAATGTTAGTTACTTAATAAAACATGTATAAACTTGTGATTGAACTAATAGATTTGTACATTTAGACTTTAGGTACGTCCCTTGTATGTGAGCTTTAAGTTTTTTCTAGCATTTTACTTTATGAACAATTTGCTTGCTTATATTATTTGTGCTCAAAAGACTGCTTAAGTTTTGAAAGACTGAATAAGAAGAATATTGCACCTACCAATGTGTCAATATCTAGTTTTATATTTTTGTTCTTTAGAAATATATTACTATTCAGCATATGTGATATTTTAATTGCTTGTTTCTTTTTGTATGATGCTTTATATTATAAATTGCTTACCTACTTATGTAGCTTATGCTTTATAAATTAGAGGTACGTCTTTTGGCATATTATTGTAATTTTAAAGTTTGCATTTTCATTTCAAAATAATAAAATTGTGTAATTGACGAAATTGGATTTCCTTTTATCAAAAGCAGGGTCTGATTACCTATAGGCTCGTAAAACCTTAGCTTACACTGTACGTTTTTGAGGTTCTCCAAATCACATATTTCAATATAAATATTTAACATAGCTTGCTGCTATATTTACCTTGAAAAAATTGCATTACAAACTTTAGTTTTAAAAAATTGCTACATGTGTTTAATTTATTCGAATACTGGAAAAAAATCAAAACATATAGAATATTAGGAATACTAATTACTTATATAGTTTATTATATTATAATGTGTGTGTTTCATTTTAATGACATTTAAGGGTAATGATTTTAGTGTATGTAAAAGCTTGATTTGATGTTCTCTAAAGGGTCTATTTGTGAGCAATGAGGCCCACATTTACAGGCAGGCTTCCCTTACTTCAATGTCTCAATCCGGCTCTGATCAAAACCTGTGTTATTTAATGAAATAATACAATACATTAAATTGTAATACTTTTAATTCATACAATAAAAAAAATATGATTTTAAAATTTAATTATTTATATAATCATACTAGTTACTTTCCAAAAGATGTAACATTTCCATCCGGCACATTTTACTTTATAAATATTTTTTTTTAAACTTAAAATACGTTTATTATTTAAAATAAAAAGATACCATGATAAATTATTCGTTTTTTTTTTTGGCTAATTATCTTTCAAGCATAAGTTTAAATCGAAGCGGTCTTGACAAAAGTTAAGCTGTAGCGATCATACAAATCGGAGGTTTGCAGAATTCACTCCTAAAGTTACAAAAGTCGCCCAAAAATATTATCAATTGCCACCGGCGTGTATACGGGTAAAATCTGATCGTGGCCCAAAGACCTGAAGGCTATTGAAGTTACGTCGGGTGCGAGCTCAGGTGTTGTTCTCTTCATCTGACCATGATTTTAAAAAAAGAGGCAGTATTCGCGAGTTCGGCAGTTCTGCCTTCGAGATTTATTTTAAACATTTGTCAATAACCAAACGTGCAGTTCTACTGCGACATTAATTAACCAACCAGCATTAAAAATAATGCTAAAATAAGCATAAAATAATGCAATATTAACAATGATGACGTATTGCTTGACGAGTATATATCAGAAAATCGTATGGAAGCAAAGATTCTTAAATGAAGTGAAGCTCAAGCACTGTTTTGTAAATAAACAAACGTGTTATTTGTGTTCCCGTTCCGATTTCGTTTCCAATGAAACTTTTATTATGTCAAGTGTTACAAAAGATTCCATAAGACAGCAAATTTGGTCTTATTTAGAGTCAAGTAATTTAGCGCGTTTTCCTAGGCCTGTGTATAACCGAATTCCAAATTTCGAGGTAAGGTAAGATTCAAATAACATAGTCGTATTAACATAGTTGGGGGAATGAGCAGACCTGACAAAGTTAGGTTTTTGGAAAAAACCAAAAAAAAAAGTTCAAGTTTTAGTTTCTGGGAAAACCAACAAATTTTTTTTTTCTCTCAAGTTTTGGTTTTTGATAATATGATTGAACTTTTTTTTTGCATTTGCAATATTATAATTGTTTTAATTTTAATTAAATGTTATATTTAAAATTAATTTAATTGGTATTTAATTTTTACTTTCATGAAAAGTCAGGTGCGTCAATCCAAAAGAGACAGCCATTGCATTTCTGTACTGATTAAAAAATTAAATCTCTCTGTATTAATGGAAAATTGTGAATAAATTATAGAGTTAAAACATTAAAATTCCAATCATGTGCAAGTATGCTCATGAGCTAAAAAATACCTAAATTTAAATGACAGTCAAAAGCTGCGAAAAATCTTGAAAAGACCAAAAACCCAAAAATATTTCATTTCTAAATCATAGTTTTTGCCAGCTCTGAGAAAGGGTACTTCTTATTTAAATTTACTTATCTCCAAATCTGATTCATTACTGAAACAAAGTAAATTTATTCACTTCATTATCTATATAAAATCATTAAAGATTAAGGAGGATTTAGAAAATTTATATGTTGATTTTTATTTTATTTAAAAGTTAACACTTTCCATTTTAATGCAAAATGCACTTTTCGGATCCAGTCAAGTTATTTTGATGCCATATGTGTTAAATATTCGAATTTTTCTTCAACTAAATTCTTTATCTAATATTGTTTTTGTATTTTTACTATTGTAAACAAATATTATGTATTATTTACACACATTTCTTGGCAAAGTTTGGTTTATATGGAAAAAACCTAAAAAAAATCCCCAAAGTTTTGGTGTTTGACATTTGCAATATCAAAATTAGTTTAAATTTTTAAAAGTAATTTTATTGATAACATTAAGATTCCAATTATGTTCAAGCATGCTCATGAGCTAAATTTAAATGTCAAAAGCCACAATAAACTTTAAAAAATACAAAAACCTAAAAAAAATATATATATATTTTCTAAATCATGGTTTTTGCCAACCAAATACTTAAAAAAAATGTGTTTGTTAGTTTTAAAGATATATGTATCTATTTCCACAATAATAGGGGATTGTCAATAAATAAACATCTCAGATTACTTAACTTGTTCATAAGTATGCACACTTTTTTTATTTAATAGTGCCATCATAAGAAATATATCATTCTACCAAGCAGGAATACTTACCACAAATACAAATAATGTTGATTAACTACATACTGTAGGCCCAGCATGTTTGGTGCCGTCAATCTGTCATCCTCACGATTTCCCAATGCTGATCTAATTGGTTTTTAAAACTGCCCACTCCTAAGAATTTACAACATACTCAGACAAGCTATTTCATTTGTCTATAACCCTATTTAAAAAATAATGCTTTTTAACATTCCGATTTAACTGATTTGTATAATTTGAATCCATGACCTCTATATAGTCACATTGGCAATATTAAATTCCATTTCCTCCACATCACCCAATTTAAATAACCAGATAATGACTCCTCTAATCCTTCTCTCCTCGAGTGTATACATATTTAAAGTTCTAAGCCTCTCTACATAATTAATTCCCGAAGTACCCTGAATCATTTACGTAGCTGTATGTTGAACTTGAATGATTATTATTGTTTAAAGGAAAATATGGAACAGATGTACTACAGGACATTTTTTTCCTTTTTTGGTGACAATAAAGTCGCCAAAATTATTTTTTGACTTGCGCTAATGAACTTAGTATCAAGTTTTATGCAACAGAAGCAGTTATTAGACTTTTCTGGTGGTTTTAATTATTGACTGAGACTCTTAAACAAACGTACGTACCATGCGCTAATGTCACAGGCTCGTACCTCAATCATGGCACTTAGCAAGTTGTGGTCTTCGGCCTACGACTACTCAAAATCAAAGCTGTTACCCCTTTGAGCAGTTGATTATGGTGCATAAATCCAAAAAAAAACTGACCCATAAAACAATTAAAAAAAAAGTATTTTCTTACAACTGTAGTATCCAGGAAAATTAAACAGTAACAACAGAAATTACCCCCCTCCCACCGGTAATCACACAATCGAATACCCAGCATGATGACATCATAGGGTTGCTAGATTAAAAGACATTGCAATAATAGGAAAATACAAAGTCAAGTAGGGTTGCCATAATATGAATTTATCGCCCAAAAACACAGCACAAAAAAAAACTCGCTCCAAATATCCTATAATTCATCTAGATCGAAAATATTTTTTTAATTTAACAATGAAATATTTTATCTTTTCAATATACTTCACATATCATAATGTTCTTTCAGGGTGCTGAGAAAGCATGTTATAAAGTCAAAGAATTAAGAGAATATCAAGTCGCCCAAACTGTTAAAATAAATCCAGATTCACCACAGAAGCTCATTCGGTTTCTGACTTTGGAGGTATGTGTTCAAAATAAAAAGTTAAGTGGCTTTGTTATGCAATTGTTGTTTTAATGCATCTTTATTTTTTAAAAGTATTATTATTTTTTTATATGAAATTTTTAACAAAGATAATAAGTTATAATATCTAGTCAGTGGCGACGATTCGGGGGGGCAAGGGGGGGGCGGTAGCCCCTGCACTTTTTTCGGATGTTCCCCCCGCACTTTTTTGTATGTTGCCCCCGCAACTTTTTTATATTGGACTTTTTAAAACTAAATTACAAGTCAATTGTTTTACTGCATTGCCTAACAAAGGAAAAATGTTGAACCCCAACTTCCTCACACTACTATGGGAACGTAAATAAGGGAGGGTGGTTTCAGGAGGTTCAAACCCTCTCATTCACAGATTTAATGTGCACTAGTCGCCTCCAAACGTCAAGCGTTTGGACGATGGGAGAACGGGCTTGCAACCTCCCGGTAAGGAACTTTGGCGCTTTAAAGAGCGCCAAATTGCGAGGTCGAATATTAAATCAAGTAGTATATTTTAATAAATTTTGCTTCTAAAGTACCAGTAATTGTTAAATTAAATCAAAACAAAACATACATTTGTAAAGTCTAATCAAAGCGATTAACTATTTAACCAACCATATAATTTCTGTAGTTTTTCTGAAAGAAATAGTTTATAATAAGTTTACTTATGATTACTTATTAAATAGTTTGGTTATGAAATAGTTTATTTTAGTCAAAAAATCTCCGATTTTAACATTTTTAAAACACAATCCACAAAAGTATATTTGTTTACTTTACTTATCAGCGAATGTTCTCAAAGATGATGATAGAAAAGATTTAATAGCTTTTTTTTTAATTCTCAATGCTTTGATTTCGAAAACATCAAGAAAATAGTTTATTGTAACTACGTATTAAATCTACAAAATACCCAGAATCTAGCAGAATGACTCATTCCCAAGTTTTCTCAGTTTTACATATAAGCAGTAGGAAAAAAGGCGAAACGGCGCCGAATATGACTTATGACTCTCGTTTGTACAGTCATTTTGGAGTCTACAGAGCATACTGTATAAGACTTATTACTACTCCGATAGATATTTATTTGTTTTTAAATCAGCCGTTGATTTTTTTTATTCAATCAAGGCCACAGGGCCATAGCTTAGTTTTTTTACACATCGTAGCCTTCGCTTAAGGGTCTAGTTAAATTGTCTTCGACTATAGCTAAAATAGCCAAGTGATATAAAGGTGTTTTGAACAGTTCATACTTTTTATACTTCTGAAAATTGGACTTTAGTTTTTGTGGCCCTTTTATATAGTATTTCTGAAAGTTATCGTGCTTTGTTTTGCCTTTTTAAGTGAGAATAACGAAAAAAGAAAGCTTTTAACTTGTCTCAAATCAGCTTTATGGTATGAAAACTTCTTTTCTTAAATTTATGTTATTAAGTTTTTTTACTGTGTATTTTAAGGTGGTATACTTCAAATAACACAAAATAGTGAGTAAATACAAGTGTGCAATACCATAGCTTTTTATAGCAAATTTTTTTTTAGTCCCCCCCCCCCCCTTTCCCATTTGGGGTACTTCTTGTTTCCCCTTTATCTTGCCCCCCCACTTTCAGCACCCAATCGCCGCCACTGTATCTAGTGATATTTAATAACTTTTATTGCTTAATCTGTCTTATATGGCTACTTTTCTGAAAATCCTATATTTGCAACACTAAAACATAGCTTGGCGATTTGGTTGCCAATCAAAGAACTCCATTTCTCCACCTGCATCAGCATTTGGCGCCAGGTTGGTAGATTTGGTGAGAAATCAGGGCGACTGTAGAATGCAGATTAACACTTTTATTTAAATTGAAAACATATTTAGTTATTTGTTTTTATGTTTAATATTTTCTGTAAGCTTAGAAACAATTTGTATTCTTCATGCATGCTTTGTTATGTGTATCAGCATATTTATATTAAACAAATATTTTAAATTATTTTTTATAATTTCACTTTAATAGCAATGTATATATAAATTTATTTTAGGATAACAAGACTCTGCTGGTACCAACTCCTCGCTTAAAGAATGGACTGTTAAATAAGATTCTGCCTCCACCAAACGCCAACAAACAAATGCTACATGTATGCTCTACACAGGAGGTAAACTTTCAAATAAAAATTTTAATAAAAGCCATTAAAAAAAACCTCTAAAATTCATTTAAAATTGCATTACTTTTTATAAATAGGTTGTAAAGGAATTACTTTAGCAAATAAAAGAAAATTAAACAAATTTGAGTAATTTTTTTAACTTTGAGTGCTGCAACCACCACTATAAAATTTATTGTAAAATTAAGATTTTAATTTAAATTTATGTAATAATGAAATGAAAATTTATTGTTAATTAAGAATATTTATCTAAAATGAATACAGAAAATGACTGGACGTGAGCCCTTTCGATTGCTTGAGACCTGGCACCAACAATTTAAAAAGTTACCATATTTTATCTATTCTATAGCAGTGTTCACTCTAGAAATAAAAAGGGGCAGGGCGCAGCTGGCAGAAAAAGGGCACCTCCCGTTTTTGAAAGGGCACTTTTGTTTTTGAATGGGCACTTTTTGTTTTTGAAAGGGCACTTTTGTTTTTGAAAGGGCACTTTTTGTTTTTGAAAGGGCACTGTTTGTTTTTTAAAGGGCACTTTAAAAGAAACCACAGTTGGAGTGGGCGTGGTCAGCCGCGGCAGAGAATTGGTCGTCACCGGCGTTCCTAAAGTAGCGCTCCGTTTGAGCCCACTCTACACGAACAAATAAAACGCGCATGAGCTTCTCGGTGATTCGAGAATTCATACCACGTAATATGAATTCTCGAATAACCGAGAAGCGTGACCAAACCGATAAACCGATACAAAAAAATGAAAATTCTACTTATATCCAAAATGCGGTGATAAAATGCCTAATCTAGTAACCACGCTCCAAACCATCTTCTGCCCACTGCGCAGCTCTAGTGCGACGTTAATTAAACAAACCACACCATCTTCTCCTCTACAAAAAAAAACCTTAGTTTTTTACATGCGTGCACAACCAACCAATATAATGTATGGAATTTCCTACGCTTGAAATTACCGCGAAATCACTGAGATTGCACAACAAGCGTATAAAAATAAGTTTGTTTTTCTTTTGTCATGTTTCACTTAATTCCGATTTGCTCTTAAATTTTTGAAATCTTTGCTTTTTTAGTCAGATGGGGCAAGCAAGGACGGTTGTACTTAATGAAAAGGGCAAAAGAGGGCGGCATTTTTGCAAAGGAGGGCGGCATTTTTTTAAAAGAAAGGGCAGGAGGGCGCTATCAAGATCAAAAAAGGGCAGGCAGGGCGGCCCGCCTTTCAAAAAACGCCTAGAATGAACACTGTCTATAGGGTCACAAAAGAGAAATTTTCCCTCAGGTGTTAAAAAAAGTCGGGCTGCCATGTACAATAACAGAAATGTTAAATGTTTTGTCTCTTAAAACAGTATCTTTTAACATTGAAAGGAAAAAAATATCTTATCCCATTAAAGAATTTTTTTTTTTAATATGTATCTTTAATCTGTCACAGGAAAACATAACTTTATTGCTTAGAGTACTTTTTAAATCTACATGTTATAATTCAAATGAAGACATTTGTTATGTATCTCATACAATGTATACCACATCAGGGCCGTATTTAGGCATAGGCTGCAGCCCAGAAGGCTTGCAAGGGGAGCCACACCACACACCAAAAAAAAAAAATTTGGAAGGATGATAATCAAAATTCTATTGAAAAGAGTATACTACAACCTTTTTATGATTGTGCAAAATTCTACTTTTCTTAAAAATTTTGTACAATGTAAATACACCCTAATACTTTTATGTTCTTTAAAAAAAAACATGTTTAATTTGTGATGATTACAAGCATTGTTTTGCTTTTTTTTTTTTAATCGTTTTTTTTTTTTTTTTCATTTTTATTTTGTTTAGAGCCATTTGAGAGTAATACAGAAGCGACTGCAATGTTCATAGATTCCAGAATGTCTGCAATTGCACCTTTTGAGATTAATTGAAAATGTTAAAATTTTGTAACATAGTATTGGAAATTTATAAAAAACAGTGTATCCCAATTTAATTTGTACACTTAAAAATTATTTAATTTGCGATTCTGAGATATATATATTGTTCAAAAAAAATTCTGACACCCTTCTCCCCTTGAGTTGACCTTCAATACATATTCAGCCTAGGGGTCCACTAACTCTAAATCCGGCTCTGTACAATGTAGCCCTTCACATTATTGTATAAGGTTTCACAGTAAAGAAAGTGAAAGTGTGATGATTTTCCCATATTTTGCAGGCCATCTTTTGGCCTTTATATCTGTAGGATATTGTTACATAGTTTTATGACTAACTTCCCTATTGTAATGCATAGGCATTAAATTTTTATGTTATAGGGTGTCAAAAACTACAGTAAGCCACTTGGACTTGACAGCAAGATCAAAGTAGATATAGTGATATTGGGCTCGGTTGCAGTTTCACCTAATGGTAATTCATATATTTATGCATGATATCATATCCAGGATTTTTTCTAGTTTTTGTCATGTTTCATAGTTTCCAGTGTTTATCACGTTGCTCCAATTTACAGAAGTCACTCAAGTTTTCTATCTAACATTCACTTTAATATTGTGCCAAATTCAGTTTAAAAATAATGTGAAAAAATAAAGAAATGTAGATCATAGTTTTATCAAACAAATAACTATTGTCTTCCTTATGCGCTTACATTTTTTTTTTTAATTTTCTGTTGCTATCTGCATGCTCTAGTCTAACTGGGGTCCTCTGAAAACCAACCATGTGTATAAAATAATGTTCACTATTCAAAGTATAAGCACAGTTAAAGAGTTCTAAAAATAAGTAGCAATTCAGATCAAACTCCCGCAATTAAAGGCTTTTGCTATTTATATAAAGAGACCCTTTGTGTAACTCTATTGCTATGTTTACCAATGGAATTTTGATGCAAAGTGAGTAAGATTAAAACCACCATTACCTCAGCAAAAGATATTTACCTTAAAACAAATTTCAAATTTTGGCCAATTGCCCATTTTTAAGTTGCAGAAGCCATTCTTAAAAGTACTGTTATGGTGTTCTGAATTATGTTTAATAGATACTAAATAGCATATATATATATGTAATGTATTACTTTAAGTAGGAAGAATCATGGTTGATGGTTTTAAAAGTTGCAGTCGAGAATATACGCAGTTCAGAAATTTGGCCGATATTTCACATAACACAATATACATCTCTTCAGAGTCGCTCGATGACGACCTGTTCACATGAGAGTACAGAACAGAAAGTGTCTCCCATAGGGAAGTTCTCACTTATAAACATAGGGATATTTGACAGATACAGGGATTTTAGGGAATTTGTTGAGCTGAAGACACCAGCATGAAAATGGGGGAAACTTATTGGCAAACGTCCAATAGGGATTTTAAGGTGGCACAATAGAAATTATCCCTCTTGTGTTACTCGTGGGAATGGAATGTGAAATCACGAGTTGTTTACAAGAATGTGGGTCCTACTCGAAGAAGCTGGGTTATAAATTATGACACTTAGTGAGAATGGCTGCTATATGGGAAATAAGAGTGAAACCACATGTGAAAGAGGGGGTCTGGGAAATGTGAGTTTCTCGATAGGGGCGATATACTAATTAAAGTTCTATATTTAACGTTATGGTAGAAAGGGGTCGAACTTAATATAGAACTAGCAGGGGTGATTTAAAATGGTGTTGGGAGTTAGAAAACTATCCTTTCATATATATATGGAACGCCTGCTAGCCTTTGTTGTTCTTCTCGGCCTCCTTGACGAAGAGAGGGGAACACTTTGGCATATATTTAAGGAGCATTTAATAACAACTCTATAGAGTTTTGTACATGTCCCCTTGCAACTACCCTCCAAACCTTTCCAGTGAAAATTCTTTATTTTTTTTTATATTATATATAGATATCGTTTTAAAACAATTTGATTAATTGACTGTGTACTTCAGGTAGACGAATCGGAAAAGGAGAAGGCTATGCTGATATGGAATTCGCAATGATGGCTACAATGGGAGCTGTAAATTCCAAAACTATTGTCGTAACTACTGTTCACGATTGTCAAGTCTTGGATTCAATACCTGAAGATTTATTTGGGGAGCATGACCTTCCTGTCGACATTATTGTAACGCCCACAAAAGTCATTCGGTGTGAACCACCTTTACCCAAACCTGACCATATCATATGGTCATTGCTTAGTACAAAAAAGATTAATGAAATACCTATACTTAGAGTGTTGAAGTCTATTGAAGAGAGAAAGAGTAGCTCTTGAGACTGGCTATTGTTTTCTGTAACTCAATTGCTTTATTTAAAAATTGAATGAATCAAAGTTACAAATGCCAGAAGATCAGCAACAGTAACCAGTCTAGGGCAGTGGCGGCCCATGGTCAAAAACGTTAGTGCAGCCGAAATCATGCGACTTCCCCCCCCCCCCCCCCTACTTTCCACAACTATACATAAACAGACATTCTTAAATATTTATTACTCAAATCACAGTTTCCTTTAAATATTTTTATAAAATGATAACATGCGAAAAAAATAGAAAACACTTATTTTTTGAAAATTAATTCAATCCTTTCTTTTAAACTTGCGAATCGGTCAATTTTAATATTAACTTAAGGAACGAAACAATAACACAGGTGTAAACTTATCACAAAAACTATTTCTGTTGCACAGATTTTTGAAAATTCTCGGTTCCCGTCCATCCCCACGATTCATACGCAAGCCAATCAGTTTATCGAGTTCCCAAGTACAGCCCGAAGTCAGAAAATTAATTTCGGGCTGAATCTCGTCATGAAGGCAGTGCATCAGCATGGAGTACTGTCTCCGTACAACGTTAGAGGTTGTTATGGCAACGATGCAGCTGATTCCTGACTTTGCTTTGTGGCTGCAGTTTTGATTGAATGGAGGTTTTTTCCGGTTTTTTTTTTACTTTCCGTGTTTTGTTTTTTTACTTACCGTAGAAATTTTATCTTCATTTTCAATTCTAATCTTGATTTAAGAAAATTAGTAAACTGTCTGATTTTAAATAAATTTAGACTAATCAATTTAGGTGCAGCCCGGCTGTACTTGCTGTACCACACGAGCCGCCACATGGTCTCAGGACTAGTTACTGTTTTTTCTGACTTAAAATTTTATTTAAAAGTTCAATAAATCAGTTATTCCAGCCAAAATAGATGAAATCCCATTATTGCGTCTGTAATTTGTTTATCCTTTTCAGTTCAAATATACCCAATTTAAGCAACATTGGACTTGGGATTTTCAAGCTTGGTTACCAGTATATTTCAAATGGTTAGAGAAGGTAAGTGCATGTAAAATATTTTGAGGTTCAAATGTTCTTCGTGTAGGAGTTGGATGTGTAATAGCCTTATAATTTTAAAACGGAGTTAGTCTGATGGCATTCATTATATTTTCAATTTTAACATGTATATGCCCTACAAACTTTTGTAGATTTTAACCATTTTTCAAGGTTCTAATATTAGTTTATAAAAGCAATTTAAAATTTTTTAAAATATACATTGTTGAATTTTCTCTTTTATGAAATGTTTGTAAAAAAAGCTTTTGTGTGCTAGAATGCCCCATGTATTTTTTTTTTCCGATTGATGCATGTGTTTGTATATAATTAAATATAGTATTTAAACAATAAGTTTAAAAAAGAGTTATTTTTCATATTTCATACATTCAAATACACCATTTGAAATGTTACATAAAATAATTTATGCAAATTTTTTAGAACAAATTATAAGGATGTCTATTAATATTCAAAATACTTTTTTAAAAAATTCTGTTTATGTATATGTAAAGATAAATGTTTCTTCTTTACGACGAACATATAATCATAAAAAATATTTTTTTTTAAATATCCAGCAGAACTTGGTAAATAGCTCATTCTAAATACATGTATTTTTAAATTAAGTGTCTGACTATAAGTTTACCTTTTAAAATGTTTAATTTGTTTTACAATACACTCAAGCACTGCTTAAGATACTTTCAGGAATTTTCTAATGACTTCTTGAATTCTGTTTCAAAATTAAACACAATGACTCAAACATGTAGTTTAAAAAATATTTTATTTATAACAAAATTGCATTAAAAATGTGTTAACAAACTACTTTAAAAATATATTAACAAATTACATAACTATGTGATTTGTCAAGAAAATAAATATTTCAGAAAATATATTTATAATAGTATATATAAAAATAGTTACAGAAATGTAGATTTCAAATTGTAGTAAACATCTCTATATCTTTAAACTTGGAATGTAACATTGCTCTTAGATAATACACTATCCTTAAGATAAGTTATATTTACTTAACTTTCTTAGTATAAAAAAATTAGAAAATGGTGAATTCCGGCAGTAACGGAAGGCCAGTTTGTACAACAAGTTATGGTTACAATTAAAAATATATTTTTTATTTCAAATAACTGAAAGGCAGACTTTTATACACTTTACTTTATTTTATAAAAAATGCAAAATCTAGAATTTAGCAATTAATAACTT
This sequence comes from Troglohyphantes excavatus, assembly GCA_963932185.1. Lineage (NCBI taxonomy): Eukaryota > Metazoa > Arthropoda > Arachnida > Araneae > Linyphiidae > Troglohyphantes > Troglohyphantes excavatus. The sequence continues at coordinate 31,190,122 of OZ010671.1, read as the reverse complement.
TTTTTTTAATTTTAGTAATGGTAACGGAAGGACGTTTTTTGGAAGTGGTATACGACACTTGCATCTTTTTACTAAAAGTTCAGCTAAACCGTAAAAGAAAAAAATCTAGAAAAATTAGAACACTTAAAGGATAGTTGAATTATTATAAATTGCAGTATAGTTTTTAAAAATTATTATATTAGGCCCAAAAATATGAATTTTTTTTAGGTAACGGAAGGACAAAAATTCCAAAGTTGCAAAACTTGATTATTTTACAACAATTTACTCAATAATATTTTTTTAAATAGAATAATAAGTGTTAAATACCGTTTATTCAGCTAATATGACATTTTCAAATTTAATTCCCCAACAAATTCTGTTTCTAGAGCTATTTGTTAAAATTTATGACTTATCCAATTTCTGGTTATTTTATTTGAGTCAATTCCAGCAGTTATCTTCTTTCTCAGGAAATATAAAATTCATTCAGTTATTCATTATTTTGTTTTCTTAAACATAGTATTTCTACAACAACATTACTGGGTGAAGCACTTGCCCAACATAATTATTTTTTATTCTTGTCTTTCAACTAACTAAAAGTCTCCAACTGCTAATGCATTGTTTGACCCATGTGCCTGCTCTGCATCTTTTATATTTGATTATTTTTCTTTGAATATCTTTCTTTCTGTAGAACTAGAGTACTCACAATACTAAATAATATATTTTGAAATTGTTTTTAAATGATAGATTTTGTGCGTGTCAGGAAGAGGATGGATATTGTTCCATCTTTCTTGAGAGAATTAATTATTCTATTTGATGGAGATAATTATTTTATCTGATGGAAATAATTGTTTTATCTGATGGGGCAATAGTGATCAATTTGCCATTGATCACTTCGGACATTTACAATACCTTTGCTATGATAGTGGCAAAAATGCTTGAATGTAGCCATGATGTTACTGATCAAACATGAATATTAAGTTAGTTGTTGAATGTTAAATCAACTTGTACAACTACACTATCATATTCACCACTTCTTTGAATTCTTCAAAGAATTTGTGTTGATGTCTTTTAATAAAATATGCTTGAAATATTTGCAAATTTGTTTTTCAAGAACATAAAGGCACTTTTTAAATGACCCTTGTATCTTTTTTTTATGGCTTTCTGATTGTCTTTGTTCCATTAATCTAATTTTAAATGTGCTAAATTTTGTTCATTGGTATTTACATATTTGGTAATAAAACAATTTAGACAAACTTTAAGTAGAAGATCTCTTTGTAACAAAACAAACTGGGGTCTAAACTTGCAAACTTTTGATAGTGATACATTAATATCAATATTTTGCTGAAATTATGCATGCACTTCACTTAACGTTATCATAAGAAATCGCTTTTAAACACTCTTTTTTTCCCATTTTGTGGCTTTATTGTAGAAACAACCCATTAAGTGAATAAATAAAGAAGTACCAGTTTTAATTGAAACTCAATGTATTTGTGACATACTTATTGAATTAACAGGGGAGTGTGTTAAGAAAGAACATAATTATTATGTATATATATAATATTTATATGTGTTTGAATTTCAATAATAACTGAAAATTCGTTTGTTTAATTGTGGAGATCCTAAAAGTCGGGTCAAAATCACCTTATACAAAAATGTCCTTCCGTTACCATTAAAAATCATCTCAATTAAAAACAGAATAAAGTTTTAACTGTTTCTAAATAACAAGTGTCATAAGTCTGCTTTGTACAAAAATTCATTAAGTTGTAGACCCAATGGTTTCTTAGTGAGGTGGTTGAAATATAGTATTTTGTAACGGAAGGACAAGTATGGTTTGACATATTAAAACATTAATTTCAAGGTTAAAAAATAATTTTTTGCAAAAAAAAAATAATACCAGACTCCCCCGTGATGACCCCGTATACTACATGAATAAAGTATAAAAGTTAACCTATTTATTTTACTTTGATAAGAGATTTTAGTCGAGTTATAGTATGTAACAAAATGTAGATTTTTAGCACTGCAAAAACAAAGTAAAGAAGTTACTTTAACCTTGATTTTATAAAAGTCATTGCGTTAATTTAAAAAAAATTTAAGATTCAAAAAGTTCATATATTTCTGTTAAAAATGGTATATGACAAATGACTCAACATTAAATTTTAAGTGCCATGGCAACATTTTCCCGGAATTCACCAAATTTTACATTTTATGTTTCATTGCATATCAATAATAAACTGCATTTTAAAATACAAAAATAATTAAGGTAAAAAATCATAAATACAATGTAAGAAAATAGCTCTTTCAATAGCTCCTCAATTCATTTGTGTATTTTAAAACTAAAATCAGATATGTTACTAATTTTCTTAAATGAAGATTAGAAATGAAAAATGAAATTTCTACGGTAGTAAACAAAATCTCCGATAAAGAGCAAGCCTCTTACCGTAATGCACAATTCAGAAAGGAAAAAACTCTATTCAATCAAAACTGCAGCCAAAATTTGAAATTGGAGATTCCCCCCCCCCCCCCCCCCCCCCCCCCCACCACCATGCTAATACACTGCATTTGTGAGAAGGTACAGCCGAAATGAATTTTCTTGTTTTAGCTGCACTTGAGATTTAATAAGCTGATTGGCTCGCGCGTGAAACTCTAGGATGGGTGTGTGATACGAGAATATCTCCAAACAGAAATGCTTTTCGTGATAAATTTACTGTTTTCTGTTGTTTCAGGATCATTATGGTCCTGCTGTAGTTTCATTATTTAAGTTAATATTAAAATTGACCGATTCGCATGTTTAAAAGAAAGGAGGATTGCTTTAATTTTCAAATAATAAGTGTTTTATATTTTTTTCGCATGTTATTATTTCATAAAAATGTAAAGGAAACTTTGATTTGAGTAGTAAATAATAATTTCCGTCCATGTATAGGTTGTGGAAAATAGAGGGGGAGAGGGATTCACATGATTTCGGCAGCACTAACATTCATTTTCGACCACGGGCCGCCACTAACTCATTTATGCTCTTAATGTCTTCATTTACAACACAATTGCGTTTTCATTTTTAACATTACGTAACTCATTCATCCTTTAGGGTCTAGTACACTTTTTTTTTTTTTTTTAAAGTTTGCAGATATCATTATAATTTTTTTCCCCTTATGTGTGCAAAAAACATGTTAACAAAATCACATAATCAAACATTTTTTTTTTAAATAATATATATATATATATATATGTATAAAACAAAAAAGTTTCAAGACACTATTGGCACAATTTTGTAAAGGAATAATCATCTTTTGCAGCTTACGTTGTTTTGATTCCTTTCTAAGAATGCTATGAAATCGGTGACAGTCATCAACAAAGTTCTGGGTTCCAGTGTCAAATCAATGCAAAAATCCCATGTAAAACAAAATTAGAACAATATAGTTTTAGAGAGACAGTAACTTTGTATTGTTTTCAATTAAAAGATAATCAACTAAAATGAAAAACTGAAAATACTGGTAAACTAAAACATAAAAAATCTTTGACAAAATTTTAAATTTGCATACAAGTTAACACCAGACCACATATATATTGTATATTTATTCTTTAACTTTAACGATATAACTTAGTATCGAAGGACGAACATGATGGCCTAATAGAAATACATAAACCTGCTAGACAATTTTTTTTTTATTGATGATAGAAGCTAACCTTTACATTTTTATGAATGTACAATATCCTGGACATTTATTAACCATTAAAAAATACTTATGGGTCATTCCATGTCAAATCAACACACTTTTAATAAAAAAATTTAACCTCACCATCTCGGATTTTGTTCAAATTTGGCACATGAGTAGCCTACATTTTGACTAAAAAAATACAAAATTTTATTCAAATATATCAACCCGTTTGGAAAATACGGCTATCTAAAGTTTATGAAAAACACCAAAAATCTCAAGACTTGCATATGTGTAACTTTCCATAGCAGCTTTCCTTATTATGCTAGAAAGGTGGGTGAGGTATCATTTTTCAGCATTTTTTATGGCCTTTCTTATGATATGAAACACAATAGTGGTTTGAAAAGAAAAAATATTAAAATTTTTAAATGAAATTTTAAATTCTGAAAAAAGCGTATTTTTAAAAAAATTTAGAAAATAGTTTTTACTAACGCTAAATTATATGCAAAGTTTCAGAGTGGGCAGATAAAGGGTTCATAGGTAAAATAATTGAAAACCAAAGCGGTTTTCATAAAAATTCGGACCATATAATAAATAAATAGCAACAAAAGCATAAGACATTAATTTTTTTTAAAAAAAAATTAAAATAAGAAAAATAACTCGGACATACTTGATATTGTATGTGTTCAATTGTAGTTGATAAATGCTTCATTTGTTTTTAAAGTGTCATTTTCAGATAACACATAAATTCTTCCAGTGTACAGGATTTACTATACACACATAATCTGTCAGAGGCATCCAAAACACATTTGGCTTATGTGGACATGAAAATGATCGGAATAGTCCAGCTGGATGAAGAAATGTTACTTTTAGTTCATCAAGTTCTTCATTTCTCTCACGAACATAAGCTAGCCACCAGTTCTTGTCATATACAATAGTGATATAACTATTAACATCTGTTAATTTAAGTTTCTATGGTGATCTTACAATTACTTGTGATGATTGTGTAGCTTCAGAAAATGTTTTCACAATTAATTTCGATATGTTTAAGTCAATAGGTATAAAGGCATGATATTGTTAAATCTCTTGGATGGTAATTGCATGGTTGAAATGATCGTTAAAGAATGTTTCTGACTGTACTTAATCCTCCTGCGTTGTAAAAGTGAAATTAATACCAGAAATATTTTCTACTGCTCATTCATAAAGTTGGCGAGTGCTTAAGATTAGATTTCGTTGGGTCGCTGCAATCTAGCTCTAGCTGCTGATTTCTTAACCACCATCTCCATCACAAGGCCCTTTTCCATGTGATGTTGCTGAAAAATGACATTTGGCCTCAATATTGAAATATTGCTTGTGAAAACACAAGTTGGTGAAATTTTTCTTATTTTTATATTGTGCAGCACACCCAGCAGAAAAGTAAAATATCTCACGGTGAATTTTTTCAAACTTTGCAGTCAAAAAGGAAATAAGTTTTCTTTGAAAGGTGTAAACTACAACTGTGTTGTGTGTTCTAGGCAATCAGAAATTGCAACGTAACTTAAATGTTTTAATTTTGTTTTTCCTTTATGACAGTGTTCACTCTAGGCGCTTTTTGAAGGGCGGTCCGCCCTGCCTGCCCTTTTTTCATCTCGATAGCGCCCTCACGCCCCTTTTTCAAAAATGCCGCCCTCTTTCGAAAGAAAATCCGCCCCTTTTTAGTCAAGTACAAGCATCCTTGCTTTTCTAGCTGTCTTTAAAAGAGGCATCGATTAAATTTTTTTTGTGTGTAAATTGGAATTAAGTTAATTATGACAGTAGAAAACAAACTTCTTTTTAACTAAGCGTGTTGTGAAATCGCGATAATTCCGAGCATGGGGCATTGCACGAATCCTATTGGTTGCCTCTAAGATGGTTTGGGGCGAGATTACAAGATCAGACATTTTATTACCAAATTTTGAATTTTAGTAGCCTTTTCATCAATTTTGTAAGGGGCCTATTCGGACTACTTACCGATTTGGTTTTTAGCGAAAACATTAATTTTAAAATGTCAAATTTTGGATTTCAAGTAGTATTTCCACAAAGTGACATCAATTTTGTACTGTTCTTTCCTTCGAATAAAGCCCCGAATGCAATAAATCGGAATGTTTTCTTGTTTGGTCACGTGTCCGATGTGTCAACGGGTGGCCATGCCCACCCCAATTTTTTTTTAAAGTGTCCTTTTAAAAACAAGAAGTGCCTTTCCAAAAACGAGGTGCCCTTTTTCTGCCAACAGCGCCCTGCCCCTTTTTATTTCTAAAGTGAACACTGCTTTATGATATATCACAAAAGGGTAAATTGTGGCTTGTCCACTATGTCAATGGTAGCACTTTGACTCATCTTGAACAACCATACTATAGTTTTCTGAAAATTCAACTAACCCAGATGAGCTTGATCGAAAAGAAATTGCTCACACTTTGTGTAAAAGATTATGTAATATTGATCTGATTGGGTATAAAATATTTGGGTATAAAATAGACAACTTTTTATATCAATTTTTTTTTGCAATCAAGAATAATAACCTTAAGATTTTTTTTGTATTAAATATATACATATCAAATAATATATTTACCAAGTTACAGCAAAATAAAAAGAAGTGAGCCATTTTTTTATGGTCCCTCAAACTGGACCAATTTTTAAAGGTGTTTAGATATTAAATATGTTTTTTTTGTTTATTGTTCTTCAATTTGGTACTAATTTTGTTGAATTTGAGCCTCTGGTTCTTATATTACAAGCACTTATAGACATTGCAGTAAATCCAAGATGGCCGCCTTTTGAGAAAAATGGCTGATTTTCAAATGGCTATAACTCGGCTCCTTTTCAATGAAATTTATAAACATTTGAGATTTGACGGTTTGATTGTGATATTTAACAGTGGTATAAATTTCAAAAAAATCCATGACTATGGAGCAGCAAATTTATTCTCAAATGGGTGTTTTCGTATGGAATGATCCTAAGTAGTATTAATACTATATCATATTTTTTTTAAAAATTCAAAGCGCGATTAAAAGCACATACTAATGACTTTTTACTTATAACTTATACTTTTTTACGTATGACTTTTTACTTATACTTATAATTAAAGTATTTTTTCTCCAAAATTGGTAAAAACCTGCTTGTGCCTAATACCAAAATCGTAGTAATACCTTATAACACACTGAGAAAAGTGGTAAGAGCGCATAATTTTCAGACCGCTATAGCTCCAAACAGGGACAAGCAAAAAACAATATCAAGGTTCCAGAGGAAATTCCTGATAATTACATTTTCATCTAGTTTTTTCAGTATGATAGAAACAATGTTATTTCATAACAATTAATAACAGGATAATCCATTATATATTGAGCTTTTCATATAATTTTACAAGTTTGCAATGTTAACAATTTGATTGTTCTTCAAAATTAAACTTCTAAGACATTTTTTGTATTATTCTACATGGGAATATTATGGTTTATTTTCCTCATTGTTTACCTCCCCAGCTTTTTAAACATTGGATTTATTTTTAATGGAGGACCATATAATTAACAGTAACCAAGATAATATTTTATTTAGTCAATATGTGATCGAAAGTCTATGTAATCCCTAAGGATCATATAAGAGATGGGATGAATATTTGGTATTAAGGCCCATATACCGAATATTCAGTTAGGCCGAATACTTCTGATATTTATTAAGGCCCATATACCGAATATTCAGTTAGGCCGAATACTTCTGATATTCAGTCAATATCATAGAAGTAGGCCCAGGATTTGGAAAAAAGTCAAGATTAAAAAAATTATTTACTTGTTTTTATTCTTACTTTTTTTTCAAGCTTTCATTCAGTAGACACTATGCTGGCATAGTCTTCCCATCGTGGACACGTCTTGATTTTATCAATAGTTTTCTTTAGATTTCCAGGGTAATTAGCATATCTCCCATTCATTACATTCATGAAGTTCTCAAGATCCGTACCGATTTCATCCGTTACTTTCAAGATGCAGTCAATAATATCGCCATCCTTTATAAGCTGCAGCATATATTTAACCAGTTCACGTGGTAGATCTTCCTTGTCCAAAAGAAAACCTAAGGATTCTAGAAGTGGATCTCCATGAGCCAAGACATTTCGTACGCAGATACCTTGAAGTAAGTTGTTGCTCTTGCGCCACAACTTTGTTAGATGCTGCCATACTTCAGGTTTCATATCAACAATCTGGTCTGCTTCAGGCTTCATAACGTTCATACAATCTAAGAGGATCATATCAACTGCAATTTGAACTTCAAGATCACTCATATATGTTTGCATAATTCTCTCTTCAATGTACAATAGCGTTTTCTGAATTTTGCTTATTTTCCACAATGGCTTTATATCTTCATTTCCATCCACTAAAATATCTTTCAAGTGTTTAATTCGACTCTGAAGAAATTGTAATCTATTTTCTGAGCTTGTCTGATTTTTGCATTTGACTTTTTTATAAAGAAGTGACTTGATGCATTCAGAAAGCTTTAGCTTTTCACATAGCAATGTATATTCATCCTTGCTTATTTCACATTTATCTATCACTTGCATGAGCCTTTCGTAATAATCTTTAACTTTATCGATAATGGCTCGGCAATTCATAGGGTTTGATGAATAATTATTTAAAATAAAATTTTCATCCGTCTTTCTCAAATGAAGGTTCTTAAGATGATCAATGTTAAATTGGGTTTGAGGTGTAGTAGTAGCTGCCAGATATGCAGTAATCCATAGCTTTGACTTATAAATTGTCTTAAAACATGGAGAAACACTTTCTAAAATTATCTTCTTTTCTTCAGAATTCAGAAATATAGTGCCACTAAGTTTTATTATATTACTAAAATTAAGTTGTGTGCTTATAGAAGTACTACCAAAATTTTTTTCCAAAAGTCGGTTAACAAAAATTGAATAGCTTAAAAGAATGGCATTTACTTCTCTAATCAAGCTTTCAGGATGTTGACTAGAACTTATATTCATAAAAAGGGACTGTCTTCGATCTAAAAGTTCTGAAAATTCTTTTTTAAGATGATTTGATAACTCCTTGTATAAAATATGTTGTAATAAATATTCATAGCACCAAAAGTAATCTTCAACTTTTGCTACCTTAATTTGAAGACTATCGCACTCTTTGATTTGATTTTCTGAATTTGAGCTTTTAATTTTGCTTTTATTTTTACCAAATACAAATGTGTTCATTTGTTCTTTGGCATTTTTAAATATATTTAGAAAGAGGAAATTGTAAATATTATAAAATACTTGTGCCACCTTAATTCGAAGACTATCACACTCTTTGATTGGATTTCCTGAATTTGACTTTATAATATTCCTTTTATTTTTACCAAATTCCAATTCTTTTATTTGTTTTTCGGCATTTTCAAATATATTTTGAAAGAGAAATTTATAAATACCATACTTTGATAGCAATATTATTTCTTGATCATTACAATTATGCATACTCTGATTGCTTAGTGATTCACAAAATTCCCTACTGTACGTTTTCCATGTTATTTTAAACTCGCTTAAAAGATTGCTGTTCACTTCATCAATAGGTAGTGATAAAAATTCCATAATTTGTGGTATGTCATTTTCCTTAAGCTTCATTTCTTCCATTTGATGCGCTGCATCAAGAACGGTCTGGTTATTGTATTGATCTGAATAAAAAGCTTGAGTGCAGAATATAGGCTGTAAAAGTTCTTTTATAAGTTTTAGTTCCCTTTGAATTTGGACAAATAATTCTACATCTTCTTCTGCACGAATTCTAAATATTGATGATTTATCTGAATGAGTTATTTTATTGCGGAATTTCCTTAAACACTCTACGAGCTTGTACGGCAATACGAATCTCAATACTTTTCTAATAGACCTGACATCATTATCGCTAAGAGATTCTCCAAGTACATAAAGGCATCTTTCGATAATTAATACAGATTTTATATCCGTAACTCTAACTTCGATCGCTGCATTCAAATAATGCTTTATTTTATACATAACAAACGCTGCATGTATCTCAGGAACATTTACTAAAGTTGCTACTTCATTTCTTGGCAACCATTCTACCACGTTATTTTTGGTGAGTTTTTCCTTTGTAAGGCATTCTTTAAAAGATTTCAATTCTTTTTTGAGAAACACCCGCATTTGGAAGACAGTCACCTTATACAACAACTGTGTTTTGGGATGTTCTGTCTGAAATTGTTTAAAATAAGCCTTTCTATGAAGGAACGAAAGGAAATTGGATTCTATTTGTGAATATTTCTGGTCAGATAGTGTCATTTTTTCTTTCAAGAGAAACATGTTATCGAAAAAGAAAAGAGCAGCGAAGAAATCCAACTTATTAAAGTAATCTTCGTATTTCAGATACTCGGCAAGTCCATCGTTTTCAAAATCTTTAACTGTTATTCCATCAAAAAAATCACCATACGAACTCAAAATAGCCAATATAATATTTTTTCTATGTTTAGCATCCTTGAATTTCAATTTCCACGTATACTCATTCGATATATCCTTAACTGCATTAGAATCTTGAATTGATTGCATTTCGAATTCATTATTAACTTTAAGCAGATTTTCGCAAACAATAATCAGAAATTGATTAAAATTATCCAGTTCTTTAAGCCATTTTAGTTTTATTTCAGTTTCAGGAACACAACCGGAATCTAATTTTATATATATTTTTTTAAAGTGAATTTTCAATTGACGTAAATTTATTAAAATTTCAGGATTAGGAGAGCGAACTGAGCCACATCGTAAAGTAAAGTCATTAGCAACCATGTTAGCAGCATATTCATGCAAAATATAAAGCGTTCTGGGGTCATTCAATGAAAAGCAGTAAAACAAGGCTGACTTGCCATCTTCGTCCTGAACTTGAGGGTCTGATTTTAAGCCAGCATCGTTCAATTTTATTAGTGTATATTGAGATTTGTATACTTTAGATACACAATCATTTTGAGAAAATTTCAATGCAAGCAATGGGAAGTTGTTAGCATTCGGACAATCAGAGATTTTGCTAATAATCGTGCTTATATCAGCCGACTCCAAATCAGCATTTTCTAAAATAAATTTTAAGGCTGATTTCTGTTTGAGCAAACCAAATTCTTTTGGCATTCCGAAAGAAAAAGAAATTTCGTTTCTTTCAGATTTCTTTCTCTTCAGAATTTTGCTAAAAATAAATATCACATCATCACAATAATCATCACTATTTCGAAATGCTTCAATATTTTTACAATTTAACATCCACTCATCGCTCATTAAAATTATGTTGCATGACAACAGATTTGAAGCTGCTTGAATACTATTTCTATAAGTCAAAGGATTGCATTGTCTGTCACACATTCTTTCTACTTTTTCCCGAAATATTTCTACTGATGCCATTAATTGCTTGTTGCGAAAGCAAGTGTTTCTATGAAGAAACGGATTATAGCATGCGATATTTTTTTTCATACATTTCCCTACTTTTTCGGCTCCAATGCTTGCCAGTCTTTTAGAGAGGATTTTATCCGATGGAGCAGAATAACAATAAGCCAAAACGATCGTCCATACGACATCGTTTACAGGAACAGGAATTTCCCACACATCAGGAATGTCCCACACATCATTCCTGTGAAAATATGAATATTCTGGTGTGAAATATTGTCGTATGTCATGTAAAATCGGACATGGCGAGTAGTTTCTCACATTTTTAAGCATTTTTTCAAACTGTCGAATTAAAATTAGGAAGAATATAAGACTTAGTAATAACAAAATCGTAAAAATAAATAATTCGATGGAGGATTGCAACATACTTGTTAAGAGCATAATAATTAAATACGGCTTAATAACAAAACTATTAAAGGAATCGATATGAAGGAGGATTACAGCAACTGAACAAGGAAGTAACACGTGTAAATTATCCTACAAATGAAGGTAATAGATTTGTTTATCTAATCCTTAGGAATAGCGAAACTAAAATGCTTATTATTTTTGAATCGAGATATGTAACAAAATTGAAAAAGATTACTGTAACACTAAAAATACACCATTTTCTTTGCATAAATACTGCGCACGTTGCTGCAATTTTTTACAGCTCGTTCTTTAAACACAATTTACAGCTGTTTCCGAAAAATTCTTAGAAGTTGTCTTGGTTTAGCGAAGGTTTAAGGCGGTTTAATTCCTCTGGAAGCGGGAAGGGTGGTTGAACCACTAGCATCTCCATGTAGGCTCGCCTGTGTGAGGAAAAGCATCTTGGCGCGATAATTGTTTGGCGGGGAAAGGATAAATTGCCAAATGTTGCAACCTTGTATGTCATTTATTCCCTTCCCCGGGAGATTCAAGCTTACAGCATATGGTTGTTTAAATTGATGTTTTTTTTAATGATATTCAACTGTTTGGCGTAGATGTGTGGAGGGAGGGGGAAATTTTCTGCTTATTAATGAGGAAAGAGTGGGCGCTCGAAATAAAGTGTAGTATTTATTTCAAAAATAGTCTTATAAAACATTAAAAATTTAAACTAATAAACAAAGTATAACTTTAATATTTTGTAATTAAGTATTCTGTAGAAAAAAAATTAAGAATAAGAAACAGAAAAAAGCAAGTAATTTATGGAAGATAAATAAATGCAGCAAAGTAAATTTTCTTTTATATTAATTAAAGTTCTAACAAAGTGAAAGTTGTAAGTTTTTTTATAATAATAATATAAGGTTTGAAATACATAACGAATGTTTATAAAGAAATTAAGAATTTGTATTTTTTATTCATAAGCATTCATTTTCATAATTAATAACTCTCATTTTCTGTAATTATAAGCAAACTAAATTTATATTCTTTTAATATAATATGTAGAAAAAATAGTTTCATTTTAAATTTAGGTGTACGCAGTGAGAATGGTATAACAATATATTGCAACCTGCAGTTTTAAATACTTAATTTTGAGAATATTTACATTTATTTCTTTTTGCAATGCTTAGCATTTTTATAATACAGATAAAAGTGTGCACTTGTATGATATTGTATATTAACTGTACAATTTTTTTCTGCTTAATTAAGTGAAAATCATACAAGTTTATATTATAAGAAGTTACTGTTATATGAAGTATATATAAAGATCAGGGACCGCAGAGCTCCTATTTTCTCCTATTTTCCTATTTTTTTTTTAAATTGCTCCTTTTTTTCCTATTTTTCCTTTTTTTTTCCTATTTTTTAGACATTTCTCACCGAAGTTATAAAGTGGCGCGCAGATTCGAGTTTTTCCGATGAACGGAATTTTTTTTTATGAAGCTACGTATACAAAGGAAACAACTGCAAACTTTTTCGCCATTACCAAGGCTCAGTTTCTCATCTCTCGAGCGTCAGGGTTGGTACTTTTCTGGGTTTAACCCGGAATACTAATTTTGTTAAAATTTTTCGATACCTGAAATTTCCGGTGTTTTAAAAGTTTTGGAATGCGGAAATCTAGATTTTTTTAAACTAACAATTTTGCCAAAATTGCAATTTTAAATACATTTTCTAAAATTTCAAATATTTACAGAATCATATGCTACGATGCCGTGCTTTTGATCGCTCCACTCTTGTGTAAATATCAGACGTGGTACAATTCCACGGAAGCGCGGAATTCTGTTTTTTCAGTCCACGGATGCGCTGAATACTGTGCTTCAAGTCCACGGAAGCGCGGACATAAACATAATTCCGCGGAATTATGTTTTTTCAGACTTTAATTTTATCATCGCTGGAATTGATGCATATTTGCTTTAAAATTTCGGTATGTCTTTGTAATGGGTCGTGACTCTGAGATCCATGAGAAATTTTTTGAAGAATTATATCCACAGAGAAAGGAAAAACCGAAAGCGCAAAAAGGTTGTGTTCGAATGCACCTCGGAAACCTGTTTGTAATGAGAGTTCTGAGAAAGCTCAGATGTTTCTTTCAGGGGTGCTAATTTTCCAAATCCTAACCCAGAATTCCTGGTTTTTAAAAAATATTTGTAGAAATATAAGGTACGTATTGCGCCAGGGGCGGCTCAAGGTGAATTTTGCTCATGGGCAAGAAGATATTTCGGCGCCCCCCCCCCCCCCCCTTCTAACCCCATCCCCAGGGGGGGCTGTTATGCAAACCTTTTTTTTAATAGTATGTGGATAAAAATTATCAACAATTGCATGATTTGACAGAAAACATTAACAATTTAGTAAAATTGGTTTGATTAATAGAAATAATGATCACTAAAATGAAAATTAATTAAAAAAAACAGTTTTGCAATAGATAGCAAATCAACATAAAAACTATTTTTATTAGTAATATCTAAAAAAAATGTAGTAAATGACTTATTAAACAGGGAAAAAGGTAGTTATTAAAATTTCTATGGGACTCGCCACTTCTCTTGATGCATTTTTCTGAGTATGAACGACTTGAATGTTATCTTGAATGTTATTATGTTTCACATTTTCCATATTTGCCAGAGACTTTTTTAAATAAAAAAAAATGCGGAGAAAGGGAAATGTGATTTTTTCCCTTTATTGGACAGTACTTATATCACAGACCGAATACGGATTCAACACCACCCACTATGAGAAGGGGTGTAATTCCCCCCTCGGTTCTCCACCGACCTGATGACCTCTCCCAGCAGTGCCATAAATTAGACACTTGATATGCGGCTGGCGGGCGGGCATCAGCATTTTCTTGTTGAAAAGTCTATTTATCGCTCTTTCTGTTTGGTGTGCTCTTTAAAAGATTGATGATTTTCCTGAGAGAGAAGACCCCTTTTCGAATGATGTTTCGAATGCTTGTTATCTCTATCGAGTATTTTATTACCCCTTACCCAGATTCAATTGCGTTTCGTATTACAACGGAGTCTGGAGAATTTACATCTACCTCTGGGCTTAGCTTACGCACAAGATGTTTCTTACCCTAATCCACTCCCAAGAAATGTCACCCGTGGTGAAGTTAGGAATTTCTTTGTTGTCATTTCTTATTTAGTGCTTTACGAATGCTCAAAAAATGAATAACTTTATAACAAATATGTTTTATCCCATATTTCATTAACAATTCCCGATTTACACGATCACTTGTTCATTTAGTGTTACCGATAATCCATCAATCAATTAATCTTTCTCCTATATTATTATTGTATTTACAGTTTAATTTTAAGGTTGTACGCCTTCTATAAAATATATATCGGAATATCGTACACTACGATATTCCAAAATGCAATGCATTAGTAATATCTACCATTAAATTAAAATTATATTCACCTGGTCTTAAATAATAAATTAAAACCAAAACACGGAGAATTATAGTGTTTGATAAATATATATATAAATGTTTTAGATAATATATTCAAGATTTTTTATTCATAATTGCTTTAAACAGTAGTACTAGTAATTACCGTGAACAGACCAAAAAGCAGAAAAAATCCATATGCATTGATTTTAATGACTTCATGGAGCATTCAGCGAAATTTGAAGAAGAAAAAATGAATAACGCGTTTGGTCGTGACTGCGTAACAAACAAGTTTATAAACAGATGAAATGCAGAAAGGTCGAGTTAAAGGTTAGTTAAGAAATCTACCCTTGTATTTTTATACCCATTTGCTTAATAAGTAGGATTTCTTTAAGATGTAGACAAATTATATTTTATCTGCAAATTTTGTTAGAAAAAAAAAGCGTGTGACTTGGTGTCATTTTTATTCATTAAAATTATTATGCATAGTATTTTAAATGCGATAATTTTGTTAATTTTATCTGTATAAAAATATCAACGTAAATTTAACTAGCTCAGGTGGATGTGTATTTAAATAAATGAATATTGTCAATACAAACAAAAATTGCACAATGTCTTTTAAAATTCTTTTTTGCCGGCATACAGATATATTTACTAAACACTAGGCAACGAAAATATAATATTTAAAATAGTACATTACAAAAAGAGAACTTTGATATTTTTATACAGATAAAATTGAAGCATATAATTATTCCAATCTTAGAATTTGACAACATTAAATATTTAAAATTGATCAAAAAATATTGCAGCAGAACTTAACCCTTCATTTTAACAACATTTAAAAAAATAGCTCGTATTATACCAAGTGCCTAAGTAAAGTGTAACTAGTAAAATGCACTTGTAAAACACAATTATTAAAAAATGAAAAATAAATAATATAATATTTATTACCTTTCCTTGAAAGCGTGAAATTAAGTAAATTATCTTATTTTGAAATCCGAATTTATTATTGGTATAACTTGCAACAAAACATCCATTCTTTTTTTTTCTCTGTAATATTTTTTCAAACTAATTTTTATTGCTAACAAACATGGCTTGATTTTTTTTAATTGACAGCATCGTCAAGGGAGCCCTATTTCTTAAAACAATAATGTCGAAAACACAATTTTTTTTTCTCCCATGCATATTAAGAGATTACTATACAACTCAAAAATAAAATGTATTAAAGGTTTAGCATAAATTTCAAGTATAGATTATTTTTATAATGGCCCAGCTAAAATACATTTGGGGTCTCTAAAACAAGAAACTTCATATACCTTACTTTCCGTAAGGTATATGAAGTTCAGCTCCTGCTAAAAAACGCGTTGCAAGCTTTCCTAGAGAAAAATCCCCATCCGGCCTTGAGGACATATTTGTTTGGATGTGAGGGCACTGGTGAGGGGTTGTTTTCAGGGGGTTGGGAAGTTGTGAAAGGTTAGAGAATATTTATGAGTGGGGTCTTTTCGACTGCTCATTAAAACATTTGCGAACTCTGTTTATCGCCCACCGGACCAAAGAATATACACCACAGATGAGTCGACCACAGGAAGCAGGTGCAAAAAAAGGGGGGAGGGCATTTTGGGGAATCGTCCCATTGATCGCCCACGTTTTTTTGACGTTGCTTATCTTTCTAATGTATCCGGCTCGTATTCGCTTTTAAAGAGTCCTGTATTTTCTTTCTTAGCCAAGAGAATCCCCGTCCCGAGGTGGTACGCGGTACGGCCATTTAAAAAGATTTATAATGGGCTGCGGATAGAAGACAAGTCAAGGAGGTCAACCCACTGAACTCAACCCCTTAATGTGACCACCCGTAGTTCGAAAAGTGGGGTGGTGAAAGCGTGTGAGTGGTTTTCAAGCTACTGCAAATGTTCAGTTTCGAAAAAGGTTGCAGTAAACAGCGGAATTTCGCGATTTGAACTGTGTAAAATGGCAACTCATCTGTAGCGCCGGAAGTTATTTCAAAGAGCTATGGCAGGAAAAACTAGCATTTTGTTCCAAATGACCCCCCATTACATACTTTTTTCTGGAACATTTTTTAATACACATTATTTGAATGTAGGTAAGGCAACTGCCATACCGGTTCCGGCGCCAATGCAATTTTCTTTTATTATTTAGTTGAAGATTAAAATTTTCACGAATACACCAACAGTTATTGAAGGACACGTTCCTGTACAAAATTGATGAAATAAGTGGGGAGGGGGGGGGGGGGGGGGAGATTGTACAAAATTTTATAGGGAAAATGGTTGGTATTAAATTGTCGTTAGTATTATAAATAATCGAGTGACATTTGTATATTATTTATGTTACAAAACAATTAAAATTTTATTTTTAATAATATGGACTACAGAAAAACAAAAACTATTGGGTGTATTATAAAACATTTAACACCTGTATTTTTTTAGCGTCACGGTCACGTGATATTGAGGGGGGGGGGGGGAGGGAATGGGAAAAACGCTAACGCCACGCTATCAAAGGCGTTGCATCAAAGAAAAAATATATTTTAATATTTCTACGAAATAATTCTATTAAATAAGGGACTGAGTTCCTTTCCCTACTCGCTAACGCACCTTCGATCCCCTACATATAGTTACAACGGCAGTAGTTTTTACATCAGAACAAAGCGTATTTTGTCACATTAAGGGAATTTGTAGGTAAACGCGAAATTAACTTTCCCTAAATACATTGACTCGTATACGGATTCCAATGTTTACAAAGTTAATTTCAATGGAACAATGCGTGTTGTGGACGAGTAAAATAGTTTAGTTCGATTAAAATTTAGTTGGAATTTCTGTGATATAATAATCAAATTTTTATAAATTTTGGATAAACTACATTTTGAATGTTTGCTCCTCATTTTCTGATCTGAAATATAAATTGTTACTGTTTTTTTATACGCAATACTGTAAAATATAATGATACGTGAGAAACTTCAATATCGATTCTACCGAGACGGCCGCCGTTTGAGTTTATGAATTAAAATTAAATTTTATCGTTATGGAAAGGACCGTTCATATATTACGTCACCCACCTATAGGGAAGAAAGGAGTCTGCCCGGATTGATTGTGCGAGGTGTGAATAATGTAAGAAGGGGAGGGGTGAAACGGATCATGATGTACCAAATTTTATTTTATAAAACAAATGCTGAGAATATGTTTAATAAAGAGTTGATTTGCATTGAATCCTCTTGGGTCTTTCTTACACAAACACACAAAGTAGGGAAGGGTAAGAGGAGTCTAACTTAGAAGGACAAAAGTCAATAAACGTTTACTCAATTTATACAATTGTCATACAATAAACATAAAAGGAGATATTTAATGACAAAACCGCATATGTTCATTGGTAGTCTGCGCATAAGATCGCATCAATGGACCTACAATTTACTTTTTTTGTTACTGTTACTGTTTTTTTATACGCAATACTGTAAAATATAATGATACGTGAGAAACTTCAATATCGATTCTACCGAGACGGCCGCCGTTTGAGTTTATGAATTAAAATTAAATTTTATCGTTATGGAAAGGACCGTTCATATATTACGTCACCCACCTATAGGGAAGAAAGGAGTCTGCCCGGATTGATTGTGCGAGGTGTGAATAATGTAAGAAGGGGAGGGGTGAAACGGATCATGATGTACCAAATTTTATTTTATAAAACAAATGCTGAGAATATGTTTAATAAAGAGTTGATTTGCATTGAATCCTCTTGGGTCTTTCTTACACAAACACACAAAGTAGGGAAGGGTAAGAGGAGTCTAACTTAGAAGGACAAAAGTCAATAAACGTTTACTCAATTTATACAATTGTCATACAATAAACATAAAAGGAGATATTTAATGACAAAACCGCATATGTTCATTGGTAGTCTGCGCATAAGATCGCATCAATGGACCTACAATTTTACATGAATCTATATTGAGTGTCGTCCCTCGTCCCAAAAAAAGTGTTTTATAAAAAAATTAGTCTGTTTAGTGTTTTTAAACGCAATATCTCAAGAACTGATTATAGTACAAAAACCAAATTTGATAAATATCTTCAAATCGCTGCTGTTTATACAAGCCAAGTGATATTTATTGCATAACATATGAGGGGTAAAATTTTTATTTATTTGAATATTTCTGGATATGGGCACTCTCGTTAACTCACCCATAGAGCTAATCACTTTACTATTCACCTGTCAAATTTATCTAGAAGTCCAAGCTTAAAATAACTAACGGATTTCCCCTTTAATTAAAAAAGTCAATCCTTTGTTTATTTTGTAATAAGCATTTTCAAAAGGATTTTAAGAAAGTGCTAAATCCTGCTGGTTGTTTGTGATGGGAAGCTTCTTCAAAAACAGAATGTGGGCAGGGGGAAATCATGCGAGAACTGTAGTGTTCATCGACGAGAAATATTTAAAATGGTAGTCTGTTTAGTTCGCGATTCCTGACTAGAGTAGGTTTTAAAAAACGTTCGACACTCACTAGTCAGTTACAATTTTAAATCATCCCCGAAACGTTTTTGAAATAAATTTGTTATTCATTTGTATTGATTAAAATTGATTTTAAAAAAAGAAAATTATAAAAAAATTACAACAAAAAAAAATATTAAAAAAAAAAAAAAAAATTGGCGCCCTTCGAGGATGGCGGCGCCCTGGGCAACTGCCCAGTTTGCCCTGCCCTTAAGCCGCCCCTGTATGGCGCCGTTTTGATCGTTATACGCAAGTGTAAATCGGCAAGGACTCGAGAAGAGAAAGACGAATGGAGGGACTTCGCATCAGAAAAAAGTGGACTTTTGATCCTTTTTGTCCGTTTTTTTAATCAATGGTATTTCGTTATCATAAGACACTTCATCACTGAAAAATCTCAGTTCGTTTGGTAAGAATCGATACTCAATCTAGAAAAAGAGAGAAAGATCTACGTCAAACGGAGATGATATCACTTGAAAGTTAAGATGGTTAAAACTCAAATTGCGATGCATCTGGCAAATGAGACTTCCAAATGCACTCTTGTGAGAATTTTTCGTTCATAAAAACTTTGAAATTGGAGAAATTCGCTTAACGCGATCTGCTGCGTTCTCCGTTGATAAATTTACAATCCTTTTGCATCTGATAAATAAATCCTTATACTTCACTACTTCCTATTTCATCATTGTATGATTTGCACTACTTCACAAAATTGCATTAAATTTTTCAAAAATATCATCTAATTTACGAAATTGAAGTTTAGGACTTGTCATTTGAATTAATCAAAATTGATTTTTTGAAAAAAGTTTGTTACTTTTTGTTTGGCTGACAATAATTTTCTGATTTGTTGTAATGTTTATATATTTCATTAAAGTTATTATTTTTTTATTTGAAACTTTTCACCACATGGACTCTACAAAATTTGAGAATTTAGAAATTTTCTGTTTTGGAAAACATTAGGTTTTTTGGAGTTTGGAAGTTAAGCATTTTTAAATTTATTTTGTCTGTAATATGTCTGAAGTAAGCAATATGGCAAGGATAAAAAAAGGTGTGAATGGAAGAATTTCACATCAGAAAAAAAGGACTTATTTATGTTGTCCGATTTTTTTAGTCATGAAGATTTCATCATTGGAAAATGTCACTTCGTTTTTTTTATTTTGTGCGAAATCGCTGCTCAACCTTGAAAAACTGCAAATTTCACAAAAATATAGCATTTTTAACATGCAGAAATATTTGCAATCTTCGCGAAACGCGGAGATGATTCACTCGAAAGTTGATAGGTAAAACTCTTTCATTACATCTGGTGAAGGTAATCTCAAAATGGCGCTGTTTTAAGAATTATTTTCTCTTGTGAAAACTTTGAAATTTTAGATAATCACTAAACGCGATCTGCTGCGATGTCCGTGGAAATGTTTTCAATCCGTTTGCATCTGATAAATAAAGGCTTATTTTTCACTACTTCCTATTTCATCATGATTTGCTTTGCACTATCTAACAAAATAGCATTAAATTTTATTTTAAAAAATGTAATTTATTCACGAAATTGAAGTTTAGGAACTTATTTTATGTAATAGCTATAAACATATGAAATAAGCTTGTTTCTTTTTATGTAGCTTGCAATTCGTCTCCGCATTTTATTTAAATGTTTATATATATATTTTTTAATTTAAAACTCCCCCTTCTCGCATCTCCCCCTAAAAAATAAAAATTACTTTTTGAAAGTTTTAAAAAAAATTATACAACTGTTTTTGTAAATTTTAATGATTTAGATTAACATTCTATTAACATTTTATTCTTTAATAAATCTAAATTTTCCTTGAAAAAATTACAGAATTTAATTTCCCTTAGACATTAGCAACCTCCTTAATTGACTCCTCAATCTCCTTAATTCATGTACGTACAACTTATGCAAAATTTCTACAATGTGTAATTACAATGTAAAATTTCTACAATGTTCTACAAAATAAACCGCATTTAACTTTAAAAAAAAATCAAGTTATGAAAATTAAGTATAGTAAAATTCTTTAAATTGTCTTTCAAATGTAGGCTCTTGCTTGAATGACAGACTTATAGAATGGATATAAATGCTTTTCCGTTTTTAATTTTTTTTTTAAATTCCTATTTTTTTCCTATTTTTTATGTTTAGTATTCCTATTTTTACTACTATTTTTTTTCAAAATTCGGCTGCGGTCCCTGAAAGATAATATTACGCAACGTGTGAATATACTATAGGGCCCCACGCGTTACAAAGATCACGGGGTGGATAAATGGCTAACCTAGTTGACGCGATTCACCTATGCAGGGCTGCCACTGAGTTGTACCTTTGAAAATAGTAGCTTTAGTATCCTAAGACATCAAAAATAGTAGCCTAAATAGTCTCCTCAGAGATCAAAAATAGTAGCCTAAATAGTCTCCTCAATTATGCATATATTTAGCAAAGATGACTAAAAGCAGTAAATTGCGACAAACGTTAAACAAATTGCGACAAAGGCATTTTATTAAATGCAAGTAATATTACAAATTGATATTATTTTTATTATTGTCACTGTTTTTAGAGAATTCTAAATGTGTACTTTATACTCATTTTCTGAAATAAACTGCATAAATTAAAAATGTACATATTCACTAGATATGAACAAATTCCATTTTTAAACCAAACAATAGTACTGTTTTGTAAAAGTGCATTTTTGCACCAATATTTGCTTTTTAAAAAAATTAACGTATATAAAAATATCCGAAGAACATATGCCTACTTTTAAAGAAACATAATATGACTGAAGGCAATGATTATAAAAATACCGCATTCACAAAAATTGTCAGCATATTGCCGGATTTTTTTTTGCTGAGCTTGGTATTAATAAATATCAGTTTATAACAAATAACTTGCTAAACCAAACAATAGTTTAATAAAAAGCGGAAAATAAAGACAATTTTCACAAATTTTGAATAGGAAAAAAAACACCTTCAAAATTGAAACAAATCACTTTTATAATTACAGTATTTTAACCAAATTTAGTAGCAATGATAAGTTGTTTATATCGCAAAACTTGCTAATTGCATTCATATTAAAAATAGGAGTAAAATTCTCAACCAAAAAAAAATAAACCCAAAACTTTTGTCTACGTAATCACAAATCTAAAAATACAAATCTTTCCTTAAACTCTGAATAATTTATTAAGTTATAAAGATATCTACTTAATTCCATCAAAGTTTACACAAGTAGTTCTGGGAACAATTGAGGGTTTCATCTAATACTTCTAATTATGAAACTTTTTGTTGAACCAATGCATGATTCGATTTCTATGCTAACTTTAATACATAGGCCCGACAACAACAAAACACATATATGTTGAGCTTAATGACTTCAAGCAACTCATGCCAAATTTGAAGAAAATCAAACAACACATTTGGTCATAAATGAGAAACAAGCAAATTTACAAACAGACGAAATGCTGAGGGGTCAAGTTAAAACAGGGACCCAACATTCTCAAAAGAAAAGAAATTTCAACTCTAAAATGCCCATTATTTTGCCAAGCTTGTATAGGATATTAGATTCTGATAATCAGATATAAAGTTCTTTGAAGGTTTAACTAATTTTACCAGCTAACTTATGCAAAATCCCTAGAAATTTCAAACTTTTCATTTTTGAAAATCAAATAAATTAAGACACTAAAATGTTGATTTTCGACCTAATTAAGAATTGATTTGCTGTGAATAAGGTTATTAGCTGACTAAATAAACTTAAAAGACATATGCTTTAAATGAGACTATTTAAAGGCAGTTGAAAATATTTAACGAAAATTCTTAATTAAGAAATATTGAATTTATATATATATATTTTTTAAATATTTACTTAACTAAAATATGTGGATTTTTTTTCCAGTGAAATGTGGTTTATACACTAACCAAATCAGTGTTGTAATTTTGCATATGTTGTGCATGAAATCAATTAAGAAGGATGCTACTGTCTATGGGAAATGATATTACTTTATTTTTTCCCCACAAACTTTACATTTATTGAAGAATGATAATTTAATGGAAAACCAACTCTACTACTTATTATAAGCATGTTGCGTTCAAACAAAAGAAAAATAATGTATAAAATATATAAACATTAAAAAACCAAAAATTAATGCTAAAACGAATTGCAAGTCACAAAAAAAAAAAAAGCTTTTTCCAAAACACTGACCTAACCTTGCCAGATATTTTAAGCATGCTAATATAAATCATAAAAAATTACACACTAATAAGTTAGTTTAATGAGAAATTAAAAAATTTCCAAAAAGGTAAATAAAAACCATGTGTTTTTAAGTGGAATGGTTGTGAGAAAGGAAAATTTCAAATAAAAATAATTAATATAATAAAAATATATAAACGTTTAAACAAAATATAATTCAATTGGAATTTGAATACCAACCAAACGAAAAGAAGCGAGTTTCTTTATAAAAAAAAAACAATTTTTATTACTGAAAATGACAAGTCCTAAATTTCAAATTCGTGAATTAAATTATATTTTCGAAAAATATAATGCAATTTTGTTAAGTAGTGCAAAACAAATCATGATAAAACAGGAAGTAATGAAATATATGAATTTATATATCTGATGCAAAAGGATTGAAAGCCTTGAAACAGAGATCTCAGCAGATCGCGTTTAGCGAATTTCCGCAATTTCAAGGCTTCCATGCATTTAAAAAAAATATCAAAAGAGCGCCAATCGAAAGTTGCATTCGATACATGCGCCGAAATTATAATCATTTAAACTTCCGAGAGATATCTTCCCCGTTTGACGAAGATCGCAAATATTTCTAGATGTGAAAGATGCTAAATTTTTGTGAAATTATCTGAATTTTTTTAGATTGAACATCGATTTTTCGAAAAAACAATAAACGAACTGAAGCAGGCCGCGTATACTGAATATCTACAATTCCAGAGTTTTAATGAGCGAAAAAATTCTTAAAACAACGCCATTATGCACCGAAATATATTGAACCATCAAATTTCGACATAGTGGTTTTGTAGCAATTTGGCGCAGGATACCAATTTTGGTTCAGGATTCCCATCTTTGATATTTTTTACAGCAATTTTTATTACAACGATTTGGCCAATAACGATATTTTTGTTTAAAATTGCGATACACCGGCACCAGGAAACGTAATCGGTGCGATACAGCTCGAAAATCCACGCCTCCCCAACTATTTTATGCAATTATTTTAACTAACATGCATATAGGCTACACATTTAACTGAACATTTTAACTAAAATTTTTCGGAATATATGCGAGTATATTTGGTAATTTTTTAGAAAATTAAAAAAACTGATACATTTATTAAATTGATAGTAATAAAAAAAAAAGGAAAACGTCGAAACCTCGGAAGATTTTCATTCCTGTGGTATATCTAATGTTCTTTGCTTCGCGCAGTGAATTCTCGAAGTAACACACGCAACCTAAACGCAAATGCTCTCTAAAAGGTAAAGAAAGCGATGTCTATTGGTGATAAACATGTTTGGCAAGTATTATTTACTTGTAAACACATCCTGCAGCGTTTAATGGTGTTGATTCTGCGACTGTTTGTCTTTTAGAATCGCCAAATAGCAGTACATTGGCGCCGTATGCAACAGCCAATCAGATTACGTGATACTACAAAATGAGTTAAACGGTGCGTGATTCTGTGAAATATTAGTTGAAAATCAGTGTTGTTAAAAAAAGTTATCAAAAAATAGTCGCCAAAAGTTAAAAAAAGTAGAGGGTTTTGATGAAAATAGTCGCTTTTGGCACTATTTTAACAAAAATAGTCGCCATAGTCGCCGAATCTTAAAAAAAGTCGCTTTAGTCGCCTATTTAGTCGCCTGTGGCAGCCCTGCTATGGTATATCCCACGATGGTATAATATAATTTCTTAGATATTCGTAAAATCCTTTTTATAATTACAATAATATTAAAATTGCGAATTACAATCAAATAAATAAATTAAAAAATATATATATCAATAAATCGAATGCATGTTCTTAAATCGTGAAATTACCATGGTCGCAATTTATTGCGAAAAAACTAGCTCTTCTCCATGCTACAATTACAATGCCATTTAAAAAACAAAACAGAAAAGGTCAGTCAAAATGTCGAACAGCAATTCCTTCCACAGGGTTGAGAAATACTAAACTTATCAATATCGCCAAAGCTGGAACAATTATCGCGCCAAGATGATTTTCCTCACACAGGCGAGCCTACATGGAGATGCTAGTGTTTGAACCGTGTTGCCACGTTGCCAGAAGGAAATTTTTTTACCCTCCAACCACTGCCTCCAACCAACACCACCGTAACTGACTCAAGGCCTGAGCGCGCTTAGGATGAGTCATCGCAGGCAGACCGGTATCGAAGAAGAAGCGAATGGCACTTAGCGAAATAATTTACGGACGTTTTTCAAAGTTCGAGCATATTTTACTTTCTTGCACATTTCGCCTAGTGTATAACGGTGAAAGGTCAATGTCTATTTTTAGAATTCAGTACCTATTTAATAAACCAAAATTATTTATTTAATTTGTTTTATCAATGTTCATGAACTGAGTAACAATGCAAATCAATTTAATTCTTGAGTGAATGGACTGTTTATTAGCTCATAAACATGTCCTCTTTTTGGTCAAAATAATATAAAAAAAACGATATTTTTTATTACATAAGTTCACTAATTTAAGTAAATAAAAAACAATTTTTATTTCTCATTTCAAACTTTTGTTATGAACTTTATATTCGCTTGCTAGTTCAAAATGAACCTTCAAAAGACATGTGCAAGTAAAGAATACTTTTTTTTAATAAATTTATACATTTTATAGAAGTTTACTTGGTATAATATCAATAAAATTATCTGAGATAAGTGTCTGAATGGGCTGTTTACTTAAAATATAATAAACAAGTCTCTTTTTGGTAGAATGAATAAACTGGATTTTTTTGCATTAATTTCTTATTTATTTAAATAATTTTACGAACATTTTATTGCTCAATTCAAACTTTTATTGTGAACTTTACATTCGCCTGCTTTTAATTAAAAATGAGCTTTCAAAAACATGCGCAAATGAAAAATACTTTATAAATTTATACATTTTATAAAAGTTAACTTGGTACAATATCAATTAAAATTATCTGAAATAATTAAGTGGCTGAATGAGCTTTTTACTTAAATTATGAGCAGGTCACTTTCAGCTAGAATTAAATAAACTGGAACTTTTTGTATTAATTTTTTATTTAAATAATTTTACTTACATTTTTATTACTCAATTCAAACTTTTATTGTGAACTTTACAATTCCTTGCTTTTAGTTAACAATGAGCCTTCAATAAACATGTGCAAATGAAAAATACTTTATAAATTTTATAAAAGTTTACTTGGTACAATATCAATTAAAATTATCTGAAGGGGCTTTTTACTTAAATTATAATAAACAAGTCACTTTTTGGTAGAATTGAATAAACTGGATCTTTTATATAAATTTTTTTATTTATTTAAATAATTTTACTTGAGTTTTATTACTCAATTCAAACTTTTATTGTGAACTTTACATTTGCTTGCTTTTAGTTACCTTCAAAACACATGTGCAAATACATTTTTTTTAATAAATTTATACATTTTATAAAAGTTTTCTTGGTACAATATAAATCATATGAAATAAGTGGCTGAATGGGCTGTTTACTTAAATTATAAACAAGTCACTTTTTGGGAGAATTGAATGAACTGGATGATCTTGCCCTAATTTTTAATTATATTTTATTAATTAATTTAAAAAAAATTAAAGATATCAAAATAATTTTTTAACCTTTCACACTTTTTAAAGAAATCAATAAAATTGATCGTTATGGCTTAGCACCGAGGTCAAAATGACGTATTTGTCGTGAAGTCAATCAACTGCTTAAAAATGACCACATTAAGACTGAAAACATAAAAAATATGCAATTAATCAATATAAAAAAAGAAAACATATGCAATTAATCACGAATATGGCAAAAAAGGTGCATGTGAGTGTACTGATTCTAATATTTGATAAGGCGGGTCGGTTCCTGTAGTTAAGTGCTATAACAGGCCAACCCGAGACAAGAGCAAAATAAATTCTAGCTCAAGCCTTTTTCTGTATGTGTAAAGATGGTAGAGAGCCATATGAAATGCAAATAAAAGAAAAATACTTTTACAAGATCTAATAAGATGACACATTGAACAGCAAGTAAAAAATGTACAGGTAGACAGTTCGTCTTCCATGCGGAAATATGCAGGTGGATACACGATGCGGGACAGATAAATTGTACAGGATGACACATTGAACAGCAAGTAAAAAATGTACAGGTAGACAGTTCGTCTTCCATGCGGAAATATGCAGGTGGATACACGATGCGGGACAGATAAATTGTACAGGATGACACGTTGAACAGCAAGTAAAAAATGTACAGGTAGACAGTTCGTCTTCCATGCGGAAATATGCAGGTGGATACACGATGCGGGACAGATAAATTGTACAGGATGACACATTGAACAGCAAGTAAAAAATGTACAGGTAGACAGTTCGTCTTCCATGCGGAAATATGCAGGTGGATACACGACGCGGGACAGATAAATTGTACAGGATGACACGTTGAACAGCAAGTAAATAATGTACAGGTGGACAGTTCGTCTTCCATGGAAATATGCAGGTAGATACACGATGAGGAACAGATAAATTGTACAGGATGACACGTTGAACAGCAAGTAAATAATGTACAGGTGGACAGTTCGTCTTCCATGAGGAAATATGCAGGTGGATACACGATGCGGGACAGATAAATTGTACAGGATGACACGTTGAACAGCAAGTAAATAATGTACAGGTGGATAGTTCATCTTCCATGAGGAAATATGCAGGTGGATACACGATGAGGAACAGATAAATTGTAAAGGATGACACGTTCAGCAGCAAGTAAATAATGTACAGACAGACAGTTCGTCTTCCATGAGGAAATATGCAGGTGGATACACGATGCGGGACAGATATATTGTACAGGATGACACGTTGAGCAGCAAGTAAATAATGTACAGGTAGACAGTTCATCTTCCATGAGGAAATATGCAGGTGGATACACGATGAGGAACAGATAAATTGTAAAGGATGACACGTTGAGCAGCAAGTAAATAATGTACAGACAGACAGTTCGTCTTCCATGAGGAAATATGCAGGTGGATACACGATGAGGAACAGATAAATTGTAAAGGATGACACGTTGAGCTGCAAGTAAATAATGTACAGACAGACAGTTCGTCTTCCATGAGGAAATATGCAGGTGGATACACGATGGGGAACAGATAAATATTACAGGATGGATTTGGGTACATTTCCAGCTGCCTATAAATAAAATAACTATTTACTTTTTTAGAGTTTCCAGTTTACGCTTTTTAGAAGCAGTTTTACTAGTTTTTCTAATATCATTCTTAACGTTACAATAATTTTTCAAAAGGATATTTGTTGTCACCCATGCAATTTTTCTGACAATAAATTCAGCTATATGTCCCGCAGCACACACATCAACATCATTAAAAATTTCAAAATTTGTATTCTTGCGCATAATTAGTTCTGTCATATAAATCCTTTGTTGGGACATCTTTAGAAATTTATTTTCATTTTCAGTTGATAGAAGTTTTTGAGCAACTATATAGCCCAAGCTAACAATCCTTATTACATCGGCATTTGGGAATTGCAAACCACCTCTGTTGATGCTTTCCGTATATCTGTAGCAATCCTCAACAGCTAGCTCTTTGTTTGTAACAAGCTGCTCATGGCAAGATTCACATTTTAAGTTCTTAGAAATTGTATAAACACAATAGCCTGCCATATAAACCAAGGCAGAAATAGGCAGACTGGCATCGATTTCTTCGAAATCAGAATCAACGATAGATACTTGTATAGCTTCATCATTGCATGTTGAGGTTGAAGCTTGTGATGCCATTTCAACATCAAACTGATCAATAGGAATTTTTCCATAAGTTGAAGATTTCAATGTCAGCGGCAAGTAATCTTGAAGTCGCAGCTTTGACTCCGATTCAAAAATCTGACGAACAGACACATTGTATTGTGATACAGCTAGCATTCTATATTTTCCAAATCTTTCCTCAAGTGCATCGGTCTGCAATTTTCCCGTCAAAAAGTACTTCATTTTCAGTGTTTCGAAACAATACGTTGACATATCTAACAATGCACAACATGTGTTGGTCAATGCTGTGTGTGTTTCATTGGTTAAAACACCTGTGGAACACTTGGATTGCTTCCAGATGTCTAACCAAGAAATAAATTTTCTCAAAAATATACGTCTTGCATCATTTTCAGCTATTGTTAAGGGGTGCATATATATATTATTCAAACGACGTCCCTTATCTGGTGTCTTCACATTTACAATCCACCACCATTGCAGAATAGTCTCAATATAAGACGCAGTAGATTTAAAATGGTCTAAAGCATGCTTATTACCCAACTCTAACAGTGCTTTTATGACAAATTCATTAAAAACCTGCAATGCTAATTTGACATTTTGTCGCTCTAAGTTGGATGGATTTAAGGCTTTATATGTTAAACCATAACCAAATTTAACTATGGCAACATGCTCCAACTCATGCAATTTTCGCAAAGTCGAAAATGATTCTGCATCTAATGTATTTACAACAGCGACCGTGTCCACATGCTCAAACTTCGGGAAAAACATACATTTTTCAGGATTACCCTGGTTTAGCCAGTTGTTCCTGACACATTTTAAAATGTGTACAGCATCCACAACAAAATAGAGCGGCCTCTCTGGATCAACGGGATGTGGATATTTGATACACAAAGATGGTGGGCTTGAAAATAAGGACATTGCTCTTCTATTTATCGAATTGTTGTCGCTTACTACGGCTAAAACGGCAAATCCAATTTTCTCCAGCCCGATGATAATTTTTTTCAGCAATGTATGCAGAATTTCGCCAGTTATTGTGAACACAGGTAAAATATGAACAACATCTTTATAGGTGGACATCATGCTCCTGATCATAAATGCATGTGCACTTGTGGCAGCTTGCACATTGTCAAATGCAGTGCCTACTACATTTCCGCCTTTGTAGTCAATGTATGGTTTGAGGTGAATTTCATCCATCATTACAATTACGGTTTTGTCATCTTCTTTCAATAGCTTGCTCTTTTCCTCCGTGTATTTCAAAAAACCTGAATCAAATTGTTCCAAAGATGGATTTGTCAACATATTTGAAGAAATTCTCCTCAGAGTTGTAGGATGAGGAACAATAATATTTCTAGAATTCCTCAAGAACTTATATGCATGAGGAGAAATTGAATGAAGCAACGCTGAAAATATCATCAACTCGGGTGAATATCTGCGTTGTGCTATTTTCTTTTGAAGCAACTGCACTTGCTCCTTGATAAATGTTATAGTAAAAGATGAATCCAACCTATCGAGGATGTTTTCTAGCAGTGGAAGCAAGTTTTGTGTGATATGGTTGGTTGTATTTGTCTGCAGGTTTTCTAAAATCGAAGACAATTCTTTTAAACAGTTTATACTGTTTGGAAAGTTGATGTTGTTCCATGTGCTCAGCCGCTCAGTTTCCAAAAATACTTTCAGCTCCAGAGTTTCGAGAACAACAACCGAGACATCAATCACAGGCACATCACAATTGTGAAGGTGAGCAAAGATCATTTTGTGGGGTTGTTCTATTACAGTCCAATTATCAGACACTTGAAAGTTTTTCAAGCAGTCTTGAAACTCAGGATAAGATGAGAATTTGGTCTTTTGGTCATCAGTCTCTTTGGCTTCTTTACTAAGTTTAATTGCTTGCTGCAATTGCTCATTCTCCATCCGAATTTTCTTTTCGTCTGGTGATTCTCTGTCTAGTTCTGCTACTGACAAGTACGTTGGACATCCAGGAAACAAAGAAGGCACTGCATCCTTCTTCAAACGAGGATAACGTAGAGATGCAGTAATTTTCTCGCCAGTCTTGCTGTCATAAATCCAGGTCTCTTTTTCAATATCGTCTACTTTGAAGTGTACTTCACAAACCTTTAAAAAATTAAATTAAAGCTTGTTACTAATAAGAAAATATAATAGAAATAAAATACATATTTAGGACTTTTAATGATGCAGTTTTCAAAATTGTGATGCCCTTGTCGACTATTTCTTGGTATTCTTTTAACAAAAAAAAATTAATGGGCCAATTTTCCAGATCAAATATTTGTTTATATTCACCTTCGGATGAAATATTTGAGTTTAATGAACATGGAACCTTTTTATAAATGAAACTGGGCAATAAATTTAACCCGCACGTCAGCTCCAATGAATTTTCAATACAGAGGTTGTTGCAATTCTATCTCATTTACAATAAATTGTTCTGTATATCAATGGAGACTGTTCTTTAATGACCAGGGCCTATTCTAAACATGCAATTAAGAATTATAGAATTGAAGTTTTTATTTTGCTCTAAATTTGATAGACCCGAAGAAAGATTTTCGAAAAAATATGTTTATAAAAAGCTTAAACTCACTTCTGTTTATTGAATCTATACCGATACCAAATATAAACCATACATTTCTGTACCAATAAGAGCATTATTAAATATTACCTTATCTCCCAAACTTATTGCTGCAAAAAATAAATAATTCCAATATTTTATGTGGAATGATTCCTAGATTAGTAATGCATGAAAATAATGACGAACTTTTCACACTATATATTGAAGTAAATATGCATAAAATAGATTCAAATTTCAAGAACCATTTTTAATTCTTTGTTATTTATAAATAATTACAAAAATACAACTTACCCTAGAAGACTTGGAAGGTATGAAATCCTTTCTAGGTATAGCTCTTATCCACTTTTTTCGCGTCTCGACATTATCAGGAAATTTAAAAATACTCACACGTTCTAAAACGCTGTCATAATTCCCTTTGCAATTGGGAACGCAGCACCGAGAAGGCATTTTATGTAACTGACGCTCCTAAAACTGCAAAATAATTCAAATATATATATATAAAATGAACTTCTCGCGATTCGAAAACAACCTTGTTTACATTTGTAACGAACAGATTCAGCGGTGAATCGAACGGCGCTGGGTCTTCGTCTGATGACTCATAGCTTTCTGATCGGCATCGTGCGCAGGCCTTGAGTCAGTTACGGTGGTGTTGCTCCAACCCGCTCCAACCACTGAACTCTAAAAGGGTTGCTGGAAGGCTGAAAGCCGGTTTCGCCAATAGGGGAAATGAAGGTATGGCGGCTTTCGCCAACTCAACTCAAAAAAGTGACGGGAGATAGGAGTTTCCATGCTAAAATCGCTTTATTTAAAAATTTATTGCGCTCTAAATACAACTCTTTTGATAATGCTGATTATTGCAAAAAATCATGGAAATATTGCAGATAGTGAGAAAAAATGTTGTTTGTGTTGCTTTTACGGGAAAATATTATTTTTTAGAAGTTTTATACGTCCACATGAGTGGCTATATTTATTAACTTTTAACGGTAATTTTAATTATTTTATGGCTCAATGCCTAAAATATTGCCATAATTAATTGAAGGAATTTAATATGAATTAATATCTTAATTAATAAAAAATAACTAACATTAAAATAATTAATAATTAACAACATAAATATTTTTGTAATTGTAATAAAATTTTAAAAACTATATTTTAATTGGTACTAATTAGCATGTATAGTACCACTTAGCCAGTGGCGTAGCAATATGGGAAGAGGTGGGGGGGGGGGGGGGGGGTCAACTAGTTCCATTCCTAGAATATTTACCAATATAAAAGAAAAACCGCTAATTAGCAGTAAGTAATTATAGACGTTAATTCGTAATTGTTGAGTTTCATTGATTTTTTTAATTGAGAGAAAATAGCTGTAATTTTAACAATTTTTGATAAAAAATGCGGATAATGAGGGGGGGGGGGGGAGGGAGGGGTAGAAATAATAGATGCTTTCTAATTTTATGATAATATATATTATTTGTAACATTGTTGTAAGTAATTTATTCTGTATTACTTTGTTTGTAAGGTTTTTGTTTTAACTCGACCTTTCGGCATTTCATCTGTTTGTAAATTTGTTTGTTAGGCAGGTACGATCAATCGCGTTGTTCTATTTTCTTCAAATTTGACATGAATGTTCCTTGAAGTCATTAAAAACGATTTATTTTTTTATTTGGTCACGACGTCTATCAGGGGTGCTCATCCCCCCCCCCCCAAGCTCAATGGCGCAAATCCCCCCCCCCCCCCCCCCCCCCAAAAAAAAATCTATGCCCCAACAAATTTAAAACATATAACTTTATTAGAATCTAAAATTTTCAACTGAATCCACACAAAGCTCCACATTTTATAAGTCAGTTAGAGATAAAATCAAGATATAAATTTGGTTATACTTTAACTTATATACATTAACTTATATGTATGAAACTTATATGTATGAAACTTATATATTGCATTAAACTTCCTCTCCGCATCTACCTACAATATTATATGTTATTACATTTGTCAATGATATATGCAAAATCACTCTAATTAGCAGAAACACGTGATGTAAATAGGTTTTACCCTAAATGCTCAGAAACAATTGCCTCTTACATGTCAGCCAAATGCCACTGAAAATGCTTAAATACTTTTATATATAAGAAAGAAAAGCTTTCTGGCTGAAACATAAAAAACAGCTTTTTTAAAAAACACATCATGACATCAAAGAAATAAAATTGATGTTATTTACGCGCGTTAGATACAAATGGTTCTACGAGTATATATGTAAACCACATAGTTTGTATTCCCCAATCACAGGGCCATCTACAAAAGCTATGCGCTTTAATAATGTCCCCATTCTACACGGACGTTAATTACGCAAGTTAGCTTTTGCGATAACTCTGCGATTGGTCCACCACGTGGTTTGAATGCACCTATCAGATGCTTCTGCAAAATGTAACGCGGCGTAAATAGCGTCCGTATGGAATGGGCCTTAGAATATCTGTTTTTTACTGTATACTTTCTCTTACCTAATGGTATAAAAAAAACTGGTATATATAAAACACAGCTACATATATGGTCAAACAGAAATATTTTTAAAAAGTAGGAAAAATCATGTCTTAACGGTTAGAGATGTCAACTTGAACTAAAGTACAGATTATAAGTAATGAATAAACTTGTGAAAGTTTTATTTAAAAAAAAATGTCTATTAAACCACAACAAAATAGACAGGTAAACACAAAGATAAAAAAAAATTATCAAGGAAATTAATGCAAAATACTGACCGCTATTGGTTTTGTTTAAAATCACTCGTGACCTTCTACTCTTATTTTTGGCTATTTTAAATATGACTATCAAATGCAAAAACTTTATTTTATCAAATTTTAAGAATTTTTTTTTAAATTAAAATTTAAAAATGCCGTATGATATTTATCCACTTACCGGTACAGTTTATCAAACTCAGAAAATACTTTTTATTTAGTTTTTTTTTTTACAATTTAAATATTTTCATCTTTGCTCCACATTTAAACTGCATGTTCACAAAAAACATTCGTCCTTGCTGACTAAAATATATTATCCGTTCTTTTATTGTAACACCATTGAAATTATTTAAACTGATTCGACGCCAAGACGAAACCCAAATATAATAAAACCACCTACGCTCAGTAGCGGGGGTTCTAAAAGTTTAGTTTGGCTTTCATAATATTCAACGTAGACAAATATAGGCGCCAATATGTTTCCCGCTTAAAAATCGAGACCTATGGTCGCGCCTACTTCCTTTTGCTTTTTTTGTTTTTCTTTTTTTTGAACCATGAGTATTTTGTAATAACAGAAGTGGCTCCTAAATGTCTCTTAGCTGTCTGTGTGCTGGCAGAAGATACAAGATAATACGAGAAAATAAAATCGATTGTAAATGTGTAATATAAACACCAGAAAAAATTAGAAGGTGGTTGGGGTACGAAATTTTCTTTAGTTCGTCAATTCAGTAACAAAATTTACTATATATTTTTTTAAGTTTAAATTTAAAAAGTATGGGAGCAACATCCAAAAAAAGTGTGGGAAGGGGGGGGGGGGGCGTCCCACTAAAACGCCACAACTGATGCTTATTAGTAAACAAACGTATGAAAGTAATTAGTTTGTTGTGGAGTTGTATATAAAAATCGTAATTTACGTTTAAGTGTTATTGAGATGCGATCACTTCCATCACTGCAGTTTTTTTTTAAAAAACATATGCCACATATTAACAAACGAAAGAATTAACTTTGTTAAAGTCACCGTTTTTTTCCAGTTTTTGTTGCAGTCTGGAGTTTATAGCAATCTTCATATTTATTATTATTTTTACATTCCTTCTTCCTAACGGAAAAGTTATTGACTCACAGCGTTTTTTAATTTAAATCTCAGCACTGAAGTGTATAGTCTGAATGCATGAACCGGACAAAGATCAGTAAACGTGTATGTCTTAGATATACATATGAGTAACACATATTAAAAAAATCCTAATGGAGTTTTAAAAAATATGATTTTTTTCTGTAAAGTACTTTTCTCGTTTTTTTTTACTAAACCCCTCTCCCCCGCCAAAAAAAAAAGAAAAAAAAAAGCGGGGGTCTTCTGCGGTGGCATGCGCCGCACAACCCTAAGATTCTTCCATAGCCATTAATCAGATAATTTTTGTAATTTATTTTGTAGATCTTTCTAAAATGGCATTTAGTTTTCACAGAATAAAGACTTGAATTTTCCAGCAAGAGAATTTTTTTACAATTTCGTCAGCTTTTGTGCCGAAGAGGCGTTTCTTGAAATGTCTGGAAATTCCAGTGACTGCGGACATACTATGTATGCAAAATTATTTTTTGCCCAAAAGATTTCTCCCCTAAAAAATAAATAATAATAAAGCAATGAAAAAAAATCCCCCCCAAATATTCTGATGGCGCAACCTGCGCCATGATCCCCCCCCCCCCCCCCCCCCCTATGGGCACCCCTGACGTCTATACTGTTCCGAGAACTAAGTTATACCATTTTAAATATTTTATTACTATTTGTTACTGGAATCTCTCTATTTTAAAAAAAAGTAAGCCCTAGAGGGAAAAAGTAAGACCCAGGGGGAATTTTCAGTTCTTTCAATGTTATTCAGATCGTATCTCAAAATTACAAAAGTCCTAAAATTACGAAATTAAGTGAATTTGTTAAGAAATGTTTGATAAATAAGAAGAATATATTTTTGTTTCAATACTGTTATTAGTTTATAAGTTATTTAATATTAAAGTCGTCGTTGATAAAATTTCGCTTACAAGTAATTTTGTATGTCGAGTTTCTGAAACACTATTAAGTGGAGAGATCCAATTTTTTTAGGGAGTGTACAAATAGGTTTGAACTGGAAATCCAAGTAAGCATTTTTTTAAATTCGAATTAGTTTTGGATTTATAAGTTTTTTAAACATTTAAACACGCTCCACTTTTTGAAGTTTTTTCACCCTCATTTTTGAAACGTGATTTCTAAATTGCTATAAGTCATTTAAAATTACATATTCTCTTATTCAAAAAAATATATTAATGTTCGCTAAAACTTCCTCTTTCTGATTTTATAAAGATTATATTCCTATCTTTACAATTAAATTAGATATGGTCAATTAAGATAGGTATAAAAAATAGCGAAGAAGGATAAAAATGTCGGATATTTCGAGAAAATTTTAATTTGCGACTTTTTGTCTCATTGTTTCGCTTGTATCTCAGAAAGTAAATGTCCTAAAATTATGAAATTATGCCAGTTTATTAAGAAATGTTTGGGTAATAAGATGAATATATTTGTTTTTCAATACGATCAGTATATTAGACGTTATTTTATGTTAAAGTCGTGATTTTAGAAATTTTTGAAAACAATTCATACATTTTTGTATACTTGTCTTCCAATTTTTAACAAAAAAATAAATAAAAAAATTAGGGGTATAGAGTAAACTATTGGCTACAAATGATCCAGAGCGTTTGTGAAATTTCGATTTAGTTTTGTAGTTATAAATTTTTAAATAATTGACGAAATGTCTGAAATAATCGTCAATTTTACGCGTAAAATTTTAATTGATAAATTAAAACTGCTCTAAGTAGTTCAAAAATATACTTTTTCCCGTTAAAAAAATATAGTTATATTCGTAAAATCTTCCTTTCTTGAATGGTATCAATACTGAAATTCTATCTTAAAAAATAAATTAGATGTAACTATTTATGTGAAGTACTATAATTATTATTAAAAGATATTTCGGAGCAAAATGCTAACGTTGGCAAAATGCCAACATGTTTGTAAATCCAATAGCTTAATCCCGTAGCTTAATATATATTTTAATGGGGAATTATTATTAGCGCCAATTCTCAATAATCTTACTTTATATAAATAAAAGTTGGCGAATTAGGCTTATTTTTGTTTGGCGCGTTTTATGCTGTTGTTTGTTTACACGTTTCGCTTTTCAATGAGTAGAAACAATTGCGTTGAAGCAGTTCTGCAGTTGATCTTTTCCAGTTATCAGACCCACCACAACGGCGGCAACGTTTGTGTGTATGTGGGGGGGGGGGGGGGAAGCATGCCCCCCCCCCCCCCCCACATACACACAAACGTTGCCGCCGTTGTGGTGGGTCTGATTCGAATTTTAAAAATCCCTTTGTTGGGAAAAATTAATAATTAGTATTATTAATATAAAATAATTAATTAGCAAATGAAAGCGACGGAAGACTAGAAATTGCCCAGCTTGTATCAAGATGAAACTTAAATTAGATCTCAAAACGGAACACTGCATTGGAACATGCGTGTAACAAATCAATATTTTCGAGAGAACTGTTTAATATTACCTATAAAAAAGCTGACAAATGTCTATAAGTTGGAACTGGGATTTTTTTAGCTGTTGCGTTGTGAATTTCGCATCGTTAAGTGTGGTCTGGTTAATAAACGTCGCACTAGAGCTACACATTGAACTACTGGCGTTGGTTCGAGCAAAGCTTCCTTCATTGGTTATTGGTACGTATTTACTTACTACATCAAGGACGCTTTGGTTCGAGGCCTTTCTCGAAGAAAAGACCCGGGAACGATGTCTAATATTTTTAACAATGGTCAGATAACGAGAACAACACTAAAGCTGGTACCCGACGTCTTTAAGTTGGGAATTTTGAATTGTTCACTTTCGGAATTTCGGATCGTTAAGTTGGGAAATTTCTTGTCTCAACATCCCAAAAATAAATTTGTGTGACGGCACTGCCAGCAATAATTTATATAACTAAAAAAAGTATTGTTATTAGGACACATTGTCATTGTCTACAGTGTATGAAGCCGGTATTGTTTGCGAAGCAAACTAAAGAGGATTGCGTAGCAATCCTCCGGGGGTTGGTGAAGCGTTAGCGGAGCAGGGGGCGGAGCCCCCTAGTTAAATAAAACAAAGTAAATAAAATAAACCGAGTTTTAATTATGATTTATTACACAAGCAGCAAATAATAAACTAACAATTTTTAAAATAGTGTGATTAAATTTTTAATTTAAAGAAAATATATACAAAAATTATTATGCAATAATACTCTTTACTAATTAGACTAACTGTGCTTTATTAATTTAACTATTAATTAGATTATACTTTGTTAATTAAACTATTAATTATAATATATACTTTATTAATTAAACTATTAATTATATTATATACTTTATTAATTAAACTAATTATTATATTACTTTATTAATTAAACTATTAATTATATTATATACTTTATTAATTAAACTATTAATTATATTATATACACTATTAATTAGACTACACTTTATTAATTATAATACTAATTTGATTATACTTTATTTATTAGATTATACTATTAATTAGATTAAACCGTGTTAATTAAACTATATTTTATTAATTAGATTCATTTATTAATTAGAGTAAGAATAATTAATTAAATAATTATCAATAAGCGAATTTACAAATAATTACAATAACTTCGGCCTTATAAGTCGGTCTTATAGTTATAATCAATAAATATACTTTTGTAATACAATACAAAAAGTAATCCCTATTGCAATGAAACCAGAATAAAACAAATTTACTCACTATTTTTTAGTTCAAATATAGTGTTTTTATGGAACTCTTAATTAAAATTTATAATATAATTGATTTTAAAACGTAATTAAACATTTTAGTAACTTTTCAAAAACAGAATAAAAGGAAATTTTATGTGATTAATGATTTATTAAATTTCTCTTTAAAAAATCCGTATCTAACGTCTAAACTCGTATACTATAATCCAATTATTACGTAAAATAGCTCGCCAACTGTAGTCAAAATATAATTGAAACAGCATCAAAAGTAAGCGATAAAAGTCGCTAATCTGGCAGCCATGTGCCTAACTCAACCCATTTTCGCGCCCATGCAGGCTTCATCAACACCGACTCAAATACAAGGCCATGCCTCTGATTTGTGACGTCACCATGAGTAGGCTGGATTTCTCCTTCCCCGCTGTGTTTCTTCGATTGAAGCGCTTGGTATTTCGAGCAGATGAATAGCATTTTTCATTAGAAAATGAACTGTTACGTTGCCTAAACATTATTTACCTTACCTTTGCATTTCATTAAAGATTTTTAAATATATATGCCCAAAAAAATACTCACATTAGCATGAAAATAAAAATATCAAAGACCAAATTAACAAAAATTCTTTATTGAACTGAGCGTTTATATACAGTTATGCAATTTTATATGTTTGCACCTTTTCCACAACTTTGATCCCTTTTTTCAATGTCTCAATTTTTTTAGACTTTTTTTCAATTTGAATTTTTAATATAATTTTTTTTGCCTGCAATAATTTTTTAATAATGATTTTGTAGCTGAAGTTAATATTAGTTTTAAAACACTCTCAGAGCTATTGTCCGCTTCACATTGATCATCAAAAAAAAAAATCATTACAATTTATTAATTCCAAAGTTTTAACCACAAATGAGCGGTGATCAGTTATTTGTAAAAATTTGGTCTCATTTTCTTTTAAAAGCAATTTTTACATCATATATATAAAGCAGAAATCTCCAAAATCTGTCCGGATGTTGGTTTGTTTGTCAGTACTTTATAGGCTCCGTTACTACACAACGCAGAGCTTTGAAATTCACAGAATAATTAGTTCAAAAAATAAGAATTTTAACGCGACTATTTTCAAGTCTCTACGATGTTCCATTCGAATGTTATGACATTGTTTAGCGCACGTCATCAAAGTTTCACGAAGTGGCAACAGTAAAATCAGTTAAAATCAACGGAGAAAAGCGAAAATATCTCTCTATTTTAAAAAAAAAGTAAGCCCTAGGGGGAAAAAGTCGGCCCTAGGGGGAATTTTCAGTTCTTTCAATGTTATTCAGATCGTATCTCAAAATGTTAAAGTCCTAAAATTACGAAATTAAGTGAATTTGTTAAGAAATGTTTGATAAATAAGAAGAATATATTTTTGTTTCAATACTGTTATTAGTTTATAAGTTATTTAATATTAAAGTCGTCGTTGATAAAATTTCGCTTACAAGTAATTTTGTCCGTCGAGTTTCTGAAACACTATTAAGAGGAGAGATCCAATTTTTTTAGGGAGTGTACAAATAGGTTTGAACTGGAAATCCAAGTAAGCATTTTTTAAAATTCGAATTAGTTTTGGATTTATAAATTTTTTAAACCTTTGAACACGCTCCACTTTTTGAAGTTTTTTCGCCCTCATTTTTGAAACGTGATTTCTAAATTGCTATAAGTCATTTAAAATTACATATTTTCTTATTAAAAAAAATATATTAATGTTCGTTAAAACTTCATCTTTCCGATGTTATAAAGATTATAGTTCTATCTTTACAATTAAATTAGATGTGGTCAATTAAGTTAGGTATAAAAAATAGTGAAGAAAGGAAAAATGTCGGATATTTCGAGAAAATTTTAATTTGCGAATTTTTGTCTCATTGTTCCGCTTGCATCCTAAAAAGTAAATGTCCTAAAATTATGAAATTATGCCAGTTTATTAAGAAATGTTTGGGTAATAAGATGAATATTTTTGTTTTTCAGTACGATCAGTATATTAGACGTTATTTTATGTTAAATTCATGATTTTAGAACATTTTGAAAATAATTCATACATTTTTGTATACTTGTCTTCCAATTTTCAACAAAAAAATAAATAAAAAATTAGGGGTATAGATTAAACTATTGGCTACAAATGATCCAGAGCGTTTGTCAAATTTCGATTTAGTTTTGTAGTTATAAATTTTTAAATAATTGACGAAATGTCTGAAATAATCGTCAATTTTACGCGTAAAATTTTAAGTGATAAATTAAAACTGCTCTAAGTAGTTCAAAAATATACTTTTTTCCCGTTAAAAAAATATAGTTATATTCGTAAAATCTTCCTTTCTTGAATGGTATCAATACTGAAATTCTATCTTTAAAAATAAATTAGATGTAACTATTTATGTGAAGTACTATAATTATTATTAAAAGATTTTTCGGAGCAAAATGCCAACGTTGGCAAAATGCCAACATGTATGTAAATCTAAATCCTGTAGCTTATTATATATTTTAACGGGAAATTATTATTAACGCCAATTCTCAATAATCTTACTTTATATAAATAAAAGTTGGCGAATTATTTAAGATTGGCGCGTTTATGCTACTGTTTGTTTACACATGTTTCGCTTTTCAATGAGTAGAAACAATTGCGTTGAAGCAGTTGAGATTTTCCAGTTATCCAGGGGGGGGGGGTGGGGGGGGGGCTGTAAACTTTTATACCTTAAAAGTTGGGAATTTCGAGTTTTAAAAATCCCTGAGTTGGGAAAATTTATGCCTCAGGAAAGTTAATATTATTAGCAAATGAAAGCGATGGAAGACTAGAAATTGCCCAGCTTGTATTAAGATGAAACTTAAATTAGACCTCAAAACAGAACACTGCATTGGAACATGCGTGCAATAAATCAATACTTTCGAGATAACTGTTTAATATTACCTATAAAAAAGCTGACAAATGTCTATAAATTGGAACTGGGAATTTTTTAGCACTGTTGCGTTTTGAATTTCGAATCGTTAAGTGTGGTCTGGTTAATTAACGTCGCATTAGAGCTGCACATTGAACTACTGGTGTTGGTTCGAACAAAGCGTCCTTGATTGGTTATTGGTACGTATTTACTTACTACATCAATGACGCTTTGGTTCGAGGCCTTTCTTGAAGAATAGACCCGGGAACGATGTCTCATATTTTTAACAATTGTCAGATAACGAGGACAACACTAGAGTTGGTACCTGACGTCCTTAAGTTGGGAATTTTGAATCGTTCACTTTCGGAATTTCGGATCGTTAAGTTGGGAAATTTCTTGTCTCAACATCCCAAAAATAAATTTGTGTGACGGCACTGCCAGCAATAATTTATATAACTAAAAAAAGTATTGTTGTTAGGACACATTGTCATTGTCTACAGTGTATGAAGCCGGTATTGTTTGCGAAGCAAACTATAGAGGATTGCGTAGCAATCCTCCGGGGGTTGGTGAAGCGTTAGCGGAGCAGGGGGCGGAGCCCCCTAGTAATATAAAAAATTATAAACCAATTAGAATGCCGATCTTTACACGGAATACTCCATAACTACAAAACGTAGCTTTATAAAATTTACAGAGTACTTTACATGAAAAATTAGAATTTTTTTGTAATAATTTTTAAGTTTGTACGATGTTTCAATCGTATGTTATAACTATTTTAATGGATTCCATTGACTTAACATGGATGAAAATATCGTTTGCAATTTAAAATAAAATTGTTCGTTATTGGCAATATAAAAATGACTTCATAGGTTTTGTTTGATTTAATAATTATTGAAAAATGTATATACATTGGGCTTTTTGCTACAATACGGAACCATTCAAAAATTAAAACAACCAGAATTTTATCTTAAAGAAATGGTTTAGAATTGTATTAAAATGTTATAATTGTTTTATCTCTTTTGTTTTATACAGGTTTATTGTAAGTATATTTAATTATCTTAGATCAAACTTTAGAACAATTCATCCAAAATGCGAGTAATCTGTGTATGAACGTCCGTTTTATTTATTTGAAAAATATTTTATGCAAGTATTTTTTTTTAAATGTACGAAGCTTAGTTTCATTGTGAATTTTCAACTCTATTAGACTTTTTAATGTTATTAAAGAATAAAATTTCCCAGATACCAACTGATAATTTAGAAAATATTTTATTTAATGTGCCAATGAATATTTCCTTTTAAAACATTGAATGGCGATCATTAAATATTAAGTGTAAAATTATTGAAAGTACATGGTGAGATTATAATATGCTGCACCGTTTGCTAAACTATCGCCATGTTATAACAGTGTATTCTTTGGATGAAGTGCGCCTTGGCTGTAATTTGCTGTGGAAACTTACTAAATATTTGTATGACAGGTATTTTTCGATGCGAATTCTATAATAACAGTATCACAAAATCAAAATTTTAGGAAAAATGGTTTAACAAAATGAGTAAATACCGA
This sequence comes from Troglohyphantes excavatus, assembly GCA_963932185.1. Classification (NCBI taxonomy): domain Eukaryota; kingdom Metazoa; phylum Arthropoda; class Arachnida; order Araneae; family Linyphiidae; genus Troglohyphantes; species Troglohyphantes excavatus. The sequence goes on along the minus strand of OZ010671.1, from coordinate 31,146,348 downwards.
ATTTTTAATAAATTGATCCGTAAATAAAAAAAATGAACTTAAAATTAAAATAGGTGGTTATTCTTCTGTAATAATATTATTCAAGGGAATTCTTTAAAACATGGGCAGGGCGTAGTAAAAGAAAGTTGTGTAGTATTTCAAAACATACTATTTTTGGTTGAGTATTTATGCTGGTCTGTTAATTTTATTCTTACTTTGATAGAGAATTTGAGGCAGTTTATTTGCAAAAAACGTTTAGGTTTATTCTGGCGGCAATTTACATTCTTATGTTCTGCATTATTGAGGACAAAAATGCAAACTATTAATTAGATACACAAGTTGTTGGTCGAAGATATTGCAAAGATGTAGCTTAAACGATACATTGGAACGGGCATTTGGAAATAATCTAATCAAAATTGCAATACTGGGGACAGGGAAATTCGGAATGTTTGAAAGTTAAATCATTTAAGTTCTTTATCAAATTTATTAATTTGGTCAGCTTTATAAAATTATGTTATCTGTTTCTGCTGCTTTTTTCACTTCCATGCAGCTTCAGAGCATTTCAATATCGAAATTGATTCAGAAGTTTAATTAAAATTCACGCTTGAAGTTATTTTTTTAAAACTGCAATTTAATGAAACACTCCTTGATGAAATTATTTTTAAAAATAATATAAAAATGAAGATCATAGCGCTTAGTTTATTATTTAATTTAATATTTTTTTCCTTAGATAAAAAAAATCTTAGATTTATGTAAATAACTAGGGGGTTCCGCCCCCTGCTCCGCTAACGCTTCGCCAACCCCCGGAGGATTGCTACGCAATCCTCTTTAGTTTGCTTCGCAAACAATACCGGCTTCATACACTGTAGACAATAACAATGTGTCCTAACAACAATACTTTTTTTAGTTATATAAATTATTACTGGCAGTGCCGTCACACAAATTTATTTTTGGGATGTTGAGACAAGAAATTTCCCAACTTAACGATCCGAAATTCCGAAAGTGAACGATTCAAAATTCCCAACTTAAGGACGTCAGGTACCAACTCTAGTGTTGTCCTCGTTATCTGACCATTGTTAAAAATATGAGACATCGTTCCCGGGTCTATTCTTAAAGAAAGGCCTCGAACCAAAGCGTCCTTGATGTAGTAAGTAAATACGTACCAATAACCAATCAAGGACGCTGTGTTCGAACCAACGCCAGTAGTTCAATGTGCAGCTCTAGTTCGACGTTAATTAACCAGACCACACTTAACGATTCGAAATTCAAAACGCAACAGTGCTAAAAAATTCCCAGTTCCAACTTATAGACATTTGTCAGCTTTTTTATAGGTAATATTAAACAGTTATCTCGAAAGTATTGATTTATTGCACGCATGTTCCAATGCAGTGTTCTGTTTTGAGGTCTACTTTAAGTTTCATCTTAATACAAGCTGGGCAATTTCTAGTCTTCCATCGCTTTCATTTGCTAATAATATTAACTTTCCTGAGGCATAAATTTTCCCAACTCAGGGATTTTTAAAACTCGAAATTCCCAACTTTTAAGGTATAAAAGTTTACAGCCCCCCCCCCCCCCCCCCCCCCCCCCCCTGGGTAACTGGAAAATCTCAACTGCTTCAACGCAATTGTTTCTACTCATTGAAAAGCGAAACATGTGTAAACAAACAGTAGCATAAACGCGCCAATCTTAAATAAGTCTAATTCGCCAACTTTTATTTATATAAAGTAAGATTATTGAGATTTGGCGTTAATAATAATTTCCCTTTTAAAATCAATACTTATATATAAGAATGGAGTGTCTGTCAGTGGAATAGAATAAAACCCCTCATTTTGAGTTTTCTCCACGAATTAGGATACACTGATTCCGAAAATCACATTTAAATTTTTTTTGTCTGTCTGTCTGTCTGTCTGTTTGTCCGGATTTAACTCAAAAACTACTGCACGGATTTTTATGAAACTTGCACCATGTGAACAAACTTTTCTTAGTTTAAAATATGCACTTTGTTTCATGCGGATATCTGCAACCATTCAAAAGTTATAGAACTTTTTCCATTTTCTCTAACATTACGCCTATGGGAAATTTACTTCTCGATCTTCCCCTCATAACATATTGTTAAAAATCACCTTGGCGACCAAAAATATTTTTCGACAATACTGGGATAAACGATTTATTTTGATTGGCTGATGAGTAAATGTCGCCAAATGAATTAAAATTGTCGCCAAATAAATGAAAAATGTTGCCAAATGAAATAAAAATGTAGCCAAATGATTAAGAAAAGTCGCCAAATATTGGAGAACGCATTAAAAATGTTGCCAAATGAATTAAAAATGTCGCCAAATTAATAAAAAATGTCTCCAACTTCTATGGGAAATTTACATCTCGATCTTCCCTTCATAAAAATAGTGTTAAAAATCACCTTGGCGACCAAAAATATGTTTAGACAATACTGGGATAAACGATTCATTTTGATTGGCTGATGAGTAAATGTCGCAAAATGGATTAAAATGTCGCCAAATGATCTAAAAATGTTACCAAATGAATTAAAAATATCGCCAAATAAATAATAAAAGTCGCCAAATATAGAAAAATGAATTTAAAATGTCGCCAAATGAATAATAAAAGTCGCCAAATATGGAAAAATGAATTAAAAATATTTCCAAATGAATTAGAAAAGTCGCCAAGTATTGAAGATGAATGAAAAATGTCGCCAAATAAATTCAAAATGTCGCCAAATTAATAAAAAAAATTCCCCAATTGAATAAAAATGTTGCCAAATGAGCTAAAATAGAGGTCCTATATTTAAAAATATCATCACAATGGAGAAATTAGTGTCCAAATAACAAAAATAACGTCGTTAACAAAAACCTCGCCAACCGAAGGAGGGAATTAAACCAGCCTTTTCGACTGACGCCATGTGTATTCATGTTCCGAACAACTTAATTTTATGACAATAGTGCTATTTGTTACGGAGTGGAATATTACTATGGTGTTGAAATGGGCCACCCTAAAAGTTTAACTTAAAGTTTTATATATTTATACCTCCATGTAGCTTATTTTTAAATTTTCGCCTCAAAAACAAATTATTGGAATTCAAAAATAAATATTTGATAATTAATTTTTATAAGAAATATTGTCCGTAAATATTGACCCATATGAAATTATGTTGAAAGAGGGATATATAGACTCCGGTCGCCAATTGGCACAACAAAAAAAACTTCACCAAATACGATAAATTATTTTGATTTGGAAGAATGCAATATTGTTTCTTTGATATATTATTGCGTCGCCAATATTAAAACTAATGTATGTGAAGTTTACTACATGGGTTTATTGTCACTAAATGGTTAATTTTTATACAAAAAATACGCAATTTAAAAAAAAATTTAGGAATTTTTATTTCACAAAAAGAAACATTTTACAAAAACATCAGTTTAAATAGTAGGTAGTCGCAATAGCATGTAAAGTCGTGAACATAAAAATAGATTTAAGTATCTCAAAAAATACTCAAAGTAATTTAATAAATTTGGATTTGGATAAAGTTTATTTTTCACAGTGCACAGAGAGTGATATGCCATGGCTACGCTGACAAGACAAAATCGCGCATCTCTTACTGCGCAAAGTGACCACGAGCAACGCCGGGCCATATTGCTAGTATATAATAAGCTACAGGATTTAGATTTACATACATGTTGGCATTTTGCCAACGTTGGCATTTTGCTCCAAAATATCTTTTAATAATAATTATAGTACTTCACATAAATAGTTACATCTAATTTATTTTTTAAGATAGAATTTCAGTATTGATACCATTCAAAAAAGGAAGATTTTACGAATATAACTATATTTTCTTAACGGGAAAAAAGTATATTTTTGAACTACTTAGAGCAGTTTTAATTTATCCCTTAAAATTTTACGCGTAAAATTGACGATTATTTCAGATATTTCGTCAATTATTTAAAAATTTATAACTACAAAACTAAATCGAAATTTGAATAACGCTCTGGATCATTTGTAGCCAATAGTTTAATCTATACCCCTAATTTTTTATTTATTTTTTTGTTGAAAATTGGAAGACAAGTATACAAAAATGTATGAATTATTTTCAAAATGTTCTAAAATCATGAATTTAACATAAAATAACGTCTAATATACTGATCGTATTGAAAAACAAAAATATTCATCTTATTACCCAAACATTTCTTAATAAACTGGCATAATTTCATAATTTTAGGACATTTACTTTTTGAGATGCAAGCAGAACAATGAGACAAAAATTCGCAAATTAAAATTTTCTCGAAATATCCGACATTTTTCCTTTCTTCACTATTTTTAATACCTATCTTAATTGACCACATCTAATTTAATTGTAAAGATAGAACTACAATCTTTATAACATCGGAAAGATGAAGTTTTAACAAATATTAATATATTTTTTTTAATAAGAAAATATGTAATTTTAAATGACTTATAGCAATTTAGAAATCACGTTTCAAAAATGAGGGCGAAAAAACTTCAAAAAGTGGAGCGTGTTCAAAGGTTTAAAAAATTTATAAATCCAAAACTAATTCGAATTTTAAAAAATGCTTACTTGGATTTCCAGTTCAAACCTATTTGTACACTCCCTAAAAAAATTGGATCTCTCCTCTTAATAGTGTTTCAGAAACTCGACGGACAAAATTACTTGTAAGCGAAATTTTATCAACGACGACTTTAATATTAAATAACTTATAAACTAATAACAGTATTGAAACAAAAATATATTCTTCTTATTTATCAAACATTTCTTAACAAATTCACTTAATTTCGTAATTTTAGGACTTTAACATTTTGAGATACGATCTAAATAACATTGAAAGAACTGAAAATTCCCCCTAGGGCCGACTTTTTCCCCCTAGGGCTTACTTTTTTTTAAAATAGAGAGATTATTCATATAAAATACCTGTTATAATGCACATTATCTTTCAATAATGATGACAACAGTAATTAAAATTTCATCGATTAAAGTAAGCACTGTAAACTAAAATATAATTATAGTCATTTCACAAATAAATTGCGGCAGCCGTGTTAAAAAAAATCGGTTATGTACAGACCGCGCTGTATTGGGCCCCTACTCGGTACAAGGTTGAGAAGGGGAAAGAATAAATGGCCTACAATGATTGAAACGGCCTTCCTTTCTTTACACGATGGTATGTCATTTATCCATATAGGTTAATTCCACTTTGAATTAATGATAGCGGTACACTTATTTTCACCTGGTACAAACGCAAAAAGGGGAATGGCTTAAAAATCGGCATGTACGAAACGTCTGACTTTCATCTACACAATAGTATATTATTTATACCCATCAACTTATTCCACTTGGAGTTAAGGATTTTAAAAACGTCGTTTTTTATTATGGTATTTAATGTAACTATGTATACCCATACCGAAAAGAAATTCATATTAATTTCTAAAAATATTTTTGTGCAGGAATGTTTAATTTTTAAAATTCCATACCTTATGAGAGATAAACTAGAAATTATTCGATTTTTATCGGTGTTTTAGCAACCAAGTAGTATAGAGATATTTTTACTTTTTTTTAACTTCTAATTTATTAAACATAAAAATATTTTAAATTATAAAAAAAAGCTTTATCACTTTTTCAAGAGGAATTCTAAAATGGTATATGCGATTATCCCGGGCAGGAGAGGAAATGTATATATTTTCAGTCATTTGTCGTTATTTTATTTATTTCCGTGCGAAGAACGGGTACTTTTGCTAGTAACAATATAATTGTAACTTACAGCATTTACAATATCTGCAGATGGGTAGATTAAACCACCTCTATCCAGAGATTCAATTAATTTATATTTATAGTTTCATTTTAAGGTGTTGTCAATAATCATTTGTTTTGAACTATATTTACAATTTATTTTTTTCATCGCCGAATGAGCACAATTGCCGGTATGGAAAGGTATACAATAATAGGCATTGAATTTTCAATGCCTTTAAATTCTTACTCACCAACATTTATGTAAAAATCCGAAACACAAGGTTTGTCAGTCTGTATTAGTAATAAAATAATCTTTATAGAAAAAAGGAAAACCGACTTTACAGAAAATACGTTAAAAAGTAAAAAATAATTTTTAATTCTACGATGAGTCGAAAAATTGAATTATTGAATATTAATTTTATACTTAGTACAACTTTTTGAAATCGGCGCCAAAATTTGGGTATAATTTTTGTAAATTGGCACCAACTTCAAAAAGTTGTACTAAGTATAAAATTGATATTCAATTTTTCATCTCATTCGTAGTATTAAAAATTATTTTTTACTTTTTAGCGCATTACCTTAAAGTCGGTTTTCCTTTTTTTCTAGAAAGATTATTTTATTTTTCCCATTTTGGTTTTTAATTTAGCAGGTGGCTTCGCCCCCTCTTATTATTCACCGAGAAATTCAAGTAGCAACTTCTGCTCAACCGTGTATATTGTAAAACAATCCCTATCAATGCCAATAAATTCTGTTTAAATGAAATGTCATTGTTGAACAACTTCTGTTAAACAATGAAAATATTATGAAATCGGATTAACTGTATAAAAAACCTCCGGAAAATCGACATTTCCGGATATATAGCAGCCGGATAACCGATTATTTTTGCAGATTTTGCCTAAGTTGATTTTTCTCTATCCAACAAAGAAAGAATTTTTGAAATCGGACAATATTTTTTTTCAAACGGTCCGGTTAATTGAGAATTCCAGAGATAGTTGAATGCCGGATAACCCGATATTTTTTTCAAATTGCTCCCAAGTGAAACAGCCCTTATCCAACAACAAAAAAATTGTGCAAATATCTGAAGTAGAACCGAAATCCCGCGCGAACATAAATAAATTTAAAAAAAAATTCATAACCGTCGAATCTCTAACCTCTCGACATGGTGCGCGATTTGGCGGTTTTAATTTAAAGTTTATGGCGATTTTATTTTGGAGTTTTGGTTGGCGCGCTGTTCAGTCGTTTAATAACAATTGTATTAGTAATAACGATGTCAGATACTTCCCTGGTTTTGTTTTTTTTAAACCAGTGATGTTTTAATCCAATTTAAACCTGACATCTACATGTTATCAATTTACATTAAAGAACGCAGATTAAATTATAAGCATAATCATAGATACCCTGGTGTAATATGTAGGAGTAAAGTGGTCCCTGTGTGTGTAATTGCACGAATCCATTTTCTGCGCAACGTCCGATTTTTAGGAAACGAAAACAGCTGAACTTTTGGTGTTTTCGTATAATTTCCCTGTCAATTGGGAACACAGCTTGTTTGTAAACCATAACTCAGATAATAAATAATAATCGCAGACTAAAGCACACGGAATTTTCACCCATTTTGAGAAAACAAAGAAATTCGCGCTTAAAAAAAAACACATCAGCGCAGCGAAATCTTCCGTTTCTACCCGCTACCATGGCCTACTCGTTATGACGTCAGCGCCGGAAAGGTCACGTGAGGCACGGCCTGCTTCAATGTGCTTCTTCCTTCTAGGTCTTATACATTTCTATGGGCAGGACAGTTTAGACGTCATACTGACGAACCCCTCTCTGTACTCTGTGGGCGTGTCTAATGCCGGTGACAATGACAAGCGTATTACACTTCAACAGTATCTTAGATTTATTACGGTATTTTATTAGTTTTACAAACTGTCCGCCATTGGAACGATATTATTTTAATTATGAATAATTCGCATTTGAATTGATGATTTGTTAATAATGTCCATACAATCTAAGAGGATCATATCAATTGCACTTTAGGATCACTCATGTGTTTGAATAATTCTATCTTCAATGTTTAATAATGTTTTCTGAATTTTGCTTATTTTCCGCAATGCGGGAGTTTCACGTGACGTAGTAACATGAATTCCCTACTTGTAGTTTCGATTTCTTCTCTTTAGCAGACAGGCCTGTGGTTTGGTCGCTCCGCTCGCTCGCTTATTCCACTCAACTTTGTATTGTATTTTAACGAGATAATTTAGCTGTGTATTTTCATCGTTTATTTTTAACAATGCAAAGTTTAAGTAAAAGACCCTTTGTTAGTAAATTTCGGCTTATTACATATTTATTCATATGCAGAAAAACTGAGTGAAATTGTCTTCTTCTATATTTCGTTTGATATTTCCTCATGTTTGAAAAAAACATTTTGGATCAAAATGATCGGAGCACAACTTTGAATATTTCGTAGGAACGAAATTTTCTCGTTTTATCCTAGCTAGCCATGCTTTCATCAGATTAGAATCAGAATGAGGGAAACTGTGAAAAGAAACTCTTCTTGGAATACAATCCGCTTTCGAAACAGTGTTAGAGCAACCGAATGCACTACACGAAATCACCATGTTAGTATTTTAAAAAGAAAAAATCTTAAAAAGTATATTGCAGCAGCTGTACTTCCATACTAATTCTACGGAACTTTTTCGGCGTCTAGCAGGGGTGCCCACAGGGGGGATCATGGCGCAAGGTGCGCCATCGAAATTTGGGGGGGGGGGGGGGGGATTTTTTACATGGCTTTTTTATTATTATTTTTGAATTTTTAGGGGGGAAATTTGTTGGACAACAAATTATTTAATAAGAATACATTATATAATGTGCCTTCAATCACTGGAATTTCCAGCGATTTCGAGAAATGCCTCTTTGGCACATAAGCTGACAACATTGTAAAAAAAAAATCGTACACGTTTACTGATCTTTGTCCGGTTCAAACATTCAGAATACACTTCAGTGCTTAGATTTAAATTAAAAAAGGCTGTGAGGTAATACATTTTCCATTAGAAATAATGTATAAATAATAATAAATATGAAGAATGCTATAAATTCAACCTGAAATCTCATTTCATATTCTTATATCATAAACTATGATTACATTTACAAAACATTTAAGCAATTGCTTTGATAAATATGAGGGTCAATTTGTTGATTCGATATTTATGCTTCATATATATATCACTATATAGCTGAGCAACTGTTAAAACACTTCCATTCATACTACAATTTGGAAAAGAAAACGCTGACTGCAACAAATTTAACTTTTCCGCTTGGGATGAGGCATATGTTAAAAAAAAACTGCAATGAAGCAGACTGTCTCCTCATCCCAATAACACGTATAACATAAATTATGATTTTTATATACAACTCCACAAGAAACTAATTACTTTCATACGTTTGTTTACTAGTAGACGGTTTTACTGTATTTGGGTTTCGTCTTGGCGGTCGAATCAGTTTTAATAACTTCAATGATGTTACAGCAGAATAACAGATAACATATTTTAGTTAACAAGAATGCTTGATTTTTCTGAAGTTACTGTTAACATGTGGAGCAAAGTTACAATTATTTAAATTGTAAAAAAGAAAAAACCTTAATGAAAAGTATTTTCTGAGTTTGAGAAACTGTAGTAGTAAGTGGATAAATATTATACGGCATTTTTAAATTAAAGTTTAATTTCATAAGGTTTCTTAAAATTCGATAAAATGAAGTTTTTGCATTTAATAGTCATATTTAAAATAGCCAAATATAAGAATAGAAGGTCATGGGTGATTTTAAACAAAGCCAACTTTCAAACAAACAAAGCCAACTGTTATAACTTTCTATATATAATTGTGCAGTTTTGTGTATACAACAGATAACAGAAATTATACTTAACCAATAAAAAAATATCTTTATTGGCACATTCTACACGGACGCTATTTCCGCGAGTTGCATTGCCGACCTCTATGATTGGTGGATTCAAACTACGTGGTTTGTATGGACCAATCGCAGTAATCTGCAACAGCTAATGAGCGTAAATAACGTCCGTGTAGAATGCGGACATTATTAACGCTCAATAGCTTTTGAAGATGGCACTGTGATTGGGGAATACAAACCATGTTGTTTGCATATACACTTTCTGCATCTAACGCGCGAAAAAAGCATCTGTTTTATTCTTTTGTTATTTCTTTAATGTCATAATATGTTTTAAAAAACAGCTGTTTTTTATATCGCTGTTATAAAGAATGGCATTTTCAGTGACATTTTGCTAACATATGAGAGGCAATTAATTTTTTCTATGCATTTAGGGTAAAATCCAATTTCACCGAAATGCTAGTCGAACGGGATCGTAAAAACAAGATGCTCCAAAACATGCTATAGATATCATATTGTGGTATGGCTCTTCGAGCCAAGACCACATAATTTCGTTAATCTTAAAATACTTCGTTATAAGTTGCCAGTTTATTCTAAAACAAAACCATCTCTCATGTTTTCTATAATGGTTTGTAATTTATTGTTATCGTTGTACCGCGAAAACACCTGCTCTTTGATTATTATCTAAATTTCTCGAAAAATAAGCGAGCGATTTTTTTTCTTACTTTTTGTACGAATCAACCCAGACCCAGGACGCAGACCAGTCGGCTCGTATCGCCCTTTTTATTTTTATTTAATTCTAAAAATATATCAGACACCCTTTCTTTCATCAAATATCTATATGAAACTTATTACATTAAAATGTAATATTGCGTATTCTATAGGCGCCGAACGTCTGAGCATTTTTGGCTTGTTTTATTACTCTTTGTGATTTGCGGTTTTGTTCCGGTCGACCGCCCCCCACCCCACAAGAATCTGGAATCCTTAAAAGTTGGGAATTGCGAGTTTTAAAAATCCCTGATTTAGGAAAATTTAAGCCCAAAGAAATAGCAAATGAAAGCGAGGGAAGATTAGATTGCCCAACTTGTAAGATTAAACTAAAATTTGACCTCCGAATGGACACTGCTATGGATGTCGCACTGGAGCTGCATATTTGGCTATTGACGACGGTTTGAGGCCTATCTCGAAGGAAATACCCAGGAACAATGCCTCGTATTTTTGAACCATGATCAGATAACGAGGACAACACCTGGCACAGTTAAGTTGATACATTTTTTGTTTATTTTAGATCTTTGAATTAAAATGACCTTGATAATCAGTAAATAATTTTCTCTGAATTAAATTATGTATATTTAATGTTTAATTTAAAATTAGCAGTGGCAATTGGGTTTCTCAACACCATGCAATTTCGAGTGTTTTGACTACCACTATACTATAGATCATGTAACCTTTATAATTTATATTATACTTTACCAGTTTCGTTCAACTAAAACGCTTATTAGATCTTTAAACTATCATAAATATAAATTATCTAACTAATCGTTACCACACATATATTATAAGGATTCTCAAACTTCAAATTTGTTCTCTAAATTTATTTTATAATTAACAAGTGATTTACTAATTTTAAAAGTACATATTACTGACAACTGTTAAAAGTAGTTAATTACAGTGATAACTGTTGCTGCCTCGATATTCAAATGCTAATGTATTCCTTTTTACTAATAAAAATTAAAAAAAAAATTGGAAAAAAAAGGGGGGGGGGAGTTTTTTCGATGTTTTTTAGGGAAAGTTTTAAGGATTCACCCTCTAAGGGGAACTCCCAAAAAAGAAACGGATTTCTTTAGGTACCTTATCCCCCCCCCCCCGCCCCCCTGGCTACGTCCCTGGAGAGGGAATGATAGAGAAAAAATTTGGGGGGGATTTGCGCCATTGGGTTTGGGGGGGATGGGCACCCCTGGCGTCTAGAATACGTCTCCATGTTCCGTTGGAACAGCGGTCTTCTTCTTCTTGGCGTGAAACTCCCCCATTGCTTTATATCTTTATTTCCATCCACTAAAATATCTTTCAAGTGTTTTATTCGACTCTGAAGAAATTGTGATCTATTTTCTGAGCTTCTTTGATTTTTTCATTTGACTATTTGGTAAAGAAGTAACTTGGAGTATTCAAAAATCTTTTCACATAGCAATTTATATATATCCCTGCTTATTTCACATTTATCTATCACTTGCATGAGCATTTTATAATAATCTTTAACTTTATCGATAATAATGGCTCGGCAATTTATTGGGTCTGATGAATAATTTTTTTAAATAAAATTTTCATTCGCCTTTCTCAAATGAAGATTCTTAAGATGATCGATGTTAAATTGGGTTTGAGGTGTAGTAGTACCTGCCAGATATGCAATAATCCATAAGGACGAACATGATGGCCATATAGAAATCAATAAATCTACTAGACAATTTTTTTTAATTGATGATAGAAGCTTATACTTTACATTTTTATGAATGTACAAAATCCTGTACATATATAAATCATTAATACTTATATATTGTTCCTTTATATTTTTTATTACACTCAGGAATAAATGACATATCACTGTTTTCATATGAAATGTTGAAGTCAAACCAGCGCAGACTAGTCATTCCTTACCTTTCGAATTTTCAAACTGCTTTGCCTATTGCGCATTAATTAATTCACGTTTTTATAATTGAGATTACGTGAATTTAACCTTTGTTAATATTTAAACTTTTGACGTTGCATTTTATCAACATAAAATATAAACATTAGAAAGGTCGGTTGGGGATCTGTCTAAATGGCCTATTTGATGTCATTTGTTGGTTTGAATAGGCCGATTTGTCAACTCCATGAAACTTATTTGTTAATAAAGCTTTAGCTGAAACCTGTATTTAACTAGAGCCAGACTATTCTACATCTGTTACATTCACAGATTTCTGCTAAGTGGATAAAACACACGCCTAGTATATTTAATACGGTTTTCACTATATTTAAATTTACAATTATTTATATACATTCGGCACTGCTAAATTCTCTTTTTACGAGCCACTGTTGGTTATAAATTAAGCACTTTTCAGATATAGTAAGTATTATTAATACTATATCATATTTTTTTAAAAAAATTCAAAGAGAGATTAAAAGCATATACTAATGACTTTTTACTTATAAATTTTTATAATGAAAGTATTTTTTCTCCAAAATTAGTAAAAACCTGCTCTTGCATAATACCAAAACGGTGTAGTAATACCTTATAACACACTGAGAAAAGTGGTAAGAGCGGATAACTTTCAGACCGCTATAGCTCCAAACAGGGACAAGCAAAAAACAATATCAGGGGTCCAGAGGAAATTCCTGATAATTACACTTTCATCTAGTTTTTTCAGTATGATAGAAATGATCCCTAAGGATCATATAAGGGATGGGATGAATATTTGGTATTAAGGCCCATATACCGAATATTCAGTTAGGCCGAATACTTCTGATATTCAGTCAATATCATAAAAGTAGGCCCAGGATTTGGAAAAAAGTCAAGATTAAAAAAATTATTAACTTGTTTTGCTTATTCTTACTTACCCTCTTTTCAAGCTTTCCTTAAGTAGACACTATGCTGGCATAGTCTTCCCATCGTGGACACGTCTTTATTTTATCAATAGTTTTCTTTAGATTTCCAGGGTAATTAGCATTTCTCCCATTCATTACATTCATGAAGTTCTCAGGATCCGAACCGATTTCATCCGTTACTTTCAAGATGCAGTCAATAATATCGCCATCCTTTATAAGCTGCAGCATATATTTAACCAGTTCACGTGGTAGATCTTCCTTGTCCAAAAGAAAACCTAAGGATTCTAGAAGTGGATCTCCATGAGCCAAGACATTTCGTACGCAGATACCTTGAAGTAAGTTGTTGCTCTTGCGCCACAACTTTGTTAGATGCTGCCATACTTCAGGTTTCATATCAACAATCTGGTCTGCTTCAGGCTTCATAACGTTCATACAATCTAAGAGGATCATATCAACTGCAATTTGCACTTCAAGATCACTCATATATGTTTGCATAATTCTCTCTTCAATGTACAATAGCGTTTTCTGAATTTTGCTTATTTTCCACAATGGCTTTATATCTTCATTTCCATCCACTAAAATATCTTTCAAGTGTTTTATTCGACTCTGAAGAAATTGTAATCTATTTTCTGAGCTTGTCTGATTTTTGCATTTGACTATTTTATGAAGAAGTGACTTGATGCATTCAGAAAGCTCTAGCTTTTCACATAGGAATTCATATTCATCCTTGCTTATTTCACATTTATCTGTCACTTGCATGAGCCTTTCGTAATAATCTTTAACTTTATAGATAATAATGGCTCGGCAATTCATAGGGTTTGATGAATAATTATTTAAAATAAAATTTTCATCCGTCTTTCTCAAATGAAGGTTCTTAAGATGATCAATGTTAAATTGGGTTTGAGGTGTAGTAGTACCTGCCAGATATGCAGTAATCCATAGCTTTGACTTATAAATTGTCTTAAAAACTTTCTTAACACTTTCTAAAATTATCTTCTTTTCTTCAGAATTCAGAAATATAGTGCCACTAAGTTTTATTATATTACTAAAATTAAGTTGTGTGCTTATAGAAGTACTACCAAGATTTTTTTCCAGAAGTCGGTTAACAAAAATTGAATATCTTAAAAGAATGACATTTACTTCTCTAATCAAGCTTTCAGGATGTTGACTAGAACTTATATTCATAAAAAGGGACTGTCTTTGATCTAAAAGTTCTGAAAATTCTTTTTTAAGATGATTTGATAACTCCTTGTATAAAATATGTTGTAATAAATATTCATAGCACCAAAAGTAATCTTCAACTTTTGCTACCTTAATTTGAAGACTATCGCACTCTTTGATTTGATTTTCTGAATTTGAGCTTTTAATTTTGCTTTTATTTTTACCAAATACAAATGTGTTCATTTGTTCTTTGGCATTTTTAAATATATTTAGAAAGAGAAAATTGTAAATATTATAAAATACTTGTGCCACCTTAATTCGAAGACTATCACACTCTTTGATTGGATTTCCTGAATTTGACTTTATAATATTCCTTTTATTTTTACCAAATTCAATTTCTTTTATTTGTTTTTTGGCATTTTCAAATATATTTAGAAAGAGAAATTTATAAATACCATACTTTGATAGCAATATTATTTCTTGATCATTACAATTATGCATACTCTGATTGCTTAGTGATTCACAAAATTCCCTACTGTACGTTTTCCATGTTATTTTAAACTCGCTTAAAAGATTGCTGTTCACTTCATCAATAGGTAGTGATAAAAATTCCATAATTTGTGGAATGTCATTTTCCTTAAGCTTCATTTCTTCCATTTGATGCGCTGCATCAAGAACGGTCTGGTTATTGTATTGATCTGAATAAAAAGCTTGAGTGCAGAATATAGGCTGTAAAAGTTCTTTTACAAGTTTTAGTTCCCTTTGAATTTGGACAAATAATTCTACATCTTCTTCAGCACGAATTCTAAATATTGATGATTTATCTGAATGAGTTATTTTATTGCGGAATTTCCTTAAACACTCTACGAGCTTGTACGGCAATACGAATCTCAATACTTTTCTAATAGACCTGACATCATTATCGCTAAGAGATTCTCCAAGTACATAAAGGCATCTTTCGATAATTAATACCGATTTTATATCCTTAACTTTTACTTCGATCGCTGCATTCAAATAACGCTTTATTTTATACATAACAAACGCTGCATGTATCTCAGGAACATTTACTAAAGTTGCTACTTCATTTCTTGGCAACCATTCTACCACGTTATTTTTGGTGATTTTTTCCTTTGTAAGGCATTCTTTAAAAGATTTCAATTCTTTTTTGAGAATCACGCGCATTTGGAAAACAGTCGTCTTACACAGCAACTGTCTTTTAGGATCTCCTGTCTGAAATTTTTCGAAATAAGCCTTTCTGTGAAGGAACGAAAGGAAATTTGATTCTATTTGTGAATATTTCTGGTCAGAGAGTGTCATTTTTTCCTTCAAGAGAAACATGTTATCGAAAAAGAAAAGAGCAGCAAAGAAATCCAATTTATTAAAGTAATCCCCATATTTCAGATACTCGGCAAGTCCATCGTTTTCAAAATCTTTAACTGTTATTCCATCAAAAAAATCACCATATGAACTCAAAATAGCTAATATAATATTTTTTCTATCTTTAGCATCATTGAATTTCAATTTCCACGTATCGTCATTCGATCTATCCGTAACTACATTAGAACCTTGAATTGATTGCATGCTGATTTCAAATTCATTATTAACTTTAAGCAGATTTTCGCAAACGATAATCAAAAATCGATTAAAATGATCCAGTTCTTTAAGCCATTTTAATCTTATTTCAGTTGCAGGAACACAACCGGAATCTATTTTTATATATATTTTTTCCAAGTGATTTTTCAATTTACGTAAATTTATTACAATTTCTGGGTTAGGAGAGCGAACTGAGCCACATCGTAAAGTAAAGTCATTAGCAGCCATGTTAGCAGCATATTCATGCAAAATATAAAGCGTTTTGGGGTCATTCAATGAAAAGGAGTAAAACAAGGCTGACTTGCCATCTTCGTCCTGATCTTGAGGGTCCGTTTTTAAGCCAGCATCGTTCAATTTTATTAGTGTATACTGCGATTTGTATACTTTAGATACACATTCATTTTGAGAACATTTCAATGCAAGCAATGGGAAGTTGTTAGCATTCGGACAATCAGAGATTTTGCTAATAATCGTGCTTATATCAGCAGATTCCAAATCAGCATTTTCTAAAATAAATTTTAAGGCTGATTTCTGCTTGAGCAAACCAAATTCTTTTAGCATTCCGAAAGAAAAATAAATGTCATTTCCTTGAGATTTCTCATCTTTAAGACTTTTGCTAAAAATAAATATCACATCGCACCTTTGAGCGTTTCTGTTTGGGAATACTTCAATATTTTTAGAATTTATCATCCAATCATCGCTCATTAATATTATGTTGCACGACAACAGATTTGAAGCAGCTCGAATACTATTTCTAAAACTCAAAGGATTGCATTGTCCATCACACTTTCTTTCTACTTTTTTCCGAAATATTTCCACTGATGCCATTAATTGCTTGTTGCGAAAGCAAGTGTTTCTATGAAGAAACGGATTGTAGCATGTGATACTTTTTTTAATACACTTCCCTACTGTTTCGGCTCCAATGCCTGCCAGTCTTTTAGAGAGGATTTTATCCGATGGAGCGGAACAACAATAAGCCAAAACAATCGCCCACAGCACGTCATTTACAGGAACAGGAATTTCCCACACGCAATCCCTAATGTAATGTGAGTGTTCTTTAGGGAAATATGGTCTTAGGTCATGTAAAATCGGGCACGACGAGTAGGTGGTCCTGGACAAGTAGTTGCTCGCATTTCTATCAAATTTTTTTTAACTTTCGAATTAAAATTAGGATTAAAATAAGACTTAGTAATAACAAAATCGTGAAAGTGAACAATTCAAAGGCAGATTGAATCAGCATACTTATTAAGAGCATAATAATTAAATAAGACTTTATAACAAACCCATTAAGGGAAGAAGGATTGCAGCGCACTGAACGATGAAGTAGCACGTTTAAGTTATCCCACAAATGAAGATAATAGATTCGTTTATCTAATCCTTATCAAAAGCGAACCGAAAACGCTTATTATTTTGGGATCGAGATATGTAACAAAATTGATTGAGGTTTGAGAGATTATTTTGAATATAATTTCCATCTCCATTTTGAGATCTTGGTAAAATTTGAACTCGCGAATATTTATACTTCGTGCCCTTTATAGAAATATTTTATTTCGCATATATGTATGTATAGATGGCGGTTCCGGGCAAAAAAAGTCAACGTAAAACCTTCATCAAAATTGAAGGTTTTATAAAGGATATTGAAATAAATAACTGCAGGTTTTTTTTGCCTACATAAAACCTTTAAAAAAATCTGCATTTTCATCAATAATTTTAATGATTCAAAATCGAATTTTTTTTTAATATTTTTTTTTAAATTTTAATAAGTATATTGAAACAAAAACCTTTAATTTCATATATCTCCAAATAAAATTCAGTTTTCCTGCATAAAATCTTCAATTTCACAATTTTGACGTCGGTTTTAGACTGACTTTTTTGCTGTGCTTCCATAAAAACGGACGATTTTACACAAAAGGGCAAACATTTGAATTTATATTTCTTATTATTAACCAAATGGAACGCATTCCTTTTACATTCCACTCCCAGAATTGAGTAAAATCGTCCATTTCTACGGCAACCGCCACACAACAGAATTCTAGCGTTAGACTTTCTGCTGGAGGTAGGATGTAATGCAGTATGAGTAAATTTTCATGTGTGTAAGCAGTATGAGTAAATTTTCTTCACTAAAAAACTGTCTCCTCTCCGCTTTCGATCGTAATTTAAGCTAAAACGATTTTAATTAATATTCGATTTGTTGACAAATTCATTTTTCGAGAACAAGTCTATAAGAATAAGTCGAGAATATGTCTATAAGAAGAATAAGAGAATATGTCTATAATAAGAATAAGATAATATGTCTATAATAATATGTCTATAAGAAGAATAAGAGAATATGTCTATAATAAGAATAAGATAATATGTCTATAATAATATGTCTATAAGAAGAATAAGAATAAGAGAATATGTCTATAAGAAGAATAAGAATAAGAGAATATGTCTATAAGAGAATAAGTCTATATGTAATAAAGAGTGACCGGAAAGTATCTTGACCCTTTAAAAGAAGTCTGCAATCAAACATATGCATTTAAGTTTTTTTGTATTTTGTAAAGGCAGTATCAAAGTGCTTTTTACAATATTTAGAACATTTCAATTCACTCCCCTTTAGACGCAGTCAGCTCGTCTAAAAAAGTTATTTCAAGAAATTTTTGTAAAACGTTATTTTCTGTAACTTGTGTACTTTTTCTCAGAAACTATATTAACTATGCTTCTGATTTTTTTTTTACCATATCGTCGGGTAAGTACTGCAACTGGATAGCTACAAATCAGCTGTCTACACAAATCTTCATACAAACCCATGTTTACTCCAGTTTTCTAGTTGCAGTACTAACCCGACGAAATATTACTAATAAACATATATCTCTATTCTGAAGAGATTAAAAAAAATGTTTGCGCTTATTTTTTGTTTTTTATAAACTCAATTTGAACTTTAAAATAAAAAAGTAATGATTTAAAATATTACTTTAGAATCATAACAAATAATATATGATAAGTCCTCTGAAAAAATTTTGGACACCATTATTATTTACTGTGATAAAGGTATATATTTAGTGGTAATCTTGTATAATAACCACGGAATAAATAATAAATGAGAGATAAAAAAAATTACTACATTGTAATTTTATCAAATACCAACACTCCACTACAACCACAAAATCGCAGAAAAGTATCTCAATGTCCAGCTAACTGCAAATTTCGTATAATTGAATGCCGCACCGTAAATAGAAATTGCTTAAAAATGAGTACCTAACCCTATTTTTTTTAGTACAATTGCATCGTAAATGAGCGATGACGTACTCAAATTTAAGTAACCGTACTTTCTCAAAAATGAGCAGTGCGATTTACTATTGTTAATCTCAGATTCTGTTCAAGCTATCGTAACAAAGCGACTTAGCAAACTTAAAATAGGTGTTCAGAAGATGGTTTTCCACATTATTTGATATCGATTGCTTAAATGAAAACTGAGTTATTACAACTCAATTATTTTACTTTTCATTCTTTTGTCACACCTTTTTAACATTTCTTCTGTTTATAACTTCTTCACGTCGTCCTGGTAGTATAACAGATCTAAGAACCTGTGTTCGATTCCCGGAAAGTCTTAGTCGATATTTATTGAAAGAGATTTATGAAGGCAACCTTAATAGGCTGGCATCTATTAAATAAGTATACCTTATTACTTTTCAAAATATTTACAGAGAAATACGATGAGCATAAATAGGCGGATAAATAGCCTTCATACTTTTAAATACATTGTTCATATATATTCTGAAGGAGATTTTCCCATTTATATTTTACATCTAAGGGGAAGAAAATGTTTCTTAAAAACCCAGTTTAACTTAAAGATACATTATCTAAATGTATGTATTTTAAAAATTGTAACAATGTTACTGAGTACATATTCGTATCTTAGTCACACATATGAAGTGCTTTTTTTATGAACCTTAGATAAAAGTCTGAAACATTAATTTCTTCTTTCAAAATGGTTTGTTCAGTTTTGAATAACACTGCTTAAGAGTCAATTGAGAGTTTCTAATCACTTTTCAAATTCTATTTGAAGAAAGATATAATATACTTAAATATGAAACAGTAAAAAAAAAATATATTGATCCAAAATTGAATTGAATTTGACTACATGTCTAGACATTTTAACTCTTACAAAAAAATTTATAGCAAATAAAATTTATAGTTTTCATTACATATTCTAATTTTTACATTTCTAATTTATTTTGATCTTTCACTTAAAAATTTCGCCTTATTATACATATTAGGCTTATTAACAGACCAACAGTAATGTAAATTTCGAATCGTAATAAACATTCTTGGTTAAAGAAAAATACAGCATTTCTCTGAGATTAAATTAATTAAATAATTTTATTGTAAAATATTTTTTATTACATTTTAATAACTTAATATACAATACCATGTCCAAAAGCACAATAATAGTCGAAGTAACAAATCATAAATACAATATAATATAAACATGACATCATAAAATTGCATGTAATCTTTTACAAGAAATTAAAATTATACAATTTTCCTATACGTTCTAATTATCATATAATGAACCAACTGAAAGATAATAACTGTTTTGATAATTATTACATTTTTTTATGTGGATTCCATTAGTTTTTATTGAAAACATTAAGTTCAGGCATATTTTTAATCCAACAACAATTTTGTGCTTTTAAAAACAAGTGATAAAAAGTCACTTATTACAAAACCCAAAAACGTTTTTACACCACTTAGTGAAATTTCTAATGTTTGAACTGAATGATAACTTCTGTCTTGATCATGATTATACTTTTTATCTGTAGGATCTATTAGTTTTGATCGAAAACGTTTAAGTTCACGTATTGAATACAACACATTTTTTTTGCTGCTAAAAACAAGTGAAAAAATTTTACTTTTTGCAAAACCCAAAAAAGTTTTTACACCACTTATGGAAATTTCTAATTTTTGAACTGAATGATAACGATTGTCTTGATCATGATTAGACTTTTTTTCTATAGATTCTATTAGTTTTGATTGAAAACGTTTAAGTTCGCGTATTGAATACAACACATTTTTTTTGCTGCTAAAAACAAGTGAAAAAATTTCACTTATTACAAAACCCAAAAAAGTTTTTACACCACTTATGGAAATTTCTAACGTTTGAACTGAAAGATAACTACTGTCTTGATCAGGATTAGACTTTTTTTCTATAGATTCTATTAGTTTTGATTGAAAACGTTTAAATTCACGTATTGAATACAACACATTTTTTGTGCTGCTGAAAACAAGTG
The DNA here is from genome assembly GCA_963932185.1 of Troglohyphantes excavatus. Taxonomy (NCBI): domain Eukaryota; kingdom Metazoa; phylum Arthropoda; class Arachnida; order Araneae; family Linyphiidae; genus Troglohyphantes; species Troglohyphantes excavatus. Next base: position 31,125,119 of record OZ010671.1, on the reverse strand, counting down.
AAAACATTTCACTTATTGCAAAACCCAAAAAAGTTTTTACACCACTTATGGAAATTTCCAATGTTTGAAGTGAAAGATAACTACTGTCTTGATCATGATTAGACTTTTTTTCGATAAATTCTATTAGTTTTGATTGAAAACGTTTGAGTTCGCGTATTGAATACAACACATTTTTTTTGCTGCTAAAAACAAGTGAAAAAATTTCACTTATTACAAAACCCAAAAAAGTTTTTACACCACTTATGGAAATTTCTAATGTTTGAACTGAAAGATAACTACTGTCTTGATCATGATTAGACTTTTTTTCTGTAGGATCTATTAGTTTTGATCGAAAACGTTTAAGTTCACGTATTGAATACAACACATTTTTTGTTTTGCTAAAAACAAGTGAAAAAATGGCAATTATTACAAAACCCAAAAAAGTTTTTACACCACTTATGGAAATTTCTAATGTTTGAACTGAAAGATAACTACTATCTTGATCATGATTAGACTTTTTTTCTGTAGATTTTAATTTTGATTGAAAACATTTAAGTTCAGGAGAATAACAAATTTGAGAGTTGGTACTGCTATATTCGTTGTAACTTAAATTATTCACAGGTGAATATAACTGCAAGCTTTTCGATGTTGATCTTTCTAATTTTGATGTCTCTTTTGTGAGAGATGATTGCTTATGAATAATATTGGATATTTCTTGCAATGTAGGCTCTTTCTCTCTGCCAGTATGAATAGGAGTAACCGATTTTTGATCTTTTAAAATATTGTTTTCGCTTTTTTTCATCTTTGACTTGGATTGTGTCTCAACTTCATCATTAGCTAATCTTTTAAACTTTACATTCCTTTTTCTTAGAGTAATGGAATGTGGTTGTAGAAAATTCAATGTGGTAAGTGGTTCTAAAATAGTATGTGGCTTTTTCCACAAATAGACTGATACCGTTGTTTCAAAGCATGCCGGAATACCAAACATTTCTTTTCTGAAAGAAGTGTCAATAAAATGTTCATGTTCAAAAGGATCAATCACTTTCTGAAACTTGTTCAGTTTTGCTGCTTCTCTAAGCACACCATAAAATCTGCGGTGAGCGTTTTCAATGTAGAGGATAAGTGCCCCAGGTTTCACAAGCGAAAATATATTCTGCAAAACAAAATTAAAACATAATATTTGTTTTTTAAGATTTAATATACTGTTAGCTTAGTAATAACTGCAAACATGAAAATAAAATTTAAGAGTATCAATAATCTGTATATATAAAGAAGAAATTCAATGTGTATGCTTTTTATACAAATATACAGCATTATTCCGATCATAATAAAAAATATCACACTTGACCTTCAAAGCAGGGGGAAGGTCACGATCTACATGAAATTGCAAACAATCACCCCCATTCACCTTTCCCATCTCTTAACTCCATTGACTTCTTACCAAAATCTAATTGCAATACTGTAACGATGGAATATTTCAACTTTGTAACAATCTTACATAGTTAGCTATGAGGATGGATAAACGATGCATTTTGATTGGCTGAGGAGGAAATATCTTCAATTTACCACTAGATGAATAACAAATATCGCCAAATGAATAAAAAAAATGTCGCCAAATGAATAAACATATCACCAAATTAACTGAAATATGGTCATATATGTAAAATATCATCAAAATAGCGAAATTGTTGTCAAGATGATAAAATTAATTCTACACTTGACCTTCAAAACAAAATAAATGTCACTGTATACATGAGATTTTGAAAAAATACCCTATCTACCTTCTTTCCCCTTAATTAATTAGCAGAAATGATTTCTTACCAAAACCGTCAAAAATGGCAGCACGGTGAAAAAATCGGTCAACACTCTGCGTAAAGCTATATATATATATATATATATATATATATATATATATATATATATATATATATATATATATATATATATATATATATATATTAAGTCCTATTCCTCCTCGAAATATGCACATTGAGGCCCTGATTTGTAACATTATATTCAGTTTTGTAAATGAATTTATACCAGTTTTAGAAGGACTTCTTTGAATTTCCATTTCAAAACAATTAACATTGTTGTAAAGTTTTAAAATGTTGCCAACAATAAAATATTTTGAAATAAATAATATGTTTATTCATTTGGATAATATTTGGAACAAATATTTATTTAATATAGTAATAATATGTGTTTTAGCAACCACAATTGAAAGAGCATTTTTATACTTATTTTTAAGTTATACTTCATTACATACCAAGAATGGTTATATTTTAATATTAAAATACTTAAAGAAACTGCGTAGGTGAAAGTCTAAAGTAATAAATGCATATTGCTTGACTTTGGTTAAGGGAATAATTGTTTTATTAAATCCTATGGTAGTTTTATTTAACCTAATGCGAAGAACGGGTTTTCTGTTAGTATACCAGAAAACTAATAATTTTAAAATGCAAAAATTATAGAAAACTATTGATTTAAAATATAAATTGATGAAAAATTGAATAATAAAATTAAAATAAGAAGAAAGCCAATCACCAAAGGAAAAAAAATCCTTCTTTTTACATTAAAATCTTTTGAAAAATCGAATTCATTTTAAGTTTAACGTTGCCATGAAAATATTGGCACTTTATAAACAGATTATTAACATCTCTATGCTTTCTTCACTTTTATTTTTCTTTGCTATTACGCCCTTCTTGAAACGGCATCTCACATTTGCGATTGGGGGGGGGGGGGGGGGGGATGAACGGAAAAAATTATGTATCGCTACATCGTAACGAGCTTGCCTTCTAAACTATAAAATAAATTAGTAAAAGTAAAGAATAAGAAGAAACTCCGCTAAATCAATTTTCATCGACACCTTTGGCAGGATGGCCTATGGTTTCAGTGGCGGTCCGTGGTCAAAAATGTTAGTGCAGCCGAAATCATGTGAAACTCCCTTATTTTCCACAACCATACATGAACGGAAATTCTTTAATATTTATTACTAAATTCTTACTTCTTTAATATTTATTACTAAATTCTTACTTCTTTAATATTTATTACTCAAAGTTTCCTATCAATTTTTACGAAATAGCGATTGAGAAACCAACAAACTTAGAATTTGCACATGCTTTATAAAATATATTGCACAAACTATTTGCGCATGCGGGTAAACCATATTAAGGGTTGCCAATTTGAACTGAAATCATATTTGACGACATTAATTTTGACGTTTTGGCGGACTGTCTCCTTAATCCTTATTATTTACTTTAACAAATAAATGTACTGTACTTACCTTGATCATACATTGCAAATCCTCACAAGCTGCAGCTGAAACAAATTTTACCATTGTTATTAGATTAGCTGAAGCTATTGCTCTACGGGCTTTATCATTAATTTCATATAAGTCAGTTTCAATATAAGTCTTCCAATTGTAATTTTGATACCAAACGCTGTCAGATAGTGATCCATATTCACCATCTCTTATTTCTTGTACCACAGTATCAAAAGTTTCCTCCCATTCTTTCATGTAATCTAAAACAGTTGCTGAAATCCTAAAGTCTGGAACGAAGTTGGAGATGGCTGCTAATACGCCTATTACATCACTACCTGGTCCTCCTCCTAAAGAACATAATTCAATACCACCCGTGTTATTTAAACTTGAAAACACTTCAGGATTTTCTTCAATGGCTTTTTCTAACATCTTTGTTACAAGTGCAGTGTGGAAGGATGCATACTTGTGCAAGTACGCACAACGACCAGCTGGGTCGTTGTAGTCGACATACATGACATCAGTGGATGACCATACCGAAGGTTCGGGTGCGTAAATTTTTACCATCTTCACAATGGCTTTCTGAATCTCCCATTCTTTCAAGTGAAATTTTCGTATTTCTTTTTGCAAAACAGTTTCATAGAGACGAATTATAATATCGGAATCATACATATTAAACAACTACACGTTCACAATATGTTCCCAATACTCCAAAGGCGTGAAATCACAAAAGGGAGTTGTTATTCATAAGCCCTTCGTTTTTATTGTAATCTACTTCGACGGGAAATATGCTGAAGTTCAATTTTTTTTTATCAACATAAAGATAAAAGATAGTAATGGCAAAAATAATAAAACCATTTAATGATAAACTCTTAATTCCGCCTACAAGAAGGTATAATTGTCTCTGCGACGTAACGTTAGATCTTTGAATTAAAATGACCTTGATAATCAGTAAATAATTTTCTCTGAATTAAATTATGTATATTTAATGTTTAATTTAAAATTAGCAGTGGCAATTGGGTTTCTCAACACCATGCAATTTCGAGTGTTTTGACTACCACTATACTATAGATCATGTAACCTTTATAATTTATATTATACTTTACCAGTTTCGTTCAACTAAAACGCTTATTAGATCTTTAAACTATCATAAATATAAATTATCTAACTAATCGTTACCACACATATATTATAAGGATTCTCAAACTTCAAATTTGTTCTCTAAATTTATTTTATAATTAACAAGTGATTTACTAATTTTAAAAGTACATATTACTGACAACTGTTAAAAGTAGTTAATTACAGTGATAACTGTTGCTGCCTCGATATTCAAATGCTAATGTATTCCTTTTTACTAATAAAAATTAAAAAAAAAATTGGAAAAAAAAGGGGGGGGGGGAGTTTTTTCGATGTTTTTTAGGGAAAGTTTTAAGGATTCACCCTCTAAGGGGAACTCCCAAAAAAGAAACGGATTTCTTTAGGTACCTTATCCCCCCCCCCCCGCCCCCCTGGCTACGTCCCTGGAGAGGGAATGATAGAGAAAAAATTTGGGGGGGATTTGCGCCATTGGGTTTGGGGGGGATGGGCACCCCTGGCGTCTAGAATACGTCTCCATGTTCCGTTGGAACAGCGGTCTTCTTCTTCTTGGCGTGAAACTCCCCCATTGCTTTATATCTTTATTTCCATCCACTAAAATATCTTTCAAGTGTTTTATTCGACTCTGAAGAAATTGTGATCTATTTTCTGAGCTTCTTTGATTTTTTCATTTGACTATTTGGTAAAGAAGTAACTTGGAGTATTCAAAAATCTTTTCACATAGCAATTTATATATATCCCTGCTTATTTCACATTTATCTATCACTTGCATGAGCATTTTATAATAATCTTTAACTTTATCGATAATAATGGCTCGGCAATTTATTGGGTCTGATGAATAATTTTTTTAAATAAAATTTTCATTCGCCTTTCTCAAATGAAGATTCTTAAGATGATCGATGTTAAATTGGGTTTGAGGTGTAGTAGTACCTGCCAGATATGCAATAATCCATAAGGACGAACATGATGGCCATATAGAAATCAATAAATCTACTAGACAATTTTTTTTAATTGATGATAGAAGCTTATACTTTACATTTTTATGAATGTACAAAATCCTGTACATATATAAATCATTAATACTTATATATTGTTCCTTTATATTTTTTATTACACTCAGGAATAAATGACATATCACTGTTTTCATATGAAATGTTGAAGTCAAACCAGCGCAGACTAGTCATTCCTTACCTTTCGAATTTTCAAACTGCTTTGCCTATTGCGCATTAATTAATTCACGTTTTTATAATTGAGATTACGTGAATTTAACCTTTGTTAATATTTAAACTTTTGACGTTGCATTTTATCAACATAAAATATAAACATTAGAAAGGTCGGTTGGGGATCTGTCTAAATGGCCTATTTGATGTCATTTGTTGGTTTGAATAGGCCGATTTGTCAACTCCATGAAACTTATTTGTTAATAAAGCTTTAGCTGAAACCTGTATTTAACTAGAGCCAGACTATTCTACATCTGTTACATTCACAGATTTCTGCTAAGTGGATAAAACACACGCCTAGTATATTTAATACGGTTTTCACTATATTTAAATTTACAATTATTTATATACATTCGGCACTGCTAAATTCTCTTTTTACGAGCCACTGTTGGTTATAAATTAAGCACTTTTCAGATATAGTAAGTATTATTAATACTATATCATATTTTTTTAAAAAAATTCAAAGAGAGATTAAAAGCATATACTAATGACTTTTTACTTATAAATTTTTATAATGAAAGTATTTTTTCTCCAAAATTAGTAAAAACCTGCTCTTGCATAATACCAAAACGGTGTAGTAATACCTTATAACACACTGAGAAAAGTGGTAAGAGCGGATAACTTTCAGACCGCTATAGCTCCAAACAGGGACAAGCAAAAAACAATATCAGGGGTCCAGAGGAAATTCCTGATAATTACACTTTCATCTAGTTTTTTCAGTATGATAGAAATGATCCCTAAGGATCATATAAGGGATGGGATGAATATTTGGTATTAAGGCCCATATACCGAATATTCAGTTAGGCCGAATACTTCTGATATTCAGTCAATATCATAAAAGTAGGCCCAGGATTTGGAAAAAAGTCAAGATTAAAAAAATTATTAACTTGTTTTGCTTATTCTTACTTACCCTCTTTTCAAGCTTTCCTTAAGTAGACACTATGCTGGCATAGTCTTCCCATCGTGGACACGTCTTTATTTTATCAATAGTTTTCTTTAGATTTCCAGGGTAATTAGCATTTCTCCCATTCATTACATTCATGAAGTTCTCAGGATCCGAACCGATTTCATCCGTTACTTTCAAGATGCAGTCAATAATATCGCCATCCTTTATAAGCTGCAGCATATATTTAACCAGTTCACGTGGTAGATCTTCCTTGTCCAAAAGAAAACCTAAGGATTCTAGAAGTGGATCTCCATGAGCCAAGACATTTCGTACGCAGATACCTTGAAGTAAGTTGTTGCTCTTGCGCCACAACTTTGTTAGATGCTGCCATACTTCAGGTTTCATATCAACAATCTGGTCTGCTTCAGGCTTCATAACGTTCATACAATCTAAGAGGATCATATCAACTGCAATTTGCACTTCAAGATCACTCATATATGTTTGCATAATTCTCTCTTCAATGTACAATAGCGTTTTCTGAATTTTGCTTATTTTCCACAATGGCTTTATATCTTCATTTCCATCCACTAAAATATCTTTCAAGTGTTTTATTCGACTCTGAAGAAATTGTAATCTATTTTCTGAGCTTGTCTGATTTTTGCATTTGACTATTTTATGAAGAAGTGACTTGATGCATTCAGAAAGCTCTAGCTTTTCACATAGGAATTCATATTCATCCTTGCTTATTTCACATTTATCTGTCACTTGCATGAGCCTTTCGTAATAATCTTTAACTTTATAGATAATAATGGCTCGGCAATTCATAGGGTTTGATGAATAATTATTTAAAATAAAATTTTCATCCGTCTTTCTCAAATGAAGGTTCTTAAGATGATCAATGTTAAATTGGGTTTGAGGTGTAGTAGTACCTGCCAGATATGCAGTAATCCATAGCTTTGACTTATAAATTGTCTTAAAAACTTTCTTAACACTTTCTAAAATTATCTTCTTTTCTTCAGAATTCAGAAATATAGTGCCACTAAGTTTTATTATATTACTAAAATTAAGTTGTGTGCTTATAGAAGTACTACCAAGATTTTTTTCCAGAAGTCGGTTAACAAAAATTGAATATCTTAAAAGAATGACATTTACTTCTCTAATCAAGCTTTCAGGATGTTGACTAGAACTTATATTCATAAAAAGGGACTGTCTTTGATCTAAAAGTTCTGAAAATTCTTTTTTAAGATGATTTGATAACTCCTTGTATAAAATATGTTGTAATAAATATTCATAGCACCAAAAGTAATCTTCAACTTTTGCTACCTTAATTTGAAGACTATCGCACTCTTTGATTTGATTTTCTGAATTTGAGCTTTTAATTTTGCTTTTATTTTTACCAAATACAAATGTGTTCATTTGTTCTTTGGCATTTTTAAATATATTTAGAAAGAGAAAATTGTAAATATTATAAAATACTTGTGCCACCTTAATTCGAAGACTATCACACTCTTTGATTGGATTTCCTGAATTTGACTTTATAATATTCCTTTTATTTTTACCAAATTCAATTTCTTTTATTTGTTTTTTGGCATTTTCAAATATATTTAGAAAGAGAAATTTATAAATACCATACTTTGATAGCAATATTATTTCTTGATCATTACAATTATGCATACTCTGATTGCTTAGTGATTCACAAAATTCCCTACTGTACGTTTTCCATGTTATTTTAAACTCGCTTAAAAGATTGCTGTTCACTTCATCAATAGGTAGTGATAAAAATTCCATAATTTGTGGAATGTCATTTTCCTTAAGCTTCATTTCTTCCATTTGATGCGCTGCATCAAGAACGGTCTGGTTATTGTATTGATCTGAATAAAAAGCTTGAGTGCAGAATATAGGCTGTAAAAGTTCTTTTACAAGTTTTAGTTCCCTTTGAATTTGGACAAATAATTCTACATCTTCTTCAGCACGAATTCTAAATATTGATGATTTATCTGAATGAGTTATTTTATTGCGGAATTTCCTTAAACACTCTACGAGCTTGTACGGCAATACGAATCTCAATACTTTTCTAATAGACCTGACATCATTATCGCTAAGAGATTCTCCAAGTACATAAAGGCATCTTTCGATAATTAATACCGATTTTATATCCTTAACTTTTACTTCGATCGCTGCATTCAAATAACGCTTTATTTTATACATAACAAACGCTGCATGTATCTCAGGAACATTTACTAAAGTTGCTACTTCATTTCTTGGCAACCATTCTACCACGTTATTTTTGGTGATTTTTTCCTTTGTAAGGCATTCTTTAAAAGATTTCAATTCTTTTTTGAGAATCACGCGCATTTGGAAAACAGTCGTCTTACACAGCAACTGTCTTTTAGGATCTCCTGTCTGAAATTTTTCGAAATAAGCCTTTCTGTGAAGGAACGAAAGGAAATTTGATTCTATTTGTGAATATTTCTGGTCAGAGAGTGTCATTTTTTCCTTCAAGAGAAACATGTTATCGAAAAAGAAAAGAGCAGCAAAGAAATCCAATTTATTAAAGTAATCCCCATATTTCAGATACTCGGCAAGTCCATCGTTTTCAAAATCTTTAACTGTTATTCCATCAAAAAAATCACCATATGAACTCAAAATAGCTAATATAATATTTTTTCTATCTTTAGCATCATTGAATTTCAATTTCCACGTATCGTCATTCGATCTATCCGTAACTACATTAGAACCTTGAATTGATTGCATGCTGATTTCAAATTCATTATTAACTTTAAGCAGATTTTCGCAAACGATAATCAAAAATCGATTAAAATGATCCAGTTCTTTAAGCCATTTTAATCTTATTTCAGTTGCAGGAACACAACCGGAATCTATTTTTATATATATTTTTTCCAAGTGATTTTTCAATTTACGTAAATTTATTACAATTTCTGGGTTAGGAGAGCGAACTGAGCCACATCGTAAAGTAAAGTCATTAGCAGCCATGTTAGCAGCATATTCATGCAAAATATAAAGCGTTTTGGGGTCATTCAATGAAAAGGAGTAAAACAAGGCTGACTTGCCATCTTCGTCCTGATCTTGAGGGTCCGTTTTTAAGCCAGCATCGTTCAATTTTATTAGTGTATACTGCGATTTGTATACTTTAGATACACATTCATTTTGAGAACATTTCAATGCAAGCAATGGGAAGTTGTTAGCATTCGGACAATCAGAGATTTTGCTAATAATCGTGCTTATATCAGCAGATTCCAAATCAGCATTTTCTAAAATAAATTTTAAGGCTGATTTCTGCTTGAGCAAACCAAATTCTTTTAGCATTCCGAAAGAAAAATAAATGTCATTTCCTTGAGATTTCTCATCTTTAAGACTTTTGCTAAAAATAAATATCACATCGCACCTTTGAGCGTTTCTGTTTGGGAATACTTCAATATTTTTAGAATTTATCATCCAATCATCGCTCATTAATATTATGTTGCACGACAACAGATTTGAAGCAGCTCGAATACTATTTCTAAAACTCAAAGGATTGCATTGTCCATCACACTTTCTTTCTACTTTTTTCCGAAATATTTCCACTGATGCCATTAATTGCTTGTTGCGAAAGCAAGTGTTTCTATGAAGAAACGGATTGTAGCATGTGATACTTTTTTTAATACACTTCCCTACTGTTTCGGCTCCAATGCCTGCCAGTCTTTTAGAGAGGATTTTATCCGATGGAGCGGAACAACAATAAGCCAAAACAATCGCCCACAGCACGTCATTTACAGGAACAGGAATTTCCCACACGCAATCCCTAATGTAATGTGAGTGTTCTTTAGGGAAATATGGTCTTAGGTCATGTAAAATCGGGCACGACGAGTAGGTGGTCCTGGACAAGTAGTTGCTCGCATTTCTATCAAATTTTTTTTAACTTTCGAATTAAAATTAGGATTAAAATAAGACTTAGTAATAACAAAATCGTGAAAGTGAACAATTCAAAGGCAGATTGAATCAGCATACTTATTAAGAGCATAATAATTAAATAAGACTTTATAACAAACCCATTAAGGGAAGAAGGATTGCAGCGCACTGAACGATGAAGTAGCACGTTTAAGTTATCCCACAAATGAAGATAATAGATTCGTTTATCTAATCCTTATCAAAAGCGAACCGAAAACGCTTATTATTTTGGGATCGAGATATGTAACAAAATTGATTGAGGTTTGAGAGATTATTTTGAATATAATTTCCATCTCCATTTTGAGATCTTGGTAAAATTTGAACTCGCGAATATTTATACTTCGTGCCCTTTATAGAAATATTTTATTTCGCATATATGTATGTATAGATGGCGGTTCCGGGCAAAAAAAGTCAACGTAAAACCTTCATCAAAATTGAAGGTTTTATAAAGGATATTGAAATAAATAACTGCAGGTTTTTTTTGCCTACATAAAACCTTTAAAAAAATCTGCATTTTCATCAATAATTTTAATGATTCAAAATCGAATTTTTTTTTAATATTTTTTTTTAAATTTTAATAAGTATATTGAAACAAAAACCTTTAATTTCATATATCTCCAAATAAAATTCAGTTTTCCTGCATAAAATCTTCAATTTCACAATTTTGACGTCGGTTTTAGACTGACTTTTTTGCTGTGCTTCCATAAAAACGGACGATTTTACACAAAAGGGCAAACATTTGAATTTATATTTCTTATTATTAACCAAATGGAACGCATTCCTTTTACATTCCACTCCCAGAATTGAGTAAAATCGTCCATTTCTACGGCAACCGCCACACAACAGAATTCTAGCGTTAGACTTTCTGCTGGAGGTAGGATGTAATGCAGTATGAGTAAATTTTCATGTGTGTAAGCAGTATGAGTAAATTTTCTTCACTAAAAAACTGTCTCCTCTCCGCTTTCGATCGTAATTTAAGCTAAAACGATTTTAATTAATATTCGATTTGTTGACAAATTCATTTTTCGAGAACAAGTCTATAAGAATAAGTCGAGAATATGTCTATAAGAAGAATAAGAGAATATGTCTATAATAAGAATAAGATAATATGTCTATAATAATATGTCTATAAGAAGAATAAGAGAATATGTCTATAAGAAGAATAAGAGAATATGTCTATAATAAGAATAAGATAATATGTCTATAATAATATGTCTATAAGAAGAATAAGAATAAGAGAATATGTCTATAAGAAGAATAAGAATAAGAGAATATGTCTATAAGAGAATAAGTCTATATGTAATAAAGAGTGACCGGAAAGTATCTTGACCCTTTAAAAGAAGTCTGCAATCAAACATATGCATTTAAGTTTTTTTGTATTTTGTAAAGGCAGTATCAAAGTGCTTTTTACAATATTTAGAACATTTCAATTCACTCCCCTTTAGACGCAGTCAGCTCGTCTAAAAAAGTTATTTCAAGAAATTTTTGTAAAACGTTATTTTCTGTAACTTGTGTACTTTTTCTCAGAAACTATATTAACTATGCTTCTGATTTTTTTTTTACCATATCGTCGGGTAAGTACTGCAACTGGATAGCTACAAATCAGCTGTCTACACAAATCTTCATACAAACCCATGTTTACTCCAGTTTTCTAGTTGCAGTACTAACCCGACGAAATATTACTAATAAACATATATCTCTATTCTGAAGAGATTAAAAAAAATGTTTGCGCTTATTTTTTGTTTTTTATAAACTCAATTTGAACTTTAAAATAAAAAAGTAATGATTTAAAATATTACTTTAGAATCATAACAAATAATATATGATAAGTCCTCTGAAAAAATTTTGGACACCATTATTATTTACTGTGATAAAGGTATATATTTAGTGGTAATCTTGTATAATAACCACGGAATAAATAATAAATGAGAGATAAAAAAAATTACTACATTGTAATTTTATCAAATACCAACACTCCACTACAACCACAAAATCGCAGAAAAGTATCTCAATGTCCAGCTAACTGCAAATTTCGTATAATTGAATGCCGCACCGTAAATAGAAATTGCTTAAAAATGAGTACCTAACCCTATTTTTTTTAGTACAATTGCATCGTAAATGAGCGATGACGTACTCAAATTTAAGTAACCGTACTTTCTCAAAAATGAGCAGTGCGATTTACTATTGTTAATCTCAGATTCTGTTCAAGCTATCGTAACAAAGCGACTTAGCAAACTTAAAATAGGTGTTCAGAAGATGGTTTTCCACATTATTTGATATCGATTGCTTAAATGAAAACTGAGTTATTACAACTCAATTATTTTACTTTTCATTCTTTTGTCACACCTTTTTAACATTTCTTCTGTTTATAACTTCTTCACGTCGTCCTGGTAGTATAACAGATCTAAGAACCTGTGTTCGATTCCCGGAAAGTCTTAGTCGATATTTATTGAAAGAGATTTATGAAGGCAACCTTAATAGGCTGGCATCTATTAAATAAGTATACCTTATTACTTTTCAAAATATTTACAGAGAAATACGATGAGCATAAATAGGCGGATAAATAGCCTTCATACTTTTAAATACATTGTTCATATATATTCTGAAGGAGATTTTCCCATTTATATTTTACATCTAAGGGGAAGAAAATGTTTCTTAAAAACCCAGTTTAACTTAAAGATACATTATCTAAATGTATGTATTTTAAAAATTGTAACAATGTTACTGAGTACATATTCGTATCTTAGTCACACATATGAAGTGCTTTTTTTATGAACCTTAGATAAAAGTCTGAAACATTAATTTCTTCTTTCAAAATGGTTTGTTCAGTTTTGAATAACACTGCTTAAGAGTCAATTGAGAGTTTCTAATCACTTTTCAAATTCTATTTGAAGAAAGATATAATATACTTAAATATGAAACAGTAAAAAAAAAATATATTGATCCAAAATTGAATTGAATTTGACTACATGTCTAGACATTTTAACTCTTACAAAAAAATTTATAGCAAATAAAATTTATAGTTTTCATTACATATTCTAATTTTTACATTTCTAATTTATTTTGATCTTTCACTTAAAAATTTCGCCTTATTATACATATTAGGCTTATTAACAGACCAACAGTAATGTAAATTTCGAATCGTAATAAACATTCTTGGTTAAAGAAAAATACAGCATTTCTCTGAGATTAAATTAATTAAATAATTTTATTGTAAAATATTTTTTATTACATTTTAATAACTTAATATACAATACCATGTCCAAAAGCACAATAATAGTCGAAGTAACAAATCATAAATACAATATAATATAAACATGACATCATAAAATTGCATGTAATCTTTTACAAGAAATTAAAATTATACAATTTTCCTATACGTTCTAATTATCATATAATGAACCAACTGAAAGATAATAACTGTTTTGATAATTATTACATTTTTTTATGTGGATTCCATTAGTTTTTATTGAAAACATTAAGTTCAGGCATATTTTTAATCCAACAACAATTTTGTGCTTTTAAAAACAAGTGATAAAAAGTCACTTATTACAAAACCCAAAAACGTTTTTACACCACTTAGTGAAATTTCTAATGTTTGAACTGAATGATAACTTCTGTCTTGATCATGATTATACTTTTTATCTGTAGGATCTATTAGTTTTGATCGAAAACGTTTAAGTTCACGTATTGAATACAACACATTTTTTTTGCTGCTAAAAACAAGTGAAAAAATTTTACTTTTTGCAAAACCCAAAAAAGTTTTTACACCACTTATGGAAATTTCTAATTTTTGAACTGAATGATAACGATTGTCTTGATCATGATTAGACTTTTTTTCTATAGATTCTATTAGTTTTGATTGAAAACGTTTAAGTTCGCGTATTGAATACAACACATTTTTTTTGCTGCTAAAAACAAGTGAAAAAATTTCACTTATTACAAAACCCAAAAAAGTTTTTACACCACTTATGGAAATTTCTAACGTTTGAACTGAAAGATAACTACTGTCTTGATCAGGATTAGACTTTTTTTCTATAGATTCTATTAGTTTTGATTGAAAACGTTTAAATTCACGTATTGAATACAACACATTTTTTGTGCTGCTGAAAACAAGTGAAAACATTTCACTTATTGCAAAACCCAAAAAAGTTTTTACACCACTTATGGAAATTTCCAATGTTTGAAGTGAAAGATAACTACTGTCTTGATCATGATTAGACTTTTTTTCGATAAATTCTATTAGTTTTGATTGAAAACGTTTGAGTTCGCGTATTGAATACAACACATTTTTTTTGCTGCTAAAAACAAGTGAAAAAATTTCACTTATTACAAAACCCAAAAAAGTTTTTACACCACTTATGGAAATTTCTAATGTTTGAACTGAAAGATAACTACTGTCTTGATCATGATTAGACTTTTTTTCTGTAGGATCTATTAGTTTTGATCGAAAACGTTTAAGTTCACGTATTGAATACAACACATTTTTTGTTTTGCTAAAAACAAGTGAAAAAATGGCAATTATTACAAAACCCAAAAAAGTTTTTACACCACTTATGGAAATTTCTAATGTTTGAACTGAAAGATAACTACTATCTTGATCATGATTAGACTTTTTTTCTGTAGATTTTAATTTTGATTGAAAACATTTAAGTTCAGGAGAATAACAAATTTGAGAGTTGGTACTGCTATATTCGTTGTAACTTAAATTATTCACAGGTGAATATAACTGCAAGCTTTTCGATGTTGATCTTTCTAATTTTGATGTCTCTTTTGTGAGAGATGATTGCTTATGAATAATATTGGATATTTCTTGCAATGTAGGCTCTTTCTCTCTGCCAGTATGAATAGGAGTAACCGATTTTTGATCTTTTAAAATATTGTTTTCGCTTTTTTTCATCTTTGACTTGGATTGTGTCTCAACTTCATCATTAGCTAATCTTTTAAACTTTACATTCCTTTTTCTTAGAGTAATGGAATGTGGTTGTAGAAAATTCAATGTGGTAAGTGGTTCTAAAATAGTATGTGGCTTTTTCCACAAATAGACTGATACCGTTGTTTCAAAGCATGCCGGAATACCAAACATTTCTTTTCTGAAAGAAGTGTCAATAAAATGTTCATGTTCAAAAGGATCAATCACTTTCTGAAACTTGTTCAGTTTTGCTGCTTCTCTAAGCACACCATAAAATCTGCGGTGAGCGTTTTCAATGTAGAGGATAAGTGCCCCAGGTTTCACAAGCGAAAATATATTCTGCAAAACAAAATTAAAACATAATATTTGTTTTTTAAGATTTAATATACTGTTAGCTTAGTAATAACTGCAAACATGAAAATAAAATTTAAGAGTATCAATAATCTGTATATATAAAGAAGAAATTCAATGTGTATGCTTTTTATACAAATATACAGCATTATTCCGATCATAATAAAAAATATCACACTTGACCTTCAAAGCAGGGGGAAGGTCACGATCTACATGAAATTGCAAACAATCACCCCCATTCACCTTTCCCATCTCTTAACTCCATTGACTTCTTACCAAAATCTAATTGCAATACTGTAACGATGGAATATTTCAACTTTGTAACAATCTTACATAGTTAGCTATGAGGATGGATAAACGATGCATTTTGATTGGCTGAGGAGGAAATATCTTCAATTTACCACTAGATGAATAACAAATATCGCCAAATGAATAAAAAAAATGTCGCCAAATGAATAAACATATCACCAAATTAACTGAAATATGGTCATATATGTAAAATATCATCAAAATAGCGAAATTGTTGTCAAGATGATAAAATTAATTCTACACTTGACCTTCAAAACAAAATAAATGTCACTGTATACATGAGATTTTGAAAAAATACCCTATCTACCTTCTTTCCCCTTAATTAATTAGCAGAAATGATTTCTTACCAAAACCGTCAAAAATGGCAGCACGGTGAAAAAATCGGTCAACACTCTGCGTAAAGCTATATATATATATATATATATATATATATATATATATATATATATATATATATTATAAGTCCTATTCCTCCTCGAAATATGCACATTGAGGCCCTGATTTGTAACATTATATTCAGTTTTGTAAATGAATTTATACCAGTTTTAGAAGGACTTCTTTGAATTTCCATTTCAAAACAATTAACATTGTTGTAAAGTTTTAAAATGTTGCCAACAATAAAATATTTTGAAATAAATAATATGTTTATTCATTTGGATAATATTTGGAACAAATATTTATTTAATATAGTAATAATATGTGTTTTAGCAACCACAATTGAAAGAGCATTTTTATACTTATTTTTAAGTTATACTTCATTACATACCAAGAATGGTTATATTTTAATATTAAAATACTTAAAGAAACTGCGTAGGTGAAAGTCTAAAGTAATAAATGCATATTGCTTGACTTTGGTTAAGGGAATAATTGTTTTATTAAATCCTATGGTAGTTTTATTTAACCTAATGCGAAGAACGGGTTTTCTGTTAGTATACCAGAAAACTAATAATTTTAAAATGCAAAAATTATAGAAAACTATTGATTTAAAATATAAATTGATGAAAAATTGAATAATAAAATTAAAATAAGAAGAAAGCCAATCACCAAAGGAAAAAAAATCCTTCTTTTTACATTAAAATCTTTTGAAAAATCGAATTCATTTTAAGTTTAACGTTGCCATGAAAATATTGGCACTTTATAAACAGATTATTAACATCTCTATGCTTTCTTCACTTTTATTTTTCTTTGCTATTACGCCCTTCTTGAAACGGCATCTCACATTTGCGATTGGGGGGGGGGGGGGGGGGGATGAACGGAAAAAATGATGTATCGCTACATCGTAACGAGCTTGCCTTCTAAACTATAAAATAAATTAGTAAAAGTAAAGAATAAGAAGAAACTCCGCTAAATCAATTTTCATCGACACCTTTGGCAGGATGGCCTATGGTTTCAGTGGCGGTCCGTGGTCAAAAATGTTAGTGCAGCCGAAATCATGTGAAACTCCCTTATTTTCCACAACCATACATGAACGGAAATTCTTTAATATTTATTACTAAATTCTTACTTCTTTAATATTTATTACTAAATTCTTACTTCTTTAATATTTATTACTCAAAGTTTCCTATCAATTTTTACGAAATAGCGATTGAGAAACCAACAAACTTAGAATTTGCACATGCTTTATAAAATATATTGCACAAACTATTTGCGCATGCGGGTAAACCATATTAAGGGTTGCCAATTTGAACTGAAATCATATTTGACGACATTAATTTTGACGTTTTGGCGGACTGTCTCCTTAATCCTTATTATTTACTTTAACAAATAAATGTACTGTACTTACCTTGATCATACATTGCAAATCCTCACAAGCTGCAGCTGAAACAAATTTTACCATTGTTATTAGATTAGCTGAAGCTATTGCTCTACGGGCTTTATCATTAATTTCATATAAGTCAGTTTCAATATAAGTCTTCCAATTGTAATTTTGATACCAAACGCTGTCAGATAGTGATCCATATTCACCATCTCTTATTTCTTGTACCACAGTATCAAAAGTTTCCTCCCATTCTTTCATGTAATCTAAAACAGTTGCTGAAATCCTAAAGTCTGGAACGAAGTTGGAGATGGCTGCTAATACGCCTATTACATCACTACCTGGTCCTCCTCCTAAAGAACATAATTCAATACCACCCGTGTTATTTAAACTTGAAAACACTTCAGGATTTTCTTCAATGGCTTTTTCTAACATCTTTGTTACAAGTGCAGTGTGGAAGGATGCATACTTGTGCAAGTACGCACAACGACCAGCTGGGTCGTTGTAGTCGACATACATGACATCAGTGGATGACCATACCGAAGGTTCGGGTGCGTAAATTTTTACCATCTTCACAATGGCTTTCTGAATCTCCCATTCTTTCAAGTGAAATTTTCGTATTTCTTTTTGCAAAACAGTTTCATAGAGACGAATTATAATATCGGAATCATACATATTAAACAACTACACGTTCACAATATGTTCCCAATACTCCAAAGGCGTGAAATCACAAAAGGGAGTTGTTATTCATAAGCCTTTCGTTTTTATTGTAATCTACTTCGACGGGAAATATGCTGAAGTTCAATTTTTTTTTATCAACATAAAGATAAAAGATAGTAATGGCAAAAATAATAAAACCATTTAATGATAAACTCTTAATTCCGCCTACAAGAAGGTATAATTGTCTCTGCGACGTAACACATAGCAGTGGCCACTGGAGTAGAGATTAAAAAATTGGGGGGGGGGGGGGGGGGGGGGGGCCTCAACTAGTTCCATACCCAAAATATTTACCAATATAAAAAAGTAAACGTTAATTAGCAGTTATATTCTAATTAGTAATTATGAATTAGGTGTTAATTAGTCATTAACAATCAATAGTTTTTTAATTAACTAAATGTATAAATTTCTTAAGATATTAAAAATTTCTTTGTTGTTTAAAATTAACATAATTTTCATAAATTTTACGAAAAAATTGTGTTTATTGAATTATAAAATTTAATTGTGTTTAAAATCTTGTTTGGGATATTGGTAGAGAAATTTGAACTCCTGAGCCCCTTTCTCCCTTTCCTACGCCTATGCCGCAGGCACCAGGACAAGGGCAATATACAAAGACGAGTGCAATATACAAAGGGCAATATACAAAGATGAGTGCAATATTTTATTGTCATTTTCATATAAATACCAGAATGCCATTGCATCTTGAGATCCCTTGAAACCGTAGATATTCTGTAACATAGTACTGGAAATTTAGATATAACAGTGTATCCCAATTTCATATGTGCACTAAAAATAATTTAATTTATAGTTTTGGAATACATGCTTTTCAAACTAAATTCGACCCCCCCCCCCCCCCTTGTTTTTCTGGGGGTTCCCATATTCATCCTACGTGCTCACTAACTCTAAATCCGGCTCTGACTGCAATGCGAGGAGGCCCACAGGGAGGAGAAGCCCTATAAGTGCCATTTATGAAGTATTGCCTACCAGTTCTGCGCAGCCATCTGTATCCCATGATGCATTGCGCGAATGAGTTTTTTTTTTTTGTGCGCTCCGAACGGTTTTCTGCGCAAAACGAAACTGTTGACAGTATCCCAAGATGCATTGCGCTGAGGGCTTCTTTTGTGCGCTACAGCGCATGTACTAGGTCCATGACACTAGGGAGCCAACTGGGATGAGGAGTACACCCTTTGCATAATTATCAGCTTCAACAGTTAATCAAATTAAGAGATGGATCTTGTCAATGAATCAAAATATGTTTTTAGTATTAAGTGCAGCAAATTGAATTGCATCGCATCCGCTGTCGTTAATTCTTTTATTCATATTTGATACTCTTAAAATGTCTTATTTTTAATATGTCTTAGTTTCCCGAAAAGTTAAATAAATTGTCATTTCCAAAAGTTAAATAAATTGCCAGGTCCAAAATTATGTGAAAAAGATGTTCAAATATTCTAATTTATTTATTTCTGTGTATATAAATACCCTCAACCAATGACCGGGTGATGAGGTTGCAGTATTCAATAAAGATCGTCTTGTATAATGCTGTGCTTGTTTTTTGACTGCTTTCGTTACAAACACCTGCGTTTTGCCCATAAATTGCATTAATAAAATTGTAATATATGTCTAGGCATTATAAACTCTCACAAATTTCTGTTATAGCAAATACAATTTATAGTTTTCATTACATATTCTAATTTTTACATTACTCATTTATCTTGATCTTTTACTTAAAAATTCATCTTATTATACATTACGAACAGTAACGTAGATTTCGAATCGCAATAAATATAAATGGTTAATTGAGAATGCAGCATTTTTCTCAGATATAACAAGGAAAAAAATTATTTTACTAAAATAATTTTATCATAAAATGTTATTTTTTATTACATTTTAATAACGTAGTATACAATATCATGTCCAAAAACACAAAAATAGTTGGAAATAATAAATCATAAAGATAACATAATAAATCATAAATACAAAAACATATAAATATGACATCATAAAAAGGCATGTAATCATTTCCAAAAAATTAAAATAATACAATTTTTCCAAGTCTGAACTGTCAAACTAAATAAAGTTACAGAACATAGAAAAATGTGAATTACACCTCTCGTAAAATTAGTGGAACACAAGACATTGTAAAAATAATTATTTGATTTTAATTTGGAAACATTTGATTATGATTATGAATATAAATTTACACTAATTAAAGCAACCTAGAAAGAAGAATCCAATTTATAATGATGCATGACACATATTTGGTTTACTTTTGTTATTCAACTTTTTTCTGGAGGTTCTGCATAAAAATAATTATATGAATTTTATATTTAAAAAAATTTAAGCATTTAAATTTACAATCTTTACCTATGCCTACATTGTTAAAAATAGGTACTTAAAAATAAGTACAATGTACTCAATTTCGATTACATTCAATGCTTTTCATAGCTCCGAATACATAAGTTTCATTTTTTGAAAAAGACATGTTCTCAAAAATGAGTAAAATTAATAAAAAGAGCAGTTGCTTGCCTACTAGGATGCCTTCTTAAATCACTTTCAATAAATATCAACAATTACAACCAGGAAATTACCGGGAATCGAACCCAATCCGTCTACCTGATGTCGTCCGCACCGAAGTACAGGGCCTTATCCGTTGTACTACCAGTACGACGTGAAGAAGTTATAAACAGAAGAAATGTTAAAAAGGCGTGGCAAAAGAATGGGAAGTAAGATAATTGAGTTGTAATAACTCAGTTTTCATTTAAGCAATCGATATCAAATAATGTGGAAAACCATCTTCTGAACACCAATTTTAAGTTTGCTAGGTCGCTTTGTTACGATAACTTGAACAGAATCTGAGATTAACAATATTAAACCATACTGCTCATTTTTGCGAAAGTAAGATTACTTAAATTTAAGTACGTCATTGCTCATTTACGATGCAATCGTACTCAATGAAAAACGAGTACGTCCATGTACTCATTTTTAATCACATTTTTTTTACGGTGTAGGTTAATGTAATAAAACTCGGAACCACAATTTAGTTACACGCTGAATATCATGTAAAAACATGTTGTAACATAAAATGTAATAGAAATATTTCGAAATAAGTACTCGTTATTATACAATGAACCTTATAAACTTATATACAAGTGATTCATAAATCCATCAGTATTAATGATTTCGAAGTTGTTATTTTCCTCAAAGGCTTCCGCCAACAAAATATTTGTGTTGTTGAAAATAAGAGAAAAAAGTTCCCTTATTACAAATCTCAAACAATATTTTGCACCTGTTTTGGCTATTACTAGTGCTTGAACCGAAAGATAATTACTGTACTGATCATGATAAGATTTTTTTTCTGTAGATTTTATTAGTTTTGATTGAAAACATTTAAGTTCTGGAAAACAACGTGTTTCAGAATTGTTGCTGCTATATTCATTATCACTTAAATGATTCACTGGCCAATACAAATTTAAGCCTTTCGATATTGGTCTTTCCAATTTCGATGCCTGTTTTGTTAGAGACGATTGTTTGTTAGTAAAATTGGATATTTCTCGTAATGTAGGCCATTCATCTCTGTTAGTAGGAATATGTGTAATCGATTTTTGATCTTCTAAAATATTGTTTGCGCTTGACTTAGGTTGTGTCTTAGCTTTACTGCTATAAGAATCACTAGCTGATTTTTTAAACTTTGCCTTGCTTTTTATTAGTTTAATTGATGGTTGCTGTAGAAAGTTCGAAATAGTAAGTGGTTCTAAAATAGTATGTGATGGCTTTTTCCACAAATAGACTGATACTGTCGTTTCAAAGCAAGCCGGAATACCAAACTTCTCTTTCCTGAAAGTAGTGTCAATAAAATGTTCATGTTCAAGAGGACCTGCAACATTCTGAAACTTGTTCAATTTTGCTTCTTCTCTAAGTACACCATAAAATCTGCGGTGAGCGTTGTCAATGTAGAGGATAAGTGCTCCAGGTTTCACAAGCGAAAATATATTCTGCAAAACAACATAATATTTTTTAAGATGTAATTTCTTGTTACATTTTAAAAGTAACTGTGCGTATCAAATTATGATTCATATTTTATTAATTTAGGAGAATCTATATTCATAAAAAAAAAGCACGATTGTCTGTGGCACGCACAACACTACACTGTAAAAAAAATCCCGTAAAATTAACGGTTTAAAACTGACAGCTGGGTCTCCAGTTTTCAAACGTATTATTTACGGTAAAAATCCTTAAATGCAAACGATTTAAAACTGCAAGTGGAAGGTTTTCTCTCGTAAAACTTTTACGGTTTTTGTCCGTAATAATGAGATATAACAGATATGTGACGGGTATTTCCCGTTAATCTAAAACGGTTTTTATCAGTAAAAATGAGACAAAACCGTTATGTGACAGGTATTTCCCGTGAATCTAAAACGGTTTTTATCCGTAATAATGAGATATAACCGTTATGTGACGGGTATTTTCCGTTAATCTAAAACGGTTCTTATCCGTAATAATGAGACATAACCGTTATGTGAAGTGTATTTCCCGTTAATCTATAACGGTCATTATCCGTAATAATGAGACTAAACTGTTATTTGACGGGTATTTCCCGCTAATCTAAAACGGTTTTTATCCGTAATAATGAAACATAACCGTTATGTGACGGGTATTTCCCGTTAATCTAAAACGGTTTTTATCCGTAATAATGAGAAATAACCGTTATGTGACGGGTGTTTTCCGTTAATCTAAAACGGTTTTTATCCGTAATAATGAGATATAACCGTTATGTGACGGGTATTTTCCGTTAATCTAAAATGGTTCTTATCCGTAATAATGAGACATAACCGTTATGTGAAGTGTATTTCCCGTTAATCTATAACGGTCATTATCCGTAATAATGAGACTAAACTGTTATTTGACGGGTATTTCCCGCTAATCTAAAACGGTTTTTATCCGTAATAATGAAACATAACCGTTATGTGACGGGTATTTCCCGTTAATCTAAAACGGTTTTTATCCGTAATAATGAGAAATAACCGTTATGTGACGGGTGTTTTCCGTTAATCTAAAACGGTTTTTATCCATAATAATAAGATAAAACTGTTATGTGACGGGTATTTCCCGTTAATCTAAAACGGTTTTTATCCGTAATAATGAGCCGTTTTAGATTAACGGGAAATACCCGCCAATCTAAAACAGTTTTTACTGTTTAATCCACTGCTCGGACATGTCTGAAAATTTATATATACACTGTTAAAAACATGTACTTGAAAATTAGTAAAGTGTACATATGTTTTAATACATTCAACGCTTATCATAGCTCCGATTACATTAGTCTCAAATGTGAAAAAGACATGTACTCATTTTTGAGTACATGCAGGGAATTAATTTTAAGTTAGTTTTTTTAGCTTAAGTTTTAAATTTAAAATGGTATATGTCATCATATGTATTCATTTTTGAGTACAAGCAGAAATCTCTTGTGAGTATATTCGTTTTCGAATTTGAATTTATATATGCAATTTTGAGTATGTACATTCAAATTCGAAAAACGAAATTTTTCCCTTACAAATTTAGAATGTAATGTACAAAATGATTTATTTCTTTGTTTTAAATAATTAAAAATATACGTTTTTTTCTGTGAAGAAATATGTATTAATTTTTTATATCACCAACTTTAAGAAATCTTATTTCAAAATCAAATTTAAGAATCTTATTTTTCATGTTTCATTACTCATACTAATGAAAATACACACATAATAATTCGAGATAATCTTATATACAATATTTATGACATTTAAATTTGAAACAATATTATTTTTTCATATTGTTATCATAAAATTTCAATTCGATTTCTGATTTGAAATGATATTAACTCATTTTGAAATAAGATACTTCAAATTTGGGTGTTTGTAAGAAATTAATACTCATTGTATCAAAGAAAATAAACATGCATGATTTTAATTATTTAAAACTGCCTTGTGTAGATGATTTCTAAAGGGACATGAAAGACGATCTTAACCGTTTGAGTCCCAGGGGGTATTGAAATTACACTGTCGAAGAATCCCAAACAGCGCAACCGCGATTTCTCTAAATGAGTACGAAAAGACCCAAGCAGCGCGATAGCGCTTGTTTTATTTTATGTCGAGAAATACCAAGCGGCGCAATAGCGCTTTGTTTATTTTACATCGATGAATCCCAATCGGAGCTTTTTTCATTTCCTTGATATTTCATTTCGTAATATTAATAGTACTTGGTTTAATGTGGTGGTAGCCCCTCAAATAAGATCGATACATATTGTCTAATATATATGCATATAAATGTAGGAAATTAACGAAAATTTATATTTAGATTATTTTGAGGGCGGGGAACATTTCTGCGCTTTCAAAAGTAGGTGTTGCTATTGAAAATTTTAAAGTTGGTGCGGATTCGAGTATGCAGATAGTCCTCTATGCAAATTTTTTGTACATAAATGTATAGTAGACTTTATTCCCTACAAAATGGTATATTAAGTTTAGCTCTACTATAAAAACTAACGAAATAATCATTAGTGGTTCGTTTTTTTCCCCCGGCTGTACTTGCTTCAGTTAATCTGAGCGCGACTTCAACAACAGGTAACGCACCGTCAGTTGTCCACAATGTTCGAAATGTACTGAGTTTTTTCGACATAAAATCTAAACAGCGCGATCGCGCTGCTTGGGACTCAAACGGTTAAACACTTCTAGGTCATTCGGTTTCTTTGAACTGCAACGCCAATTAGTTCTTTCGCGAGCGTTGTATCAAACTTCCGTTCTGGGAAGCAGTCGGTAAAATCCACTGAACTCTAACTGTAACTGCTGGAAGGCTCAAACTTTGTTCCCTCTACGGGCGCGTTGAAACCAATTGAAAGCTGCCATACGGTGCCCCAACATTTTTTTAAAAATGATTTAGTGGTGTTTTTTATTACCAAAGAATTGTAGAAGTATTAAATATATATAAATATTATATTTTCTTCTTATAGAATTAATTTTTATATTGCCAAACAGATAATTTTTGCTCTTGCTTTTTAACTACTTCTACTTTGACTTGCATGTGACTTCCTATTTTAATAGCAGATTACATTTAAAATGGGTTTAAAAAGAAAATAAAAAAAACTTACCCTAAAATAATATATGTCGGCGTATTTTAACATGAAAAATATACGAAATATTACGGTATCAAGAAAAGTGTGCCCCATCATGGCGGCCTCCATATCGGCTTCAAGTCAACAAAATGTCTTGCCCTATCCAGAAGTTACAGTTAGAGATCAGTGGTAAAATCAACTCTGTTTCGAAATATCCTAGCTTAAATTCATTTACGTTGTGGTCACTTCACATACCATACGTATATTTCATAACACACAATTTAAAAATATAGATATCTTCATAAACGAACGCCATTATAGAAGCACGCGTCGTAAATCTGCGCAAACGCAGTTTTTGTCATACTAAATTCACAGTGTTAAATTTGATTTTGTTTATCGGTCTGAAACAATTCGATTGCTTTGCTTGTTTCTTTCAGCAGTCAGTTAAAAAAAATCAATGAGGCCTCCGTGGCCGAGCGGTTAAAGGCGTCAGCTGGGAATCCGAGGACTCCTGGTTCGATCCTATGCGATGGACTTGACTAAGAAAAGTAAGAAAGCAGTGATCTTGTGATCGGAGGGTTGCCAGCTTCCAGTGGCGGCCCGTGGTCGAACATGTTAGTGCAGCCGAAATCATGTGAATTCATTTTCAATTATAATATTCATTTAAGAAAATTAGTAAAATATCTGATTTTAGTTTTAAAATACTGAATTTAGGTGCAGCCCGGCTGTACTTGCTGTAGTGGACGAGCCGCCACTGCCAGTTTCGCTACAAAATACTAGAAAAGCCGTCCAGAACATCCGCAAAAATTAACGGCGTGTATCCGGAATGGTGTACGATAAACCTGATCGAAGTCCAAAGTCCCGACGTCTATTGAAGGCGTTGGGTGCCCTGCCAGTTCAGGTGTTTCCTCGTCATCTGACCATGGTTCTAAAATTACGAGGTGCACGTATGAATATGTGTGTGAATGTATATGTGTTCCCGAGTCTTTCCTTCGAGATAGACCCCGAACCGTCGCCAACGGCCCACTGTGCAGCTCTAGTGCGACGTTAATTAACCAAACCAAACCAAACCAAACCCGAGTCTTTACTTAGAGATAGACCCCGAACCGCCGCCAATGGCCCACTGTGCAGCTCTAGCGCGACGTTAATTAACCAAACCAAACTAAAAAAATCGATGCTAGTTTTGCATTTTCAAAAATTATTTTGCAGCTATTGTTGTATTAACAACTAGAACAAAACTTAACTTAACAAAGAACAACTTAACAAATGGAATATTTTTTCGACATAAGTATTTTAGTATTATGTTGAAATTTAAATTTGCAATTCGATTACAGCATTCAGCTCTACCATATATTCGAATAACGCACCTCCACTTGGTTTTGTGTTAAGTTATTATTTCAATTATTTTTTTATTTTAAATTAGTATTTTTCCTGTTCAAATTAAAGAGGTAATATTAATATTTCACAATGAAAACTGAGTTGGCTAATTTATAATTTTTTTTAATTAAAAAATAGCTACATATAGGATGCATAAAATTCCATCACTACATCGTAACAAGGACTTGTCTACTAAACCACAAAATAAATGGGTAAAAATAAATTAAAAGGGGGCACTCTGGCAAATCAATTTTCATCGACAACTTGGGCTGGTAGGCTCTTAGGGTTTCCGTTTCCAACATCGAGATATCGATACCACGTAAACAAGTGCGTGGTGATACTTGTTGTAGATTAAACCACTGAGAGGCACGGGATACAAAACTTGCCTGGTGTCATTTTGGCGATGGTTTATAACTTATACGAAATTATTACTATATGAAGTAATAAGTAATTACGAAATAGCGAATGGTCAAATTAACGTAATAACTAATCACAAAATTGCGATTAAAAAACTAGCAAAAGTGTGATTTAGATTAAAAATGTGTGCATGCTTGTAAAATATATTACACAACAACACAACTATTTGCGCATGTGTGTACAATATATTACGCAAGGTAGCCAATTTGAACTGAAATCGTATTTCATGACATTCATTTTGATGGCTTGTCGGACTGCCCCCTTATTTTTTACCGTAACCACTAAACACACTGTACTTACCTTGATCATACATTGTAATTCCTCACAAGCTGCAGCTGAAACAAATTTGACCATTGTTATTAGATTAGCTGAAACTACTGCTCTACGCGCTTTATCGTTAATTTTATACAAGTCGGTTTCAATGTAAGTCTTCCAATCGTAATTTTGAGACAAAACGCTGTCAGATAGTGATCCATATTCACCATCTCTTATTTCTTGTACCACAGCATCAAAAGTTTCCTCCCATTTTTTCATGCAATCCAAAACATTTACTGAAATCCTAAAGCCTGGAATGAAGTTAGAGAAGGCTGCTAAAACTCCTATGACATCGCTACCTGGTCCACCTCCTAAAGAACATAATTCAATGTTACCCGAATTATTTAAACTTGAAAATACTTCAGGATTTTCTTCAATGGCTCTTTCTAACATCTTTGTTACAAGTGCAGTGTGGAAGGAGGCATACTTGTGCAAGTAAGCACAACGACTAGCTGGCTCGTTGTAGTCAACATACATGACATCAGTGGATGCCCGTAAAGAAGGTTCGGGTGCATAAATTTTTACCATATTCACAATGGCTTTCTGAATCTCCCATTGTTTCAAGTGAAATTTTTGTCTTTCTCTTTGCAAAACAGTTTCGTAGAGCCGAATTATAAGATCGGAATCGTGCATATTAAACAAGTATAGATGCAAATTACAGAAAATGCAAATCTCAACGCATGAATTCACAAGAGGAACAACTCCGTATTAAAAAATCCTCCATTTTAAATGTAATCTACTTCGACTGGCAGTTTGATATATTTATCTACATAAAGATAAAATAACAAATGGATAAATTTTAGGCCCGCCTACAAAACATTATCATTGACTTTACAACTTATCACCATTTTTTCCTAATTGCCATTAACTGTATCCACTTTTAGTGTAAAACTTATATGTCATCAACTTATATGTTATTTTTTTTCCCTTCCCCTCAAATTACAATTTATAGTTCGCACTCATGTTAGTCTGTCACCTGTTAGCCTGCCACTTGTTAGCCTTCAGTATAGCACAGGAGATGAGATGATTATAACAATAATTTCGCCGCATCTGCCGAATGCAACTTTCATTTGGCGCTCTTTTGATTTTTTTTTTCATTCATAGGAACGTTGAAATTGTAGAAATTAACTAAACGCGATTTGCTGCGTTTTCCGTTTCAAGATTTTCAATTCTCTTGCATCTGATATATAAATTCATATATTTCATTTCTTCCTATTTTATCATGATTTGTTTTGCACTACTTAACACAATTTTTTTATTTAAATTTTCCAAAATATAATTTAATTCACAAAATTGAAATTTACAGGGTTCCCACTCATTTTTAAAAATAAAAAATAAGTTTTTAAGGTCTTTCTAAAGGCAAAAACAAGTTTTTAAGGACCTTTTTTTATCGTGCTGCTTCTGAAGTAAGAAAAATTCAACAAATTATGACAACAATCAGCTTCATATTAACTTAAAAATGACTTTTGAAATGCAATGCTATGTTTAATAGGTATCTTAACAGAACCTCATTCTTTGACTTCAAAATATTACTTTTTTTATTCGTTCTTAATCTTGTTTGATCTCTTCACCAACTGTTAAATATGCATTTGCAAAGAATAATAAACGCAATGCACTAACTTATTATTGAAGCGAGCAAATAAATAGCATTCGAGCATCTCATGTAAAAAACAGCCACAAGTAATAGATTGCCAATGTAAGTGAAATAAACAGAGCAAGAAATTTTAAAGGAACTACTAAAAAAAATTAATGTTTCTTTGGCAGGAGAAAAAATAAGGAGTTTCTAAGGACTTTTGGTCAAAATTAAGGAGTTTCTAAGGACTTTTGGTCAAAATTAAGGAGTTTAAAGGGCTCTTAAAAATGCAAACCAAAAATAAGGAGATCTTAAGGACTTTTAAGGACCAGTGGGAACCCTGGTTTAGGACTTGTCCTTTTCATTAATAAAAATGTATTATTTTAAAGAATCACGTTTTTTTTTTTTTATGGTAAACAAATTTCAATTTTATCCTATTTTGTTTAAATGTTCATATATTTTATTAAATGAATTATTTTTATTTGAAACATTAGAAAGAAAAGTGTAATTTTTCTAACAACCCTCCCACTTAAAAAAAACACGGCTTTATTTAGCTTTTAAAAATGTTTCAAATTTCTTTTTAAACTAATTTTTAAGGGAATATTCTAACTGGAATTTTTAAATATTTAGATTAACATGTGTGGAAAAGTTAAGGAAATTTATATCCCTTAGACAGTGGCAACCTTCTTAATTCACTTTTTCATGCACAAGGTATGCAAAATTGTAGTACTTTGACAAGGATAGTGAAGACCATATATATAAGGTGTGCTCGTGTTTCGCTTTTTGAAAGGGGCAAGGAAAGAATTCTTTTGACGTCATTTTAGCTCCGCCTTACTATGAGTTTTTGATCATTCTCATTGGCTGTATGTTTCAAGCATTGCTACTTAGGTTCGATCCCCGTGGATAACGACTGGTGATTTAATTTTTAATTAGCAAAATATATCTGTAAATAATTGTGTTCAGGTAGCTTCACTGCTAATCCGTCCTTGTTTAGTTATGTCCCCGTATTTTACTTGATTGAAATTGTAACTCATTTAATATGTCCAAAGCATTGACATGCTGGTTCCTAACCTCATTTTACGTTTTTAAAATTCATGGACATGCTCTCGTGGCAGCTAATATTATTTTAATACGCTTAATTTATTAAGCAACTTTTTTGCACTTTTTACATACTAAATACAATCTTTAAAATATAATTTAAACTCTTAAAATTTAGCGAATTCTAAATAAAATTAACGATTATCACTTTTAAATAGTTCACAAAAAAAACAAATAGATGGCAGCACGTCAAGAACCATTGGTTCAAATGGTTTCTGAATATTTTAATAACGAAACGACTTTGGAAATCGATTCAAATTGTTTTTTGAAGCAAATTTTAACTGTTTTCTTTTAAATAAATTCATGATTAATTAAAAACAAGAATTCTTGTTAAATTAAGTACTCCTTGACAATAGCGACAATTACTCTTAAAACAACTGTCGAGAGCATTAGACACGCCCACAGACAGTTGAAGGCGGAGGAAGGCGTCACTATGACGTCAAAAGAATCCTTTTCCCCGCCCTCCATCAGCAAGAGCGAGTACCAGCACACCTTTTATATATAGTCTCCACTATTCTTGGTACTTTGAGGTGTTTTGGTTTATTGTATAAATTTGTGTTGGCATTAATATTTTATTTCAATATTTATGTATTTTACAATTTTTTTTTTAAAGCCTGTTGAGGTTGCGTTGGGTGCCAGCTAAGGTGTTGAACTCGTCATCGAAACATGGTTAAAAAAAACAAGGCATCGTATTATTTTATTTTTAAAAAGACAATTTTTTTAAAAAAATAATGTTTGGCCGTGTGATTATGTTAATATGATTTGCACACATATGTAGAAAAAAAATGTAATGATATCTGCAAAATTAAAGAAACTCCTTCTTAAATTATGTAATTTTTTTTTGGAGCGTAAATTCGAAAAAGGGATATAATTTATTTTTCATTTCCGGCAAGACGTTAGACGGAAGTTAATTTTGCTTTCAATAAATTTAGTAATTAATATTTTTAGCATCCTAGTTACAAAAAAAAAACATTTAAAAGTAAATATATGTTACGAGTTTTTCTGATTGCCTACAATATTATATGTGGACGAAAGGAAGAGGGGCGCCAAAATTATGATTCCCTGTGCTTAAAAGAAAAAAAAAGTCTACGAACTGTCCGGACGGTAAGAAGAATTTTCAGGACCCGCCCCTGTCCATCTATGTTACAATAGACAGCTGAAATTTTTCTTTTGCCTGCACAGAGCCCCAGTTGCTCAGTGGATAAAGGCGTTCAACTGCTAATCAGAGGATTGGTGGTTCGAATCCGTGCGATGGAGTTGACAAAGAAAAGTAAAAAAGTAGTGATCTTGCGATCGGAGGTTGCCAGCTTCGCTACAAAAATACTAGAAAGTCGTCCAGAAAATCCAACAAATTATACTGGCGTGTATACGGGACTGGTGCACGATAAATCTGATAGGGGTCCAATGTCCTGACGTCTATTGAGGTTGCGTCGGGAGCCAGCTCAGGTGTTGTCCTCGGCATCTGACCATGGTTCAAAAATACGAGGCATCGTTCCCGGGTCTTTCCTTCGAGGTAAGTCCCGAAGCGTCGCCAATAGCCCACTGTGCAGCTCTAGTACGACGTTATTTAAAAACAAACCAAACTTTTGCCTGCACACATCAGTTGAAATCTTAAAAACATTTTTAACATTAAAAAAAACCGTTGGGACTTCTTAGCGCCAATTCGTCATATATTTATTTCCTGGAAGGAGTCTTTGGTTTGATTAAGGAACGTCGCACTAGGGCTGCACATTGGGCTATTGGTGACGGTTCGGGGCCTATCTCGAAGGAAAGACCCGGGAACAATGCCTCGTATTTTTTAATTATGGTCAGATGATGAAGACGAAACCTGAGCTGGCACCCCACGCAATTTCAATAGCCGTCAGCACATTGAACTTTGATCATATTTAGTGTGCACCAGTCCCCTGAGAGAAGTCGCAAACAGCGTCACATGATGAAAGCAAGTGCAAGCTTTCGAAACTATTTACTATGCAGGCTTAACGTGATGTAAAACGATTGGTAAAACAATTTTAGCTCAAAATCGACTCTTTCGAATTTTGGTTTGGTTAATTATTGTAAAAGGACTGTGAAAGCAGATTTGCTATAA
This sequence comes from Troglohyphantes excavatus, assembly GCA_963932185.1. Classification (NCBI taxonomy): domain Eukaryota; kingdom Metazoa; phylum Arthropoda; class Arachnida; order Araneae; family Linyphiidae; genus Troglohyphantes; species Troglohyphantes excavatus. The sequence goes on along the minus strand of OZ010671.1, from coordinate 31,092,737 downwards.
ATTCTATTTAAAAAAAAATGAAATCTGATATTTAACATAATATTCTTTACTAAAGTGAAAAGTGTTAAAATAAAAATGTGGTTTAATAACTCTTAGAATGTTAATTATTTAATATAAAATTTATGCACCAATGATGGAGGTAGTAGTATGAATTGTTAACCAATTATTCGATTGAGTCCACGGAGTAAAGAAAAAGGTGGAGATGAATTGGCGAGATTTCATGAGACGTAAGTTAGCAACCCCAAACTAGGCACAAACAAACCTACTTTGCAGTAGTTTTTCTACGAGGGATGCGTTATTTTTAAATTAAGAAAACGCATGCTAAAACCTAAAAAATGCCTGTTTGTGCAGTTGTGGGATGCAGTACAAGTTCCAAATCGATAAAGGATGCTATTATTTCTACTTCATAGATAAATTAAATTAATAAAATAAATTATCGCCAAGTACTGGTACAAAGTAGTGCTTTGGAATAGCGCCAAGTTCCTACTTTTTAAGCGATTGCTTACTTCACATTGCAAACCAGTTTTAGACTTCTTCGCACCTCCACCTTCTTCTTTACTCCATGGATTGAGTCACTAAGTAATAAGGTTTGTTTAGAAGTGGTCTCAGTGGAATAATTAGAAGTGGTTTTCACTATATTAATATTTATTATTAAAAAGTGTAAAATATTAAAAACTTTTTAAAATATAATTTTATTGTATATTTACTATTGCATACACTTTAAAAGTTAAAAATAAGCGAACGTTCTTGCATGAGGCACTCAAGTTAATGTCATAATAATTTTATACTACGAGTGTCCTATGCTTTCATTTTTATTCAATGTAAAACATTTGTTAATTTTTAACTTAAAAAAGTTTTTTTTTTAATTTATTTTATAATAAAAAGGTAGTAGTGAAAGCAAACTGCAGTAAACTTTAATGTTGGTAGAAATAATTTTCATGAATGTCTTGTTTGTATTCGATTTTGTTAATTGACTATAATTATCCATATAAATCAACTAAATTCTTAAACTTTCCCATAATGAGGCATTAGCATCATTAGTCCATAATACAATTAAAGAAGGATCTGTAAACACAGCTTCATACTTTTCAACTACGGTCAAATTATAAGGAAAATCTCTTAGCTCGGTTACTAGGTGTCAGTTTTTTTGTTGTTGGTTTCTAAATTGCAAATAATTTGAAATTGAACGTTTGAAGCAACGTTTTCAGATTTCCAGACAGGTAGGCGCCTAAAAAAATGCTCGCAGCTGCTCATTCTGTTATTATTTATTGTCAAAGTTATATTATATGTTTTAACGTTCAGCTTATCATTTTAAAGAATTTTAAAATATATGGCGTTGCTCTTTACGCGAATGTCACACAGTGTTCTTTTTATTAAAATAACTTCTCTTTTAATTGTATTAGGTGTGATTGTCTAAATCAAAATCCACTCCTTTTTATCCGAAAATCACTTTTGTTTCATATAACCCTATCGGTTTGCCTTCCACAATGTAAAATTTCTTCGAGCTAATATTCGAAGCGCCATGGCGCTTTGAATATATGGGACTGGCGCGCCAGTCCCATATAAATTTATCGTCTCGTGTCTTTAATTTTTTTTTGTTTCGTTTGGTTAGTTGAATCTTCCCATATTGTGTAATGTTGACGCAATACGTTTTCCTTTATGTTTTTCTATAATTTTGTTTTTGTTTTTATCGGTTTCTAATAGAAACTTCCAGAACTTTCGATGGGTTCTTTTATTTAATTACTACTTGATAAATATGGTCATATTGGTATGTAGGTCCTTTTTGTTTTTGAATATTATTTTATTTATGTTAAGATTAGCAATGGCTATTGGGTTAGCCCAGCTGTCGAGTTCCTTTGACTCCTACTATTTACAGATGACGTTACCATTTTCAAAAAATAGCTGTATTTGTTAACCCCCCTCCCCTTATGACTTCCACAATAAAATTATCTTATAAAAAAAGTTGACATATGTTGATAAGTTAGAACTAGGAATTTTTAGCACTGTTGAGTTCGGAATTTCCAATCATTAAGTTTGGTTTGGTTAAATAACATCGCACTAGAGCTGCACATTGTTCATTAAACCTCAGAACGGACACTGCACTGGAACATGCATGCGACAAATGTTGCGTTCCACAACGTTGGTTCGGGTCTATCTCGAAGGAAAGACCTGGTAATAATGCCTCGTATTTTTTAATCATGGTCAGATAACAAGAATAACACCCGAGCTGGTATCCGTACCCGACGCCGTTAAGTTGGGAATTTCGAATCGTTAAGTTAGAAAATTTCTTGTCTCCATTACCGTTATGATTTTGCCGCAATGCGCCGTTTTGCTGCGTCACGCAACCATTGAAACCTCCTCCCCCATGTCACGCCACAGTCATGCATGATAAAATTAAACGGAAAATAACTGTTATTTACGGAATAAACTGTTATTTTAATTATATGTTAAATAATTATTTACAAATTTGAAATTACTACTTAAAATTTATTATTTATAATTAAAATTACTAATTTAAAATTGCTTCAATCCGGACCATCAATATTTAGCTACAGACTTAAATCCCAGTAAAATGTCAGCCAGGTTTGTTAGTAATTTAAATTAGGAAATGACTAAAGTTTAACCTGCAAAAATTAAGCTTTTAATTTACATCTTATTTATAATTTATATATTTAATTAATTAAAATTATTAATTAGAATTTTAATTTAAAACTACTGCTTAAATTTAAAAATATCATAAATGAAATTTACTAATTTTAAATTACTACTTAAAAATTATTCTGATTAATTAAAATTACTAATTTAAAATTATTAATTAAAATTGCTAATTTAAAATTATTAATTAAATTTTATTCAAATTATTAATTAAATTTAATTAAAATTATAGTTCAAATCAATTATTAATAAAAAAAAATATTTGGTTTTGGTCAGACCAAAATTATTTTATGACCCCTTTTTGTTGTACTACAAATATCAACTTAGTAGTATTTTAGATTTGAAAATCACACTTAATGTGTTATAAATGAAGTATGTGATTCAAAGAGTATCCAAATTATTCCACAATACTTCTTACGTTAGATTTCTTTTTTACAATAGAAGGGAGTCATAATAGTTAATTGAGGTAAGTGAAATTGGCCCCAATATTTTATGCCACAGGTGTATAACAATTGTAATAAAAGAGAATTTAAAAAATTTGAATTTCTTATAAATGCTAAAAAGTTTACAAAAACCTGCTTAAATGCAGATATCTAACTATCTTAAGATATTAAACTAGACTACCAAAAATTCTTAAACTTGCTCTTATCAGTCTAGCATCATTAACCTTGACAAAATATATTTTTTTCCATTTTTAAAACTAATTTACTTTGGTGTAAATAACATTTACACTAGTTTGGTGATAAAATTTACTCTCATAATGGATACTTTATCTTTTCACATATACTTCAATATAAAAATATTCACTATGTTTTCCAAATTTTTAAGAATTATCTTTAATATGTTTTAAATAAATTAAGTCTTAATTTTTTTTTAATGTATGGGATGAAGGAATACAAGATAGAAATATTTTTAATTTTGTTTCTAATTTTAATTTTTTTAAATGGTAAAGTATAATACATTTCATTTAGAAAAGTAAATGTAAATATATTTTTAAATAATATTACAGATAACTTAGTTCAAAATTAACTACTTTAAATTCTTTTGAAGAATTATAAATTTGTTTGTAATTTTATGAAATTTTAATTATTAAAGTTTTGAATTATAATTTTATTGCTATATTTTTATTATTATATAGATTTGGAATACACATTTTTTATGTTATAAAGGAAAGAAAATGAGTATTATAGTCCAATATTTTCCACAGAGAAAAGAATATTTTTCATGCAACAGCTTTAAATGATCAAAAACAAAAGAAAAAAATTGTTTTATAAAAATATATATATATATTTTATTATTTATAGTATTGTTCATTAATACTGTAAAACTCTGCAAAATATTTTTGCTAAAATAAGGGAAAAGGGACCCTATTCTGAAAAAAAAAGGACTTAAGTACTTCAAGTAACAAAAAGGACTTTTAAGGGAAAAAAGGGACCTGTTGCGAGGCCTACTAGCCAACGATTTCACAATGTTTGACAAAGGTTTTAACATTGGTAATGAAATTAAGTCACTAGGATTAAATTACAATGTTCCTCCAATGGTTTCTGAATTCCAGTTTCCTAAACAGGATGTTTTGAAGACAAAGACAATTGCTTCTTGCAGGGTACACGTGGAACATTTAATTCGAAGGATCAAGTCTTATAAAATTTTTGTGCAATGTAGTGCCAATTACAATGCCTAATTTAAATCAGATTTGGAATGTATGTTGTATATTGACAGGATTTAGAACTGTTACGAAAATTTAAACTAAACAGTAAAGCATTCTGTATATTTTCTTGCAAAACCTTTAAATTTTATGTTATTTAGAGATTATGTAAATGGCGGTATCTGTTTTCACCGTAATTTTATATATATTTAATTTTTTCATACATAGTGTATTTTTTACCAGCAAGGCCTTTTAAATATGTTTTTTTAGATTTATGTAAACGATAGTTTCTGTTTTCAACATAAGTTGATTAGATTGACTTCCTGTACATTTCTACATGCATTTTTTCTAAACATGAACTTGAAATAATGTTTTAGGTTTGATTCCGTAAATGTTTTGTTTTTATTTGACATAAGATGATGAAATTTAATTTATTACATACTTCATTTAAATCTTTGCATGAATTGTGCAATTTATAATTTTAACTAGCATAAATTTTTTTTCTTCCTTAGTTTCATTTATGTCAAGTCTTTAAAACTTTTATTGACATAAGTTAATTGAGTGTTTCACTTTTGACATTTGTATAATCTAGATTTGGTTATATATTAAGAATCCATTTGAATTAAACTTAGTTAATTGATTTTTTTTGCAATATCAATACAAAATTGTATCGAGGTACATTAAATCTGATTATTTTTTTTATGACAGACGAGTAGGACTCTTTGAAATCAGTATAAGTCTATCGGCTTTTATAAAATTTGGAAAAACTTTGCCAATCGAGGTGCATGGTTTTATAGGATGAATTGTCTGAAAACAACTAAAGAAACGTCTGCTCTGGTCTATAATCTCAATTTAAAGTCGCAGTGGAATAATAGACATTTAAAAATATATATTTTTTATTTCTTAATGTTAACACCTCACAGAGCTATATTATATTTTCAATCTCATTGAATATTACATTGATATGAAATATTTAAAATATATTTTAATCTTTTGAAAGTATTACGTTTGCTACTTTGTGTCTTTCTACATTAAAACAATTATATGTTATAAAACAATCAACAATAAAGTCAATAACATTTTATTAAAAATCTACACTGAAAAAATATATTTAAACATTTACTAGGGATAAGCTTAGTAGTAATTATTAAATAACAACAGTTATTACGATATTATAATGAAATAACTAGTATATTTAACTGTTACTTGATATCTTAAGCAAGATTAAATGTCGTCAACCTAGGAATTGGAACATAAAATGCTAAATTTTCATTATTTTTTTTATTAGTATTAGATAGTAGGAATTGTTTTCATTAAAATACTGTTAATGGTCCAACACTTAATAATATTTCAATAAATTATTTCTATTACATAAACATATTAATTTCTCCTAATCATTTTTACATCATTAAACGTATATTGGTGTAAACACATAAAAAAATTCATTGCTATTCAATTTTTGTCAACATACACTTTAAACTTGCATCTAAATTTTGTTTTTATTTAATATAGCGCAATATACCAGACCGTGATAATAAAATAATAATTAATAAAATTTCAAATTTATGCTATTTATCTTTTACAATGCGACAAAGAATCTGTTTGTCGCAAACTGATTCGCACATTCATTCATGCCAACCATACCTACACCAAATTATATGAACTATTCCACTAAAGATCGTTCCCACAAAAGAAAAACAACTCAACAAAATATTCTGATTCAATCCCAAGATACAGGATCCAAATAACCTTCAAATACCTATAGCCTCCAAAAAATATATTTTGACCCAATGAGTTCCATATAAAATATATACCGTATCACAAAAAAATTAATTTTTTTATCACAGTATTGTAATTTGGGCACATGCCAATAACTAAGTGACTTAAACATCACATTTCAGCAACCTGCGATCCTTCATATCAAGATATTATTTACATCACGGAGTAAATTTCGTTTCTCCCAAAGCAGTCTTTTTTTTACTTGCTCTTTTTTTGGCGGTTTACGTGTTTTTTTTTAAATTAAACAGCCTATTTATTAATTGTTTGAAGTATATATTTTTTCAATTTTGATTTCGAAATACTGCTTTTTTTGATCAAGTAAATAACTGTTATTTCTTATAAATAATATCTTTAATTATCGTTAATTGAAACAGTGTTCACTGTAGGCGAATTTTGAAGGGCGGTCCGCCTGCCCGCCTTTTTTTCGTCTCGATAGCGCCCTTATGCCCCTTTTTTCAAAAATGACGCCATCTTTTAAAAAATTCTACCCTTCTTGCCCTTTTCAGTCACGCACAAGAGTCCTTGCTTCCCTAGCTGTCTTTAAAAAAGGCATCGATTTTTTAAAAAAATTGTGTGTAAATTGCAATTAAGTGAATTATGACAGTAGAAAAACAAACTACTTTTTAACTACGCATGTTATGCAATTGCGATGATTCCGTAGTTATTTCGAGCACGGGACATTCCACGAATCCTATTGGTTTTATATGTACCCGCATATGAAATGAATTTTGATTTAAGTAACCTTTTTATTAGTTTTGTATAGGAGTCTGATTAGGGTTACTTAAATTTTTGGTTTTTAGGGAAAACTTTCAGTTTAAAATGTCAAATATTAGATTTTAAGGTCATATCTTCATAGAGAGACATCAATTTTGTACGGATCTTTCCTTCGAGATAGGCCCTGAAACATCAACAATAGCCCAATATGCAGCTCTAGCGCAATGTCAACCAACAAATCGGAACTTTTTTTGTTTGGTCAAGGATCCGATGTGTGAATGTGTGGCCACACCCACCCCATAATTTTTTTTTAATGTGCCCTTTTAAAAACAAGAAGTGCCTTTCTTAAAAACGGGGTGCCTTTTTATTGCCAACAGCGCCCTGCCCCTTTTTATTTCTAGAGTGAACACTGATTGAAATAATTATATTTTATACCTGTTATTAAAATATCTCTCGTCACTATACCATGCACGCCTTTTTAGGCGCATGTTGCACATTTCTTATGTAAGGCGCATAGTGATTGTCAAAAAAACTCAATAGAAGAAGTTGGCTCGATGGTTTTCCATATAGGTTTGTGCCATTGCTGCTCCAAACTTGTGCATGTTAGATCCTCAGGAATTGAAGAATATCCCATCATAATTAAATGACTGATCATAATGGAATAAGGCTATCAAATGGATACATTTCCCAAGCCTAAAAATTATAAACAAGCATTTATTAATCATATGCAAGGCAGACTTCTTTTTCATCAATTATACATTTATCTTATGCAGTTACTTAAGCAAACCCACTCAATTTCAAATTTTGAACCATTCAATATCTATGGCAGCAATTTTTTCGCATAATGAGTTTAAGCTTTAGGGGCAACGCCCCCTCGTTATATATATTCAGAACTCAAAACAATGTTGCTAAATAAAATAGAGGTATTCAAGGATCAATACATTCAGTTTTTACTATTTTCTCACTTATATTATAACAATTAAATTATGTAATTATTTAAAAGTTCTAAATTTACTCTTACCAATGGATTGTAGATTATTTTTTTTGCACATTATTACAGAATTAAATAAACAAACTTAAGATTATGAATAAAAGGCAGTATACAGTAACTCTTGGTGAATTTTCTGAAGGGGATATTTGTTAGACTTACATGTATCACCAATTAAAGAACTACATTTTCCCTCCTGCAGGGTTCTTGAAAAGGGTAACCATATTTGATAAGAAACCAGGGAAATCATGTAATGCATTTACAATAAAAAAGGAACGCTATATAATATCACTTACCCTGCCTTGCAACTTCCCTGCTTTATTTCCAACTTATCATTACATTTTATTTCACAGAATATTTCTCTTTGGCGCTTCATGCTTGGAGATAACACCTAAAAATATATTTAAGTTAGAAGAGTATTCAATTCTATAAAAAAACTAGACAACTTTTAATAAGGACAATAAAAATAATTTAATGGAAGCAAATAAAATTTATTTGTATTATATTTTTTTGACTAACCTGCAAATACAACAGTTCTCAAATATATAATAAATTATCTTGAAAATTCTCATAACCACAAATTAGGGTGTAAAATAAAGTATGTATTCAACGTACACAACCAGTCTGTAGTACAGCCAAGTGACATGCAAATTTATATTTTCAGGTTTGGTTTGGTTTTGTTAATTAACATCGCACTAGAGCTGCCCAGTGGGCTATTGGCGACGGTTCGGGGTCAATCTGGAAGGAAAGACCCGGGAACACATACACATTCATACATGCACCTCGTTATTTTAGAACCATGGTCAGATGACGAGGAAACACCTGAACTGGCACCCAATGCCTTCAATAGACGTCGGGACTTTGGACCCCGATCAGATTTATCGTGCACCAGTCCCGTATACTATAATAGTATAATTTGTATAGTATAATTTGTTGGATATTCTGGACGACTTTCTAGTATTTTTGTAGTGAAACTGGCAACCCTCTGATCGCAAGATCACTACTTTTTTACTTTTCTATGTCAAGTCCATTTCCCGGATTCGAACCACCAATCCTCCGATTAGAAGCTGAACGCCTTACCAACTGAGCAACTGGGGCTCTTTATATTTTCAGGCGGAACTCGGAAAATTCTTAATAAAATTGTGACTTGGTAGTAAATATGTTCATTTACATAAATAAATAGAAAATACAGAATAGTTAGGGACTTAGCCTCTACAAAAATACATATATATATTGGTTTGTTTGGTTTAATTAACGTCGTACTAGAGCTGCACAGTGGGCTATTGGCGACCATATATATATTGGAGAGTTCTAGGTCTCTCAGCTACCCTATTCCTACAGTTATGAATACAGGTGAATACAGTTTATGAATACATAAACTTGCATTGGGGCTTATAGGTCTGAGCCCCTCCCAATATTTTGAAAAACTCGCCCAAATTCCTTAAAATTTATGACTTGACTTTTATTAAAATTTATAGCTATGATCCCCCCTTTCCTCTGTCAATTTTGAAAACTTAATACCTCTGCAGCAATGTACTAAAAGAAGACAGAAAATAATGATAGCCACAGTAATACCTAAAAAAACATGTGGCATAGGTTTACAGTTATATGAAAATTACTAGTATAATTCCTTAGGTAGAATATTACGATTTCTCTATTTTTAGTGAATATTCCCAAAACAAAATTATATATCGAAATTCTATGGTTGAAAAATCATGTATTATTAATGCAACTGTATCAAACTTGCATTAAATGTAAAATTAGTATGCTTCAGCAATCATGCAAACTACACCACAGGGCATGTTTACATGTTCATCGTTAACTGAAGGATTGGAAGCAATCTCTCTCTCCAGCCACGATGTTTAAATAAGCATTTAATCATATTTGAACATAATAAAAATAAATATCTTACCTTGCTTTTAAGAAAACAGAATTCCCTCCTGAAGATATCCAGACATCTTTTACATATGCTGACAGAAACAAGCTATAACTTTCTCTAAATAGTCCCCGACTTCCAGAACCTTTAATAAAATTATTCAAAAGACTGCTGTCGAATGTTTGAAGATTAGATAAAGATTTTCCCGAATGAAAATTGGCCAGTTAAGAAAATCAGATTAAGTTATAGCAATAACTTGTATGTTTATGGGGACGCACATGAACTTATCCATAACCTTATCCCACAAACAAACCACACATCATGTAAGCTCAGCCCCTTTCTAGTTGTCCATTTATCTAATTTTATTAAGCGTTTTTATGATTTTACAGTATTTTTTTTTTACTCGACTTTCAATGGCAGGGCTTTGGACCCCCATGTGCCTGACGGGCATACAACCTAAATTGAATCCAAATAAAAGAAAATCACCAAAAATTCAAATATTAGAAACTAATCCATCACCTATTCATATATTTGAAACAACAGTGGCAGCTAGTGCATGATTGACTAAAAAGTTCCTCCAATTTTTTTTATAGATTATCCTGTTTTGTTAAATTTTTAGGTCAGTCTTCCTTCTTTATATTTCCCATTCGTATCTCGCATTTATTTTTGCATATGTACAAGAGAAGCATTTATCATAGTTTAATCATATTAACTACTGAATTGCAACTGATCTGCTTGAAGTCCATTGTAATTCGGTTAGGAAACCTTCATTTTCCATACTCGGTGCAGATTTAAAAATATTAAGTTGATCTTGTTAGTTATGAGGTCATTTTCAAAAGGGAAAAATGAAACCTCATATACATATAAAAGGATGGACACACATAAACTTTAAAAAAGAATATTTTTAAATTTATATATTTTCTAAAACTTTTCTGCATACAGCACAGTTTAAATTTTTTGTTCTAACTAAACCAGATTTTAAATAATTTTTTGAAACATTGTACGGTATGCACTAAATATACAAGTTTTTCGTCTCTTCATGTATATATAAAAATATACTACTAAACACACAACTTTTTTTTATGCATTTCTTGAATTGTTATGCACATATTAAGCCATTGATTTATTGACTTTTTTCTTCAAAATCATTGAAATTCTAACAGTTTTTATAGTATAAAACGTCTTCAAAATGTTTCATGTAAACCATGGGTTAATTTAAGTAATGACATTCGATTGTTAAGTTTGTGCAGTTTTAGGGAAAATGAATGAGTTATTAAGAAAACTGTACCTAAAAACAATATTTAAAATACTTCCTGTTCAACTAGAACACAAATTTAAACAGTGCTGCATATGTGGAATAACATGGAGTTTTAGAATATATATAAATTTTAAAATACAGCTAAAAAAATTGCGAGCACCTACCTCCTTGTATTTACACTCGCATTGAAAATTAAATCTGACTAAAAATTGTATTAAATAGACAATCAATAGTACAAACTTCTGTAATTTTGAGGTGAAAAATAATAAAACTACAAGGCAATAGTGAATTAGTTGAAAATTATAAAGTTTATTACAGCAATTCAAAAGAATACATTGTTGGTAAATTTGTATATAAAAAGACATTTAGACCCCAAAGCAAAAACTTTGAGATGTTATGCGAGTTGCATCTACGGAAGTCATCACTTATTGGTTTTTATTTTATGATGTTTTAATTAAAAATCTGCTTTTATTAATTTAAGATTACAAATCAAAACAGGAATTAAAATTTTGTGAGATTTAAGTTAATAAAGGTATTAATTCAAATGAATACCTATGAGAACAATAAAAACAAGACATTATGAGATGCATACTTGCATAGTATTTTAAATTAAAAACAAATTATCAACAATAATTTCGGCAATCCAACCGATTGTTTTGCTTTGGAGCACTGAGAAATAAGATTAGGCGAATAACAAAACCTTCAAGATACAAATGAAAAAACTAATTGTAAAACAAGTGATACATAACCATAATGCATACAATTTGCCTACTTTTACCAAGATCTCACTCAAGTACATCTTAACTTTTTATGACTAATTCTTACCTCAATTAACTTTTCTTATTTTACTATTAACTAGGGATGAACCGGATAGTGGTTTTGCCGGATATCGGGAGCACATTAGAAACCGGATATCCAACCGTTTCTTTTTTATGAAAAAGTTTAAAATTTGAAAAAAAGGGGGGGTTTTAAGGACTCTTGAGGTAAAAAATTATATAATTTTTTTTTTTAATGCTATAAACTTTTAGGAGAGTCATAACATTAAGAAAGATACTTCGAGTAATTGTCAACAAAAATGCTTCTAGATGAATTAGAACTTGCATAATCATCTTTAAAAAAACAAAATTAGCTAATTAGCATTTGACTTTATTCAGTTTTTTTTTATAATGAATCATCATGGTTTTTAAAGTATTTTCATACATGGAAAAACAAGAGTTTTAAATTTATAATTAAGAAAAAAAATTCAAGTGTGTACATACACCTTAACAGTTCTTTAATAAACTGTTCATATTTATACTGACTTTGAAACAGCTAGATATGTACTGTACAATGCGTTTGAAAATATAATTTTGAAATACTTCCAAATTGGTGATCTAAATTGTACCGCATTTGAATGCTAAAACTAGCTTTAGCTTTTAGACTGGAGAATAAAGCAATTTCTAATGTACAACGAACAGAGATGTAGCTATGCACTCTACACACCACCACCTATGTGTCAAACTTGAAGGTACTCCACGATATCTATAGTGGCTTTGAATGACTGCAGCATATCTTCCTTACTATCTATTTTCTGTGACCCACCGAGTCTGAAACGCATTCCTTACACATCTGAATAGCCCAAAAAAAAAATTAAAGGGAGGATCTGCACAAAGTTAATACATTGGTAGAATTTTCAGGAAAATACTTAAAACAAGAGCAAAGATAATTGCTCGCCACAAAAAAAAACCTTCAATATTTTGTTCTTCCGGATATCCGGCATGGTAAATCGGATATTCGGCACTTTACTTCCGGATATCGGATAGTTACCGGATATCTGTTTCATCCCTACTATTAACTTATAAAGTTTTGATAACAAGTTATAGTAATGTAGCCTTTTCACTACTTTATGCAGTTCTCTAATTAATTTTATTTAAAAGATTGACCTTACCTTAAACGCACCATACAAACGCAATGCCAATTCTATGATCCAATCTAGTGATCTTTACAAGTTTTAATTTAATTTTGCTGAACTCTACTTTATAAGGTAACTGTTGACTATTTAAAGAAATTCGACTTACCTGCTTTTTATCATGCACTTTCACTGTTTCTAGTTTATCTTATTTTACTAATTTGTTTTAAGAGGTTTGTTTATATATACTTTTCAAAATTACCAAGGGACGGATATAAAACATACAAGATAGAGAAATAAAAAAGGGCAATGCAGAAGTTTTTTTCACTATGAAACGTAACAAAATGCCAAATATCATTAAAACATGCTTTGAAATTTAATTCTTAATTTCAAATGGATTCTATTAAGTTATTTTATGTATAAAAATTTGCAAGTTTTGTAACCCAGTTTTTTTTTTATAACATTGTCCATTTTGCTGTTTTAGACAAGACATTTAAAATGAAAGCTTTTTACTACAAACTGAAGCAGCTCCAACTAATACAATTTACAAGAATATAAAAATGGTTTGCTTATTTCTATTATGCAAGATTTCTGGGCAAGAGTGGGAAGACTTTCATAGCAAAGCATCATGTAAAATTACCTCTTCAGACAACATCACTGTATAGCATTACATATAAATTGAACACATTAAAAAATTGTTCATGAATGGCATTTCATTATAAGGATGACTTGAAAAATGCAATAAAAAATATATTGAACATTAAAGAATTACATCAAAATATAACAAAAAAATGACAAATGTACAAAATGGTCATGTCCCAAAATGTAATTCCAAAAAAGTAAAATATTGAAAACTGATATTTCTTAAGGTTTAAATGACCTAGTCAGCAAACAATAATAAAATACAAGTATATATGCAATTAATTAATATGCTTTAACAAACAGAGATATGGCGACATATAGGTAAGGTACTTTCATATAAAAGAAGATCTTGGAATTTCATAAAAGTAATGAGTATATACAATCCACATACAATATAAATGAACATTATCTTTAAGCAAAAAATAAAATCACCCAAATACATACGAAAGACTCCTCTGTTCTTTGCTTTTAGTGAGGAAGCAACAAGACCAGAGGAGAATAAAAAAAAAATGCCAGACAAACTTCAAAGGAAATTGTAAATATTTGAATATAACAATTAATGCACTTCCTTACTCTAGTACTTTAAAGTTTAGGCTAAATCCACAGCACTTTAAATAACATGCAGAGGAAAGACAACTGTGGCATCACTGCATATGTTGTTTAAAAGTGCTCGACTAGTTTGACGAGGTTGCATACTATTTTGAGTGCATCTTAAGTGTTCTTGCATTTTTTTATTATTTAAGTTTTAATTTAAAAGTATACATGGTTGGAGTGTTTTCTAACACTTAAAAGTATTTTACCAAAATAAACACATAAATCAATGCTCTATAACATTAGTATAATTCACGGATTATACAACTAATGGGTTCATATAAAAAATGCTACAATCATGCAAGAACTGAAATTATATCATACACTGGTTGGAAATGGTAGGGAGAGCTCTAATCTCTCTGCTAATTCAAAGTGCCTTGGGCTAAAGCCTAATCTTTGTAGTGCTTGATAACTATGCGTAAACATATATTCATAAGAGCCATATTGAAAATCATAAATGCCCAAAACAGTTAAAAAATCTTCACAAAATATGTATACGACAGAAGCATGTTAATTTCATTTTCTTAAATATAAACAAAAGACTGAAGAGTTACAACCAGGGTGTGTATATATAAATAACATTTTTTGAAATCAGATATTTTAAAAGTTTTAATGAAATTTTTTCAGAATGTTTAAGTGGACAGAATATTTTTAATAAGAATGGGTATTATTTACTCACCCACCCACCCCCTGCTTCATGTAAGAACCCATCCCAAATTACATGTAGTATTTATGAAATTCATATACATTTTTTCGCATAGTATATTTTACATACCATCCTGAAGCTACATTTTATAAATACCCAGGTTGTTGCATATTTCAGTTACTTATGAAACACAAAATTACCCAGGTATTCAAGATATATCCACTTCAATTTATTTACCAAATTTTTTCTATTTTTTTAAGAATTGAAGCTAATTTTTTTTAAGTTAGGCCTATTTGCTTTTCTAAACAAACTCGTATGCACATATTTACAAAGAAACTTATAATATTAGCTCTATTGAAAGAATTAAAAAAAAAATTGTACTTCCTTTTTTACCCACTTAACATTTATCATTTAAAAGAAACCAAATTGGAATTTTTTGTTCATCCAGTAGACATATTTTATTAATTTAAACTAAGAGATTACTTAAAAAAAAACAAATTAATTTAGTAATAAAAGTCTCAACACTCATGCTCAGTAGATTGTAACATGGGATAAGAAGAAATTGCAACCTGGAATATACCACTCTAGCTATAGACGGAAAACTAAAAAAAAAAAAAACTGGTTTTTAGATAATTAATTTATCATTCATTATCTACTCATTCATCATTACTCCCATTATTTCAGGGGAAGGGGAGAAAAAGCGCTAGGTGGGATTTTGAATAGATAAGAATGGGCAAAGGGGAAAATATAAACCTTAGAGACAAAAGCAGAACAAGAAAGAAAAGTTCAAGTGACAATGAAAAAGGCACCTCAGTAAGATTATTTAATCAATTGATCCATGATTTTTTAATTGTCATAATTTTTAAAAAGGGCTAATTTTAAAAAAAAAATTTAAACATTGGCACCCTGGCTATATTTTAATTTTTTTAGTACAGAAATACAAAAATTCCAATTATTACTTACATAAAAGAACAAGCTTTCAGTGACAAACAATAAAAATACAATTACCTACATTCAATATCAAATTGTGAAACAACAATGTTAAAATACAAAAATATTCAAAATCGGTAGACAACTCACCTTTTATCACTGATAGTTGATGTACACTACTAGTACTACTACATCGATTAAAAGAAGTTGTATACAAAAATGAACTTCAAAAACAATATGTTGTCTGGACTAAAAATTTAATACAATTATAGCATCCGACACACAATAGGAACTTTTTGACATGTCGGCCAACTCTATCCACATCTATCTATATACAATTTCCCACAACAAATTTTTATAAATTAATGCAAGAATTGTTTGATATTCAAATTGACTCCACAAAATTCGAAACATGGGGATTTTTCTTTTACAATAAAAAATTGAATATAAATTTACTTCTTGTTTGACTTGTATAATTCACAGACAGCAAAATAAGACATTCTAAAAGCAGTGCCAGCAAATAATTTTAACAAAAATTAAACAATTACAATGTAATATATTTTCAAAAATTTTATAAGATCCCAAAGCAGACATTACTACTGTTTTCTATTTCAACAGCCACAAAAGCATTTTTGTAAAGAATAAATTCCTTTGACTCGATACCATTTTATAAACTATTCACTAAAACTATTGAAATGCCCACTGTTGAATATTTAAACATGATATCAGGTTTGTAGAAACAATATTTTGATTACATAAACATATTTTAAAATTAATGGGCTCAAAACTATTCAGAATTACAAAATTTTAGCACGTCTATTTTTTCACACTTAAAAATAGTCTTCAACGCATGCTAGTGCAAAAAATTTGAAAGTATACAATGCATGCCATTTTATCTACAGCAATCTACAAATAAAACTATTGGTGAATTCCGGGAAAATGTTGCCATGGCACTTAAAATTTTAAACTTTATGTTGAGTCATTTGTCATATACCATTTTTTTCAGAAAGATATGAACTTTTTGAGTCTTAACATATTTTTTTTAAATTAACACAATGACTTTTATAAAATCAAGGTCAAAGTCACTTCTTTACTATATGTTTTTGCAGTGCGGAATATCTACATTTTGTTTCATACTATAATTTGACTAAAATCCCTTACCAAAATAAAATAAATAGGTTAACTTTTATACTTTATTCATGTAGTTAATCTTTCTATTAATTTTTTTTGCAAAAAAATATTTTTTAACCTTGAAATCAATAACTTATTAAGTCAAACCATAAATGTCCTTCCGTTACCAAAATACTATATTTCAACCACCTCACTAAAAAACCATTGGGTCTACAACCTTATGAATTTTTGTACAAAGCAGACTTATGACACTTATTAATTAGAAACAGCAACAACTTTATTTCGTTTTTAATTTAGATGATTTTTAATGGTAACGGAAGGACAAAAAACATGGTAACGGAAGGACATCAATGTGGTAACGGAAGGACATTTTTGTATTAGCTGATTTTTACTGAACTTTCCACAATTAAACAAACTAATTTTCAGTTATTATTGAAATTCAAACACATATAAATATTATATATACTTATTAACTGTATTTTCTATCTTAATACCCCCCCCCCCCCCCCCCGCTAATTTAATAAGTATGTCACAAATACATTGAGTTTCAATTAAAACTGGTACTACTTTTCTATTTATTCACTATATGGGTTCTTTCTACAATAAAGCCATAAAATGGGAAGAGAAGAAAGTTTAAAAGCGATTTCTTGCGATGACGTTAAGTGACGCATACAGAATTTCAGTAAGAAAATCTTGATTGTAATGTATCACTATAAAAAGTTCGCAAGCATAGACCCTAGTTTGTTTTGTTACAAATATACCTTCTACTTAAAATTTGTCTAAATTGTTTCGTTACCAAATATATAAATACTAATGAACAAAATTTAACACATTTGAAATGAGAGTAATGGAATGAAGACAGAAAGCCATAAAAAAAAAGATACAAGAGTTCATTTAAAAGGTGCCTTTATGCTCTTGAAAACAAATCTGCACATTTTTAAAGCATATTTTTATTAAAAGACATGGGAATCTTGTCTTTTAATAAAATAATTCAAAGAAGAGGTGAAAATTGTAGTTGTACAAGTTGATTTAACATTCAAAAACCAACTTAACATTCATGTTTGATCAGTATAACATCATGGCTACATTGAAGCATTTTTGCCATTAATCAAGGCAAAGGTACTGTAAATGTCCAAAGTGGTTAATGGGAAATTTACCACTACTGCCCCATCAGATAAAATAATTGATTTCTCCATCAGATAATGTAATTCTCTCAAGAAAGATTGAACAATATCCTCCTCTTCCTGACACACGCAATAGGTACTTATTATTTAAAAACCAATTTCAAAATATGTTATTGAATATTGTGAGTACTCTAGTTCTACAGAAAGAAAGGTATTCAAAGAAAACATACAATCAAATATAAAAGATGCAGACAAGGCATATCAGTCAAGCAATGTATTAGCAGTTAGTGACTTTTAGTTAGTTGAATGGCAAGTACTAAAAAGTATTATGTTAGGCAAGTGCTGCATTCAACGATGTCGTTGTAGAAGTATTATGTTTAAGAAAATAAAATAATGAATGACTAAATTTATGTTTCCTGAGAAAGAAGGTAACTGCTGGAATTGACTCAAATAAAATAACCAAAAATTGGATAAGCCAAAAATTTTAACAAATGGCTCTGGAAAAAGAATTTGTTGCAGAATTAGATTTAAAAACAGCTGAATAAGCAGAATTTAACACCTATTATTCTTTTTCAAAATATTAATGAGTAAATTGTTGTCAAACAATCCAATTTTACACACTTGGAATTTTTGTCCTTCCGTTACCGTCCTTCCGTTACCTTAAAAAAACATCATATTTTTGGGCATAATATAATAATTTCTAAAATCTGCACTGCAATTTATAATAATTGAACTCTCCTTTAAGTGTTCTAATTTTTCTAGATTTTTCCTTTTTATGGTTTAGCTGAACTTTTAATAAAAAGGTGCAAGTGTGGTATACCACTTCCAAAAAACGTCCTTCCGTTACCATTACTAAAATTTAAATTTTAAAAAAAGTTATAAAGTGCTAAATTCTAGATATTGCATTTTTAATAAAATGCAGTAAAGTGTATAAAAGTCTACCTATCAGTTATTTGAAATAAAATATATTTTTTAAACTATGACCATAAGTTGTTGTAAAAACTGGCCTTCCGTTACCGCCGGAATTCACCTATTACAAAAAGTGACAAGATATACAAAAAACACTTAAACTTACTTCAATTTTCAAGATTGAATACTGATCACTGAAAACTAAAAAAATTTTCATATTTACGAGTTTCTTCAAAAATATCCCTTCAATGGTATTGGAAGCTAAACTTATTTCTAGACTCGAGAGTAATTCTCTGACCAGAAAATTACACTAATTGATAAAAACAATTAAACCCACAACCAAACAAATATAAAATAACATTTTGCAATTTTGTCAATATTTTAAGAAAGAGAATTACTCAATACAGCTGCATTATAACAATTGTGATGTTTAATTAGTAAAATAATTTTTATGACAAAATAAACCCACTTAAAGCAATTAGAAATATATATATATCATAATAAATTCAATAAGTACTTATAATGCAGCCGCATTTATTTTTTGTTAAAATGCATTGAACGGTGATCCATTGTAGAGACTTTTCTAAAAAAATGTGTTAGGAATGCTAAAGCTTATATGGCGACAAAAATTGGTATTGTTGCCAATTAAAGAACACTATTTGGGTCAGATTTACTGTATGGTCACCCTCGGCGCGATTTTTTTTAATGGCAGCCACCCCTTCGACTCGACAAGGAATTGTAGCAACCCTACTAGACAACAGTCACCAAAATGGCGACTTTTTTGAAAAACTCGCCAAGGTTGACCGTACAGTGAATTTTTACCCACTATTTACCTACCTGCTGGGTTACTGAAAATGATAACTAGATTTAGCGAAAAATCAGGGAGACCGTAGAGTACATTTTAACCAATTTTCCTCTGAAGAAAACAAAATTACACACTTAGCTTCCCACAGCACAATACTTCATGGGTCAAATTAAAGTATATAAGGATACTCCACCAAATAATCTAAAACATTATTACCTATTTGTATCAAGCAGAGGGAGGTGGCAAATGTTACGGAGCCACTCCTATTCAAGCAAAAGTACAACATTGTTTTCAGAAATTGTACGTTACTTTACGCGTAGTCTTCGATGCACATTCAATGTGCAATACGTGTATTTCAGCATAACAGTTTTACAGGACCATTGCTGATAAATAGTAAAAGTTAGTAACTTTTAGGTTAATACTTCATGGGTTTCAAATACTAGATGGACATGAGTTCATTGCACACTTTCTTCTTTGTGTAGATCTTAAAAGATAATTAAAGTTTTTACAAAAATGTTAAATGAACTGACTGGACTCAACAATCATGCAATGTCCGAAAATGTGATATTAAAAAAAAAAAAATGTGAACTGTCAGTAATATGAAAAGTTGAAGTATGTAAGCTAGATGAAAGAGCTTTGAAGTACACTATAAAAACGAATATCCGAAAACATTTTTCAAGTTCTTGGTAAATTAAAACAGATTGAATTTGAAACTCACAAACACTTCCTCTTATTCGGTGTACGAGCATTAACGCTGTTCGATAACTTCTGATACTTCAGAGTGCAAACATGGATTCTGATGAGGCTAAGTATAGGATTTGTAACTCCAAAAAGTCCACTTCTTCTCTAAAGTAGCACCAATGCCAGTAGATTCTTCTTTAAAGACTGTGTTAAACTTCTTCATCAAATTTTCAACATCCCTAGTGTTGACAGCTCTATCCCATTTTACTAAATAGGAGCATATGCAATCAATACTCGCACCCAGTGGGTGAACATTCAAAAAAGTAGCAATCAAAGAGATAAGGCGAATGTCTGTTTCAGCGACGCCCACTACACCACATATCCGAGATTTATTCAAAGAAATACTTTCCTTTCTTTCCAATGCTAAATTTTCTTCTAACTTCTTTTTTGTTTCCAAATAATTCTGTGTCATTAGCTGGTATGCGTCACCAAGTGCAGTAATTTTTTTTTTGCTTTCGTCTCTCACTGAAACCATTTTATCGTTGGCAGCACGCAGCTGATTGCACAGCAGCTCGTTTTCTTCCTGCAGCCTGGCCAGATCCTCACGGACTCTGTTCAACTCCTCCCTCAACTCTGAAGACTTCTCCGAGATTTCTTCGGATGCATCTCGATCTTCTCCATCACTCATTTCCATCTCGTCTTCAATACGTTCTTCAAGCAGATCATCCAGATTCTGCATTTTAGTATCCGTAGTTTGCTTCTTCCACTGGTCAATGTGCTTTCTCTGGGCTTTTGTGAAATGATCCCAGACCTTCTGCATTAAAGCAAATTGAAACACTTTTTCTATATCAGTAAATTGCGCCGCATTGGAAGTAGATTGCTGATTCAACTTTTGTTTGACTACTGCAAGTTCATCTTCAATCTTAGTTTTTTCAGCTACTAATCTTCTAACATGACTGTAAGTGCTCTGAATCATGGAATAAAAGATTCCAGCATTTCTTTTATTGCATTCTCCTCTATCCAACCAAGTAATTAAAACCTCCCTAGCACACTTGAATGTTTCCTCATTACGTAAATTTTCACCAACAGTGGCAGCTTCACATTCCGAATAGTTGACTATAGGAGGTGGCGATGGGGGACGAAAATCATCATTGGCATGTCGAGCATCTCTACTCAAAGTGCGCATCAGACATTCATACTCATATTGATCATCTCGTGCAATTGCAAAATCTACGTGCAACCGACCGCTGTAGGCAGGCTCATCTTTATTTTCTATTTTGATACGATACCCTGAAAAATACATGGCTTGATCAACATGGAGCTCACTCGTAAACCTAATGTGACAAAAATTCTTTTTGCTCATTCTAACGGTAGATATTTCGCCGCAATCTGAAAATGCCTCTTTGATAATTTCCTCGGTTATTTTCTCTGGTAAACCTCCCACAAATACCGTCTTGCAGCCATTGGGTCTGTTGCGCCTGGACGGTGCGGGATCTCCAGGTGGAGGGGGCACCAAGGTACAGCTAGGAAATGTCTTGGTAACCTTCTGGGGAAGGGCTGGCAGAGCACCATTCATCATTGGCATTGGGCAGTAACCAGGCATGGGGGCCATCATTCCATACATAGATGGATCTGTCGGAACGACATAGGGGTAAGGATTCATACCTGTACTTGTAGAAGCCATGTCCATACTAGGCATACTTGAACTGCCAGAAGCACCCCACTGATTCATTGTGTTATACATGTTGTACTGGGGCATCATATAATTACCCTGACTCGGATCTACAGCATAATAATCAGAGGTAGCATACCCATTAGTTGGATAGGCGGATGTGGTTGCAGAATGCATTGGCATGGGTTGCTGGCATTGTGGTTGCAACTTCAACGCCCCTTTATGGAGATTCTCACCTTCGTCTTCCTTAGAACTTTCCACATTTCTTCGTGGTGGGGTGCTCCAGTCATTCTCTGGTGAATGGTCTCGCTTCGTACCGTGTTTCCTATCGCTGGGTCCAGGACGACCTTTGGGAATCCACGTTTTCTTGGAAGCATTAAGATAGGTGTACCGATTGTTAGTAGAGCCGTTCTTGAATTCTAGCGAAGAATTATTCGTGTCCATGTTCAGTTACGATAATTTTGTTTTTAAGATAAAATAAAATTACTTAACTTTTAAGACGTTCGTCTACGTCAACAAAGCGCCTTATTGACTCATCTCGAATCGAGTAGATAGATTGGAGAACTCGAATTTATTACCCGAACAGCGATGAATGGAATACTATCGAAAAGAATTGCAATTCTGGACCTGAATTCGTAGGGAGTAAGTTCTTCGCAAATTATGACTTAAAAATTGTACTGAAGAACCGAAAAATCAAACTAAGTTCATAAATGTGAAAGAATAGTGAATATTGACTGCATTGCAACTGGGCACGTGCTCTGCTTCAGTTTGGATTTTGTAATAATACGCACCTCGCTGAACTCTAATAGGGTTGCTGGAAGGCTGAAAGCCAGTTTCGCCAATAGGGGAATTGAAGGTATGGCGGCCGTCGCCAACTGTTCCCCTGAATTTGTCGGTAGATAGGAGTTTCAATGGTAAAATCGCTTTTTTTTAAAAATTATTGCGCTTTAAATATAGCATTTTTGATAATGCTGTAAATTACAATAACACTTATACATTTCTATGACCCGTAGGTGCGTCATAGAAATGTATAAGACCTAGAAGGAGGAAGGGCAGAGTAGCCGATGAAGCCTACAAGGGCGTGAAAACGGGGTAGAGTTGGCGAGAAACGGGGGAGAATTAGGTACATGGCCGCCAGATTGGTGACTTTTATCGCTTGCTTTGGATTTTGTTTGACTACGCTTGACGTCGTGTTTCATAATAATTGCATTATATAGTATTTTAAGAGTTTAGACGTTGGATCAGGTTTTTTTTAAAAAGAAATTTAATCAATAATCGCATATTATCTTTTAACGTGTTTCTGAAAAGTTACTAAAATACATTTATGTAAAATTAAATTGTAATTTAAAAGTAATAGTTTAAATTTCCTTAGTAATTAACAAATTATTGAAAATTAATAATTATTAATGTTCAATTAATTACTAATCAACATAATTGCTAGTTAGCGTTTATTTTTTTATATTGGTACATATTCAGGGAATTTTATCATATATTTAAATTAAAAATAATTATTTATTAAAATTATGATTTATTTATAACCTTATTCATAATTTTTGAATTGCAACGCCACTGGATAAGTGGTACTATACATGTTAATTAGTACATTTAAACATTAATTGTTCTTAAGATTTTATTTAAAAAAATTAAAAATAATAATTATTTAATTATGCAAGTCATTTTAATTATTTTGTTATTAATTAAGAGAGTAATTAATTTTAATTTACCCAAATTAATTACGGCAATATTTTAGGCATTGAAACCATAAAATAACAAAAATTAGCGTTAAAAGTTAAAAATTATGACCATCCATGTGGTTGTATAAAACTTCTAAATATTAATATTTCCCTTTAAAAGCAACGCAAACAACATTTTTTCTCATAATCTACAATATTACCGTGTGTTATTGTAATTTACAGCATTATCAAAAATGCTATATTTAAAGCGCAATAATTTTTAAAAAAAAGCGATTTTACCATTGAAACTCCTATCTACCGACAAATTCAGGGGAACAGTTGGCGACGGCCGCCATACCTTCAATTCCCCTATTGGCGAAACTGGCTTTCAGCCTTCCAGCAACCCTATTAGAGTTCAGTGCTACGGGTTGACCATATAACAAAACACACAAGCACTTACGAACAGGACGATTCTATAGGGAAAATGTAAGAAATTTAGGGAAATTAGGCATCAAATTAATAAAAAGTGGGAAAAACGGACATTTGGTTTGCTCAATTAACATGCAGAGCTGCACAATGGGCTGCTGGTGATGGTTCGGCGCTTATCACAAAGGAAAAATCCGGGAACGATGCAGGCACGTAGGTAAGGGGGTGTTTCAGGGGGTTCAAACCCCGCTCATTGAAAGTCAATAAGAAAAAAAAATTAAAAATCGAATGGGGGAGTTTTACGCCAAGAAGAAGAAAACCGCTGTTCCAACGGAACATGGAGAAAATTCCGCTACGCCCCAGAATTTCCGTAAGGTTAGCACGGAGCTTTAGCTCCTGTACTATAATTTTAAGTTTCAGTCTTTAAATAATACCTCAATATAGAAATATTTACTACAAACACTGAGATAGATTGTACTAATCGTTTATCAAATATTTTTGTGTTGAAATAAAAGTATTATTCCGTATTTTGTTGTAATTCTAATTATACACAAATATAATATAAGTATTTTCTGTTCTTAAATTTATTCATATATGGAATAAAAATATTACTTTTTTGGCAAAAACAAATATTATAAACTAATCTTCCCATAATTGCAAGCGTAGCGAC
Source organism: Troglohyphantes excavatus (assembly GCA_963932185.1). Lineage (NCBI taxonomy): Eukaryota > Metazoa > Arthropoda > Arachnida > Araneae > Linyphiidae > Troglohyphantes > Troglohyphantes excavatus. Next base: position 31,068,034 of record OZ010671.1, on the reverse strand, counting down.
TAAACAAACAAATGCTAAGTTGTCTGCTGTAGGTAAGAAATCGAGACTTGTTGGACCAACCTTGTTGGGCTTTGAGCCTGTGTTGGTCGTCAATATTTGTAAGTTACCATGTTGATACGTCACGTAAAACTCTCCAATTATACTGTAAAAATTTCAATTTCTCATATACTATTTCTTGTTGAGTATTATAGGAAGGAAACCTTTTTTCCCCCTAAGTTTTACCTCGGAAACTAGTTTTCAAAAGGTGTCAAAAATATGTTTTGAGGTTATTTTTATCTCAAACTAAGCTTTACATGACGTCATCGTGTTCCGTTATTTAGTATTTGTGTATTTTATTTTGGTTTGGTTTTGTTAATTAACATCGCACTAGAGCTGCACAGTGGGCTATTGGCGACGGTTCGGGGTCAATCTCGAAGGAAAGACACGGGAACACATACACACACATTCATACATGCACCTCGTTATTTTAGAACCATGGTCAGATGACGAGGAAACACCTGAACTGGCACCCAACGCCTTCAATAGACGTCGGGACTTTGGACCCCAATCAGATTTATCGTGCACCAGTCCCGTATACACGCCAGTATAATTTGTTGGATATTCTGGACGACTTTCTAGTAATTTGTAATGAAACTGGCAACCCTCCGATCGCAAGATCACTACTTTTTTACTTTTCTATGTCAAGTCTATTTCCTGGATTCGAACCACCAATCCTCTGATTAGAAGCTGAACGCCTTACCAACTGGGGCTCTTTATATTTTCAGGCGGAACTCGGAAAATTCTTAATAAAATTGTGACTTGGTAGTAAATATGTTCATTTACATAAATAAATAGAAAATACAGAATAGTTAGGGACTTAGCCTCTACAAAAATACATATATATATATATATTGGTTTGTTTGGTTTAATTAACGTCGTACTAGAGCTGCACAGTGGGCTATTGGCGACCATATATATATATTGGAGAGTTCTAGGTCTCTCAGCTACCCTATTCCTATAGTTATGAATACAGGTGTACTGTAAATAGGCATAAACTTGTATTGGGGCTTATAGGTCTGAGCCCCTCCCAATATTTTGAAAAACTCGCCCAAATTCCTTAAAATTTATGACTTATTAAAATTTATAGCTATGATCCCCCCTTTCCTCTGTCAATTTTGAAAACTTAATACCTCTGCAGCAATGTACTAAAAGAAGACAGAAAATAATGATAGCCACAGTAATACCTAAAAAACATGTGGCATAGGTTTACAGTTATATGAAAATTACTAGTATATTTCTTTAGGTATAAAAATATTACGATTTCTGTATTTTTAGTGAATATTCCCAAAACAAAATTATATATCGAAATTCTATGGTTGAAAAATCATGTATTATTAATGCAACTGTATCAAACTTGCATTAAATGTAAAATTAGTATGCTTCAGCAATCATGCAAACTACACAACATGGCATGTTTACATGTTCATCGTTAACTGAAGGATCGGAAGCAATTTCTCTCTCCAGCCACGATGTTTAAATAAGCATTTAATCATATTTGAACATAATAAAAATAAATATCTTACCTTGCTTTTAAGAAAACAGAATTCCCTCCTGAAGATATCCAGACATCTTTTACATATGCTGACAGAAACAAGCTATAACTTTCTCTAAATAGTCCCCGACTTCCAGAACCTTTAATAAAATTATTCAAAAGACTGCTGTCGAATGTTTGAAGATTAGATAAAGATTTTCCCGAATGAAAATTGGCCAGTTAAGAAAATCAGATTAAGTTATAGCAATAACTTGTATGTTTATGGGGACGCACATGAACTTATCCATAACCTTATCCCACAAACAAACCACACATCATGTAAGCTCAGCCCCTTTCTAGTTGTCCATTTATCTAATTTTATTAAGCGTTTTTATGATTTTACAGTATTTTTTTTTACTCGACTTTCAATGGCAGGGCTTTGGACCCCCATGTGCCTGACGGGCATACAACCTAAATTGAATCCAAATAAAAGAAAATCACCAAAAATTCAAATATTAGAAACTAATCCATCACCTATTCATATATTTGAAACAACAGTGGCAGCTAGTGCATGATTGACTAAAAAGTTCCTCCAATTTTTTTTATAGATTATCCTGTTTTGTTAAATTTTTAGGTCAGTCTTCCTTCTTTATATTTCCCATTCGTATCTCGCATTTATTTTTGCATATGTACAAGAAAAGCATTTATCATAGTTTAATCATATTAACTACTGAATTACAACTGATCTGCTTGAAGTCCATTGTAATTTGGTTAGGAAACCTTCATTTTCCATACTCGGTGCAGATTTAAAAATATTAAGTTGATCTTGTTAGTTATGAGGTCATTTTCAAAAGGGAAAAATGAAACCTCATATACATATAAAAGGATGGACACACATAAACTTTAAAAAAGAATATTTTTAAATTTATATATTTTCTAAAACTTTTCTGCATACAGCACAGTTTAAATTTTTTGTTCTAACTAAACCAGATTTTAAATAATTTTTTGAAACATTGTACGGTATGCACTAAATATACAAGTTTTTCGTCTCTTCATGTATATATAAAAATATACTACTAAACACACAACTTTTTTTTTATGCATTTCTTGAATTGTTATGCACATATTAAGCCATTGATTTATTGACTTTTTTCTTCAAAATCATTGAAATTCTAACAGTTTTTATAGTATAAAACGTCTTCAAAATGTTTCATGTAAACCATGGGTTAATTTAAGTAATGACATTCGATTGTTAAGTTTGTGCAGTTTTAGGGAAAATGAATGAGTTATTAAGAAAACTGTACCTAAAAACAATATTTAAAATACTTCCTGTTCAACTAGAACACAAATTTAAACAGTGCTGCATATGTGGAATAACATGGAGTTTTAGAATATATATAAATTTTAAAATACAGCTAAAAAAATTGCGAGCACCTACCTCCTTGTATTTACACTCGCATTGAAAATTAAATCTGACTAAAAATTGTATTAAATAGACAATCAATAGTACAAACTTCTGTAATTTTGAGGTGAAAAATAATAAAACTACAAGGCAATAGTGAATTAGTTGAAAATTATAAAGTTTATTACAGCAATTCAAAAGAATACATTGTTGGTAAATTTGTATATAAAAAGACATTTAGACCCCAAAGCAAAAACTTTGAGATGTTATGCGAGTTGCATCTACGGAAGTCATCACTTATTGGTTTTTATTTTATGATGTTTTAATTAAAAATCTGCTTTTATTAATTTAAGATTACAAATCAAAACAGGAATTAAAATTTTGTGAGATTTAAGTTAATAAAGGTATTAATTCAAATGAATACCTATGAGAACAATAAAAACAAGACATTATGAGATGCATACTTGCATAGTATTTTAAATTAAAAACAAATTATCAACAATAATTTCGGCAATCCAACCGATTGTTTTGCTTTGGAGCACTGAGAAATAAGATTAGGCGAATAACAAAACCTTCAAGATACAAATGAAAAAACTAATTGTAAAACAAGTGATACATAACCATAATGCATACAATTTGCCTACTTTTACCAAGATCTCACTCAAGTACATCTTAACTTTTTATGACTAATTCTTACCTCAATTAACTTTTCTTATTTTACTATTAACTAGGGATGAACCGGATAGTGGTTTTGCCGGATATCGGGAGCACATTAGAAACCGGATATCCAACCGTTTCTTTTTTATGAAAAAGTTTAAAATTTGAAAAAAAGGGGGGGTTTTAAGGACTCTTGAGGTAAAAAATTATATAATTTTTTTTTTTAATGCTATAAACTTTTAGGAGAGTCATAACATTAAGAAAGATACTTCGAGTAATTGTCAACAAAAATGCTTCTAGATGAATTAGAACTTGCATAATCATCTTTAAAAAAACAAAATTAGCTAATTAGCATTTGACTGTATTCAGTTTTTTTTTTATAATGAGTCATCATGGTTTCTAAAGTATTTTCATACATGGAAAAACTAGAGTTTTAAATTTATAATTAAGAAAAAAATTTCAAGTGTGTACATACACCTTAACAGTTCTTTAATAAACTGTTCATATTTATACTGACTTTGAAACAGCTAGATATGTACTGTACAATGCGTTTGAAAATATAATTTTGAAATACTTCCAAATTGGTGATCTAAATTGTACCGCATTTGAATGCTAAAACTAGCTTTAGCTGTTAGACTGGAGAATAAAGCAATTTCTAATGTACAACGAACAGAGATGTAGCTATGCACTCTACACACCACCACCTATGTGTCAAACTTGAAGGTACTCCACGATATCTATAGTGGCTTCGAATGACTGCAGCATATCTTCCTTACTAGCATATCTTCCTTACTATCTATTTTCTGTGACCCACCGAGTCTGAAACGCATTCCTTACACACCTGAATAGCCCAAAAAAAAAATTAAAGGGAGGATCTGCACAAAGTGAATACATTGGTAGAATTTTCAGGAAAATACTTAAAACAAGAGCAAAGATAATTGCTCGCCACAAAAAAAAACCTTCAATATTTTATTCTTCCGGATATCCGGCATGGTAAATCGGATATTCGGCACTTTACTTCCGGATATCGGATAGTTACCGGATATCTGTTTCATCCCTACTATTAACTTATAAAGTTTTGATAACAAGTTATAGTAATGTAGCCTTTTCACTACTTTATGCAGTTCTCTAATTAATTTTATTTAAAAGATTGACCTTACCTAAAATGCACCATACAAACGCAATGCCAATTCTATGATCCAATCTAGTGATCTTTACAAGTTTTAATTTAATTTTGCTGAACTCTACTTTATAAGGAAACTGTTGACTATTTAAAGAAATTCGACTTGCCTGCTTTTTATCATGCACTTTCACTGTTTCTAGTTTATCTTATTTTACTAATTTGTTTTAAGAGGTTTGTTTATATATACTTTTCAAAATTACCAAGGGACGGATATAAAACATACAAGATAGAGAAATAAAAGGGCAATGCAGATGTTTTTTACACTATGAAACGTAACAAAATGCCAAATATCATTAAAACATGCTTTGAAATTTAATTCTTAATTTCAAATGGATTCTATTAAGTTATTTTATGTATGAAAATTTGCAAGTTTTGTAACCCAATTTTTTTTATAGCATTGTCCTTTTTACTGTTTTAGACAAGATATTTAAAATGAAAGCTTCTTACTAACAACTGAAGCAGCTCCAACTAATAAAATTTACAGGAATATAAAAATGGTTTGCTCATTTCTATTATGCAAGATTTCTGGGCAAGACTTTCATAGCAAAGCATCATGTAAAACTACCTCTTCAGACAACATCACTGTATAGCATTACATATAAATTGAACACATTAAAAAATTGTTCATGAATGGCATTTCATTATAAGGATGACTTGAAAAATGCAATAAAAAATATATTGAACATTAAAGAATTACATCAAAATATAACAAAAAAATGACAAATGTACAAAATGGTCATGTCCCAAAATGTAATTCCAAAAAAGTAAAATATTGAAAACTGATATTTCTTAAGGTTTAAATGACCTAGTCAGCAAACAATAATAAAATACAAGTATATATGCAATTAATTAATATGCTTTAACAAACAGAGATATGGCGACATATAGGTAAGGTACTTTCATATAAAAGAAGATCTTGGAATTTCATAAAAGTAATGAGTATATACAATCCACATACAATATAAATGAACATTATCTTTAAGCAAAAAATAAAATCACCCAAATACATACGAAAGACTCCTCTGTTCTTTGCTTTTAGTGAGGAAGCAACAAGACCAGAGGAGAATAAAAAAAAAATGCCAGACAAACTTCAAAGGAAATTGTAAATATTTGAATATAACAATTAATGCACTTCCTTACTCTAGTACTTTAAAGTTTAGGCTAAATCCACAGCACTTTAAATAACATGCAGAGGAAAGACAACTGTGGCATCACTGCATATGTTGTTTAAAAGTGCTCGACTAGTTTGACGAGGTTGCATACTATTTTGAGTGCATCTTAAGTGTTCTTGCATTTTTTTATTATTTAAGTTTTAATTTAAAAGTATACATGGTTGGAGTGTTTTCTAACACTTAAAAGTATTTTACCAAAATAAACACATAAATCAATGCTCTATAACATTAGTATAATTCACGGATTATACAACTAATGGGTTCATATAAAAAATGCTACAATCATGCAAGAACTGAAATTATATCATACACTGGTTGGAAATGGTAGGGAGAGCTCTAATCTCTCTGCTAATTCAAAGTGCCTTGGGCTAAAGCCTAATCTTTGTAGTGCTTGATAACTATGCGTAAACATATATTCATAAGAGCCATATTGAAAATCATAAATGCCCAAAACAGTTAAAAAATCTTCACAAAATATGTATACGACAGAAGCATGTTAATTTCATTTTCTTAAATATAAACAAAAGACTGAAGAGTTACAACCAGGGTGTGTATATATAAATAACATTTTTTGAAATCAGATATTTTAAAAGTTTTAATGAAATTTTTTCAGAATGTTTAAGTGGACAGAATATTTTTAATAAGAATGGGTATTATTTACTCACCCACCCACCCCCTGCTTCATGTAAGAACCCATCCCAAATTACATGTAGTATTTATGAAATTCATATACATTTTTTCGCATAGTATATTTTACATACCATCCTGAAGCTACATTTTATAAATACCCAGGTTGTTGCATATTTCAGTTACTTATGAAACACAAAATTACCCAGGTATTCAAGATATATCCACTTCAATTTATTTACCAAATTTTTTCTATTTTTTTAAGAATTGAAGCTAATTTTTTTTAAGTTAGGCCTATTTGCTTTTCTAAACAAACTCGTATGCACATATTTACAAAGAAACTTATAATATTAGCTCTATTGAAAGAATTAAAAAAAAAATTGTACTTCCTTTTTTACCCACTTAACATTTATCATTTAAAAGAAACCAAATTGGAATTTTTTGTTCATCCAGTAGACATATTTTATTAATTTAAACTAAGAGATTACTTAAAAAAAAACAAATTAATTTAGTAATAAAAGTCTCAACACTCATGCTCAGTAGATTGTAACATGGGATAAGAAGAAATTGCAACCTGGAATATACCACTCTAGCTATAGACGGAAAACTAAAAAAAAAAAAAACTGGTTTTTAGATAATTAATTTATCATTCATTATCTACTCATTCATCATTACTCCCATTATTTCAGGGGAAGGGGAGAAAAAGCGCTAGGTGGGATTTTGAATAGATAAGAATGGGCAAAGGGGAAAATATAAACCTTAGAGACAAAAGCAGAACAAGAAAGAAAAGTTCAAGTGACAATGAAAAAGGCACCTCAGTAAGATTATTTAATCAATTGATCCATGATTTTTTAATTGTCATAATTTTTAAAAAGGGCTAATTTTAAAAAAAAAATTTAAACATTGGCACCCTGGCTATATTTTAATTTTTTTAGTACAGAAATACAAAAATTCCAATTATTACTTACATAAAAGAACAAGCTTTCAGTGACAAACAATAAAAATACAATTACCTACATTCAATATCAAATTGTGAAACAACAATGTTAAAATACAAAAATATTCAAAATCGGTAGACAACTCACCTTTTATCACTGATAGTTGATGTACACTACTAGTACTACTACATCGATTAAAAGAAGTTGTATACAAAAATGAACTTCAAAAACAATATGTTGTCTGGACTAAAAATTTAATACAATTATAGCATCCGACACACAATAGGAACTTTTTGACATGTCGGCCAACTCTATCCACATCTATCTATATACAATTTCCCACAACAAATTTTTATAAATTAATGCAAGAATTGTTTGATATTCAAATTGACTCCACAAAATTCGAAACATGGGGATTTTTCTTTTACAATAAAAAATTGAATATAAATTTACTTCTTGTTTGACTTGTATAATTCACAGACAGCAAAATAAGACATTCTAAAAGCAGTGCCAGCAAATAATTTTAACAAAAATTAAACAATTACAATGTAATATATTTTCAAAAATTTTATAAGATCCCAAAGCAGACATTACTACTGTTTTCTATTTCAACAGCCACAAAAGCATTTTTGTAAAGAATAAATTCCTTTGACTCGATACCATTTTATAAACTATTCACTAAAACTATTGAAATGCCCACTGTTGAATATTTAAACATGATATCAGGTTTGTAGAAACAATATTTTGATTACATAAACATATTTTAAAATTAATGGGCTCAAAACTATTCAGAATTACAAAATTTTAGCACGTCTATTTTTTCACACTTAAAAATAGTCTTCAACGCATGCTAGTGCAAAAAATTTGAAAGTATACAATGCATGCCATTTTATCTACAGCAATCTACAAATAAAACTATTGGTGAATTCCGGGAAAATGTTGCCATGGCACTTAAAATTTTAAACTTTATGTTGAGTCATTTGTCATATACCATTTTTTTCAGAAAGATATGAACTTTTTGAGTCTTAACATATTTTTTTTAAATTAACACAATGACTTTTATAAAATCAAGGTCAAAGTCACTTCTTTACTATATGTTTTTGCAGTGCGGAATATCTACATTTTGTTTCATACTATAATTTGACTAAAATCCCTTACCAAAATAAAATAAATAGGTTAACTTTTATACTTTATTCATGTAGTTAATCTTTCTATTAATTTTTTTTGCAAAAAAATATTTTTTAACCTTGAAATCAATAACTTATTAAGTCAAACCATAAATGTCCTTCCGTTACCAAAATACTATATTTCAACCACCTCACTAAAAAACCATTGGGTCTACAACCTTATGAATTTTTGTACAAAGCAGACTTATGACACTTATTAATTAGAAACAGCAACAACTTTATTTCGTTTTTAATTTAGATGATTTTTAATGGTAACGGAAGGACAAAAAACATGGTAACGGAAGGACATCAATGTGGTAACGGAAGGACATTTTTGTATTAGCTGATTTTTACTGAACTTTCCACAATTAAACAAACTAATTTTCAGTTATTATTGAAATTCAAACACATATAAATATTATATATACTTATTAACTGTATTTTCTATCTTAATACCCCCCCCCCCCCCCCCCGCTAATTTAATAAGTATGTCACAAATACATTGAGTTTCAATTAAAACTGGTACTACTTTTCTATTTATTCACTATATGGGTTCTTTCTACAATAAAGCCATAAAATGGGAAGAGAAGAAAGTTTAAAAGCGATTTCTTGCGATGACGTTAAGTGACGCATACAGAATTTCAGTAAGAAAATCTTGATTGTAATGTATCACTATAAAAAGTTCGCAAGCATAGACCCTAGTTTGTTTTGTTACAAATATACCTTCTACTTAAAATTTGTCTAAATTGTTTCGTTACCAAATATATAAATACTAATGAACAAAATTTAACACATTTGAAATGAGAGTAATGGAATGAAGACAGAAAGCCATAAAAAAAAAGATACAAGAGTTCATTTAAAAGGTGCCTTTATGCTCTTGAAAACAAATCTGCACATTTTTAAAGCATATTTTTATTAAAAGACATGGGAATCTTGTCTTTTAATAAAATAATTCAAAGAAGAGGTGAAAATTGTAGTTGTACAAGTTGATTTAACATTCAAAAACCAACTTAACATTCATGTTTGATCAGTATAACATCATGGCTACATTGAAGCATTTTTGCCATTAATCAAGGCAAAGGTACTGTAAATGTCCAAAGTGGTTAATGGGAAATTTACCACTACTGCCCCATCAGATAAAATAATTGATTTCTCCATCAGATAATGTAATTCTCTCAAGAAAGATTGAACAATATCCTCCTCTTCCTGACACACGCAATAGGTACTTATTATTTAAAAACCAATTTCAAAATATGTTATTGAATATTGTGAGTACTCTAGTTCTACAGAAAGAAAGGTATTCAAAGAAAACATACAATCAAATATAAAAGATGCAGACAAGGCATATCAGTCAAGCAATGTATTAGCAGTTAGTGACTTTTAGTTAGTTGAATGGCAAGTACTAAAAAGTATTATGTTAGGCAAGTGCTGCATTCAACGATGTCGTTGTAGAAGTATTATGTTTAAGAAAATAAAATAATGAATGACTAAATTTATGTTTCCTGAGAAAGAAGGTAACTGCTGGAATTGACTCAAATAAAATAACCAAAAATTGGATAAGCCAAAAATTTTAACAAATGGCTCTGGAAAAAGAATTTGTTGCAGAATTAGATTTAAAAACAGCTGAATAAGCAGAATTTAACACCTATTATTCTTTTTCAAAATATTAATGAGTAAATTGTTGTCAAACAATCCAATTTTACACACTTGGAATTTTTGTCCTTCCGTTACCGTCCTTCCGTTACCTTAAAAAAACATCATATTTTTGGGCATAATATAATAATTTCTAAAATCTGCACTGCAATTTATAATAATTGAACTCTCCTTTAAGTGTTCTAATTTTTCTAGATTTTTCCTTTTTATGGTTTAGCTGAACTTTTAATAAAAAGGTGCAAGTGTGGTATACCACTTCCAAAAAACGTCCTTCCGTTACCATTACTAAAATTTAAATTTTAAAAAAAGTTATAAAGTGCTAAATTCTAGATATTGCATTTTTAATAAAATGCAGTAAAGTGTATAAAAGTCTACCTATCAGTTATTTGAAATAAAATATATTTTTTAAACTATGACCATAAGTTGTTGTAAAAACTGGCCTTCCGTTACCGCCGGAATTCACCTATTACAAAAAGTGACAAGATATACAAAAAACACTTAAACTTACTTCAATTTTCAAGATTGAATACTGATCACTGAAAACTAAAAAAATTTTCATATTTACGAGTTTCTTCAAAAATATCCCTTCAATGGTATTGGAAGCTAAACTTATTTCTAGACTCGAGAGTAATTCTCTGACCAGAAAATTACACTAATTGATAAAAACAATTAAACCCACAACCAAACAAATATAAAATAACATTTTGCAATTTTGTCAATATTTTAAGAAAGAGAATTACTCAATACAGCTGCATTATAACAATTGTGATGTTTAATTAGTAAAATAATTTTTATGACAAAATAAACCCACTTAAAGCAATTAGAAATATATATATATCATAATAAATTCAATAAGTACTTATAATGCAGCCGCATTTATTTTTTGTTAAAATGCATTGAACGGTGATCCATTGTAGAGACTTTTCTAAAAAAATGTGTTAGGAATGCTAAAGCTTATATGGCGACAAAAATTGGTATTGTTGCCAATTAAAGAACACTATTTGGGTCAGATTTACTGTATGGTCACCCTCGGCGCGATTTTTTTTAATGGCAGCCACCCCTTCGACTCGACAAGGAATTGTAGCAACCCTACTAGACAACAGTCACCAAAATGGCGACTTTTTTGAAAAACTCGCCAAGGTTGACCGTACAGTGAATTTTTACCCACTATTTACCTACCTGCTGGGTTACTGAAAATGATAACTAGATTTAGCGAAAAATCAGGGAGACCGTAGAGTACATTTTAACCAATTTTCCTCTGAAGAAAACAAAATTACACACTTAGCTTCCCACAGCACAATACTTCATGGGTCAAATTAAAGTATATAAGGATACTCCACCAAATAATCTAAAACATTATTACCTATTTGTATCAAGCAGAGGGAGGTGGCAAATGTTACGGAGCCACTCCTATTCAAGCAAAAGTACAACATTGTTTTCAGAAATTGTACGTTACTTTACGCGTAGTCTTCGATGCACATTCAATGTGCAATACGTGTATTTCAGCATAACAGTTTTACAGGACCATTGCTGATAAATAGTAAAAGTTAGTAACTTTTAGGTTAATACTTCATGGGTTTCAAATACTAGATGGACATGAGTTCATTGCACACTTTCTTCTTTGTGTAGATCTTAAAAGATAATTAAAGTTTTTACAAAAATGTTAAATGAACTGACTGGACTCAACAATCATGCAATGTCCGAAAATGTGATATTAAAAAAAAAAAAATGTGAACTGTCAGTAATATGAAAAGTTGAAGTATGTAAGCTAGATGAAAGAGCTTTGAAGTACACTATAAAAACGAATATCCGAAAACATTTTTCAAGTTCTTGGTAAATTAAAACAGATTGAATTTGAAACTCACAAACACTTCCTCTTATTCGGTGTACGAGCATTAACGCTGTTCGATAACTTCTGATACTTCAGAGTGCAAACATGGATTCTGATGAGGCTAAGTATAGGATTTGTAACTCCAAAAAGTCCACTTCTTCTCTAAAGTAGCACCAATGCCAGTAGATTCTTCTTTAAAGACTGTGTTAAACTTCTTCATCAAATTTTCAACATCCCTAGTGTTGACAGCTCTATCCCATTTTACTAAATAGGAGCATATGCAATCAATACTCGCACCCAGTGGGTGAACATTCAAAAAAGTAGCAATCAAAGAGATAAGGCGAATGTCTGTTTCAGCGACGCCCACTACACCACATATCCGAGATTTATTCAAAGAAATACTTTCCTTTCTTTCCAATGCTAAATTTTCTTCTAACTTCTTTTTTGTTTCCAAATAATTCTGTGTCATTAGCTGGTATGCGTCACCAAGTGCAGTAATTTTTTTTTTGCTTTCGTCTCTCACTGAAACCATTTTATCGTTGGCAGCACGCAGCTGATTGCACAGCAGCTCGTTTTCTTCCTGCAGCCTGGCCAGATCCTCACGGACTCTGTTCAACTCCTCCCTCAACTCTGAAGACTTCTCCGAGATTTCTTCGGATGCATCTCGATCTTCTCCATCACTCATTTCCATCTCGTCTTCAATACGTTCTTCAAGCAGATCATCCAGATTCTGCATTTTAGTATCCGTAGTTTGCTTCTTCCACTGGTCAATGTGCTTTCTCTGGGCTTTTGTGAAATGATCCCAGACCTTCTGCATTAAAGCAAATTGAAACACTTTTTCTATATCAGTAAATTGCGCCGCATTGGAAGTAGATTGCTGATTCAACTTTTGTTTGACTACTGCAAGTTCATCTTCAATCTTAGTTTTTTCAGCTACTAATCTTCTAACATGACTGTAAGTGCTCTGAATCATGGAATAAAAGATTCCAGCATTTCTTTTATTGCATTCTCCTCTATCCAACCAAGTAATTAAAACCTCCCTAGCACACTTGAATGTTTCCTCATTACGTAAATTTTCACCAACAGTGGCAGCTTCACATTCCGAATAGTTGACTATAGGAGGTGGCGATGGGGGACGAAAATCATCATTGGCATGTCGAGCATCTCTACTCAAAGTGCGCATCAGACATTCATACTCATATTGATCATCTCGTGCAATTGCAAAATCTACGTGCAACCGACCGCTGTAGGCAGGCTCATCTTTATTTTCTATTTTGATACGATACCCTGAAAAATACATGGCTTGATCAACATGGAGCTCACTCGTAAACCTAATGTGACAAAAATTCTTTTTGCTCATTCTAACGGTAGATATTTCGCCGCAATCTGAAAATGCCTCTTTGATAATTTCCTCGGTTATTTTCTCTGGTAAACCTCCCACAAATACCGTCTTGCAGCCATTGGGTCTGTTGCGCCTGGACGGTGCGGGATCTCCAGGTGGAGGGGGCACCAAGGTACAGCTAGGAAATGTCTTGGTAACCTTCTGGGGAAGGGCTGGCAGAGCACCATTCATCATTGGCATTGGGCAGTAACCAGGCATGGGGGCCATCATTCCATACATAGATGGATCTGTCGGAACGACATAGGGGTAAGGATTCATACCTGTACTTGTAGAAGCCATGTCCATACTAGGCATACTTGAACTGCCAGAAGCACCCCACTGATTCATTGTGTTATACATGTTGTACTGGGGCATCATATAATTACCCTGACTCGGATCTACAGCATAATAATCAGAGGTAGCATACCCATTAGTTGGATAGGCGGATGTGGTTGCAGAATGCATTGGCATGGGTTGCTGGCATTGTGGTTGCAACTTCAACGCCCCTTTATGGAGATTCTCACCTTCGTCTTCCTTAGAACTTTCCACATTTCTTCGTGGTGGGGTGCTCCAGTCATTCTCTGGTGAATGGTCTCGCTTCGTACCGTGTTTCCTATCGCTGGGTCCAGGACGACCTTTGGGAATCCACGTTTTCTTGGAAGCATTAAGATAGGTGTACCGATTGTTAGTAGAGCCGTTCTTGAATTCTAGCGAAGAATTATTCGTGTCCATGTTCAGTTACGATAATTTTGTTTTTAAGATAAAATAAAATTACTTAACTTTTAAGACGTTCGTCTACGTCAACAAAGCGCCTTATTGACTCATCTCGAATCGAGTAGATAGATTGGAGAACTCGAATTTATTACCCGAACAGCGATGAATGGAATACTATCGAAAAGAATTGCAATTCTGGACCTGAATTCGTAGGGAGTAAGTTCTTCGCAAATTATGACTTAAAAATTGTACTGAAGAACCGAAAAATCAAACTAAGTTCATAAATGTGAAAGAATAGTGAATATTGACTGCATTGCAACTGGGCACGTGCTCTGCTTCAGTTTGGATTTTGTAATAATACGCACCTCGCTGAACTCTAATAGGGTTGCTGGAAGGCTGAAAGCCAGTTTCGCCAATAGGGGAATTGAAGGTATGGCGGCCGTCGCCAACTGTTCCCCTGAATTTGTCGGTAGATAGGAGTTTCAATGGTAAAATCGCTTTTTTTTAAAAATTATTGCGCTTTAAATATAGCATTTTTGATAATGCTGTAAATTACAATAACACTTATACATTTCTATGACCCGTAGGTGCGTCATAGAAATGTATAAGACCTAGAAGGAGGAAGGGCAGAGTAGCCGATGAAGCCTACAAGGGCGTGAAAACGGGGTAGAGTTGGCGAGAAACGGGGGAGAATTAGGTACATGGCCGCCAGATTGGTGACTTTTATCGCTTGCTTTGGATTTTGTTTGACTACGCTTGACGTCGTGTTTCATAATAATTGCATTATATAGTATTTTAAGAGTTTAGACGTTGGATCAGGTTTTTTTTAAAAAGAAATTTAATCAATAATCGCATATTATCTTTTAACGTGTTTCTGAAAAGTTACTAAAATACATTTATGTAAAATTAAATTGTAATTTAAAAGTAATAGTTTAAATTTCCTTAGTAATTAACAAATTATTGAAAATTAATAATTATTAATGTTCAATTAATTACTAATCAACATAATTGCTAGTTAGCGTTTATTTTTTTATATTGGTACATATTCAGGGAATTTTATCATATATTTAAATTAAAAATAATTATTTATTAAAATTATGATTTATTTATAACCTTATTCATAATTTTTGAATTGCAACGCCACTGGATAAGTGGTACTATACATGTTAATTAGTACATTTAAACATTAATTGTTCTTAAGATTTTATTTAAAAAAATTAAAAATAATAATTATTTAATTATGCAAGTCATTTTAATTATTTTGTTATTAATTAAGAGAGTAATTAATTTTAATTTACCCAAATTAATTACGGCAATATTTTAGGCATTGAAACCATAAAATAACAAAAATTAGCGTTAAAAGTTAAAAATTATGACCATCCATGTGGTTGTATAAAACTTCTAAATATTAATATTTCCCTTTAAAAGCAACGCAAACAACATTTTTTCTCATAATCTACAATATTACCGTGTGTTATTGTAATTTACAGCATTATCAAAAATGCTATATTTAAAGCGCAATAATTTTTAAAAAAAAGCGATTTTACCATTGAAACTCCTATCTACCGACAAATTCAGGGGAACAGTTGGCGACGGCCGCCATACCTTCAATTCCCCTATTGGCGAAACTGGCTTTCAGCCTTCCAGCAACCCTATTAGAGTTCAGTGCTACGGGTTGACCATATAACAAAACACACAAGCACTTACGAACAGGACGATTCTATAGGGAAAATGTAAGAAATTTAGGGAAATTAGGCATCAAATTAATAAAAAGTGGGAAAAACGGACATTTGGTTTGCTCAATTAACATGCAGAGCTGCACAATGGGCTGCTGGTGATGGTTCGGCGCTTATCACAAAGGAAAAATCCGGGAACGATGCAGGCACGTAGGTAAGGGGGTGTTTCAGGGGGTTCAAACCCCGCTCATTGAAAGTCAATAAGAAAAAAAAATTAAAAATCGAATGGGGGAGTTTTACGCCAAGAAGAAGAAAACCGCTGTTCCAACGGAACATGGAGAAAATTCCGCTACGCCCCAGAATTTCCGTAAGGTTAGCACGGAGCTTTAGCTCCTGTACTATAATTTTAAGTTTCAGTCTTTAAATAATACCTCAATATAGAAATATTTACTACAAACACTGAGATAGATTGTACTAATCGTTTATCAAATATTTTTGTGTTGAAATAAAAGTATTATTCCGTATTTTGTTGTAATTCTAATTATACACAAATATAATATAAGTATTTTCTGTTCTTAAATTTATTCATATATGGAATAAAAATATTACTTTTTTGGCAAAAACAAATATTATAAACTAATCTTCCCATAATTGCAAGCGTAGCGACTAAACAAACAAATGCTAAGTTGTCTGCTGTAGGTAAGAAATCGAGACTTGTTGGACCAACCTTGTTGGGCTTTGAGCCTGTGTTGGTCGTCAATATTTGTAAGTTACCATGTTGATACGTCACGTAAAACTCTCCAATTATACTGTAAAAATTTCAATTTCTCATATACTATTTCTTGTTGAGTATTATAGGAAGGAAACCTTTTTTCCCCCTAAGTTTTACCTCGGAAACTAGTTTTCAAAAGGTGTCAAAAATATGTTTTGAGGTTATTTTTATCTCAAACTAAGCTTTACATGACGTCATCGTGTTCCGTTATTTAGTATTTGTGTATTTTATTTTGGTTTGGTTTTGTTAATTAACATCGCACTAGAGCTGCACAGTGGGCTATTGGCGACGGTTCGGGGTCAATCTCGAAGGAAAGACACGGGAACACATACACACACATTCATACATGCACCTCGTTATTTTAGAACCATGGTCAGATGACGAGGAAACACCTGAACTGGCACCCAACGCCTTCAATAGACGTCGGGACTTTGGACCCCAATCAGATTTATCGTGCACCAGTCCCGTATACACGCCAGTATAATTTGTTGGATATTCTGGACGACTTTCTAGTAATTTGTAATGAAACTGGCAACCCTCCGATCGCAAGATCACTACTTTTTTACTTTTCTATGTCAAGTCTATTTCCTGGATTCGAACCACCAATCCTCTGATTAGAAGCTGAACGCCTTACCAACTGGGGCTCTTTATATTTTCAGGCGGAACTCGGAAAATTCTTAATAAAATTGTGACTTGGTAGTAAATATGTTCATTTACATAAATAAATAGAAAATACAGAATAGTTAGGGACTTAGCCTCTACAAAAATACATATATATATATATATTGGTTTGTTTGGTTTAATTAACGTCGTACTAGAGCTGCACAGTGGGCTATTGGCGACCATATATATATATTGGAGAGTTCTAGGTCTCTCAGCTACCCTATTCCTATAGTTATGAATACAGGTGTACTGTAAATAGGCATAAACTTGTATTGGGGCTTATAGGTCTGAGCCCCTCCCAATATTTTGAAAAACTCGCCCAAATTCCTTAAAATTTATGACTTATTAAAATTTATAGCTATGATCCCCCCTTTCCTCTGTCAATTTTGAAAACTTAATACCTCTGCAGCAATGTACTAAAAGAAGACAGAAAATAATGATAGCCACAGTAATACCTAAAAAACATGTGGCATAGGTTTACAGTTATATGAAAATTACTAGTATATTTCTTTAGGTATAAAAATATTACGATTTCTGTATTTTTAGTGAATATTCCCAAAACAAAATTATATATCGAAATTCTATGGTTGAAAAATCATGTATTATTAATGCAACTGTATCAAACTTGCATTAAATGTAAAATTAGTATGCTTCAGCAATCATGCAAACTACACAACATGGCATGTTTACATGTTCATCGTTAACTGAAGGATCGGAAGCAATTTCTCTCTCCAGCCACGATGTTTAAATAAGCATTTAATCATATTTGAACATAATAAAAATAAATATCTTACCTTGCTTTTAAGAAAACAGAATTCCCTCCTGAAGATATCCAGACATCTTTTACATATGCTGACAGAAACAAGCTATAACTTTCTCTAAATAGTCCCCGACTTCCAGAACCTTTAATAAAATTATTCAAAAGACTGCTGTCGAATGTTTGAAGATTAGATAAAGATTTTCCCGAATGAAAATTGGCCAGTTAAGAAAATCAGATTAAGTTATAGCAATAACTTGTATGTTTATGGGGACGCACATGAACTTATCCATAACCTTATCCCACAAACAAACCACACATCATGTAAGCTCAGCCCCTTTCTAGTTGTCCATTTATCTAATTTTATTAAGCGTTTTTATGATTTTACAGTATTTTTTTTTACTCGACTTTCAATGGCAGGGCTTTGGACCCCCATGTGCCTGACGGGCATACAACCTAAATTGAATCCAAATAAAAGAAAATCACCAAAAATTCAAATATTAGAAACTAATCCATCACCTATTCATATATTTGAAACAACAGTGGCAGCTAGTGCATGATTGACTAAAAAGTTCCTCCAATTTTTTTTATAGATTATCCTGTTTTGTTAAATTTTTAGGTCAGTCTTCCTTCTTTATATTTCCCATTCGTATCTCGCATTTATTTTTGCATATGTACAAGAAAAGCATTTATCATAGTTTAATCATATTAACTACTGAATTACAACTGATCTGCTTGAAGTCCATTGTAATTTGGTTAGGAAACCTTCATTTTCCATACTCGGTGCAGATTTAAAAATATTAAGTTGATCTTGTTAGTTATGAGGTCATTTTCAAAAGGGAAAAATGAAACCTCATATACATATAAAAGGATGGACACACATAAACTTTAAAAAAGAATATTTTTAAATTTATATATTTTCTAAAACTTTTCTGCATACAGCACAGTTTAAATTTTTTGTTCTAACTAAACCAGATTTTAAATAATTTTTTGAAACATTGTACGGTATGCACTAAATATACAAGTTTTTCGTCTCTTCATGTATATATAAAAATATACTACTAAACACACAACTTTTTTTTTATGCATTTCTTGAATTGTTATGCACATATTAAGCCATTGATTTATTGACTTTTTTCTTCAAAATCATTGAAATTCTAACAGTTTTTATAGTATAAAACGTCTTCAAAATGTTTCATGTAAACCATGGGTTAATTTAAGTAATGACATTCGATTGTTAAGTTTGTGCAGTTTTAGGGAAAATGAATGAGTTATTAAGAAAACTGTACCTAAAAACAATATTTAAAATACTTCCTGTTCAACTAGAACACAAATTTAAACAGTGCTGCATATGTGGAATAACATGGAGTTTTAGAATATATATAAATTTTAAAATACAGCTAAAAAAATTGCGAGCACCTACCTCCTTGTATTTACACTCGCATTGAAAATTAAATCTGACTAAAAATTGTATTAAATAGACAATCAATAGTACAAACTTCTGTAATTTTGAGGTGAAAAATAATAAAACTACAAGGCAATAGTGAATTAGTTGAAAATTATAAAGTTTATTACAGCAATTCAAAAGAATACATTGTTGGTAAATTTGTATATAAAAAGACATTTAGACCCCAAAGCAAAAACTTTGAGATGTTATGCGAGTTGCATCTACGGAAGTCATCACTTATTGGTTTTTATTTTATGATGTTTTAATTAAAAATCTGCTTTTATTAATTTAAGATTACAAATCAAAACAGGAATTAAAATTTTGTGAGATTTAAGTTAATAAAGGTATTAATTCAAATGAATACCTATGAGAACAATAAAAACAAGACATTATGAGATGCATACTTGCATAGTATTTTAAATTAAAAACAAATTATCAACAATAATTTCGGCAATCCAACCGATTGTTTTGCTTTGGAGCACTGAGAAATAAGATTAGGCGAATAACAAAACCTTCAAGATACAAATGAAAAAACTAATTGTAAAACAAGTGATACATAACCATAATGCATACAATTTGCCTACTTTTACCAAGATCTCACTCAAGTACATCTTAACTTTTTATGACTAATTCTTACCTCAATTAACTTTTCTTATTTTACTATTAACTAGGGATGAACCGGATAGTGGTTTTGCCGGATATCGGGAGCACATTAGAAACCGGATATCCAACCGTTTCTTTTTTATGAAAAAGTTTAAAATTTGAAAAAAAGGGGGGGTTTTAAGGACTCTTGAGGTAAAAAATTATATAATTTTTTTTTTTAATGCTATAAACTTTTAGGAGAGTCATAACATTAAGAAAGATACTTCGAGTAATTGTCAACAAAAATGCTTCTAGATGAATTAGAACTTGCATAATCATCTTTAAAAAAACAAAATTAGCTAATTAGCATTTGACTGTATTCAGTTTTTTTTTTATAATGAGTCATCATGGTTTCTAAAGTATTTTCATACATGGAAAAACTAGAGTTTTAAATTTATAATTAAGAAAAAAATTTCAAGTGTGTACATACACCTTAACAGTTCTTTAATAAACTGTTCATATTTATACTGACTTTGAAACAGCTAGATATGTACTGTACAATGCGTTTGAAAATATAATTTTGAAATACTTCCAAATTGGTGATCTAAATTGTACCGCATTTGAATGCTAAAACTAGCTTTAGCTGTTAGACTGGAGAATAAAGCAATTTCTAATGTACAACGAACAGAGATGTAGCTATGCACTCTACACACCACCACCTATGTGTCAAACTTGAAGGTACTCCACGATATCTATAGTGGCTTCGAATGACTGCAGCATATCTTCCTTACTAGCATATCTTCCTTACTATCTATTTTCTGTGACCCACCGAGTCTGAAACGCATTCCTTACACACCTGAATAGCCCAAAAAAAAAATTAAAGGGAGGATCTGCACAAAGTGAATACATTGGTAGAATTTTCAGGAAAATACTTAAAACAAGAGCAAAGATAATTGCTCGCCACAAAAAAAAACCTTCAATATTTTATTCTTCCGGATATCCGGCATGGTAAATCGGATATTCGGCACTTTACTTCCGGATATCGGATAGTTACCGGATATCTGTTTCATCCCTACTATTAACTTATAAAGTTTTGATAACAAGTTATAGTAATGTAGCCTTTTCACTACTTTATGCAGTTCTCTAATTAATTTTATTTAAAAGATTGACCTTACCTAAAATGCACCATACAAACGCAATGCCAATTCTATGATCCAATCTAGTGATCTTTACAAGTTTTAATTTAATTTTGCTGAACTCTACTTTATAAGGAAACTGTTGACTATTTAAAGAAATTCGACTTACCTGCTTTTTATCATGCACTTTCACTGTTTCTAGTTTATCTTATTTTACTAATTTGTTTTAAGAGGTTTGTTTATATATACTTTTCAAAATTACCAAGGGACGGATATAAAACATACAAGATAGAGAAATAAAAGGGCAATGCAGATGTTTTTTACACTATGAAACGTAACAAAATGCCAAATATCATTAAAACATGCTTTGAAATTTAATTCTTAATTTCAAATGGATTCTATTAAGTTATTTTATGTATGAAAATTTGCAAGTTTTGTAACCCAATTTTTTTTATAGCATTGTCCTTTTTACTGTTTTAGACAAGATATTTAAAATGAAAGCTTCTTACTAACAACTGAAGCAGCTCCAACTAATAAAATTTACAGGAATATAAAAATGGTTTGCTCATTTCTATTATGCAAGATTTCTGGGCAAGACTTTCATAGCAAAGCATCATGTAAAACTACCTCTTCAGACAACATCACTGTATAGCATTACATATAAATTGAACACATTAAAAAATTGTTCATGAATGGCATTTCATTATAAGGATGACTTGAAAAATGCAATAAAAAATATATTGAACATTAAAGAATTACATCAAAATATAACAAAAAAATGACAAATGTACAAAATGGTCATGTCCCAAAATGTAATTCCAAAAAAGTAAAATATTGAAAACTGATATTTCTTAAGGTTTAAATGACCTAGTCAGCAAACAATAATAAAATACAAGTATATATGCAATTAATTAATATGCTTTAACAAACAGAGATATGGCGACATATAGGTAAGGTACTTTCATATAAAAGAAGATCTTGGAATTTCATAAAAGTAATGAGTATATACAATCCACATACAATATAAATGAACATTATCTTTAAGCAAAAAATAAAATCACCCAAATACATACGAAAGACTCCTCTGTTCTTTGCTTTTAGTGAGGAAGCAACAAGACCAGAGGAGAATAAAAAAAAAATGCCAGACAAACTTCAAAGGAAATTGTAAATATTTGAATATAACAATTAATGCACTTCCTTACTCTAGTACTTTAAAGTTTAGGCTAAATCCACAGCACTTTAAATAACATGCAGAGGAAAGACAACTGTGGCATCACTGCATATGTTGTTTAAAAGTGCTCGACTAGTTTGACGAGGTTGCATACTATTTTGAGTGCATCTTAAGTGTTCTTGCATTTTTTTATTATTTAAGTTTTAATTTAAAAGTATACATGGTTGGAGTGTTTTCTAACACTTAAAAGTATTTTACCAAAATAAACACATAAATCAATGCTCTATAACATTAGTATAATTCACGGATTATACAACTAATGGGTTCATATAAAAAATGCTACAATCATGCAAGAACTGAAATTATATCATACACTGGTTGGAAATGGTAGGGAGAGCTCTAATCTCTCTGCTAATTCAAAGTGCCTTGGGCTAAAGCCTAATCTTTGTAGTGCTTGATAACTATGCGTAAACATATATTCATAAGAGCCATATTGAAAATCATAAATGCCCAAAACAGTTAAAAAATCTTCACAAAATATGTATACGACAGAAGCATGTTAATTTCATTTTCTTAAATATAAACAAAAGACTGAAGAGTTACAACCAGGGTGTGTATATATAAATAACATTTTTTGAAATCAGATATTTTAAAAGTTTTAATGAAATTTTTTCAGAATGTTTAAGTGGACAGAATATTTTTAATAAGA
This sequence comes from Troglohyphantes excavatus, assembly GCA_963932185.1. NCBI lineage: Eukaryota > Metazoa > Arthropoda > Arachnida > Araneae > Linyphiidae > Troglohyphantes > Troglohyphantes excavatus. The sequence goes on along the minus strand of OZ010671.1, from coordinate 31,044,887 downwards.
ATGGGTATTATTTACTCACCCACCCACCCCCTGCTTCATGTAAGAACCCATCCCAAATTACATGTAGTATTTATGAAATTCATATACATTTTTTCGCATAGTATATTTTACATACCATCCTGAAGCTACATTTTATAAATACCCAGGTTGTTGCATATTTCAGTTACTTATGAAACACAAAATTACCCAGGTATTCAAGATATATCCACTTCAATTTATTTACCAAATTTTTTCTATTTTTTTAAGAATTGAAGCTAATTTTTTTTAAGTTAGGCCTATTTGCTTTTCTAAACAAACTCGTATGCACATATTTACAAAGAAACTTATAATATTAGCTCTATTGAAAGAATTAAAAAAAAAATTGTACTTCCTTTTTTACCCACTTAACATTTATCATTTAAAAGAAACCAAATTGGAATTTTTTGTTCATCCAGTAGACATATTTTATTAATTTAAACTAAGAGATTACTTAAAAAAAAACAAATTAATTTAGTAATAAAAGTCTCAACACTCATGCTCAGTAGATTGTAACATGGGATAAGAAGAAATTGCAACCTGGAATATACCACTCTAGCTATAGACGGAAAACTAAAAAAAAAAAAAACTGGTTTTTAGATAATTAATTTATCATTCATTATCTACTCATTCATCATTACTCCCATTATTTCAGGGGAAGGGGAGAAAAAGCGCTAGGTGGGATTTTGAATAGATAAGAATGGGCAAAGGGGAAAATATAAACCTTAGAGACAAAAGCAGAACAAGAAAGAAAAGTTCAAGTGACAATGAAAAAGGCACCTCAGTAAGATTATTTAATCAATTGATCCATGATTTTTTAATTGTCATAATTTTTAAAAAGGGCTAATTTTAAAAAAAAAATTTAAACATTGGCACCCTGGCTATATTTTAATTTTTTTAGTACAGAAATACAAAAATTCCAATTATTACTTACATAAAAGAACAAGCTTTCAGTGACAAACAATAAAAATACAATTACCTACATTCAATATCAAATTGTGAAACAACAATGTTAAAATACAAAAATATTCAAAATCGGTAGACAACTCACCTTTTATCACTGATAGTTGATGTACACTACTAGTACTACTACATCGATTAAAAGAAGTTGTATACAAAAATGAACTTCAAAAACAATATGTTGTCTGGACTAAAAATTTAATACAATTATAGCATCCGACACACAATAGGAACTTTTTGACATGTCGGCCAACTCTATCCACATCTATCTATATACAATTTCCCACAACAAATTTTTATAAATTAATGCAAGAATTGTTTGATATTCAAATTGACTCCACAAAATTCGAAACATGGGGATTTTTCTTTTACAATAAAAAATTGAATATAAATTTACTTCTTGTTTGACTTGTATAATTCACAGACAGCAAAATAAGACATTCTAAAAGCAGTGCCAGCAAATAATTTTAACAAAAATTAAACAATTACAATGTAATATATTTTCAAAAATTTTATAAGATCCCAAAGCAGACATTACTACTGTTTTCTATTTCAACAGCCACAAAAGCATTTTTGTAAAGAATAAATTCCTTTGACTCGATACCATTTTATAAACTATTCACTAAAACTATTGAAATGCCCACTGTTGAATATTTAAACATGATATCAGGTTTGTAGAAACAATATTTTGATTACATAAACATATTTTAAAATTAATGGGCTCAAAACTATTCAGAATTACAAAATTTTAGCACGTCTATTTTTTCACACTTAAAAATAGTCTTCAACGCATGCTAGTGCAAAAAATTTGAAAGTATACAATGCATGCCATTTTATCTACAGCAATCTACAAATAAAACTATTGGTGAATTCCGGGAAAATGTTGCCATGGCACTTAAAATTTTAAACTTTATGTTGAGTCATTTGTCATATACCATTTTTTTCAGAAAGATATGAACTTTTTGAGTCTTAACATATTTTTTTTAAATTAACACAATGACTTTTATAAAATCAAGGTCAAAGTCACTTCTTTACTATATGTTTTTGCAGTGCGGAATATCTACATTTTGTTTCATACTATAATTTGACTAAAATCCCTTACCAAAATAAAATAAATAGGTTAACTTTTATACTTTATTCATGTAGTTAATCTTTCTATTAATTTTTTTTGCAAAAAAATATTTTTTAACCTTGAAATCAATAACTTATTAAGTCAAACCATAAATGTCCTTCCGTTACCAAAATACTATATTTCAACCACCTCACTAAAAAACCATTGGGTCTACAACCTTATGAATTTTTGTACAAAGCAGACTTATGACACTTATTAATTAGAAACAGCAACAACTTTATTTCGTTTTTAATTTAGATGATTTTTAATGGTAACGGAAGGACAAAAAACATGGTAACGGAAGGACATCAATGTGGTAACGGAAGGACATTTTTGTATTAGCTGATTTTTACTGAACTTTCCACAATTAAACAAACTAATTTTCAGTTATTATTGAAATTCAAACACATATAAATATTATATATACTTATTAACTGTATTTTCTATCTTAATACCCCCCCCCCCCCCCCGCTAATTTAATAAGTATGTCACAAATACATTGAGTTTCAATTAAAACTGGTACTACTTTTCTATTTATTCACTATATGGGTTCTTTCTACAATAAAGCCATAAAATGGGAAGAGAAGAAAGTTTAAAAGCGATTTCTTGCGATGACGTTAAGTGACGCATACAGAATTTCAGTAAGAAAATCTTGATTGTAATGTATCACTATAAAAAGTTCGCAAGCATAGACCCTAGTTTGTTTTGTTACAAATATACCTTCTACTTAAAATTTGTCTAAATTGTTTCGTTACCAAATATATAAATACTAATGAACAAAATTTAACACATTTGAAATGAGAGTAATGGAATGAAGACAGAAAGCCATAAAAAAAAAGATACAAGAGTTCATTTAAAAGGTGCCTTTATGCTCTTGAAAACAAATCTGCACATTTTTAAAGCATATTTTTATTAAAAGACATGGGAATCTTGTCTTTTAATAAAATAATTCAAAGAAGAGGTGAAAATTGTAGTTGTACAAGTTGATTTAACATTCAAAAACCAACTTAACATTCATGTTTGATCAGTATAACATCATGGCTACATTGAAGCATTTTTGCCATTAATCAAGGCAAAGGTACTGTAAATGTCCAAAGTGGTTAATGGGAAATTTACCACTACTGCCCCATCAGATAAAATAATTGATTTCTCCATCAGATAATGTAATTCTCTCAAGAAAGATTGAACAATATCCTCCTCTTCCTGACACACGCAATAGGTACTTATTATTTAAAAACCAATTTCAAAATATGTTATTGAATATTGTGAGTACTCTAGTTCTACAGAAAGAAAGGTATTCAAAGAAAACATACAATCAAATATAAAAGATGCAGACAAGGCATATCAGTCAAGCAATGTATTAGCAGTTAGTGACTTTTAGTTAGTTGAATGGCAAGTACTAAAAAGTATTATGTTAGGCAAGTGCTGCATTCAACGATGTCGTTGTAGAAGTATTATGTTTAAGAAAATAAAATAATGAATGACTAAATTTATGTTTCCTGAGAAAGAAGGTAACTGCTGGAATTGACTCAAATAAAATAACCAAAAATTGGATAAGCCAAAAATTTTAACAAATGGCTCTGGAAAAAGAATTTGTTGCAGAATTAGATTTAAAAACAGCTGAATAAGCAGAATTTAACACCTATTATTCTTTTTCAAAATATTAATGAGTAAATTGTTGTCAAACAATCCAATTTTACACACTTGGAATTTTTGTCCTTCCGTTACCGTCCTTCCGTTACCTTAAAAAAACATCATATTTTTGGGCATAATATAATAATTTCTAAAATCTGCACTGCAATTTATAATAATTGAACTCTCCTTTAAGTGTTCTAATTTTTCTAGATTTTTCCTTTTTATGGTTTAGCTGAACTTTTAATAAAAAGGTGCAAGTGTGGTATACCACTTCCAAAAAACGTCCTTCCGTTACCATTACTAAAATTTAAATTTTAAAAAAAGTTATAAAGTGCTAAATTCTAGATATTGCATTTTTAATAAAATGCAGTAAAGTGTATAAAAGTCTACCTATCAGTTATTTGAAATAAAATATATTTTTTAAACTATGACCATAAGTTGTTGTAAAAACTGGCCTTCCGTTACCGCCGGAATTCACCTATTACAAAAAGTGACAAGATATACAAAAAACACTTAAACTTACTTCAATTTTCAAGATTGAATACTGATCACTGAAAACTAAAAAAATTTTCATATTTACGAGTTTCTTCAAAAATATCCCTTCAATGGTATTGGAAGCTAAACTTATTTCTAGACTCGAGAGTAATTCTCTGACCAGAAAATTACACTAATTGATAAAAACAATTAAACCCACAACCAAACAAATATAAAATAACATTTTGCAATTTTGTCAATATTTTAAGAAAGAGAATTACTCAATACAGCTGCATTATAACAATTGTGATGTTTAATTAGTAAAATAATTTTTATGACAAAATAAACCCACTTAAAGCAATTAGAAATATATATATATCATAATAAATTCAATAAGTACTTATAATGCAGCCGCATTTATTTTTTGTTAAAATGCATTGAACGGTGATCCATTGTAGAGACTTTTCTAAAAAAATGTGTTAGGAATGCTAAAGCTTATATGGCGACAAAAATTGGTATTGTTGCCAATTAAAGAACACTATTTGGGTCAGATTTACTGTATGGTCACCCTCGGCGCGATTTTTTTTAATGGCAGCCACCCCTTCGACTCGACAAGGAATTGTAGCAACCCTACTAGACAACAGTCACCAAAATGGCGACTTTTTTGAAAAACTCGCCAAGGTTGACCGTACAGTGAATTTTTACCCACTATTTACCTACCTGCTGGGTTACTGAAAATGATAACTAGATTTAGCGAAAAATCAGGGAGACCGTAGAGTACATTTTAACCAATTTTCCTCTGAAGAAAACAAAATTACACACTTAGCTTCCCACAGCACAATACTTCATGGGTCAAATTAAAGTATATAAGGATACTCCACCAAATAATCTAAAACATTATTACCTATTTGTATCAAGCAGAGGGAGGTGGCAAATGTTACGGAGCCACTCCTATTCAAGCAAAAGTACAACATTGTTTTCAGAAATTGTACGTTACTTTACGCGTAGTCTTCGATGCACATTCAATGTGCAATACGTGTATTTCAGCATAACAGTTTTACAGGACCATTGCTGATAAATAGTAAAAGTTAGTAACTTTTAGGTTAATACTTCATGGGTTTCAAATACTAGATGGACATGAGTTCATTGCACACTTTCTTCTTTGTGTAGATCTTAAAAGATAATTAAAGTTTTTACAAAAATGTTAAATGAACTGACTGGACTCAACAATCATGCAATGTCCGAAAATGTGATATTAAAAAAAAAAAAATGTGAACTGTCAGTAATATGAAAAGTTGAAGTATGTAAGCTAGATGAAAGAGCTTTGAAGTACACTATAAAAACGAATATCCGAAAACATTTTTCAAGTTCTTGGTAAATTAAAACAGATTGAATTTGAAACTCACAAACACTTCCTCTTATTCGGTGTACGAGCATTAACGCTGTTCGATAACTTCTGATACTTCAGAGTGCAAACATGGATTCTGATGAGGCTAAGTATAGGATTTGTAACTCCAAAAAGTCCACTTCTTCTCTAAAGTAGCACCAATGCCAGTAGATTCTTCTTTAAAGACTGTGTTAAACTTCTTCATCAAATTTTCAACATCCCTAGTGTTGACAGCTCTATCCCATTTTACTAAATAGGAGCATATGCAATCAATACTCGCACCCAGTGGGTGAACATTCAAAAAAGTAGCAATCAAAGAGATAAGGCGAATGTCTGTTTCAGCGACGCCCACTACACCACATATCCGAGATTTATTCAAAGAAATACTTTCCTTTCTTTCCAATGCTAAATTTTCTTCTAACTTCTTTTTTGTTTCCAAATAATTCTGTGTCATTAGCTGGTATGCGTCACCAAGTGCAGTAATTTTTTTTTTGCTTTCGTCTCTCACTGAAACCATTTTATCGTTGGCAGCACGCAGCTGATTGCACAGCAGCTCGTTTTCTTCCTGCAGCCTGGCCAGATCCTCACGGACTCTGTTCAACTCCTCCCTCAACTCTGAAGACTTCTCCGAGATTTCTTCGGATGCATCTCGATCTTCTCCATCACTCATTTCCATCTCGTCTTCAATACGTTCTTCAAGCAGATCATCCAGATTCTGCATTTTAGTATCCGTAGTTTGCTTCTTCCACTGGTCAATGTGCTTTCTCTGGGCTTTTGTGAAATGATCCCAGACCTTCTGCATTAAAGCAAATTGAAACACTTTTTCTATATCAGTAAATTGCGCCGCATTGGAAGTAGATTGCTGATTCAACTTTTGTTTGACTACTGCAAGTTCATCTTCAATCTTAGTTTTTTCAGCTACTAATCTTCTAACATGACTGTAAGTGCTCTGAATCATGGAATAAAAGGTTCCAGCATTTCTTTTATTGCATTCTCCTCTATCCAACCAAGTAATTAAAACCTCCCTAGCACACTTGAATGTTTCCTCATTACGTAAATTTTCACCAACAGTGGCAGCTTCACATTCCGAATAGTTGACTATAGGAGGTGGCGATGGGGGACGAAAATCATCATTGGCATGTCGAGCATCTCTACTCAAAGTGCGCATCAGACATTCATACTCATATTGATCATCTCGTGCAATTGCAAAATCTACGTGCAACCGACCGCTGTAGGCAGGCTCATCTTTATTTTCTATTTTGATACGATACCCTGAAAAATACATGGCTTGATCAACATGGAGCTCACTCGTAAACCTAATGTGACAAAAATTCTTTTTGCTCATTCTAACGGTAGATATTTCGCCGCAATCTGAAAATGCCTCTTTGATAATTTCCTCGGTTATTTTCTCTGGTAAACCTCCCACAAATACCGTCTTGCAGCCATTGGGTCTGTTGCGCCTGGACGGTGCGGGATCTCCAGGTGGAGGGGGCACCAAGGTACAGCTAGGAAATGTCTTGGTAACCTTCTGGGGAAGGGCTGGCAGAGCACCATTCATCATTGGCATTGGGCAGTAACCAGGCATGGGGGCCATCATTCCATACATAGATGGATCTGTCGGAACGACATAGGGGTAAGGATTCATACCTGTACTTGTAGAAGCCATGTCCATACTAGGCATACTTGAACTGCCAGAAGCACCCCACTGATTCATTGTGTTATACATGTTGTACTGGGGCATCATATAATTACCCTGACTCGGATCTACAGCATAATAATCAGAGGTAGCATACCCATTAGTTGGATAGGCGGATGTGGTTGCAGAATGCATTGGCATGGGTTGCTGGCATTGTGGTTGCAACTTCAACGCCCCTTTATGGAGATTCTCACCTTCGTCTTCCTTAGAACTTTCCACATTTCTTCGTGGTGGGGTGCTCCAGTCATTCTCTGGTGAATGGTCTCGCTTCGTACCGTGTTTCCTATCGCTGGGTCCAGGACGACCTTTGGGAATCCACGTTTTCTTGGAAGCATTAAGATAGGTGTACCGATTGTTAGTAGAGCCGTTCTTGAATTCTAGCGAAGAATTATTCGTGTCCATGTTCAGTTACGATAATTTTGTTTTTAAGATAAAATAAAATTACTTAACTTTTAAGACGTTCGTCTACGTCAACAAAGCGCCTTATTGACTCATCTCGAATCGAGTAGATAGATTGGAGAACTCGAATTTATTACCCGAACAGCGATGAATGGAATACTATCGAAAAGAATTGCAATTCTGGACCTGAATTCGTAGGGAGTAAGTTCTTCGCAAATTATGACTTAAAAATTGTACTGAAGAACCGAAAAATCAAACTAAGTTCATAAATGTGAAAGAATAGTGAATATTGACTGCATTGCAACTGGGCACGTGCTCTGCTTCAGTTTGGATTTTGTAATAATACGCACCTCGCTGAACTCTAATAGGGTTGCTGGAAGGCTGAAAGCCAGTTTCGCCAATAGGGGAATTGAAGGTATGGCGGCCGTCGCCAACTGTTCCCCTGAATTTGTCGGTAGATAGGAGTTTCAATGGTAAAATCGCTTTTTTTTAAAAATTATTGCGCTTTAAATATAGCATTTTTGATAATGCTGTAAATTACAATAACACTTATACATTTCTATGACCCGTAGGTGCGTCATAGAAATGTATAAGACCTAGAAGGAGGAAGGGCAGAGTAGCCGATGAAGCCTACAAGGGCGTGAAAACGGGGTAGAGTTGGCGAGAAACGGGGGAGAATTAGGTACATGGCCGCCAGATTGGTGACTTTTATCGCTTGCTTTGGATTTTGTTTGACTACGCTTGACGTCGTGTTTCATAATAATTGCATTATATAGTATTTTAAGAGTTTAGACGTTGGATCAGGTTTTTTTTAAAAAGAAATTTAATCAATAATCGCATATTATCTTTTAACGTGTTTCTGAAAAGTTACTAAAATACATTTATGTAAAATTAAATTGTAATTTAAAAGTAATAGTTTAAATTTCCTTAGTAATTAACAAATTATTGAAAATTAATAATTATTAATGTTCAATTAATTACTAATCAACATAATTGCTAGTTAGCGTTTATTTTTTTATATTGGTACATATTCAGGGAATTTTATCATATATTTAAATTAAAAATAATTATTTATTAAAATTATGATTTATTTATAACCTTATTCATAATTTTTGAATTGCAACGCCACTGGATAAGTGGTACTATACATGTTAATTAGTACATTTAAACATTAATTGTTCTTAAGATTTTATTTAAAAAAATTAAAAATAATAATTATTTAATTATGCAAGTCATTTTAATTATTTTGTTATTAATTAAGAGAGTAATTAATTTTAATTTACCCAAATTAATTACGGCAATATTTTAGGCATTGAAACCATAAAATAACAAAAATTAGCGTTAAAAGTTAAAAATTATGACCATCCATGTGGTTGTATAAAACTTCTAAATATTAATATTTCCCTTTAAAAGCAACGCAAACAACATTTTTTCTCATAATCTACAATATTACCGTGTGTTATTGTAATTTACAGCATTATCAAAAATGCTATATTTAAAGCGCAATAATTTTTAAAAAAAAGCGATTTTACCATTGAAACTCCTATCTACCGACAAATTCAGGGGAACAGTTGGCGACGGCCGCCATACCTTCAATTCCCCTATTGGCGAAACTGGCTTTCAGCCTTCCAGCAACCCTATTAGAGTTCAGTGCTACGGGTTGACCATATAACAAAACACACAAGCACTTACGAACAGGACGATTCTATAGGGAAAATGTAAGAAATTTAGGGAAATTAGGCATCAAATTAATAAAAAGTGGGAAAAACGGACATTTGGTTTGCTCAATTAACATGCAGAGCTGCACAATGGGCTGCTGGTGATGGTTCGGCGCTTATCACAAAGGAAAAATCCGGGAACGATGCAGGCACGTAGGTAAGGGGGTGTTTCAGGGGGTTCAAACCCCGCTCATTGAAAGTCAATAAGAAAAAAAAATTAAAAATCGAATGGGGGAGTTTTACGCCAAGAAGAAGAAAACCGCTGTTCCAACGGAACATGGAGAAAATTCCGCTACGCCCCAGAATTTCCGTAAGGTTAGCACGGAGCTTTAGCTCCTGTACTATAATTTTAAGTTTCAGTCTTTAAATAATACCTCAATATAGAAATATTTACTACAAACACTGAGATAGATTGTACTAATCGTTTATCAAATATTTTTGTGTTGAAATAAAAGTATTATTCCGTATTTTGTTGTAATTCTAATTATACACAAATATAATATAAGTATTTTCTGTTCTTAAATTTATTCATATATGGAATAAAAATATTACTTTTTTGGCAAAAACAAATATTATAAACTAATCTTCCCATAATTGCAAGCGTAGCGACTAAACAAACAAATGCTAAGTTGTCTGCTGTAGGTAAGAAATCGAGACTTGTTGGACCAACCTTGTTGGGCTTTGAGCCTGTGTTGGTCGTCAATATTTGTAAGTTACCATGTTGATACGTCACGTAAAACTCTCCAATTATACTGTAAAAATTTCAATTTCTCATATACTATTTCTTGTTGAGTATTATAGGAAGGAAACCTTTTTTCCCCCTAAGTTTTACCTCGGAAACTAGTTTTCAAAAGGTGTCAAAAATATGTTTTGAGGTTATTTTTATCTCAAACTAAGCTTTACATGACGTCATCGTGTTCCGTTATTTAGTATTTGTGTATTTTATTTTGGTTTGGTTTTGTTAATTAACATCGCACTAGAGCTGCACAGTGGGCTATTGGCGACGGTTCGGGGTCAATCTCGAAGGAAAGACACGGGAACACATACACACACATTCATACATGCACCTCGTTATTTTAGAACCATGGTCAGATGACGAGGAAACACCTGAACTGGCACCCAACGCCTTCAATAGACGTCGGGACTTTGGACCCCAATCAGATTTATCGTGCACCAGTCCCGTATACACGCCAGTATAATTTGTTGGATATTCTGGACGACTTTCTAGTAATTTGTAATGAAACTGGCAACCCTCCGATCGCAAGATCACTACTTTTTTACTTTTCTATGTCAAGTCTATTTCCTGGATTCGAACCACCAATCCTCTGATTAGAAGCTGAACGCCTTACCAACTGGGGCTCTTTATATTTTCAGGCGGAACTCGGAAAATTCTTAATAAAATTGTGACTTGGTAGTAAATATGTTCATTTACATAAATAAATAGAAAATACAGAATAGTTAGGGACTTAGCCTCTACAAAAATACATATATATATATATATTGGTTTGTTTGGTTTAATTAACGTCGTACTAGAGCTGCACAGTGGGCTATTGGCGACCATATATATATATTGGAGAGTTCTAGGTCTCTCAGCTACCCTATTCCTATAGTTATGAATACAGGTGTACTGTAAATAGGCATAAACTTGTATTGGGGCTTATAGGTCTGAGCCCCTCCCAATATTTTGAAAAACTCGCCCAAATTCCTTAAAATTTATGACTTATTAAAATTTATAGCTATGATCCCCCCTTTCCTCTGTCAATTTTGAAAACTTAATACCTCTGCAGCAATGTACTAAAAGAAGACAGAAAATAATGATAGCCACAGTAATACCTAAAAAACATGTGGCATAGGTTTACAGTTATATGAAAATTACTAGTATATTTCTTTAGGTATAAAAATATTACGATTTCTGTATTTTTAGTGAATATTCCCAAAACAAAATTATATATCGAAATTCTATGGTTGAAAAATCATGTATTATTAATGCAACTGTATCAAACTTGCATTAAATGTAAAATTAGTATGCTTCAGCAATCATGCAAACTACACAACATGGCATGTTTACATGTTCATCGTTAACTGAAGGATTGGAAGCAATTTCTCTCTCCAGCCACGATGTTTAAATAAGCATTTAATCATATTTGAACATAATAAAAATAAATATCTTACCTTGCTTTTAAGAAAACAGAATTCCCTCCTGAAGATATCCAGACATCTTTTACATATGCTGACAGAAACAAGCTATAACTTTCTCTAAATAGTCCCCGACTTCCAGAACCTTTAATAAAATTATTCAAAAGACTGCTGTCGAATGTTTGAAGATTAGATAAAGATTTTCCCGAATGAAAATTGGCCAGTTAAGAAAATCAGATTAAGTTATAGCAATAACTTGTATGTTTATGGGGACGCACATGAACTTATCCATAACCTTATCCCACAAACAAACCACACATCATGTAAGCTCAGCCCCTTTCTAGTTGTCCATTTATCTAATTTTATTAAGCGTTTTTATGATTTTACAGTATTTTTTTTTACTCGACTTTCAATGGCAGGGCTTTGGACCCCCATGTGCCTGACGGGCATACAACCTAAATTGAATCCAAATAAAAGAAAATCACCAAAAATTCAAATATTAGAAACTAATCCATCACCTATTCATATATTTGAAACAACAGTGGCAGCTAGTGCATGATTGACTAAAAAGTTCCTCCAATTTTTTTTATAGATTATCCTGTTTTGTTAAATTTTTAGGTCAGTCTTCCTTCTTTATATTTCCCATTCGTATCTCGCATTTATTTTTGCATATGTACAAGAAAAGCATTTATCATAGTTTAATCATATTAACTACTGAATTACAACTGATCTGCTTGAAGTCCATTGTAATTTGGTTAGGAAACCTTCATTTTCCATACTCGGTGCAGATTTAAAAATATTAAGTTGATCTTGTTAGTTATGAGGTCATTTTCAAAAGGGAAAAATGAAACCTCATATACATATAAAAGGATGGACACACATAAACTTTAAAAAAGAATATTTTTAAATTTATATATTTTCTAAAACTTTTCTGCATACAGCACAGTTTAAATTTTTTGTTCTAACTAAACCAGATTTTAAATAATTTTTTGAAACATTGTACGGTATGCACTAAATATACAAGTTTTTCGTCTCTTCATGTATATATAAAAATATACTACTAAACACACAACTTTTTTTTTATGCATTTCTTGAATTGTTATGCACATATTAAGCCATTGATTTATTGACTTTTTTCTTCAAAATCATTGAAATTCTAACAGTTTTTATAGTATAAAACGTCTTCAAAATGTTTCATGTAAACCATGGGTTAATTTAAGTAATGACATTCGATTGTTAAGTTTGTGCAGTTTTAGGGAAAATGAATGAGTTATTAAGAAAACTGTACCTAAAAACAATATTTAAAATACTTCCTGTTCAACTAGAACACAAATTTAAACAGTGCTGCATATGTGGAATAACATGGAGTTTTAGAATATATATAAATTTTAAAATACAGCTAAAAAAATTGCGAGCACCTACCTCCTTGTATTTACACTCGCATTGAAAATTAAATCTGACTAAAAATTGTATTAAATAGACAATCAATAGTACAAACTTCTGTAATTTTGAGGTGAAAAATAATAAAACTACAAGGCAATAGTGAATTAGTTGAAAATTATAAAGTTTATTACAGCAATTCAAAAGAATACATTGTTGGTAAATTTGTATATAAAAAGACATTTAGACCCCAAAGCAAAAACTTTGAGATGTTATGCGAGTTGCATCTACGGAAGTCATCACTTATTGGTTTTTATTTTATGATGTTTTAATTAAAAATCTGCTTTTATTAATTTAAGATTACAAATCAAAACAGGAATTAAAATTTTGTGAGATTTAAGTTAATAAAGGTATTAATTCAAATGAATACCTATGAGAACAATAAAAACAAGACATTATGAGATGCATACTTGCATAGTATTTTAAATTAAAAACAAATTATCAACAATAATTTCGGCAATCCAACCGATTGTTTTGCTTTGGAGCACTGAGAAATAAGATTAGGCGAATAACAAAACCTTCAAGATACAAATGAAAAAACTAATTGTAAAACAAGTGATACATAACCATAATGCATACAATTTGCCTACTTTTACCAAGATCTCACTCAAGTACATCTTAACTTTTTATGACTAATTCTTACCTCAATTAACTTTTCTTATTTTACTATTAACTAGGGATGAACCGGATAGTGGTTTTGCCGGATATCGGGAGCACATTAGAAACCGGATATCCAACCGTTTCTTTTTTATGAAAAAGTTTAAAATTTGAAAAAAAGGGGGGGTTTTAAGGACTCTTGAGGTAAAAAATTATATAATTTTTTTTTTTAATGCTATAAACTTTTAGGAGAGTCATAACATTAAGAAAGATACTTCGAGTAATTGTCAACAAAAATGCTTCTAGATGAATTAGAACTTGCATAATCATCTTTAAAAAAACAAAATTAGCTAATTAGCATTTGACTGTATTCAGTTTTTTTTTTATAATGAGTCATCATGGTTTCTAAAGTATTTTCATACATGGAAAAACTAGAGTTTTAAATTTATAATTAAGAAAAAAATTTCAAGTGTGTACATACACCTTAACAGTTCTTTAATAAACTGTTCATATTTATACTGACTTTGAAACAGCTAGATATGTACTGTACAATGCGTTTGAAAATATAATTTTGAAATACTTCCAAATTGGTGATCTAAATTGTACCGCATTTGAATGCTAAAACTAGCTTTAGCTGTTAGACTGGAGAATAAAGCAATTTCTAATGTACAACGAACAGAGATGTAGCTATGCACTCTACACACCACCACCTATGTGTCAAACTTGAAGGTACTCCACGATATCTATAGTGGCTTCGAATGACTGCAGCATATCTTCCTTACTAGCATATCTTCCTTACTATCTATTTTCTGTGACCCACCGAGTCTGAAACGCATTCCTTACACACCTGAATAGCCCAAAAAAAAAATTAAAGGGAGGATCTGCACAAAGTGAATACATTGGTAGAATTTTCAGGAAAATACTTAAAACAAGAGCAAAGATAATTGCTCGCCACAAAAAAAAACCTTCAATATTTTATTCTTCCGGATATCCGGCATGGTAAATCGGATATTCGGCACTTTACTTCCGGATATCGGATAGTTACCGGATATCTGTTTCATCCCTACTATTAACTTATAAAGTTTTGATAACAAGTTATAGTAATGTAGCCTTTTCACTACTTTATGCAGTTCTCTAATTAATTTTATTTAAAAGATTGACCTTACCTAAAATGCACCATACAAACGCAATGCCAATTCTATGATCCAATCTAGTGATCTTTACAAGTTTTAATTTAATTTTGCTGAACTCTACTTTATAAGGAAACTGTTGACTATTTAAAGAAATTCGACTTACCTGCTTTTTATCATGCACTTTCACTGTTTCTAGTTTATCTTATTTTACTAATTTGTTTTAAGAGGTTTGTTTATATATACTTTTCAAAATTACCAAGGGACGGATATAAAACATACAAGATAGAGAAATAAAAGGGCAATGCAGATGTTTTTTACACTATGAAACGTAACAAAATGCCAAATATCATTAAAACATGCTTTGAAATTTAATTCTTAATTTCAAATGGATTCTATTAAGTTATTTTATGTATGAAAATTTGCAAGTTTTGTAACCCAATTTTTTTTATAGCATTGTCCTTTTTACTGTTTTAGACAAGATATTTAAAATGAAAGCTTCTTACTAACAACTGAAGCAGCTCCAACTAATAAAATTTACAGGAATATAAAAATGGTTTGCTCATTTCTATTATGCAAGATTTCTGGGCAAGACTTTCATAGCAAAGCATCATGTAAAACTACCTCTTCAGACAACATCACTGTATAGCATTACATATAAATTGAACACATTAAAAAATTGTTCATGAATGGTGTTTCATTAAGATAAGGATGACTTGAAGAATGCAATAAAAAATACATTGAACATTAAAGAATTACATCAAAATATAACCATAAAAAATGACAAATGTACAAAATGGTAATGTCCTTTCCAAAAAAGTAAAATATTGAAAACACACCTTGGAAACTGATATTTCTTAAGGTTTAAATGAACTAGTCAGCAAACAATAATAAAATACAAGTATATATGCAATTACTTTCATATAAAACAAGATCTTGGCATTTCATAAAGGTAAAGAGTATATACAATCCACATACAATATAAATGAATATTATCTTTAAGCAAAAATAAAATAATCTACAATAACAACAAATGGCCGATTCTAAAAAAAAAAAAAAAAAAAAAAAGACTCCTCTGTTCTTTGATTTTAGTAAGGTGGCAACCAAAGCCCAGAGGAGGATAAAAAAAAGTCAGACAAACTTCAAAGGAAATTTAAATATTTGAATATAACAATTAATGCATTTCCTTAATCTAGTACTTTAAAGTTTAGGCTAAATCCACAGCACTTTAAATAACATGCAGAGGAAAGACAACTGTGGCATCACTGCATATGTTGTTTAAAAGTGCTCGACTAGTTTGACGAGGTTGCATACTATTTTGAGCATTTTTTTATTATTTAAGTTTTAATTTAAAAGCATACACAGTTGGAGTGTTTTCTAACACTTAAAAGTATTTTACCAAAATAAACACATAAATCAATGCTCTATAACATTAGTAAAATTCACGGATTATACAACCAACGGGTTCATATAAAAAAATGCTACAATCATACAAGAACTGAAGTTATATCATACACTGGTTGGAAATGGTAGGGAGAGCACTAATCTCTCTGCTAATTCAAAGTGCCTTGGGCTAAAGCCTAATCTTTGTAGTGCTTGATAACTATGCGTAAACATATATTCATAAGAGCCATATTGAAAATCATAATGCAAATAAATGCCCAAAACAGTTAAAAAATCTTCAAAATATGTATACGACAGAAGCATGTTAATTTCCTTTTCTTAAATATAAACAAAAGACTGAAGAGTTACAACCAGGGTGTGTATATAAAAATAACATTTTTTGAAATCAGATATTTTGAAAGTTTTAATGGAATTTTTTTAGAATGTTTAAGTGGATAGAATATTTTTAATAAAAATGGGTATTATTTATTCACCCACCCCCTGCTTCATGTAAGAACCCATCCCAAATTACATGTAGTATTTATGAAATTCATATTCATTTTTTCGCATAGTATATTTTACATACCATCCTGAAGCTATATTTTATAAATACCCAGGTTGCTGCATATTTCAGTTACTTATGAAACACAAAATTACCCAGGTATTCAAGATATATCCACTTCTATTTATTTAAGAATTGAAGCTAATTTTTTTAAAGTTAGGCCTATTTGTTTTTTTAAGCAAACTCGTATGCACATATTTACAAACAAACTTATAACATTAGCTCTATTGTAAGAATTAAAAAAAAAATGTACTTCCTTTTTTACCTACTTAACATTTATCATTTAAAAGAAACCAAATTGGAATTTTTGGTTCATCCAGTAGACATATTTTATTAATTTAAACTAAGAGATTACTTAAAAAAAACAAATTAATTTAGTAATAAAAGTCTCAACACTCATGCTAAGTAGATTGTAACATGGGATAAGAAGAAATTGCAACCTGGAATATCCACTCTAGCTATAGACAGGAAAACTAAAAAAAAAATGGTTTTTAGATAATTAATTTAAAATTTATTATCTACTCATTCATTATTATTTCAGGGGAAGGGGAGAAAAAGCGCTAGGTGGGATTTTGAATAGATAAGAATGGGCAAAGGGGAAAATATAAACCTTAGAGACAAAAGCAGAACAAGAAAGAAAAGTTCAAGTGACAATGAAAAAGGCACCTCAGTAAGATTATTTAATCAATTGATCCATGATTTTTTAATTGTCATAATTTTTAAAAAGGGCTAATTTAAAAAAAAAAAAAAATTAAACCTTGGCACCCTGGCTATATTTTAAATTTTTTTAGTACATAAATACAAGAATATCAATTATTACTTACATAAAAGAACAAGCTTTCAGTGACAAACAATAAAAATACAATTACCTACATTCAATATCAAATTGTGAAACAACACTGTTAAAATACAAAAATATTCAAAATCGGTAGACAACTCACCTTTTATCACTGATAGTTGATGTACACTACTAGTACTACTACATCGATTAAAAGAAGTTGTATACAAAAATGAACTTCAAAAACAATATGTTGTCTGGACTAAAAATTTAATACAATTATAGCATCCAATACACAATAGGAACTTTTTGACATGTCTGCCAACTCTATCCACATCTATCTATATACAATTTCCCACAACAAATTTTTATAAATTAATGCAAGAATTGTTTGATATTCAAATTGACTCCACAAAATTCGAAACATGGGGATTTTTCTTTTACAATAAAAAATGGAATATAAATTTACTTCCTCTTTGACTTGTATAATTCACAGGCAGCAAAATAAGACATTCTAAAAGCAGTGCCAGCAAATAATTTTAACAAAAATTAAACAATTACAATGTAATATATTTTTCAAAAATTTTATCCCAAAGCAGACATTACTACTGTTTTCTATTTCAACAGCCACAAAAGCATTTTTGTAAAGAATAAATTCCTTTGACTCCATACCATTTTATAAACTATTCACTAAAACTATTGAAATGCCCACTGTTGAATATTTAAACATGATATCAGGTTTGTAGAAACAATATTTTGATTACATAAACATATTTTAAAATTAATGGGCTCAAAACTATTCAGAATTACAAAATTTTAGCACGTCTATTTTTTCACACTTAAAAATAGTCTTCAACGCATGCTAGTGCAAAAAATTTGAAAGTATAAAATGCATGCCAGTTTATCTACAGCAATCTACAAATAAAACTATTACAAAAAGTGACAAGATATACAAAAAACACTTAAACTTACTTCAATTTTCAAAATTGGATACTGATCACTGAAAACTAAAAAAATTTTCATCCTTACGAGTTTCTTCAAAAATATCCCTTCAATGGTATTGGAAGCTAAACTTATTTCTAGACTCGAGAGTAATTCTCTGACCAGAAAATTACACTAATTGATAAAAACAATAAAACCCACAACCAAACAAATATAAAATAACATTTTGCAATTTTATCAATATTTTAAGAAAGAGAATTACTCAATACAGCTGCATTATAACAATTGTGATGTTTAATTAGTAAAATAATTTTTATGACAAAATAAACCCACTTAAAGCAATTAGAAATATATATATATCATAATAAATTCACTAAGTCCTTATAATGCAGTCGCATTTATTTTTTGGTTAAAATGTATTGAACGGTGATCCATTGTAGAGACTTTTCTAAAAAAATTTGTTAGGAATGCTAAAGCGTTTATGGCGACAAAAATCGGTATTGTTGCCAATTAAAGAACACTATTTGGGTCAGATTTACTGTACGGTCACCCTTGGCGCGATTTTTCCACATCTGGCGATATTTTTTAAATGCCAACCCCCTCCGACCCGACAAGGAATTGTAGCAACCCTATTGGACAACAGTAGCCAAAATGGCAAGATTTTGAAAAACTCGCCATGGGTGACCGTACAGTGAATTTTTACCCACTATTTACCTACCTGCTGGGTTACTGAAAATGTTAACTAGATTTAGCAAAAAATCAGGGAGACCGTAGAGTACATTTTAACCAATTTTCTAATTTTTCTCTGAAGAAAACAAAATTACACACTTAGCTTCCCACAGCACAATACTTCATGGGTCAAATTAAAGTATATAAGGATACTCCACCAAATAATCTAAAACATTATTACCTATTTGTATCAAGCAGAGGGAGGTGGCAAATGTTACGGAGCCACTCCTATTCAAGCAAAAGTACAACATTGTTTTCAGAAATTGTACAATGTTACTTTTCGCGTAGTCTTCGATGCACATTCAATGTGCAAAACGTATATTTCAGCATAACAGTTTTACAGGACCATTGCTGATAAATAGTAAAAGTTAGTAACTTTTAGGTTAATACTTCATGGGTTTCAAATACTAGATGGACATGAGTTCATTGCACACTTTCTTCTTTGTGTGGATCTTAAAAGATAATTAAAGTTTTCACAAAAATGTTAAATGAACTGACTGGACTCAACAATCATGCAATGTCTGGAAACGTGATATTAAAAAAAAAAAAAATGTGAACTGTCAGTAATATGAAAAGCTGAAGTATGCAAGCTGGATGAAAGAGCTTTGAAGTACACTATAAAAACGAATATCCGAAAACATTTTTCAAGTTCTTGGTAAATTAAAAGAGATTGCATTCGAAACTCACCAACACTTCCTCTTATTCGGTGTACGAGTATCAACGCTGTTCGATAACTTCTGATGCTTCAGAGTGAAAACATGGATTCTGATGAGGCTAAGTATAGGATTTGTAACTCCAAAAAGTCCACTTCTTCTCTAAAGTAGCACCAATGCCAGTAGATTCTTCTTTAAAGACTGTGTTAAACTTCTTCATCAAATTTTCAACATCCCTATAGTTGACAGCTCTATCCCATTTTACTAAATAGGAGCATATGCAATCAATACTCGCACCCAGTGGATGAATAATCAGAAAAGTAGTAATCAAGGAAACCAGGCGAATGTCTGTTTCAGCGACGCCCACTACACCACATATCTGAGATTTATTCAAAGAAATACTTTCCTTTCTTTCCAATGCTAAATTTTCTTCTAACTTCTTTTTTGTTTCCAAATAATTCTGTGTCATGAGCTGGTATGCGTCATCAAGTGCAGCAATTTTTTTTTCGCTTTCGTCTCTCACTGAAACCATTTCATCGTTGGCAGCACGCAGCTGATTGCACAGCAGCTCGTTTTCTTCCTGCAGCTTGACCTGATCCTCACGGACTCTGTTCAACTCCTCCCTCAACTCTGAAGACTTCTCCGAGATTTCTTCGGATGCATCTCGATCTTCTCCATCACTCATTTCCATCTCGTCTTCAATACGTTCTTCAAGCAGATCATCCAGATTCTGCATTTTAGTATCCGTAGTTTGCTTCTTCCACTGGTCAATGTGCTTTCTCTGGGCTTTTGTGAAATGATCCCAGACCTTCTGCATTAAAGCATATTGAAATACTCTTTCTATATCGGTAAATTGCGCCGCATTGGAAGTAGATTGCTGATTCAACTTCTGTTTGACTGATGTAAGTTCATCTTCGATCTTAGTTTTTTCAGCTACTAATCTTCTAACATGACTGTAAGTGCTCTGAATCATGGAATAAAAGGTTCCAGCATTTCTTTTATTGCATTCTCCTCTATCCAACCAAGTGATCAAAACCTCGCAAGCACGCTTGAATGTTTCCTCATTACGTAAATTTTCACCAACAGTGGCAGCTTCACATTCCGAATAGTTGACTATAGGAGGTGGCGATGGCTGGCGAAAATCATTGGCATGTCGAGCTTCTCTACTCAAAGTGCGCATCAGACATTCATACTCATATTGATCATCTCGTGCAATTGCAAAATCTACGTGCAACCGACTGCTGTAGGTAGGCTCATCTTTATTTTCTATTTTGATACGATACCCTGAAAAAAACATGGCTTGATCAACATGGTGCTCACTCGTAAACCTAATGTGACAAAAATTCTTTTTGCACATTCTAACGGTAGATATTTCGCCGCAATCTGAAAATGCCTCTTTGATAATTTCCTCGGTTATTTTCTCTGGTAAACCTCCGACAAACACCGTCTTGCAGCCATTGGGTCTGTTGCGCCTGGACGGTGCGGGAGCTATAGGTGGAGGGGGCACCAAGGTACAGCTAGGAAATGTCTTGGTAACCTTCTGGGGAAGGGCTGGCAGAGCACCATTCATCATTGGCATTGGGCAGTAACCAGGCATGGGGGCCATCATTCCATACATAGATGGATCTGTCGGAACGACATAGGGGTAAGGATTCATACCTGTACTTGTAGAAGCCATGTCCATACTAGGCATACTTGAACTGCCAGAAGCACCCCACTGATTCATTGTGTTATACATGTTGTACTGGGGCATCATATAATTACTCTGACTCGGATCTACAGCATAATAATCAGAGGTAGCATACCCATTAGTTGGATAGGCGGATGTGGTTGCAGAATGCGTTGGCATGGGTTGCTGGCATTGTGGTTGGAACTTCAACGCCCCTTTATGGAGATTCTCACCTTCGTCTTCCTTAGAACTTTCCACATTTCTTCGTGGTGGGGTGCTCCAGTCATTCTCTGGTGAATGGTCTCGCTTCGTACCGTGTTTCCTATCGCTGGGTCCAGGACGACCTTTGGGAATCCACGTTTTCTTGGAAGCATTAAGATAGGTGTACTGATTGTTAGTAGAGCCGTTCTTGAATTCTAGCGAAGAATTATTCGTGTCCATGTTCAGTTACGATAATTTTGTTTTTAAGATAAAATAAAATTACTTAACTTTTAAGACGTTCGTCTACGTCAACAAAGCGCCTTATTGACTCATCTCGAATCGAGTAGATAGATTGGAGAACTCGAATTTATTACCCGAACAGCGATGAATGGAATACTATCGAAAAGAATTGCAATTCTGGACCTGAATTCGTAGGGAGTAAGTTCTTCGCAAATTATGACTTAAAAATTGGGTAAAGACTCAGAATGGTTGACAGGTTTGGCTTTGTTTTCAAGTAGACGCCAAACGAACCGATGCGGAGCGCATACCTCTTTCTTTTCTGATGTTAAGGGTTACTTCCGGTTTAATTCACGATTACAGTTAACAACTTTACCGTTGGCTCTTTTCGATTTTTACACATTCTAGTAAAAGGGGGACAAAAATACGTCACAGTGACGTCAGAGGCGACCCTTGGAAGCGAATCGTTGTAAATGCTCCGCTCCTCCGTTCTGCTCACATGTTGTTAAAACGTGCCATATTGTTTTTTAACCCTCGTTATAAAAAGCGAATTAGTTAATTCTACCTACTCTTTTATTTCCTATCTGATATTGGTGTTTATATGTTATAGAAATTCGTGCCTCTGACATAATGTAGTTATTATTTGATTCTCCTAATTTTTATGTTTATATTGTGATGCTATAGCGTTTTCGTTACCGTTTCATCCTGTTTTCATTGTATTTCAAATGTTTAAGTTAATTTTTAGTGAATATGATTTTAATGTATGTTTTTAAAATATGTTTATTTTTATTTAAATATTCTGTTTTATTGAAATGATTGTCCTCGTAATCGGTTAATTGCAAGAGGAGAGCACTTGACTAATCTAATTGTATAAACATGATATGCATTTTAAACTTTTTACAGATTCCAATGATTGAAGAACAAGGTTTGAGTGGCACTTTTTAAAGAAATATTTTCATTAACTTTTTTATGTCCAAGTTGTTTCAGCTGTTGCTTTTCCATTTGTGTGCCCATTGTGCTTTTATAGTGCAATGTTAATCTAACCAGGCGGGTTATTTCAGCATACTTCCTCTTAATACGAACACCTTTGTGAGGAATCTTATTAAAAGAATCATAGGTAAATTCCTAGTGTACGGTGCCCCGTTGTCGCCAAGGCCAAAATTGAAGTTTTTTTTTCCGCCAAATCAAAATGGCGGACATTGCGTTGGTCGCATTGAGCTCTACAATGGGCTAATGGCGACGGTTTACAATTGATTTCGAATCTTTGCTTTGGTTAATTAACATCGCACTAGAGCTTTATATTGGGCTGTTGGCGGCATTTCGGCGCCTATCTCGAAGGTAACAATGTCCCTCCAGGCAGCCGATCATGGTGCTTACAAGCACTCCCTTGGGCAGTCGTTTGGGGCATTTCAACAGCACTCTTTCGCACACGTGTACCGCATGCTAAAATCACAGACTCCTGACTTCGATTTTGTAGTCTCCGGCCTCCGACTACTCAGGATCACATCAATGACACTCTCTGGGCAGTCGATCATTTGCTGCACAATGTATCCATGGTTCGATCCATAAACCCATTCCACAGTGAATTGCAGCTGGGCCAGCTCCATGCACCTTCCGCATACCTTGCACGTTCGCTTGTTAAACAACAATCCGGCATCCATGCAGCAATCAATCACGGCACGTTTGCCTTTCATTTCAAACTCCCACAAATATCTACTATTTAAATAAACGTCGTCCGCGTATACATCCATCCACGTACACATAAAAATCACCACGCGAGCCGAACATCGGTTCAAAAGTGGCGGAACTGCGTGAAACCAAGGCTAAACTAGATGCGCGTGCATCTAGTTTAGTTAGTCGCATCTAGTTCAGCCTTGTTGCCATTTAGTTCATCTAGCCTTTTGCATTTAGTTGCCAAAATATAAACTTTATCGCCCACTCCTTTGTCACCAAATCCCATTTGGCGAGGGCACCGGACATTAGAAATTAACCGAATCATATTTCAATGCAAAACCCGGTTAATTCCTGGTATATGGTGCCCCTGCCAAATGTGATATGTGAGCAATAAAGTTATATTTTGGCTACAAACATGTTTTTGTCACCAGAACGTCAGTTGCAAATACTGCACTGCTAATTTTCATGCCAAGGAGAACTGCATACTTTCAATTTACCTTAAAAGTTCTCAAAATTATGCATATATGTATTATAAAGTTGCAAGTATATGATAGTTTCTTAAGTGTAGAGCAGTGGTTCCCAAACTATTTTGGTCGTGGAACTCCAAAATTTGTTGCCAATGATCGCGGAACCCTGAATATTTTTTAATCAACGACTTTTCAAAATTTAATATCTGATATTAAATAAAACAAGTATTATTTTGGTATGCCAGATTTTATTGAATTAAGCAAAACTAAAAAAAAAAAACAATTAATCATAGAAATAATTAATAAAAATACAAAACATAAACTAAAATAAATAGAAAATCTGTAATGTGAAGATTGCACCTGCTTCTTTGATTCCAGGATTCTCTTAAAATTGGACGTTAGGTTTGATAACTGAACTCGCATATCTGGTGCAGCATCAAGTCTGTTACGATATTTGGTTTTTGTCGCAACATATTTTGAAAACCCAGCTTCACACAAATAAGTGGTTGCAAACGGCAATAGAATTCGAATAGCCTGTTTTGCTATATTTGGATATTCATTGAAAATGTGAATATACTAAACACCATTCTTATTTTTTTTAATCAAATAAAATTTGTCACGCGGAACCCTTAAATAATTCATTTTCGTGGAACCCACTTTGGGAACCACTGGTGTAGAGTATCGGTAATGTGGGAATGACCAATGTAAGTTTATGGTCAATGTCTACCGGGTTAACGTACACCAGCCCCTGGCATACGTTAAAAAATTTAATTCAGTTTACGAGCTTGCGGTAGATTTCAAGATGGGCATTCTCCCTGGCATGTAGGTATAGGTTTTTCATGGGGGCTGTCAGATTTCTTTATGTAGCTCATTTCCCCCCAAAATCAGCATCTTCCTTCTCCCACCCTTATCGGGAACCTCCCCACCACCATCAGATAAGTATAGTAAGAATCATTATATGTATGGTTACATGTATATATTTAACATGTTTTGGAGCCTTTGTTGTACAGCTGTGTTTGTGGATATTTTCCCTTTGTCACCGAAATGAAAATGCTATGAAATTTCCTTCAAATTAATCAATTAAAGGGAAATTTCTTATGATCAATTGCTTTGATGTATTAACCTTTTTTTTTATATAGCTCACTCTGCAATTTCCAAAAAAAGCAGTGTTTTAAGTTCTCAAGTTGGCCAGTTTAGTCAAAGAATTTGACACAACTAAATAATTTTTGTGTTTGAATGTCAATTTTATTGACATCAATCACAAACATTTTTCAGTTTACAAAGTCATATAACTTGAAACCACACTACAAATTTTTTTAAGAAAATAAATTATTAATTCGCTTATATTAATCAATTTCTTTGTTATTTGTTAACCTTTTTTTTATATAGCTCACTCTGCACTGACCTGTAACTACTTCATGTAGTTTCCAAGAAGCAGTATTTAAGTTCTCATATGGCCAGTTCAGCTGAAGAATTTGACATGACTAAATGATTTTTGTGTGTTTGAATGTCATTGACATCTTATAAACATTTTTTAGTTTGCAAAGTCAAGTTAAAATGTACACAACTTAAGGAATGTACTACATAATTTTGAAGAAAATAGTTTATTAAAAATATTTAATTGCATATAATTGTAAAGATATTTATTAAATATTATTAATTGCCTAATTATAATCTATACTTGTGAAGGAGGTGCCTCCATAGACTACTATGGTTTATTTTATATGCTAGAAGGTAAGAAACTTCTAAGACACATGATGTTTTGATGATGTGATGAATGAAATGATGTTAGGAATGTTTCTGACTTGTAAAGTGTCTCAAGACTTAGAGACAAGATATTACTAATTTTTTTTTTACTATTACATATTTGATCCAGAAAATAACAAGAGATGCTTGTTTTATTGTGAAAAACATTTTTCAGCAGTAAAATTAAATGTGGTCAATAGCCCATAGTGCAGCTCTAGTGTGACATTATTTCAACAAATCGAAATTTAATTATATTATAAAAAGAGCATTGGAAGTAGCTAGTATTTTGTTTAACAATAGTTGATTTTTAATGTATCAATGTTTTGTTCCTAGTTGCACATGTATCAATTGTTTTATTTTTAATAACATGAAGTATGTATATGTCATAGATGTATTTATTATTATATATAGTTCTGCTTATCATTTTCTGTTTTTGAGAAATTAAAATAAATATCTTTTGTTGTTATTTTTCAATTATTACAACATTTGTATGGATTTCTATAATAAGTATAATATTTATTTGGGGAAATATCACATGCAAGCTTTGAATTTCAGTCATTTACATTAATAAACCTTTTATTTAATAACTGATTGTAGTCTGATGAAATTATCATATACAATGTTTGGGCAAATATATATTTTTAATTATCCAGTTAACTGATAATCCAAAGATTTGATGTATTTTTAAAAAAAAGTTGAATTAAATTAAATGTAAGTATAAAACTCCTAAGACGAAAAATCACCAAGTCATTTGAAAATTTAAACTATTCTTGAAATTCTAAAAGTTGAACAACTTATATGCATGCGCCTGCGCAGAAAGAAAATTGTCCATTTGGCAGTCAAACATATAAAAAAATTTGTAAGTGAAAATGTATAACATTAAATCAAACTCCATAAAAGTATAAAATTGTCAAAAGTAAGGTGTTTAATGTAAAGAAATGTTATTTAAATTGCTTCAGTTGTAAATTTACTCCAGAAATCAGATAAAATATTAAGTTGAAGTTCAAAGTAAAATAAACATTTGTAATAGTAAAAGCAAAAACTCAAGTAAATATCAATGATGTGTGCAAAAAATTAAATCTCAAAAATATCTACTCTATATTCAATAGCACAAAGTCAAATAATTATTCAACATGTTGTGTATTAGCACATATTCTATATACTCAAATTTAAATATTAATTTTTTAAATGTTCCAACTTTAAACCAAACAAAAAGAAAATATTTAATTTTTTGAACATGTCATTAAAAGTTACTTATTAATAATCATAAAAGTAAAAAAAAAAAAATTCAACTATAAAAATTCAATGACTACTATAATTTGTTTTTAATTAAAATTAGCAAATTACATTTGAACTAATTTATAAGAAACTATTTCATAACTGCTCATTCCTTTTCAATGTATGGGTTCCTAGATGCCCTAAATATATTTATAAACTATATGTATCCAGAAAACCATAAAAATTGCAGTTTCTGGATATATTGAATGAAACGACTTGAATTAAAATAAAGATTGGTATAATCCAAGTTTAATTATCTTTTTATTCTTAACGTAAAGTTGACAAGTATGATAAGCTAAATTTTAATGTAACTATTGCAGCTAATAAATATTATTTAAATCAAGTTATCAAAAATCCTAATATTATTAGAAGTTATCAAATTTTGACATTTATATATAAAAATATAGTGACAATTGATATATTTTAATATACTACGTTTTGCTATAGTTGAATGTATGCAATGACGACCTTTTGAGTAGAGAGGAGGCCGAATTATAAGAGAGTTCACGCATAATAATGCAATAGAATAGTTAATATAAATGAACTATGGTAAATAATTATAAGGCTTTCTTCTAAATATAGAAACATAAATAAAACAAAATCAATCCCGATTTTATAAAAATTGAAAAAAAATTAGATTTTGAAATACACCAAAAATTTAATTGACAATAATGTATAAAAATCAGGCGAAGTATTAAGAAAAATTTAGT
The DNA here is from genome assembly GCA_963932185.1 of Troglohyphantes excavatus. Lineage (NCBI taxonomy): Eukaryota > Metazoa > Arthropoda > Arachnida > Araneae > Linyphiidae > Troglohyphantes > Troglohyphantes excavatus. The sequence continues at coordinate 31,017,160 of OZ010671.1, read as the reverse complement.
TTAACAATTAAAACATATACTTGATACGACTGATTTAACGTGCACCAGTCCGTCCCCTATACACGACCCATATGGGAATTATTATTAATAATTAATTGTGTGTACGAGTTGCACAAAACTCCCAAAATACTATATATATTGAATATATTTGGTTGATTTGTCACACTAAATAGATCCCGGATCGTTGGCAGTTGTGCAGCTTAGTGTCCAATTGCTCTTTTGGATCTTTGTCGCATTACTTTTTTAAATATTTTTATATAAATTTAAGGAATCGAACTTTGTGCGGGAACTTAGTTTAAATAGCTATTTAGCGAGAGTTTTCCTGATTTTTTAAAACCTGTGATTCAAAACCATAAAAAATAATTCATATAACCCATAAAATTGGAATTTTTTGGGGGCAAAATATATAGCAATATCCGACGTGAAATGCAAAACACTCTATAATAAGTTCTATTGGAAAATAATGAATTTTATTTTAACTGAGATAGGTGCACTAAACTGAAATCTAAATGATACGTTAAAAGTTTTTTTTTTTAAGTTATAGCTTAACACGTGTGAATTTTGATAAAATTGACTTCTAATAGTTAACATAAATTAGCTAAGTGTATTTTAAAAATTACACATTGTAAAACAAAATTTTTAATACATGGCTTTCAAAACAGTTTACAATATTTCTGTCCCTGCGTATTTTTAATAAAAATATCTTCAGACTGCACTTTCGTTCGCATTTTGATTTTTTCCATGCATGTACTGTTTGAGAAGTTTATATAGTCACATAACTTTTAAATAAAAACAAATAAATTAAGTCCAAAATCCTGTCCTCGTTTTAAATTTGATTCCACTTTCGGTTTGATTTTACTATAATTTCAATGTATTAAAATTAACATAACTTTCGTTGTAATTAACCCACTTTAAAAACAAAGACTGTTTTGGAAACATAAATGTATGGGCATCAAAACCTGAAAATAAAAAAAAAATGAAAATTTTCATCGAAATTGGCATTTTAAACGTATTTGATATCGTAATACATTAAAGGGGGGGGGGGGGGTTATCGAATTTTATTCATATATAATTTTTGGAAACCAGACTCTCGGTAAATCAGTCTTTATTTGTTGGACATAATGGTGGATTTGGATACCTAAATTTACATAAAATAGGATCCTATCATACTATCTAGGCATTGTGATTTACTGGAGGTCTTCCCTATTTTCCATAGTGCCCTACTCTTATTTAATTACTCAACTGTGTTAAAATATTGTTTTTATTTTAACCTACTGATTCGTAAGCATTAGAGAACTCATTTAAAAACAATTATTATTAAAAAATTTTGGAAACATTCAAAATATAAAGAATGCGAGGGAAAATAATTTATAACTATGCATCTAAATTAAAATATGTGTTTAAAAAAAACACAAATGGAATAATAATATCTTATCTGTAGAAATTAAAAAGTAATTCTCCACATTTTGAATAAAAGTTATCTGGAAATCGACGATAAACGCAATGTATCGAGTAAAAAATACTTATTAAAAAACATTGATTATGCAATGAGTTCATTAAAAATTTTAATATATCGTCATCTGACGTTTTGGTTTAAAAATACGAGGCAGTGTTCCCGGATCTTTCTTTTGTGAGACCCTGAACCATCGCCAATAGCCACTGTGTAGCTCTAGTGCAATGTTATAATTAATCTAACCCAGTTTAAATGACATAAGCTAATTTAAAATAAAACAACATAAAAAATAATCAAACTGCAAATATTTTTAAAGTATTTGACTCTACGCCCCTTTCGGAAAAGGATTTGAAGGAAAAATAATAATAATTTACTCAAAACTGTTTTTAACAAACATGATCTATAATAGCCCGAGCTCATCAATCAAAAAATTAGTTTTAATTGAGTAAATTAATTCCCATTATTTTTTAAAATTACAATTCAAGTAGCAAGCTAACCTATAAAAAAAAAAAGAAAGAAAAAAAAAAAAAAAAAAGGGTGATATTATAAAATTATTTGAAAATTATTATTTAAATTTTCGATTCAAAAAATGTCTAAGTCCTAACAATATTTTTTCTTTGCCATGCGGCTGACTATCTTCTCGTTCGAACGTTGTAAACAAACAATCTCAGAATCCGCATCGCCTCTGAAACCCGTTTGACTTCTTTTACAACGATTGAGCAAAAAGGGTATCCATCCGGTAAGACCGGATGTCCCCCTTTCTCTCGAATGTAGCTCGCTCGAGAGAAAGGGGGACATCCGGTCTTACCGGATGGATACCCTTTTTGCTCAATCGTTGTAAAAGAAGTCAAACGGGTTTCAGAGGCGATGCGGATTCTGAGATTGTTTGTTTACAACGTTCGAACGAGAAGATAGTCAGCCGCATGGCAAAGAAAAAATATTGTTAGGACTTAGACATTTTTTGAATCGAAAATTTAAATAATAATTTTCAAATAATTTTATAATATCACCCTTTTTTTTTTTTTTTTTTCTTTCTTTTTTTTTTTATAGGTTAGCTTGCTACTTGAATTGTAATTTTAAAAAATAATGGGAATTAATTTACTCAATTAAAACTAATTTTTTGATTGATGAGCTCGGGCTATTATAGATCATGTTTGTTAAAAACAGTTTTGAGTAAATTATTATTATTTTTCCTTCAAATCCTTTTCCGAAAGGGGCGTAGAGTCAAATACTTTAAAAATATTTGCAGTTTGATTATTTTTTATGTTGTTTTATTTTAAATTAGCTTATGTCATTTAAACTGGGTTAGATTAATTATAACATTGCACTAGAGCTACACAGTGGCTATTGGCGATGGTTCAGGGTCTCACAAAAGAAAGATCCGGGAACACTGCCTCGTATTTTTAAACCAAAACGTCAGATGACGATATATTAAAATTTTTAATGAACTCATTGCATAATCAATGTTTTTTAATAAGTATTTTTTACTCGATACATTGCGTTTATCGTCGATTTCCAGATAACTTTTATTCAAAATGTGGAGAATTACTTTTTAATTTCTACAGATAAGATATTATTATTCCATTTGTGTTTTTTTTAAACACATATTTTAATTTAGATGCATAGTTATAAATTATTTTCCCTCGCATTCTTTATATTTTGAATGTTTCCAAAATTTTTTAATAATAATTGTTTTTAAATGAGTTCTCTAATGCTTACGAATCAGTAGGTTAAAATAAAAACAATATTTTAACACAGTTGAGTAATTAAATAAGAGTAGGGCACTATGGAAAATAGGGAAGACCTCCAGTAAATCACAATGCCTAGATAGTATGATAGGATCCTATTTTATGTAAATTTAGGTATCCAAATCCACCATTATGTCCAACAAATAAAGACTGATTTACCGAGAGTCTGGTTTCCAAAAATTATATATGAATAAAATTCGATAACCCCCCCCCCCCCTTTAATGTATTACGATATCAAATACGTTTAAAATGCCAATTTCGATGAAAATTTTCATTTTTTTTTTATTTTCAGGTTTTGATGCCCATACATTTATGTTTCCAAAACAGTCTTTGTTTTTAAAGTGGGTTAATTACAACGAAAGTTATGTTAATTTTAATACATTGAAATTATAGTAAAATCAAACCGAAAGTGGAATCAAATTTAAAACGAGGACAGGATTTTGGACTTAATTTATTTGTTTTTATTTAAAAGTTATGTGACTATATAAACTTCTCAAACAGTACATGCATGGAAAAAATCAAAATGCGAACGAAAGTGCAGTCTGAAGATATTTTTATTAAAAATACGCAGGGACAGAAATATTGTAAACTGTTTTGAAAGCCATGTATTAAAAATTTTGTTTTACAATGTGTAATTTTTAAAATACACTTAGCTAATTTATGTTAACTATTAGAAGTCAATTTTATCAAAATTCACACGTGTTAAGCTATAACTTAAAAAAAAAAACTTTTAACGTATCATTTAGATTTCAGTTTAGTGCACCTATCTCAGTTAAAATAAAATTCATTATTTTCCAATAGAACTTATTATAGAGTGTTTTGCATTTCACGTCGGATATTGCTATATATTTTGCCCCCAAAAAATTCCAATTTTATGGGTTATATGAATTATTTTTTATGGTTTTGAATCACAGGTTTTAAAAAATCAGGAAAACTCTCGCTAAATAGCTATTTAAACTAAGTTCCCGCACAAAGTTCGATTCCTTAAATTTATATAAAAATATTTAAAAAAGTAATGCGACAAAGATCCAAAAGAGCAATTGGACACTAAGCTGCACAACTGCCAACGATCCGGGATCTATTTAGTGTGACAAATCAACCAAATATATTCAATATATATAGTATTTTGGGAGTTTTGTGCAACTCGTACACACAATTAATTATTAATAATAATTCCCATATGGGTCGTGTATAGGGGACGGACTGGTGCACGTTAAATCAGTCGTATCAAGTATATGTTTTAATTGTTAAACTAAATTTTTCTTAATACTTCGCCTGATTTTTATACATTATTGTCAATTAAATTTTTGGTGTATTTCAAAATCTAATTTTTTTTCAATTTTTATAAAATCGGGATTGATTTTGTTTTATTTATGTTTCTATATTTAGAAGAAAGCCTTATAATTATTTACCATAGTTCATTTATATTAACTATTCTATTGCATTATTATGCGTGAACTCTCTTATAATTCGGCCTCCTCTCTACTCAAAAGGTCGTCATTGCATACATTCAACTATAGCAAAACGTAGTATATTAAAATATATCAATTGTCACTATATTTTTATATATAAATGTCAAAATTTGATAACTTCTAATAATATTAGGATTTTTGATAACTTGATTTAAATAATATTTATTAGCTGCAATAGTTACATTAAAATTTAGCTTATCATACTTGTCAACTTTACGTTAAGAATAAAAAGATAATTAAACTTGGATTATACCAATCTTTATTTTAATTCAAGTCGTTTCATTCAATATATCCAGAAACTGCAATTTTTATGGTTTTCTGGATACATATAGTTTATAAATATATTTAGGGCATCTAGGAACCCATACATTGAAAAGGAATGAGCAGTTATGAAATAGTTTCTTATAAATTAGTTCAAATGTAATTTGCTAATTTTAATTAAAAACAAATTATAGTAGTCATTGAATTTTTATAGTTGAATTTTTTTTTTTTTACTTTTATGATTATTAATAAGTAACTTTTAATGACATGTTCAAAAAATTAAATATTTTCTTTTTGTTTGGTTTAAAGTTGGAACATTTAAAAAATTAATATTTAAATTTGAGTATATAGAATATGTGCTAATACACAACATGTTGAATAATTATTTGACTTTGTGCTATTGAATATAGAGTAGATATTTTTGAGATTTAATTTTTTGCACACATCATTGATATTTACTTGAGTTTTTGCTTTTACTATTACAAATGTTTATTTTACTTTGAACTTCAACTTAATATTTTATCTGATTTCTGGAGTAAATTTACAACTGAAGCAATTTAAATAACATTTCTTTACATTAAACACCTTACTTTTGACAATTTTATACTTTTATGGAGTTTGATTTAATGTTATACATTTTCACTTACAAATTTTTTTATATGTTTGACTGCCAAATGGACAATTTTCTTTCTGCGCAGGCGCATGCATATAAGTTGTTCAACTTTTAGAATTTCAAGAATAGTTTAAATTTTCAAATGACTTGGTGATTTTTCGTCTTAGGAGTTTTATACTTACATTTAATTTAATTCAACTTTTTTTTAAAAATACATCAAATCTTTGGATTATCAGTTAACTGGATAATTAAAAATATATATTTGCCCAAACATTGTATATGATAATTTCATCAGACTACAATCAGTTATTAAATAAAAGGTTTATTAATGTAAATGACTGAAATTCAAAGCTTGCATGTGATATTTCCCCAAATAAATATTATACTTATTATAGAAATCCATACAAATGTTGTAATAATTGAAAAATAACAACAAAAGATATTTATTTTAATTTCTCAAAAACAGAAAATGATAAGCAGAACTATATATAATAATAAATACATCTATGACATATACATACTTCATGTTATTAAAAATAAAACAATTGATACATGTGCAACTAGGAACAAAACATTGATACATTAAAAATCAACTATTGTTAAACAAAATACTAGCTACTTCCAATGCTCTTTTTATAATATAATTAAATTTCGATTTGTTGAAATAATGTCACACTAGAGCTGCACTATGGGCTATTGACCACATTTAATTTTACTGCTGAAAAATGTTTTTCACAATAAAACAAGCATCTCTTGTTATTTTCTGGATCAAATATGTAATAGTAAAAAAAAAATTAGTAATATCTTGTCTCTAAGTCTTGAGACACTTTACAAGTCAGAAACATTCCTAACATCATTTCATTCATCACATCATCAAAACATCATGTGTCTTAGAAGTTTCTTACCTTCTAGCATATAAAATAAACCATAGTAGTCTATGGAGGCACCTCCTTCACAAGTATAGATTATAATTAGGCAATTAATAATATTTAATAAATATCTTTACAATTATATGCAATTAAATATTTTTAATAAACTATTTTCTTCAAAATTATGTAGTACATTCCTTAAGTTGTGTACATTTTAACTTGACTTTGCAAACTAAAAAATGTTTATAAGATGTCAATGACATTCAAACACACAAAAATCATTTAGTCATGTCAAATTCTTCAGCTGAACTGGCCATATGAGAACTTAAATACTGCTTCTTGGAAACTACATGAAGTAGTTACAGGTCAGTGCAGAGTGAGCTATATAAAAAAAAGGTTAACAAATAACAAAGAAATTGATTAATATAAGCGAATTAATAATTTATTTTCTTAAAAAAATTTGTAGTGTGGTTTCAAGTTATATGACTTTGTAAACTGAAAAATGTTTGTGATTGATGTCAATAAAATTGACATTCAAACACAAAAATTATTTAGTTGTGTCAAATTCTTTGACTAAACTGGCCAACTTGAGAACTTAAAACACTGCTTTTTTTGGAAATTGCAGAGTGAGCTATATAAAAAAAAAGGTTAATACATCAAAGCAATTGATCATAAGAAATTTCCCTTTAATTGATTAATTTGAAGGAAATTTCATAGCATTTTCATTTCGGTGACAAAGGGAAAATATCCACAAACACAGCTGTACAACAAAGGCTCCAAAACATGTTAAATATATACATGTAACCATACATATAATGATTCTTACTATACTTATCTGATGGTGGTGGGGAGGTTCCCGATAAGGGTGGGAGAAGGAAGATGCTGATTTTGGGGGGAAATGAGCTACATAAAGAAATCTGACAGCCCCCATGAAAAACCTATACCTACATGCCAGGGAGAATGCCCATCTTGAAATCTACCGCAAGCTCGTAAACTGAATTAAATTTTTTAACGTATGCCAGGGGCTGGTGTACGTTAACCCGGTAGACATTGACCATAAACTTACATTGGTCATTCCCACATTACCGATACTCTACACCAGTGGTTCCCAAAGTGGGTTCCACGAAAATGAATTATTTAAGGGTTCCGCGTGACAAATTTTATTTGATTAAAAAAAATAAGAATGGTGTTTAGTATATTCACATTTTCAATGAATATCCAAATATAGCAAAACAGGCTATTCGAATTCTATTGCCGTTTGCAACCACTTATTTGTGTGAAGCTGGGTTTTCAAAATATGTTGCGACAAAAACCAAATATCGTAACAGACTTGATGCTGCACCAGATATGCGAGTTCAGTTATCAAACCTAACGTCCAATTTTAAGAGAATCCTGGAATCAAAGAAGCAGGTGCAATCTTCACATTACAGATTTTCTATTTATTTTAGTTTATGTTTTGTATTTTTATTAATTATTTCTATGATTAATTGTTTTTTTTTTTTAGTTTTGCTTAATTCAATAAAATCTGGCATACCAAAATAATACTTGTTTTATTTAATATCAGATATTAAATTTTGAAAAGTCGTTGATTAAAAAATATTCAGGGTTCCGCGATCATTGGCAACAAATTTTGGAGTTCCACGACCAAAATAGTTTGGGAACCACTGCTCTACACTTAAGAAACTATCATATACTTGCAACTTTATAATACATATATGCATAATTTTGAGAACTTTTAAGGTAAATTGAAAGTATGCAGTTCTCCTTGGCATGAAAATTAGCAGTGCAGTATTTGCAACTGACGTTCTGGTGACAAAAACATGTTTGTAGCCAAAATATAACTTTATTGCTCACATATCACATTTGGCAGGGGCACCATATACCAGGAATTAACCGGGTTTTGCATTGAAATATGATTCGGTTAATTTCTAATGTCCGGTGCCCTCGCCAAATGGGATTTGGTGACAAAGGAGTGGGCGATAAAGTTTATATTTTGGCAACTAAATGCAAAAGGCTAGATGAACTAAATGGCAACAAGGCTGAACTAGATGCGACTAACTAAACTAGATGCACGCGCATCTAGTTTAGCCTTGGTTTCACGCAGTTCCGCCACTTTTGAACCGATGTTCGGCTCGCGTGGTGATTTTTATGTGTACGTGGATGGATGTATACGCGGACGACGTTTATTTAAATAGTAGATATTTGTGGGAGTTTGAAATGAAAGGCAAACGTGCCGTGATTGATTGCTGCATGGATGCCGGATTGTTGTTTAACAAGCGAACGTGCAAGGTATGCGGAAGGTGCATGGAGCTGGCCCAGCTGCAATTCACTGTGGAATGGGTTTATGGATCGAACCATGGATACATTGTGCAGCAAATGATCGACTGCCCAGAGAGTGTCATTGATGTGATCCTGAGTAGTCGGAGGCCGGAGACTACAAAATCGAAGTCAGGAGTCTGTGATTTTAGCATGCGGTACACGTGTGCGAAAGAGTGCTGTTGAAATGCCCCAAACGACTGCCCAAGGGAGTGCTTGTAAGCACCATGATCGGCTGCCTGGAGGGACATTGTTACCTTCGAGATAGGCGCCGAAATGCCGCCAACAGCCCAATATAAAGCTCTAGTGCGATGTTAATTAACCAAAGCAAAGATTCGAAATCAATTGTAAACCGTCGCCATTAGCCCATTGTAGAGCTCAATGCGACCAACGCAATGTCCGCCATTTTGATTTGGCGGAAAAAAAAACTTCAATTTTGGCCTTGGCGACAACGGGGCACCGTACACTAGGAATTTACCTATGATTCTTTTAATAAGATTCCTCACAAAGGTGTTCGTATTAAGAGGAAGTATGCTGAAATAACCCGCCTGGTTAGATTAACATTGCACTATAAAAGCACAATGGGCACACAAATGGAAAAGCAACAGCTGAAACAACTTGGACATAAAAAAGTTAATGAAAATATTTCTTTAAAAAGTGCCACTCAAACCTTGTTCTTCAATCATTGGAATCTGTAAAAAGTTTAAAATGCATATCATGTTTATACAATTAGATTAGTCAAGTGCTCTCCTCTTGCAATTAACCGATTACGAGGACAATCATTTCAATAAAACAGAATATTTAAATAAAAATAAACATATTTTAAAAACATACATTAAAATCATATTCACTAAAAATTAACTTAAACATTTGAAATACAATGAAAACAGGATGAAACGGTAACGAAAACGCTATAGCATCACAATATAAACATAAAAATTAGGAGAATCAAATAATAACTACATTATGTCAGAGGCACGAATTTCTATAACATATAAACACCAATATCAGATAGGAAATAAAAGAGTAGGTAGAATTAACTAATTCGCTTTTTATAACGAGGGTTAAAAAACAATATGGCACGTTTTAACAACATGTGAGCAGAACGGAGGAGCGGAGCATTTACAACGATTCGCTTCCAAGGGTCGCCTCTGACGTCACTGTGACGTATTTTTGTCCCCCTTTTACTAGAATGTGTAAAAATCCTTTCTCTCGAATGTAGCTCGCTCCGTCTTTTCTAACCACAGTCGGATGATTGATTGATTGGATGACTTCTACTGTGTAATGGGCTATCGGTGACGGTTCAAAATGCATTTCGAAGGTTTTTTATTACGTCTGCACGATTGAATGAAATATCGTCGCACTTTAGCTCCACAATGGGCTAATGGCGGCGGTTTAGAATTGATTTCGAAACTTTGCTTTGGTTAGTTAACATCGCACTAGTGCTTTATATTGGGCTGTTGGCGGCAGTTCGGCGCCTACCTCGAATGTAACAATGTCCTTTTGGGCTGTCGATCATGGTGCTTACAGGCAATCTTCCGGGCCGTCGTTTGGGGCATTTCGACGGCACTCTTCAGCGCACACGCGTTCCGCGCGTTCAAAGTCACAGGCTCCTGCCGTCGATTTTGTGGTCTCCGGCCTTCGGCTTCCGACTACTCAGGATCACATCCATAACCCCCTCCGGGCTGTCGATCATGGTGCTTACAGGCAATCCTCCGGGCCGTCATATGGGGCATTTCGACGGCACTCTTTAGCGCACACGCGTTCCGCGCGTTCAAAGTCACAGGCTCCTGCCGTCGATTTTGTGGTCTCCGGCCTTCGGCCTCCGACTACTCAGGATCACATCTATGACCCCCTCCGGGCTGTCGATCATGGTGCTTACAAGCAATCCTCCGGGCCGTCATATGGGGCATTTCGACGGCACACTTCATCAATGACACCAGTTAATCGCATTCATATTGCTAACATCATCTTTCAAACTATCAACATACATCTGATAAAAAAAAGAATTTATTCTTTCAACCAAACCACATTTGCTAGCCATACCAACAAGCAATAAAGGGTACTTACATTAAATAACGGTATAAGCAGTGTAAAAATCAACTTAAAAATTCCAACACTAACTCCGTCCGAATTCTATTCGAATAGAATATTCTTAATTCTTCCCGCTAAAAAATTACGTCACTCTTTTTAAACCAATCACCGAAATTCCAAAACTAATTTCGTTCGAATTCTATTCGAATAGAATATTCTTATTCTTAATTCTTCCCGCTAAAAAATTACGTCACTCTTTTTAAACCAATCACCGAAATTCCTATGTCCGGAAGTCACGTGACCTTCCGAACCAATCAAGCAAATTCTTAACCTTTCATATTTGTAAGCAATTGTCCCTGTATTCCCATATTGAGAAGTGAATCGCCCGAAAAAGTCGCCAAGAACAACCCGTCTACCATTCTAAATCCCAGCCAAAAATTGTACTGAAGAACCGAAAAATCAAACTAAGTTCATAAATGTGAAAGAATAGTGAATATTGACTGCATTGCAACTAGGCACGTGCTCTGCTTCAGTTTGGATTTTGTAATAATACGCACCTACGGGTTGACCATATAACAAAACACACAAGCACTTACGAACAGGACGATTCTATAGGGAAAATGTAAGAAATTTAGGGAAATTAGGCAGCAAATTAATAGAAAGTGGGAAAAACGGACATTTGGTTTGCTCAATTAACATGCAGAGCTGCACAATGGGCTGCTGGTGATGGTTCGGCGCTTATCACAAAGGAAAAATCCGGGAACGATGCAGGCACGTAGGTAAGGGGGTGTTTCAGGGGGTTCAAACCCCGCTCATTGAAAGTCAATAAGAAAAAAAAATTAAAAATCGAATGGGGGAGTTTTACGCCAAGAAGAAGAAAACCGCTGTTCCAACGGATCATGGAGAAAATTTCGCTACGCCCCAGAATTTCCGTAAGGTTAGCATGGAGCTTTAGCTCCTGTACTATAATTTTAAGTTTCAGTCTTTAAATAATACCTCAATATAGAAATATTTACTACAAACACTGAGATAGATTGTACTAATCGTTTATCAAATATTTTTGTGTTGAAATAAAAGTATTATTCCGTATTTTGTTGTAATTCTAATTATACACAAATATAATATAAGTATTTTCTGTTCTTAAATTTATTCATATATGGAATAAAAATATTACTTATTTGGCAAAAACAAATATTATAAACTAATCTTCCCATAATTGCAAGCGTAGCGACTAAACAAGCAAATGCTAAGTTGTCTGCTATAGGTAAGAAATCGAGACTACTTGTTGGACCAACCTTGTTGGGCTTTGAGCCTGTGTTGGTCGTCAATATTTGTAAGTTACCATGTTGATACGTCACGTAAAACTCTCCAATTATACTGTAAAAATTTCAATTTCTCATATACTATTTCTTGTTGAGTATTATAGGAAGGAAACCTTTTTTTCCCCTAAGTTTTACCTCGGAAACTAGTTTTGAAAAGGCGTCAAAAATATGTTTTGAGGTTATTTTTATCTCAAACTAAGCTTTACATGACGTCATCGTGTTCCGTTATTTAGTATTTGTGTATTTTATTTTGGTTTGGTTTTGTTAATTAACATCGCACTAGAGCTGCACAGTGGGCTATTGGCGACGGTTCGGGGTCAATCTCGAAGGAAAGACCCGCCAACACATTCACACACTCATTCATAAATGCACCTCGTCAATTTAGAACCATGATCAGATGACGAGGAAACACCTGAACTGGCACCCAACGCCTTCAATAGACGTCGGGACTTTGGACCCCGATCAGATTTATCATGCATCAGTCCCTATACACGCCAAAATAATATTTAGTATTTGAATTTTGGCAAAAAGGGAAAATATCACGGAGTAAAGATCGTCATCTGACGATGGTTCTAAAATAACGAGGTGCATGTATGAATGCGTGTGTGAATGTGTATGTGTTCCCGGGTCTTTCCTTCGAGCTTGACCCCGAACCGTCGCCAATAGCCCACTGTGCAGCTCTAGTGCGACGTTAATTAACAAAACCAAAACAAATCACGGAGTAAAGCAAAAGGTGGAGATGAATTGGCGAGATTTAATGAGACGTAAGTTACCAACCCCAAACTAGGCAAAAACAAACCTAGTTTGCAGTGATTTTTCTACGAGGGATGCATTATTTTCAAATTAAGAAAACGCATGCTAAAACTTAAAAAATTACTATTTGTGCGTTGTAGGATGCAGTACAAGTTCCAAATCGATAAAGGACGCAATTATTTCCACTTCATAGGTAAATTAAATTATAAAATAAAATATCGCCAAGTACTAGTACAAAGTAGTGCTTTGGAATAGCGCCAAATACTTCGCCAGTTCCTACTCTTTAAGCGATTGCTTACTTCGCATTGCAAACCGGTTTTTAACTTGATTGCACCTCCACCTTCTTCTTTACTCCGTGGAAAATATCGTTAAACTGGTTAAAATTTGTTATATCGTTAAAATTTGTTCTCAAATTTCCGAATTCCGTTTTACCGAATATGTCAATTATTGTTTTGATGGGTTTATTTTTTTGGTTTTACGTATTACAATTCTAATTTATTTCCTATTTAGGAGTGATAGTTACTAACTTTAAAAATAGGTAACGACTGATATTAGTAACGATTCCATGAAAACAAAATGATATATGTTGTGTCGATATTTATCTGCCAATGTACAATATACTGCTGTGTACTTAAATAAAAATTAATAAGTTTTTAAAAAATGGAACTGAGTGGGAGTTAGGAATTCTTAAATGGGGGGTTGAACCCCTCCCATAAAAAATCTATACCTACGTGTCTGGAACGATGCCTCGTATTTTTGAACCATAGGAAAAACGGACATATGGATCCGATTGCCGAAATCATCTGTTTCATTTTTCTTGGAGGGTGGAGTGTTTTTTTTTTTTATATAACTTCCAGTCCAGGGATACACTATTATGTTACAGAGCTGTTGCAAAGAATTCTCTGGAAGTAAGATAGCCACCTTAAAGTAGGTACAACCAAATCCAGCTGGTAGCCGTTTCAACGTGAACTGCATTATTAAACACACGAAATTTAAAGTATAAAAACCAAAAAAATAACTGCAATTTTCGGACATCCAACAGAACTACTTAGTTGCATGCAACTGAAAAATTCAAATTGTATCTGCTCATTTAGTAATTATCGGACATGTAACTATTGGACAAAATATCCTTTCGTTGTTTACCGCACTAACAATTTTGTCAAATAATCGACAATTTGGCGATTTTGTATGGATTGTGAAAATACGACCAGGCAAATTATTTATAATCAGAGATTTGATTCCGTCAGTCACAAGTCCATGACTTTTCCCTTTCCAAATTCAAGAGTTTAATAACATCAACTCCATTCGAAATTCTTCGAAGGCTGCATATATTTAGTCGGTCTTGCATTGAATATAACTCTTCATAAGTCGTTTTAAATAAATGCGACATATTTTTTTCCATAATGAAATGTATTATAAGCTATTTGTTACTTTTAGCAGAAATATACATATATCATATAAATCAGTGAATGAACATATAAACGGGAAGCACTTGCGTTTTGTTGCAGCAATAACACTATGTTCAAGAACACACACTGAATCGTTTCGACTATTTTAACTTGGAAATCTTGGAATTTTGCATTGCTGCACGTTCTTCATGTTAATCCTATGGAAAGGAATTTTAAAAATCGTTATTTTGGCAGTTCGAGTTCGATTTAAAAAAAATCATTTCTTAGTGTACCCCTAGGGCCCAAGATGAACCTGTGTTCCAAATTTCAGCACTCTAGGTATTTTGGATGACTCGTGGTCAATAAGTCAGTGGCTTTTATGTATATAGATTTACACTTGAACCTGCTATTTATCAGTCTTCTCCTGAATTAGGTCTTCATTTACATTCGTTTTGATAGAATGCATAAACGGGATCCGGTCCATATGGAAAGGCAGAAATTGTTTACACATAGGCCCACATTCTACACCAATGTGATTAATTACATTTGTAAAGACAAAATCATCAAGTTTGCTCCTGGTTTAATGATATTTCGAGAGTGGCAACACCCATTAGCAGACCCAACATCGAATGGTGATTTTTGTAATGGCCATTACAAAATGAAAACAAATAATCTTTGGTTAAAAAGGGGAGGGGAAATGGCCAGAAATGTCTTATCATAGGCATAAAGGGAAAAAAATATTTTTGCTAAAATAAGGGAAAAATGGACCATATTCTGAAGAAAAAAAGGACTTTTAGGGAAAAAAGGGACCTGTTGCGAGGCCAGCAGTGAGATTAAATTTATCGAATTCGACCGTTCATGATTATTTGAAACGCCTAGGTTTAATCTCAAAGCTCGACATGGGTTCCTCATGTTCTTACGGAAAGAAATTTGTGCCGTCGCGTTGACGTCTGATTTGCTTCTCAAACGTTAAGAAAATTAGCCGTTTTTGAAGCGCATCATTACTAGGGACGAGAAATGGGTTGTCTACAACAACGTTAAAAGCAAGAGATCATGGAGTAAGAAAGATGAACCTGCTCAAAGCACTTCGAAAGCCGATATTCATCAAAAAAAGGTGGTACTATCTGTTTGGTGGGATTTCAAAAGTTTTTTTCTAGCTTCTACCGGACAACACAACGATCAATTCTGAAGTGTACTGTCATCAGTTGGACAAATGGAATGATTCACTTAAACAGAAAAGGCCAGAATTGATCAATAGAAAAGGTGTAGTGTTCCACCAAGATAAATGCGAGACCTCATACAAGTTTGTTAACTCGCCAAAAGCTTTTACAGCTTGGATGGGATATACTACCACATCCACCATATTCTCCAAATCTAGCATCTTCTGATTATTATTTGTTCCGGTCTCTACAAAATTTTTTAGACGGTACAACCTTTAATTCAAATAAGGAGGTCAAAAATCACTTGGATCAGTTTTTTGCCAGCAAAGAAAACAAATTTTATGAGCGTGGAATCATGCTACTGCCAGAAAGATGGCAAAATGTATTGGACCAGAATGGACAATATATAATTCAATAAAATATTTATTCACTATAAGAAAATAGTCTCTAATTTTCATAAAATAAAAAAAAAGGGAATTTCTTTCCGAACAACCCGATAATTCGCACATTGGAATGACATTTATTAAAAGCACATAAAACTGAACATTAAAATCCTTAGTACCAATAGAAATCATTTTTTTCTTCTCTAAATTTGTCAAATACTGATGAGATTCCAGAAACTGTCATTCAAAAAAAAAATTGGTTTTTGTTACTCAATCTAGAATAAATTTAACATAGTAAATCTATCGTCAGAAATCGGAGGCACAGCTGCCTTTCAAAAAGCTCAATATCGTACTTAAAATAATGAAGTACAGGTGGGATTACTCTTTTTCTTCAAGATTTTCTCACATTTCTTTGTTGTCTACTTTTTTCACTCATTATCAGATGTAAAATGTGCTTTCAGGAGTACAGCCGGGGAAAAAAAAAACACCAATGATTATTTCGTTAGTTTTTATAGTAGAGTTAAACTTAATATACCATTTTGTAGGGATTGAAGACTACTACACATTGATATACAAAAAATTTGCATAGGGGACTATCTTCATACTCGAATCCGCACCAACTTTAAAATTTTCAATAGCAACACCTACTTTTGATAGCGCAGAAATGTTTCCCGCCTTCAAAATAATCTAAATATAAATTTTCGTTAATTTCCTACATTTATATGCAGATATATTAGACAATATGTATCGATCTTATTTGAGTGGCTACCTCCACATTGAACAAAGGACTACGAAATGAAGGACGCGGGTAGAAAATGTTTTGGCATTAGCCGTGGTTCTTCTTTTCCCGTGGTCATTCATTCCCCCATTCACATATAACCCTCGCCTTAATATAAGAATTTTATGCCAACGCGATCACAGCGCTTTTAATTCTCAAAATTAGTGAAGATTTCTGTTAAGTTCTGTAGATTTTAAATTTGTGTATGAATGATGAAATGATCGAAATGATCTTTTGATGCACATTTTAATATAGCAAAAACAAAAACTAAAAAGAAGGAAATCGTGAAATTTTAGATAGGCATATAAAGCGTTTTTCTGAATCCATTCACTATCAAAATATAGCATGGTTGCTATTCATAAATTTTATGAATAATAATATCCTAATTTAAATAAAATTTATAATATACATATAGGTAATGAAACTTAGTGTATTTTATTTGGGTCGTTTAGAAGTAACACAGATAAAAATACCAGCTTAATAAAATTATTATTTCGAAAGATATGATTAAAAGTTTCAGAAATTCATGTAACATTATGAGTTCCAAACTTTTTATATTCATAATTAAAAAACTACTTAACCAGATGATTGCAAATTGATATTCAGTGATACATTTTGTCGTAGATTCTAAATATTGAATCAAAATTGGGTGTTGCTATCGGAAATTTTAAAGTTGGTGCGTATTTTAATATGAAGATAGTCCCCTATGCAAATTTTTTGTATATAAATATGAAGTAGACTTTATTTTATACAAAATGGCATATTAAGTTTAGCTCTACTATAAAAACTAACGAAATAATCATTGGTGGTTCGTTTTTTTTCCCCCGGCTGTACCTGAAACATCAGATAATGTTTGTGATATTAGAAAAATAGTAATAAAATACATTTTGTTCTGGAAAATGTCGGTAATATGGGCATAAAAATTAACTTTTGATAAGGTTTTTCTCAATTTTTTTTTACTATACGGTTACGTTATTGTTTAACTTTTTAGCTGTTACGTCATTCAATTCTAAAATAAGCACTGAAATTCCTAATACTAAAAACTTGCTTATCTTCGAAAACACATTGGAAATATACAATTGGCATTCTGCTCCTCTAAAGTGCAGCACAAGAGTAAATTATAAATAGTAGAGTAATAAATTGCAGCACAAGAGTAAGCTTTATACATGATCTAAAATACATCAGAGCCGATGGAGGTTGGGATTCGAGAACAAAAATGCTGTATATCACTGATACCTATGAAGGTTTAAAAAAATTTTATTTGTCTTTCATACAACTTTTTTAAAATCAAATATCAGCATATCATTCCTTAACTTATCAGCTGATTCGTTATACAGTTCTGGAATAAAATAAACTGAAAAAATACTAAAACGTGTTTTAACATAGTGGTGTATATATATATATATATATATATAGAAGTCATTCCGACCTTTGTATAAAGTACACCTTGGAAATATTTAATTAGAGAAGCAGGTTACCCTAAGGCAACACATGCATTAGGAATAAATTGTATCACAAGAGCAAGTTCTGTTCTCATTGCCCGAAATACATCTGGCCCAAAGGTGACCGTAATTCAAGAACAACGGCTTGTGTTGCTCATTCTAAAATAGTTACAGTAAAATTCTAAAATAAAAATTGATCTGTCTCGCATCCAACACAATAGTATCTATGATATCACACAACAGCAATTTTGCACATCGTTATAAGAAATTGGTATCATCAAGTTCAACCAATTTGTATCCCAAATTAAAGTAATAAATGTTGCACTAAAATTATAAAAAAAAAAATTGCCTTGATATGTAAAGTACTACTGTTTCTTATTCAACACAATAGTATCTGTGAAATCACACAACAATAATGTGACTCCTCATTATCGGAATTGGTATCATCAAGTTCAACCAACTTGTATCCCAAATCAAGGTAATACCGGTTGCACTAAAATTAAAAAATAATAAATTGCCTTGTATGCAATGTATTACAGTTTCGTATCCAACACAATAGTATCTGTGATATTACACAACTGCAAATTTGCTCGTCATTATCAGGGCTCGCCTGAACAGATGCAGGCTTGTATCCTCAACCAGGACATAACACAGTAAATTCTAAAAATAAAAGTAAATTTCCAAGATATGCAAAGTACTACTTTCTCCTGTACAACATAATATGTATATATATGCTATTACAAAGCAGCAATTTTGCTTCTCCTCATCGTCAAGGCTGGTTCCAATACATGCAGGCTTGTATACTAAACGAGTAAAATTTTAAAATAAAAAGTTGATTTACAAGATATGCAAGGTATTACTATCTTGCATTCAACGCAATAGTACCTATGATATAACACAATTTCGCTCCTCCTCAAACTCATGGGGATTGATCTAATTACCTGAATCAAGAAATAACTGTTACGGTAAAGTAACTTGTTCTAAAATGGATGTCAATTACCTAGATATGCAGAAAATTACCATCTCACATCTAACACAATATTATCGATGATATAAAACAACATAAATTTTGCTCCTCCTCAAAAGAACTGTTCTAATTTGATGCAGGTCTGTATCCCGAACCAGAGAATAACTGTTACATTGACGTTCTAAAAGGTCAGTTATCTGCCTACGCAGCAAATTAACATATCGCATCCAACACAATATTATCTATGATATAACACAACACAAATTTTGCTCCTTTTCATGAGGACTGGTCTAATTCGATGCAGACTTATGTCCTGAACCAGTAAAATTTTAAAATAAAAAGCTGATTGCCAAGTTGCGCAAGGAACTACAATCTTAAATCCAACGCAATAGTATACCCATGATATATATATAACTCATCAATTTTGCTCCTCCTCAAAATAACTGTTCTAATTCGATGCAGGTCTGTATCCTGAACCAGAAAATATCTGTTACATTAAAGTTCTAAAAGGTCAGTTATTTGCTGGATATTCAACAAATTACCATATCCGCATCCAACGCAGCAGTATCTATGATATAACACAACAGCAATTCAGTTCCTCTTCCTCCTCTTCAGGACTGGTTTCCTCAGGTGCAGGTCTGTATCCTGAACCAGAAAATATCTGTTACATTAACAGGGTGTCCACAGGGAAAGCATTTTGAATTTCCCTGATAATTCCCTGATATTTCCCTGCAAGCCGTACTTTTTTTTACGGCAATATTTTTTAAATGTATTATTATTCCTTATTATTATGCAAGACATTATCTTGTTATTTCGCAAAAATATATTTATTTTTAATATATAAGTTTACTAACTATTTCGCTTGATTTTCGAACTCCCAAAAAAGTGGAACCAAAGTTTAACATCCAAAAATCAATAATCAATGCATAAAAATTTAATGTACCCCAAATTCAAAATTCCAGAGCATTTACCAAATATCAATAATTCAAAATGCTACTTAAAAATCATAAAAGTCCAAGTAAGTGCAATATATCTCTTAGATTATTAGTGATAGTACTTTAAGATCAA
Source organism: Troglohyphantes excavatus (assembly GCA_963932185.1). Taxonomy (NCBI): domain Eukaryota; kingdom Metazoa; phylum Arthropoda; class Arachnida; order Araneae; family Linyphiidae; genus Troglohyphantes; species Troglohyphantes excavatus. The sequence goes on along the minus strand of OZ010671.1, from coordinate 30,997,133 downwards.
AGACTAAAGTAACCTCAACATTAAAAACAAATCCAATACACTCAAATAGTAGAAACCCAATGAATCCCTATCCCTAATAATAAAACTAATTTATTAAATCTAATCCAGTATCTTAAGATATACAGCTTAGTACACAAAATATATTTCCTAAGATCTAAAATGTACCCAAAAAATAATAGAGGCAACAACAGTTTCGTTAAGTTTTACAGAAAAAAAAATCATTTTAGGGATGTTCAAAAGAAATTTGAATTTCACTAGGAACTTAGCAAGTTTTAAACATTTGAAAGATCTATTTTTAAAATAAATTGAGTGGGCGGGCAAGTACCTAGTTGTAGATAGCCAATTGGTTTGTAAAATTTTAGAAACATCAGCATTTTAGTGCGGTTTCTACGAGAAAATTTTCACTTTTACACACTTTTAAAAGTCCCATACGCAATTTCCCTCTTTTTGATTGCATTTAAAAAGTATTTGAATATTTGCAACCAATCAACGATATTTCACAGCTAGAAATCAAGTTAAAAATATTTTTTTTTGACCAATTCCCTGATTTTTCCTAAAAAATCCCAAATTCCCTGATATTTCCCTGATTTTTCCAGAATGGTCAAATTCCCTGATATTTCCCTGCTTGTGGACACCCTGATTAAAGTTCTAAAAGGTCAGTTATTTGCTGGATATTCAACAAATTACCATATCCGCATCCAACGCAGCAGTATCTATGATATAACACAACAGCAATTCAGTTCCTCTTCCTCCTCTTCAGGACTGGTTTCCTCAGGTGCAGGCCTGTACCCTGACCTACGGGCAGACCTTCCACGATAGTTATTTCGGCCGGGCCTCCTCGGCGATCGACCCCGAGATCGAGATCGCTTATTCTGCGATCGATCCTGATATTCGCGTTCGGTAGTGTTAACGTACATGCCATCATCGAATGAATACGCCGGGGGAGGAGTTGGCGTAAATATTTCCCGATTGTTGACATTTTGGGGGTGCACGCCTTGGAAATGTCTATTAACTGTATTATCCCACGAATCGACATTCGCATAGGAAACTAATGGATTAGCTCGACCCGGTGCAACTCTGGTTTGGTTAATGTTGTTCACGGGTAGCCAATTCGCTTCCATTTGGTATGGCAATGTTGGATTCGAGATGAGTGGTTGGTTTGATGATGGCTTCCTCCATATGTGGACGGACACTTTAGTCTCCAGGCAAGGCGTGTACCCGAAGCGCTTCACGTTAAAATCGTTGGTGGAGTAGTGCTCGTGCTTCAAGGGGCCGAATACTGTTATCAGGTTACATTCCTGGGCTTCCTTCTTCACCATCTGGTGGAATCCACCACCTGCGTTGTCCACGTAGAGAACGAGGGCCCCGGGTCTCATCGATCTGAATATTTTCTAAAAAAGAAATGTCAATGTATAAAAACATTATTTGTAAGATTTAAGATATAAATACAAATAATATTGACTAACTACAGGACCTTACAGGCTTTAGGCCCTGTAAGAGCTTTGTGAGTGAATAAAACGAAGCGCATCTTGATAGATGTTACTACGGCCACTCACACAGGGCCTGATTACCGAATAGGCCTGGGAAGCCCAGGCTTACACTTTTGAGGGGCCCCCAAATACCACATTTTACATACAAATATTTAACACTCTTAACATAGTTTGCTACTAATTTTAACTAAAAAAGTGGTATTACTAACTTTAGCAAAAAAACAGTTGCTATACTTGTGTTAAATTTGTTCGAATATTGGAAAAAAAATCAAAAACATACAGAATATTAGGAATATCCCTTACTTATTAATGTTTTTTTAATATATTTTTAATGTGTTTCGCTTTAATGCCATTCAGATGCAAGGATTTTAGTGCATGTAAAAACTCGATTTGATGTTCCAGGGCCAATTTGAGAGCAATAAGGCCCCATTTAAAGACGGGCTTCCCTTGCTTCAATGTCTTAATCGGGCCCTGCACTCGCAGAGTGGCGCTAGTGTAGGAAATGACAAAAACCGGGGAAAAGAGTAATTTTACCGCTTTTTTTTTTTAGACAGAGCCTGGACGACAGCCTAAAAAGAAAGATGTTTACGTTGGAATATTGATGATGGAGATCGAAAGTTTGCACTGTTTACTAAAGGTCTATGAAATAGTGGGAGTCATCGTGAATGAACATGTGATTTTTTTTTTACATGTATAGTGTACGGTGTTCCCAATAGTGTCCTGTGCTACTGGTAGAATCATGTTTTAGCGATAGTCTCCTGTACTACCGGCATTGTTCTGTGTAAAACTTGTGTTCTTCGATAAATTTGTGTAGATAGCCATGATTGTCCGGTTATTGAGTTATCAACGAACCAACCTTTGCGCTACAGCGAAAGCCTCACAGGCCCAATAAGGTAGGGCATGTCTATCTAACCGTCTCACGATTCCCCAATGCCGATCCAATTACTTTTTTTTAAATACCCATTTCTGGAAAATTAACAACATATTCAGGCAAACCATTCCATTTGTCTATTATCCTATTATTAAGAATAATGTTTTCTATCTTCCCGATTAAGCTGTGGTTTGCATAACTGAAATTCAGAACCTTTAGTCCCATTGGCAATATTAATTTTCAATCACATTACCCAATTTGATAAATTTAAATAGCTGAATACATGTTTAAAGTTCTAAGCCGGTCTCCACAATTCATTCCCGAAGTATCCTGAACCATTTTCAATGCCATGTGTTGAATCCGTTTCAACAAATCATAAATTTTTTAAATCAACATATTTTATCAAAAAAAATTATATTTTAAGTTTTATAAAATAAAAAAGGTCTTTCATAATGATGTCCAAGAGATGTGCATAAAAGAGGAATGTACTCTATAAATATATAGATAACTATGGACCGAAAATATGAAGCTCTTCCAGGTCCGTATGTTGCCATTACGGTTAAAAGAGTAATGTTGAGCAATGAATCTTAAAATTTTCAATGCAGAAATACATTTACAGTTTAAACATAAAAGATTCAACTTCTTAACACTAAATTTTATATATTACAAGTAAATTTTAATTTCCAAATGTAATCTATTACTAATAAATTTTGCGCATAGATAATCTTATCGCATGTAAAATACATTAATATTTCCAAATTAATAATTCGTTTTAATAGTTAATACCAGAGAGTTGTAATATTAAATAGAGAGCGCCTTCAATGCCAGACTCTCGTAAGGCCGCGGTGTCAACATTGAAAAGAAAAACCTAATCACGTGGTTATAGCGCAGTCACATTTGGCGGTCAGACATCTGCAGGAGTTTCAAATTTGGCGCACTTTCTTCTTTTTTGATGATAAGGAGTTCTGCCCGTTTTCAACTTTTTAACATATATGTACGTATTTACTTATTTTCAAACAATATGCGCTAAATATTTCCGCTTCATTAACGAAACGAAAATATTTTATTTGTGTTCAATACTCGAAGAAGCGAAACTCTTTATATTTCTCAAGTTTTATTGTTCATATTTTCTTCTTGAAGTTTACAAAATAACTATTGAAAGAACTTCGCTTATGGTAAATTGTTTACATAAAAACGTAACACAATTATTTCAAAACTACAAAATAAGAAAAATATCCTTAATATATCTGTTAAACTCCCTTAAATTGTGACACTCGTTCAAAAAAACGATATTTAAATACAAAATTAAACACAAAACCTTATTACAATACTTCGATCTCGTTTAGTTTTTAAAGTCGCCAAGGCCTGCCAAGTAATATATAAAGCACATGAATGAATTGGCATTTCCACCTATCACGTGGTTTCAATGTTGGACACACGGAAATCAGCATTTTTATTCCTCTATTTATATCATTACTCTATGGTTAATACAGTGTTCAATTTAGTCAATTTTTAAGGGACGGTTTCTGAAAAATAAAGATAGGGTCTAGTACATGCGCAGTAGCGCACAAAAAAAAGCCCTCAGCGCAATGCAACTAGGGATACAGATTGCTGCATATCAGTAGAAAAGGTTTTCAAGTCATCCTAAGGCTTTAAATTTAAAAATTATTTTTTAAAAAAATATTTTTTTATCAACTCTTATATTATGTGTACTACTGGAAAAACTGGAGATACTCGAACGGATATACACGTTTTGTATCCGTCAGGTGATTTTAAGTTTATTTTGTGATTCATTGTTTTCAGGAAAAGAGAAATCTTTGACAATTGATAACAGGTGTTTCCACAGATTGCGCGACGATATTTCCGACTTTAACACGTTAGAAAATTCTCTTTTCCTCTCAGAATATACTTTTGGAATTTAACGCTATTTTTTTACCTTAATAAATCTTTAAAATCGTTTTTTCATCGGATACGGTCATCGGCAGAAACTTGAGCGGGATAAAAAGTGTTGATATTTTAATGATCTATAACTCCAGGGGTTTGGTTAATTAACGACGCACTAGAGCTGCACAGTGGGGTATTGGCGACGGTACGGTGACCATCCCGAAGGAAAGACCCGCGAACAATACCTCGTATTTTTGAACCATGATCAGATGATGAGGACAACACCTGAGCTGGCACCCAACGCAACCTCAATAGGCGTCAGGGTATTGGACCCCGATCAGATTTATCGTGAACCAGTCCCGTATACACGCTAATATAATTTATTGGATGTTTTAGACAACTTTCTAGTATTTTTGTAGCAAAGCTGGCAACCCTCCCATCGCAAGATCAATACTTTTTTTTTTCCTTTGTCGAGTCCACCGCAAGGGTTCGAACTAGCAATCCTCTGATTACCAGCTGAACGTCTTTATTCACTGGACAACTAGAGGCCCTAACTCAAGGGGGAATCAGTCAATTCGTATAGATGAAAATGGGCTGCGTCGGCTAGATTGGCCATTAATCCATCTGTCAATTACTTTTTGCATCACGTCGGGAGGAAATGAGTAACAACAGGGGGGGGGGGGGATCAGTAAAGTTGGACATACCCTGGCCTGTTTAACCATTGCAACTTCAGTTCTAATCAACGGATCGTGGTTCTAATCAACGGATCATGGTATGTGCTTAAATTTTAAAAATAAACGAGTTCTGCAATTGTATTTAACTAATTGACATTTCAAACCATGCGTAAAAAGTAGAAAATGACGATTTGTCAAATATTTCGCTATAAAGCAAAATATCACACTAAAGTTTAGTTGTGGCATATGAAACAAGGAGGCTGATAGACAAAACGAACAAAATGATACCACGAAGTGTAAACCTATGACAAGTGCGGAGATACCTAGAACTTACCGAAGACGCAAGAAGGAGCAGGCCGAGCAGGGGACTGTATAAAGTATTCACGGACGAAACCTTACGGTAGAGTGCAGACTGTCCCCTACCTATTTTTTTTTAAATAGCTCTTTTCATATTTAAATGCATTTGTTTATCAACTAGGGTATTGGAATAGTTATGTTAAAAGCTTTCTAAAGTTCCAAGCACAAATCGACGAAATTAACAGACGATTAATCCGACATTTATGAGAGAAAAATGTATTTTTTTGCCGGGTTTTATAAAAAGCACTAGGTCATATTTTATTATTTTTCAGCTTTGATAGATTTTGTTAAGTTTTTGATTTGCACCTATCATTATCTAAGAGAACTGCTGAGTTACGACACTGGAGAGTTTATATGAAAAAAAATTATTTGCCCCAATGGTTTCTCCGAATTTAAAAATGGAGGTGGTTAAGTTTACATATGAAGTTAATGCAGATCATGTTTTTAAACATAGAAATGTTTAATTTTTATTTCCATTCTACAGCCATTTAATGGGGGAGAAGACCGCTGTTCTAACGGAACATGGAGACGTATTCTAGACGTCGAAAAGGTTCCGTGGAATTAGTATGGAGGTACAGCTGCTGCAATATACTTTTTAAGATTTTTCTTTTTAAAATACTAACATGGTGATTTCGTGTAGTGCATTCGGTTGCTCTAACAGTTTCGAAAGCGGATTGTATTGCAAGAAGAGTTTCTTTTCACAGTTTCCCTCATTCCGATTCTAATCTGATGAAAGCATGGCTAGCTAGGATAAAACGAGAAAACTTCTTTCCTACGAAATATTCAAAGTTGTGCTCCGATCATTTTGATCCAAAACGTTTTTTTCAAACAGGAGGAAATATCAAACGATATATAGAAAAAGACAATTTTACTTAGTTTTTCTGGATATGAATAAATATGTAATAAGCCGAAATTTACTAACAAAGGGTCTTTTACTTAAACTTTGCATTGTTAAAAATAAACGATGAAAATACACAGCTAAATTATCTCGTTAAAATACTAGGGATGAACCGGATAGTGGTTTTGCCGGATATCCGGCGCACATTACAAACCGGATATCGGATATCCGAACTAGATTTTGCCGGATATCCGATCGAATATCCGGCAGTTTATTTTTATTGAAATAACTTCTCATACACACTAGAAAAAACGGAAATCGGTCAAAAATTGAAAAATATTTTTTTCTTCTGTAATATTTCCCGATTTTTTATCTTTAAAGTGATACCAAAATTGAATAAACATTAAAAAAAACTTTTTTATTTACAAAGGGTTATTCTAGGGTGCTGCTAGCAATGGTCGTATGTTTTGTACATTTTACACTTAATTTCTGAATAATTGTAATTTTACCATATTCCTTTTCATTCCAAACATGAAAACTCAAGTTTGCTTAAACTTTTGAGGATTTATTTTTTTATTCAACTTTATATTAGTTGTGAGATGTGATGACCCTCCACCATAACGATTAGTTAAAAATATAATTTTAAAGTAAAAAATTTGAAAAAAAGTGGGGTTTTTAAAGTCTCTATTGGTTAAAGGGGACTGTGAATACATTGGTAGAATTTTCAGAAAAATACTTAAAGCGAGAACAAAGAAAAATTGATCGCCACAAAAAAAAATCTTCGATGCTTTATTCATCCGGATATCCGGCATGGAAAATCGGATATCCGGCACTTTACTTCCGGATATCGGATAGTTACCGGATAATTAAAAATCAGCCGGATACCGGATAGTTACCGGATATCCGTTTCATCCCTATAAAATACAATACAAAGCTGAGTGGAATAAGCGAGCGAGCGGAGCGACCAAACCACATGCTTGTCTGCTAAAGAGAAGAAATCGAAACTACAAGTAGGGAATTCATGTTACTACGTAACGTGAAACTCCCGCATTATCAGAAACGTAAATTAAAAAAAAACGGCAATGGTTTTCAATTTTACCAACTTCATAAATTAAATTTAACACATTTGGGGTTTGCACAGCAACGTACCAAAGGGGAAAAGATGTACCCTAGTACATCAGCAGTAGCGCACAAAAGCATCCGAGCGCAATGCATCTTGGGATACTTGTTAAGTTTCGTTATGCGCAGAACTTGTCGAAGCGCACAAAAAAAAGACTCATCAGCGCAATGCATCACGGGATACAGATTGCTGCACAGAACCGATAGGCAATACTTCATATTCTGCTGTGGCTTCACCTTTCTTACGTAGAAAAAAAAAACGTTTTGGGAGGGATAAGGTTTAGATGGCAGGTATTTATTTTGCATTCTCTTGTTTGGTGATATTTCGAAACCGAGAGAAAATTTTCCTAAGTCCCGCACGCTATCGATTAAGCTACAAAGACACGTTATATCATGATCTTGTAAATATTTTTTTAAAAAGATGTCTTCTTATGCAATGTTTCCAAAATTGTTAAAATTATTTAAAAACTAAATAGAATTTTACAAATCCGAGCCTCAGACGCACATTTTGAGAAGTTATAGCATTAATATATATTTTCAGCTTTTGTACACAGAGAAAGTAGTGGTTAATTAACGTCGCACTAGAGCTGCACAGTGTGCTATTGGTGACGGTTCGGGCCTATCTCTAAAAGGAAAGACCCGGGAACGATGCCTCGTATTTTTGAACCATGGTCAGATGACGAGGGCAACACCTGGGCTAGCACCCACACCTTCAATAGGCGTCAGGACTTTGGACCCAATCAGATTTATCGTGCACCAGTCCCGTATACACCCCGGTATAATTTGTTGGATGTTCTGGATGACTTTCTAGTAGTTTTGTAGCAAATCTGGCATCTCTCCGATCACAAGATCGCTACTTTTTTACTTTCCTTTGTCGAGAGCACGAACTAGTAGTCCTCTGGTTACCAGCTGAACGCCTTCATCCACTGGGCTACCGGACCCCCAGAAAAAGTAGGTCTTTTGAGAAAACAATCTTTTATTATTGTTATAGATTAAACTGTCACTTTGAAAAATGCAACTTTAATAAACAGAATTGTTTGCTTTAATCATGCAAACATATTGAAAAATAACATACATATGATGAACCTTGCCCCTAACAAACGATCTCACTCAAAGGGTACTTGAAAATAGTGATAAGAGTTAAGTGATAAATTTAACGATTATACATCTTGGAGTCTCTTTTTTTTTCAATATTATCATATTCAGATAACCTAGTGCATATGTAGAATAGCTATTGTTTAAATTTTTGTCTTAAAGGTTTGGTTTTGTTAATTAACGTCGCACTAGAGCTGCACAGTGGGCTATTGGCGACGGTTCGGGGTCAATCTCGAAGGAAAGACCCGGGAACACATACACATTCACACACGCATTCATATACACATTCATACATGCACCTCGTTATTTTAGAACCATGGTCAGATGACGAGGGGAACAGATGTAGTATTGGACATTTGGCGCAGTTTTTTTTGGCGACGAAAAATTGCAGTTAAACATAGCATAAGGTTGCCAGATTGAAAGTCGCCACAAGAATCGGATAATACCAACAATGTCAGGTGGGGTTGCCATACTATAAATTTATCGCCCCTTTAAAACACTCCAAAAAAACCTCGCGCGCCAAATGTCCTATACTACATCTGTACCCTTTTTAATTATATACATTAATAGTACTACCTGTTTGGTTGATGTTTTAAAAAAAAAAAACATTTGAAAAAATGTGTGGCACATTTTGGGACTCGAACCGGCGACCTAATGAACCTACAAAAAGACCCACGCGCAATCAACAACAAACCGTTTATATTTATGAGATGCACGTACGATTCGTCAGTGCTCTGAGAAATTCTCTTTCTTTTGAGACCGCACTTGTTAGATTCGTCTCGTGTTTGAAGCGCAAAAGGAATATATTGCAATATAAATTTTTAAAAAAATATAGAAAACAAACTAAACATTACCTTTATCATTAATGGGGTGTCTTTGCAAGCAGAAGCCGAGACAAACTTAATCATGGTCAGCAGATTCGCCGTAGAAATGGCCTTATTCACTTCACTCGACATCGTACCCAGCAAATTGCTTTCCAGGTAATTCCACGAGAAATACTGATCACTGACACAGTCTCCGAGGTTGCCATACCTCCCGTATCGCAGCTCCTGTATCACAGAAGCGAAGGTTTGTCTCCAATTGGCCATGACATCCACAACCGTGGCCGACACTTGAAAAAACCCGAAAGCCTCGTTCAACACGGACAAGGCCCCGATCACGTCGCTGCCCGGACCACCACCAAGACTGCAGATATTCAAACTGCCGGATCCCAGCATGTCTCCGAAAACCTTGGGGTTCACGATCACGGCCCTCTTGATCATTTCGGCGACCAGGGCCGTGTGGAAGGGCGCGTACTTGTGCAGGTAGGCGCACCTGTGGGCCGAGTCATTGTAATTGGCGACGTCCAGATGGGCCGCGGACAGGCTCATCGGATTGGGGAGGTAGACCTCTTTCATGTTTTGGATCCCCGTCCGGATGTCCGCGCCGGTGATGTTGTATTTGAGGATGTCTTCCTGCAGGACGTTGGCGTAGAGCCGGGATATGCTGTCGGAGTCGCACATGATCGGAAGAACAGTTGGTTGGATGAACTGTCAAGAAGAACAGCTGTTCGTTTGAATAATCTGAAAGAGTTCCGTTCGCGGAGGATTACTTCTTCATTTTGAGTTGGGTTCCTCTTATCGACGCTCTTGTCTGAGATTAAAAACGACGAGCTGCGAAACGAGACGAGAAGAATGAGGAAAGTAGTAGTAAACAGAAGTTCAACCAAGGCCGAGTTCTGCCCGAACTGGATCGTGATTCGTGTGCAGTAACACGTGATAGATTGTTTGCGGTAACCATGCGAAAGTAGCCAGATGTGTCGCCAAGCAGCGACAAGCTCGCCTCATTTTCCCTATTGTGGAATGCAAATTTAATAAAATGAAAAAAATTAAAAATACACACAGAATACGCTCTACGTTATTTTTATTTCGCAATGCTATATGTTTAAATACGTTTGTTTATTACTGTTTTTTTATCATTTTTTTAAAAAACTTATTAGTGTCGCAATCATAAAATAATTAAAAAATAAAACTAATTTATTAAAAACCCACAACTTTATAGAACTAAAAGAAATAATTATATATATTTTAAAATATGTTTTTTATAAAAGGAGAAAACTTTATATAAAAATTATCTGATTAGTGGCGCAGTCAAAACATATAATTAATGAATTAAATTAATTATTAAAATACCCTTTTCTATGTTTTTTATGACGTTTATGGGAACATTTCTATATTTCAAACCTAAAGTACTTTTAACCCTATTTTCAGTGTTTCACTATTTAATTTCCACTCAGTCGGTTATTTAAATTATTTTTAATTTCGCGAGTGTTAATAATTTTCTGTATTTATTAAATTATTTTGTAAAGTACTGAAAATTATTTAAATAACTTCCATAAAAAAATATTTCTCTTTTCTTCTATTGAATCTTTCCTAAAGTACGCTAAAATTAATTGTCGCTTAAAATTTAAGCATCAAATGCTTTATTGGGTATAAGAGGTATATATTTAAAAAATCTCCCAATATTTTATCTGACCAATTATTGATGGTTTCAGTTTTTTTTTATGTACGGCGTAATAAAAAACATACGTAATAGATAGAATGAAAACATGCGAAGCAGCGTTGGCGCGATTCCATTAATTTCATGTTCGTCTGACGTTCGCAAACAAATTTCTAATAAAGTAGAAATCGTTCAGTGCTTTGCCAAGAATCCAAAAAGGTGCCTCTCGCTTGAGTTTGACGTTACGCGCCTTTAACTATGTGACGAGGCTACCTAATTTTTACAATAAAAAATAGAACCTGGTGTCTATCATAAATAATAATATAAATGTAAAAATTAGGTAGATGTATGCTAAAATTGTAAAGAAGACAATTTCCTGATTTATTAGATAGTTCTTTTTCCAGAATCCATCAAGACATTCGACGATATTCGAGAATAAAGAAACTGATATATGCATGGATCAAAACGAATTTATTTTAAATGGTATATTTCTTCTTAATAAAATTTATTAATATTTTAATTTTCAAAAAATATTTTATAGAAATATATATTTGTATTTTTATTTTACTCCATTTTATATTCTAATTTAATAAAGACCTTCATTAAAAAATTCCCTAGAGACGATTTAATATTTTTGATTTTATTTATCAATTATTTTTCTGAGAACAGAGTATAAAAAACCGGGACCTGATAAAAAATGTTTTAAACCTTTTCCAAAACAATTCACTTTAACAAAAAAATATTCTAATCACACAATTTCATTTTTAATCAAAAATAAAATTAGAATTTTCTTACTTCAATTCTGTTCCTCGTTCTTGAAAATAGATTTCTGTTAACTGTTGGACCGGCAAAAGTCTATTTAAATTAAAAATATTCCATTTATCATTTATGCATTTAAAATTCTAAGTTTTTTTTTTTGCCATATGATAAGTATATATACATACAGATATATTCGTATTTTTATTTATATATAGGGCTATCAAACGTCTCGGCTTTCCGTCCTTGTCCCGGAAACAGTGGCGGCCCGTGGTCGAAAATGTTATTGCAGCCGAAATCGTGTAACCCCCCCCCCCCCTATTTTCTACAAACCATACACATGAACAGACATTCTTTATAATTTACTACTCAAATCAATCAAAGTTTCCTTTCAATTTTTACGAAATGAAAACATTTACTTATTTTTTTATAAATCCTTCACTCTTTTAAACATGCGAATCTGTCAATTTTAATATTAACTTAAATAACGAAACAACAGCAGGACCATAATGGTCCTGAAACAACAGAAAAACAGTAAATTAATCACGAAAATCATTTCCGTTTGGAGATATTCTTGTAAGTTCTCATTTCAACCACCCATCCCCGCGTTTCACGCACGAGCCAATCAGCTTATCGAATACCAAGTGCAGCCCAAACCAGAAAATTCGTTTCAGCTGTACCTTCTCACAAATGCAGCGCATTAGCATGGGGGGGGGGGGGGAATCTCCATACTATGTAGAGGTTGTCATGGCAGCGATGCAGCCGATTTCAAACTTCGCTTTTTGGCTGCAGTTATGATTGAATGGAGTTTTTCCCCCTCCTGAATTGTGCATTACGGCAACTTGCTATTTATCGGGGACTTTGTTTACTCATCGTAGAAATTTCATTTTCAATTCTAATCTTCATTTAAGAAAATTAGTAAAATATCTGATTTTAGTTTTAAAATACACTAATAAATTTAGGTTCAGCCCGGCTATACTTGCTGTAGTGCACGAACCGCCACTGTAATATATTATTACAGTAATGTTCTTGTAAGTAATGCTCTTGCTATGCAATATATGTCTTGTAATGTAATATATATAAGTAATGCTTTTGTTATAACTTTCATAACAAGAGCAATACTGTAATAAGTCATTAACAATTGCAAGCATTATAGTGTACATCTTAAAACAAATAGATCCTATTCTATGACAAAAAACGTGATGAAAACTGAGATTGATTGATGTACATTACAGAATGATCAATAGTCGATAGACGGCCATTCCGAAAAAATTTTAATAAACAAATTATAAAATACGCTATTTTCATTCAGGTATTCTTATAGCGATATATACGCCAAACTAGTAACCTTACTTGTAGAACTTTGTTACCATGACAACTGACCGGTTTACGAACAGACGAAGAACAGAGACGGAATAGTCGGGGAAGTCCCTTTTCACCGACCTCTCTTTCACAACTCTTAGAATCTTATCTGTTGACTGTTGCTTCTTTTTGTATGGAATTATAAATACAAACAAAAGATTAAACGTTTGGATTAAAACCAGAAATATTAATTTTCCTGAGTACAATTAAACTACAGTGTTTCCCAAAAGTGTTCGTTCGCTTACGAATTACTGCTCTATTCATTGTAAAAAATAATATTTCAGAATGGGAATTTTTCAATAAGATATATAAATTGTTCTTAACAAAACTATACGCAAACTATTTTTAAAACATGGTAAAGCTTTTTATTTTTAAAAATCAATAATTAAAAAGTAACAAGGAAATTATCTCACAAAAGTCTTCGCATACTTAAAAAAATAAAATTAAAAAAAATCTCTACACATTAGTAAATATTGCAATATTTCGGTAAATTAGTACTTATTAGGATATCCTGTAATATCCACAACCAGTGGCGGCGATTGGGTTGTAAAAGTAGGGGGGGGGGGGTGGAGGTTGAGTTCAAAAAGAAATAATAAATAAGTTGGGGGGGGGGGGGCATATAGTAAAAATTTTGATCATTCTTTATACTGTTGGTATAAAAATTGCATATTTATATAGAGTTACTATTTTGTTTTATTTAACGGATACCAACTTAAAATACATAGTAAAAAATATTTAATAATTTTTTTTTAAATTTAAGTTTACAATAAAACTGATTGGAGAAAATTTAACTTTTTTTATTAAAGTTAAGAATAGACGGCATAGAATAAAAGTTAGACAAATTTGAGTAGCAATTAACTGGTATAAAAATAATTGATACACAATTAACTGTTATTGTATTTAGCTAGCAAAAAAAAAACGGATCACGGTCACCTCAAACGTTTATTCCTTAGATAATAGCTTCGATGTAATGATGCAGGCCCGTCGCACCGGGGGGTTTGGGGGAAGTCCGACCCCCCCCCCCCCCCCCCCCCCTCCTGGAAAAATCTAGATGGAAACCCTGAAAGTTGGGAATTTAAACTTCTAAAAACCGCGAGTTGGGAAAATTTATTATTGAAGAAAATTAATATTATTAACAAAGGAATGCTAGGGAAGATTAGAAATCGCCCAACTCTTAAGATTACATTTAAATTAGACCTCGAAACGGACACTGCATTGGAATATGGGTGCAACAAATCAATGCTTGTGGGAGAGCTGTTTAATATTACCTAAAATATATATTAAAAAAATATGAAAATTGTCGATAAGTTGGAACTGGGAAATTTCAGCACTGTTGAGTTGTGAATTTCGAATCGTTAAGTTTGGAAATTTCTTGTTCAACCCCCCCCCCCCCCCCCCGAATAGTTTTTGTGTAACGACATTGCAATGATGTGATTAAAAGCAAAGATCATTAATAATAACACATAGGGGGGGGGGGGGGGGTCGACTGTAAAAAATAAAAAAAAATTGTGTGACTACGGCACTGCCTCCGTCTGTACTATTCTACCCATCGTCTGACCCAGCGGTTTCCAATTAGTATTAAACTACGGTCCCATAGCTAAAGCTGAAGTGGGACCGATGACCCCTTTATTCATATGTTCCCCCACCCCTCCCCTTTTAATTTTATATATATTTTTAATTTTTATTAATTTTATATATATTTTTAATTTTTATTAATTTTATAATTTCTTTTAATTTTTATTAATTTTATAATTTCTTTTAATTTTTATTAATTTTATAATTTTTTTTTAATTTTTATTAATTTTATAATTTCTTTTAATTTTTATTAATTTTATAATTTTTTTTAATTTCTTTTAATTTTTATTGATTTTATAATTTTTTTTAATTTTTATTAATTTTAGAATTTCTTTTAATTTTTATTAATTTTATAATTTTTTAAAATTTTTATTAATTTTATAATTTTTTAAAATTTTTATTAATTTTATAATTTTTAATTTTTTTTTTAATTTTATAATTTCTTTTAATTTTTATTAATTTTATAATTTTTTAAAATTTTTATTAATTTTATAATTTCTTTTAATTTTTATTAATTTTATAATTTCTTTTAATTTTTATTAATTTTATAATTTCTTTTAATTTTTATTAATTTTATAATTTCTTTTAATTTTTATTAATTTTATAATTTCTTTTAATTTTTATTAATTTTATAATTTCTTTTAATTTTTATTAATTTTATAATTTCTTTTAATTTTTATTAATTTTATAATTTTTTTTTTAATTTTTATTAATTTTATAATTTCTTTTAATTTTTATTAATTTTATAATTTTTTTTAATTTCTTTTAATTTTTATTAATTTTAGAATTTCTTTTAATTTTTATTAATTTTATAATTTTTTAAAATTTTTATTAATTTTATAATTTTTTAAAATTTTTATTAATTTTATAATTTTTCATTTTTTTTTTTAATTTTATAATTTCTTTTAATTTTTATTAATTTTATAATTTTTTAAAATTTTTATTAATTTTATAATTTCTTTTAATTTTTATTAATTTTATAATTTCTTTTAATTTTTATTAATTTTATAATTTCTTTTAATTTTTATTAATTTTATAATTTCTTTTAATTTTTATTAATTTTATAATTTCTTTTAATTTGTATTAATTTTATAATTTCTTTTAATTTTTATTAATTTTATAATTTCTTTTAATTTTAATTAATTTTATAATTTCTTTTAATTCCACACAGTTTTTCCTAAGAATATGGGACACACATTTGCCCAACAAATACATTATAAAAGACAATAGCACCAATTAGGAGTTTAATTACTTTTAGTCTCTTGTGCATTTAATACTTATTTAAACTCACGAAAACATTGTGATAGTCGCTTAGTTATACTGCACTGATTTTCGAACTGTGTGGGGATTGAGTGAAATCTTTCATTTTGACTCATAATCTCGTCCAAGTTTAGCTGAAAGCTCGTTAATTTCATTTTTAAATCGGTGCATTTTAACAATTTCTTTTGAACCCACTTCGGGGACCCCTTAATATCGACCCAGGGGTCCGAGGACCACATTTTGGGAACTACTGTCTTAGGGTATGGACTCAAAATAAATTAATTTCAATTTCCATAATCGTTCCTACCCCAGGGACTGATTTACGGCAGGACATTCGGGGCACTTGCCCAGGGCAAGTGCCTTTAAAGGGGCCCCCAAAAATGGTTAAACAAATGTGAAGAAGTTACAAATAAATTTTATAACTACTGAATTTTTAATTTAATTAATAGGTTTTATTTGTTATTTTTTAATATCTACTATTTTGTCTAATTGACGACTACGTCTACAGTGACGGTCAGAGCCAGAGAGTTGTAATATTAAATAGAGAGCGCCTTCAATACCAGACTCTCATAAGGCCGCGGTGTCAACATTGAAAAGAAAAACCCACATCACGTGGTTATAGCGCTGCCACATTTGGCGTTCAGACATCTGCAGGAGTTTCAAATTTGGCGCACTTTCTTCTTTTTTGGTGATAAGGAGTTCTGTCCGTATTCAACTTTTTAACATATATGTACGTATTTACTTATTTTCAAACCATATGCGCAAAATATTTCCTCTTCATTAACGAAACGAAAATATTTTATTTGTGTTCAATACTCGAAGAAGCGAAACTCTTTATATTTCTCAGGTTATATTGTTCATATTTTCTTATTGAAGTATACAAAATAACAATTGAAAGAACTTCGCTTATGGTAAATTCTTTACATAAAAACGTAATGCAATTATTTCAAAACTACAAAGTAAGAAAAAATTCCTTAATATAGTATCTGTTAAACTCCCTTAAATTGTGCCACTCGTTCAAAAAAAACTATATTTAAATACAAAATTAAACACAAAACCATATTACAATACTTCGATCTCGTTTAGATCTGAAAGTCGCCAAGGCCTGCCAAGTAATATATAAAGCACATGAATGAATTGGCATTTCCACATATCACGTGGTTTCAATGATGGACACACGGAAATCAGCATTTTTATTATTCCTCTATTTGTATCATTACTCTATGGTCAGAGCCGGTTTGTTTGTGGGATAGCGCTATAATTTTCCTAGAAACTGCTAAAATATTGAAGAGCTCGATGATATTTTTTTTTAGAATACGGTGTTAAAGCCCACGTTAAACGTAATTGATGCAAAATTTGAGCACATACAGAAGCGGTACATTATTGTTTACCAGTAATCGGCAACTTATAATTTAAAATGTTTTTATTTTGATAAACTTCTTTGATGTTGTGTACTTATTGATCTATTCGGGTCATTTGAATGAAAATTATAAATTATTTTAATAAATATTTTCTAATCTTCTCCTTTATTGATAGTCTTAATTTAAAGTTATATAATTTTACATTAAAAATATCATATTTGAAATTAAAAAAATATATATATTAATTTAAAATATGTAAGTTTTTGCAAGATTTACGCGTGCATTAAAGACAATTATGT
This sequence comes from Troglohyphantes excavatus, assembly GCA_963932185.1. NCBI lineage: Eukaryota > Metazoa > Arthropoda > Arachnida > Araneae > Linyphiidae > Troglohyphantes > Troglohyphantes excavatus. The sequence continues at coordinate 30,979,714 of OZ010671.1, read as the reverse complement.
TATTTTGTGTTTATGCTGAAATTTGGGGAAAACTTTCTTTTGCCCTGGGCCCCTAAACTTGCAAGTCGGTCCCTGTCCGAGCCTATCGACAGGGCCCGATTAAGACGTTGAAACAAGGAAAGCCCTCCTTTAAATGGGGCCCCATTGCTCTCAAATAGACCCTAGAACATCAAGTTGAACTATTATATGCACTAGAATTCTTGCCCCTGAATGACATTAAGTCAAAAAATTATAATATAACAAAATATATTAATAAGTAATGAGTATTCTGTACGTTTTTTTCCTTCCAATAATCGAGCAAATTTAACACAAGTAGCAATTTTTTTTACTAAAGTTTGTAATACAGTTGACTCTTGATAACTCGAACTTCGATAACTCGAATTTTTCGATATCTCGAAAAAAATCGATTTCCCTACACCTTCATTACTTATTTAATGTAATTTTATCCCTTTAATTCGAAGTTTTTCGTCCTTATTTTCGATAACTCAAAATTTCCTCGCAACTCAAAATTTCGTTTTTCTCCCAAAACTACGGATTTTGAAGAACCTTTAGCAACTATTCAATTTTACTTAGGCTTTCGTGTAGTGTTGATTTGTCGCTGCGAATAATGGTGACAAAACGAAAATGCAATACACTCTCTATAGCAGCTTTTGATGAGAGATCGCTCTCAGAAGAATGAAGAATACAAACCCCCTCCAAAGGTAAATTTGAAAGAGGTTCTAACTTCCATAAAAACTATGCGTGTATTGAATCGAGGCCGAAAATGAAAACATCAGAGACATTTCAAGTAATCGTGCATTTGGAAAATATAATTGATTTCGCAATTAATGGAATTACTCATCAAACTATTTTAGATAGATATTTTAAATAAAGTAGTGTAAGTATATTTGTATTTATTTTTACCAAAACAGCCTTTTTATATGATTTTCATTAATTCGAATTTTCAATATCTCGAATTTTTATACACTTCCCTTTGAGATCGAGATAGCGAGAGTTGCCTGTACAATTTTTTAAGGTAAATTTAGTAGCAAACTAGCAAACTATCTTAAGGGGGTCCCATACCTTCGACATTTTTTTTTTATTTTTATACTTGTACAATCCAAATTTTTTTCTCTTTCTAAATATGCATAAAAAACCATTTTAAGACGCTCAATTTTTTTTTTAAATTGCACATTTATTTTTAAATTAAAATTTTAGTAAATTTTTTAACAATTTTAAAATTCCTACTCCTTTTTTGTTTTTCAATATTTTGAAGCAATTTTTTTTATTTAAGATCTTGAATAATATGTAAATAGATGTATGTATTCAAATTTTTATTCAGATACATCACTTTAAAAAAATAAAATATATTAGAAATTTTGGAAAAAAAATTGACGAAAAAAAATAAAATTCCATTTTAAGTGGTTTTAAAAAACAAATTATGGTAAAAATAGGAAATCTGAATGCATACATCTATTTAAAATATATTTATCTTGCTATACACACAACAATTATGATTTTAAGTATAATATTAAAAAAGCCTTAGCATTTTTAGTGTTCATTAAATTTCAAAACCACGAACAGAGATATTTGCTTTTAAAGTTTACATATAGTGATACAAATATGTTATAGGAACACATCATTAATATAGTGTCTCTTTAAAACATTCATAACTAAAAAAGTAATAGGAATTTTTTGAAGCAGTTTTTTGTGAGTTATTAAGATAAGTTTGAATATTATTTTTTAAATATAAAAAAAAATGACTTTTTTTGCAAATTTTGGGTATCGAACCCCCTTAAGGGTGTTAAATATTTAAATAAAATGTGTGATTTGGAGGCCCCTCGAAAATGTAACGTGTAAGTCTGGGGCTTCACGGGTCCATTCGGTAATCAGGCCTTGCTTATTGATTAAATATTATTTTAAATCTATATCACAATTAGTAACACAGAGAAAATATATTTGCTTTGTGATGATAAGGAATACGTAGAAATATCAAAAGCTGCTTTATCTTAATAAAGGCAGCGGAAATACAATTGGAACAATAAGAGTTTCTTATTAAATGAGTCATTGCTTAATTTGTCAATTTTTTGTTTTGTTTCTGTGGGGAAAATATCTAAAATAACATGCACAGTGGGTTTGAAATTAGTGGTCGTTATTCGTATTTTGCACCTAAAAATTTAAGTTAAATACTAGAAAGTCGTCCAGAATATCCAACAAATTATACTGGCGTGTATACGGGACTGGTGCACGATAAATAGGATCGGGGTCCAAAGCCCACTGTGCAGCTCTAGTGCGACGTTAATTAACAAAACCAAACCAAACCATAACCAAAAATTTGAGTTTGATGACCGTAATTTTACACACAGCCATCATTCTTTTACATCGTTCCGAGTGATGTAGAAAGTGACAGAAAATGACGACCAGACTTTGAAAAATAATAATGTCTTTCGTTAATAAAATGTTTTCCTGTAAATTTTAAAATGCTTTTGTTTTGCTTATAAATCATTATAAGTCTTTACAGCGTTTGTATATATACATACACTTAAGTAAATCCGTAAATCTATCAAAAGTTTCTAACAATAAAAATTGATTTTCAACAGTGACGTAACAATTCCATTCCGAGAATAGTTATTAAAAAAAAATAGCTAATTAGCTGTTAAAATAATTAGTAATTAGTCATATTAGAAATTAGTTGTTAGTTAGTAATTGTTAATTATCAATATTTGTTAATAATTTGCATACATTTATTAAAAGATTAAAAAACTGTGGTGCAAGATTTTGGTTGTGGTAGGCGCCCCCGTAAATCCATAAATCTATAAAAAGTTTTTAACAATAAAAATTGATTTTCAACAGTGACGTAACAATTCCATTCCCAGAATAGTTATTAAAATAAAAAAAATAGCTAATTAGCTGTTAAAATAATTAGTAATTAGTCATATTAGAAATTAGTTGATAGTTAGTAATTGTTAATTATCAATATTTGTTAATAATTTGCATAAATTTCTTAAAAGATTAAAAAACTGTGGTGCAAGATTTGGATTGTGGGAGGTGCCCCCCCCCCCCCCCCCATACAGTAATATACTCATACAGTAATTTTGTCAGTAAAAAGGTTATATTTTTAGAGTACAAATTTAAACATGCTTCTAATTTTATGCAACAAAAAAAAAGCTTTAGCGATTATAAACATATCGTAACAGTTGGCAGTAGGGATGTGAAATGTATGTTCTTTTTAAAGAACAGCTGTTCCCTGTTCCTGTTCTTTTTTAAAGAACTGTTCTTTAACCTGTTCTTTTCAGAAAACTGTTCTTTTTTTAGAATTTTTTTTGTGTGGTATTTTTTAAACTTAAAACCATAAAAATTAACAAATACCGATTAATTTTATTTTATATAGTAAATAATTAAAAATAAACAAAGGATCTATAATTTTCAAAGTAAGAAAACTATTAATAATTAGTTTAAATTTATATCGACATTTCAGCAAATAATTCATTACAAAAATTTTACAGAAAAAAACAGAATATGACAGGAAAAACAGAAAAATTTTAAAGCTATTTTTCAAAATCAGATGTAATGGTGATAAAAGTTTTAATATAGCAAATTCTTAGTTTTAATAACGATCAATTCTAATAATTTAGAGCAGTAAATATGTATAAATCGTAAAGAAAAGTATAAGTTCCTTGAAGGGATCTCTAGGATGCAAGCATTTTTCATATATTTACATATTAATATAATACATTTTATTCCTAAATAAATAAGAATTGCAAATTTGTAATAATTTGCTTGCTAGTTTGTAGTTGGAAAGGAAATGAAGGTCAAATTAAAATAATATTTTAATAGCCATTCATTTGTTAAGATTTCAAAAATGAAATCCGAAAGGAAAACTCATTTCAAGGAACTTCTGAATATCTCCAATGTTCACGATATGATAAAAGTTATAGTAATAAAAATATACATTCATCGCTTTCAAGAACGGTAAATAACGTAATACACTAATATTTCTATACACCATTGAAGTACAAATATACAAAACAACAGAAAATACTTAGCTGTTTCACCCAAATATCCGAACCATTAATATATAAGTTTTTTACAAGAACGATTATACTTATAGTACATACTGCTATAGATTTAATGGAATCGGTTACGTTAAAATAGTTTCATACAGGTGAAGACCTTTTATCTATGTTCAAGATTAAATTGAAATCAGAGTTTAAAATTAACATGGTATTCCTATTTAATTTTAAAATAAAGTAACTACTTTTGAATGATCATATCGCATAGTCTACAGATCAGCAAGTAAGGAACAGAGAAAATGCGTCTTATCTGCAGGTCAGCTGAAAATTAATTGCCACCGACTCTCTAAATCCCAACAGATTGTATTCCTTTTCTAACTTCACCCACATCAGTGAGACAAAGAACCGAGACCGAAACCCTCTCAAAAAACTCCGACAAGAGTGTTATTTACACAATCGCATCAACACCTCTCATCTCCACCTCCCTTTTAGTAATATTAATCACCGTCTCCCCTTCCCGTTCCCAGTTTACCTTCTCATATATTCCGGCATCTTTACGCGAAGATGTCAGTGAAAAGTGTTTTGAGGTTCCGTAACGGAAAAAAAATCATCTTGGTATCCAAATCCCTAATATGGAATCCAGTGGCAAAAACTTATCACGAAGTAGCAAATATGACAGGGGGAAAAATTATGTTTTTACTATTTGATAATTGAAAACATTTTTTGAAGAATATTTTTACAACACATTTTTCGGATGAAAATGTGTATGCAGCAACCATACCTGCCATACCGGTTCCGGCGCAACTGCTATACATCCCAAAGTCTTTGTAACTATTCGTAAAAATTAACAAAAAATACATCCAAAAGATTGAAAATGTCCACGTGAAAAGTTAATTAAAAAAATTAATAAAATTAAAGGATTATATTGAGTTATAAAGTTTTGAAACACGGCATATTTATAACTGCATGATCAATAATCTAGTATAATAGTTATTAATATATTCTTAATTGTGCTATAAATTTGCAAATCCTTTACTTTAATTCTTTAATTTAGTGCATGTTAAAAATACAAATTAAAATATAAAGGTATAAATAGAACATTTCTTACGCGTAGATATATTTTTTTAATTTATATTTTTTTACTAAACTTGGTTAAAGGTATATAAAAAAAAATGTGGATCAAAATCATTTGCATATTTTTTTTAGAATACAGACAATTAACAAACACTACAAGAAATATTCAAATTTATAAAATAATTCTAAAACAACTCGAAGAATGTATAATTTCTTATACAAAATATCCTATATGTAATATTGAATCGTCCATTCCAATTTTTTCCATTATAAAATATTTTTTTATCTAGATATACGACTAACAATTAATATAAAGAAATTGATCTTTGAAATGAAATTATATAAAATGTAAAACAATTTTAGATTATTTGACAAAATTCCCAAAAAGTCATAAGAAATCAACACAAAGTAACTGACACAAGCAGTTTAGTAGCCAATTAACATAGAGCAGATAAGTATGTCTTGTAATAACATATTAAACAATTAAAGAAAAATGCTGTCCCAAAAAAGCAAAAAAAACCCTTTATTCCGAAAAAGAACGCCTGTTCCAAAAAAAGGACACCCTGTTCACTTAAAGAACACCCTGTTCATTTAAAGAACACCCTGTTCACTTACTGAACACCCTGTTCATTTAAAGAACACCCTGTTCACTTACTGAACACCCTGTTCATTTAAAGAACACCCTGTTCACTTACTGAACACCCTGTTCATTTAAAGAACACCCTGTTCACTTACTGAACACCCTGTTCATTTAAAGAACACCCTGTTCACTTAAAGAACACCCTGTTCATTTACAGAACAGGATGGTTCTTTTAGTTGCATTCTGAGTAGAAAGCATATCAGAGTAAAATATTCTTGCAGAACTGTACGAAAGCTCTGGGAACGGCGGCCTCAAAGAGTGTGCGACGTGTGCTATCGCACATTTCGCCACTCTTTTTATTGAGGCCTCGCGACTAGGAAAAGAGTTATAAAATTAAATATTATGGAATTAAATGAATTCTTTAACTGCAATTACATTGTTTTTTTTATTTGTTTTTATTTATTTAGAGAAAATATTCTCTCGCTGATTATAAGTTATCTGGCGTCCAGAGAATTATTATTTTTTTACCCTAAGAGAAAGGACATAATAGATAAATTAATTCATTATGATTTCCTTCTGCAAATTTATTATTCATCAAAATTTAAATTTCTGTTGAAAGTTTGCATTATGTTTATACTTTAAAGGGTCCCCGCGGTGAAGTTCGCATTCGGACTCGAGAATGCCAAGGATGTGTTATAGGAGTGGCTTGACACATTATAATAACGAAATTTTATAACTTGAACACATTATAATAAAGAAAATTGGCTTATATGAATATTTGTTTATAATTAATTTTGTAGGAGTGACACGCATATTCATAAAAACTAAAATTTTCAAATTTTAATTACATTTTTTATTTGTTTCATTACAAATGATTAAAAGCTATATTTACTCTAATAATATTTTTTTGTCAAAGAAATGTCATTTTATACAATTCAAAATATATTCAAAACGTAATATCTCTTTATTTTGTGCTAAAAATAAAAAAATAATTTTTAAATTATAATAGATTTTAGGCTTTTTTATTTATATAATTTTTTTCTTTAATAAAAAAAATTATATTAGGATAGCTTAGGAAAATTCTTTGTACTATTTCGTACAAAGAATATGTGTTATAACGTTTTTTAATATAATGAACATTTGGTTTAATAGTTTGTTTTTCATGACATTAAAAATCCCCGTAAATAGAAAATTTTCTTTCATAATTAATATTTCAGAAACATAAGTTTTACATTGAATTTCCTACCATGATACGTAAATAAAAATTATCTATCCAAAACATAGCTATTCTGGCTTTTCACACCAAAATATACATATAATACTGCAACTAAATATTTTTGGCAATAAATTATTTAAGCTTTTTTTTAATGCTGATTTTTTTCGGTTGTCGCATTAAAATATTCTTTGATGCATTTTATACAACTTTTATTACATATATTTCACAAACGCAACTATTAAGCAACCCAATCGTCCAGTATAAGTATTAAATAAACTAAGTTTTAAAATAATTTCAGATATTGCAATAAAAGTGTTCAATCGATAATAATTATTGAGACCGAGCAATAAACATGAGTTTTATTAAATGTTAAAACTAGATTATCATTAAAAAATGAGCGTGACCTCTTAATATTATTTAAAACACCGAAAGCATTGTCTGTTAGAGGGACATCGTAAGTTAAGAAAAAATATATCCGAAAAGAACAGATCAGAAAAAGAACAGGGTTTCTTAAAATTTAAGAACATGCTGTTCCTGTTCTTTTTAAAGAACAGGTGAAAAAGAACAGGGTGTTCTTTTTTTTCACATCCCTAGTTGGCAGCTCTTGTTAAACTGTTTGCAGGGATGGGAATTCTGCACCAATTGCGCCAGAGAGCGCCAAAAATGGTATCCTGCGCCAACTTGCTACAAAACCACATTTATGTGCGATTCTGCGCCAATTTTGTTTTAAATCCTTGTTAAACACGTGCGCCAATTGCGCCAAGTCTTGGTGCCCGTTTGTCTGCCCATAAACGAAGTTAAGGCAACCTTAGAAAGAGGAAATGGGAGAAAATTTAAGCGCATTTTCTCAAGTTAAATAGTATTTGTAGAAATGTAAGGTACGAATGGAGTATAAGCATGCTATACGTCAAGCAGAGAAATGCTTAAATGGAATAATTTCACGTCATTAAAAAGGACTTTATTCCTGATGTTCAACTTTTTAAGGGCATTTAATTGTCATAACACATTTCATCATTGGAATATCGGATTTTTTTTTTTTTTGTGCTCAATCGATGCTCAATCTTGAAAAACTGAGAATTTTAAAAGAATAGAGCATCTTTTAACATGTAGGAATAATTGTGAATTGTAAAATTTAAGGTAATAACTTTTTGAGATTTGTTCCAATTTTTTTAGTCAAGGGTATTTGATTAAAAGACACTTGATCATTAGAAAATTTCAGTTCGTTTGTTCTTTTATGAAGAATCGATGCTCAATCTAAAAAAACAGATAATTTCACAAAAATTTAGCATCTTGAATATGTAGAAATATTTGCTATCTTCATCAAACGGGGTGATATCACTCTGAAGTTGAGATGAATGATTATAACTATAATTACGTCGCACCTGCCGAATGCAACTTTTATTTGGCACTCTTTTGTTTTATATTTTCATTCATGGAAACCTTGAACTTGTAGAAATTCGCTAAACGCGATCTGCTGCGATCTCCGTTGGAAGACTTTCAATCCTTTTGCATCCGATATACAAGTTCATTATATTTCACTGCTTCCTGTTTTATCATGATTTGTTTTGCACTACTTAACAAAATTACGTTACATTTTCCGAAAATATAATTTAATTCACGAAATTGAAATTTAGGACTTGTAATTTTCAGTAATAAAAATGGATTTAAAAAAAATCTTGTTTCTTCTTGTTTGGATGGAATTAAAATTCCAATTTAATCCTTTTTTATTTAAATGTTCATATATTTTATTAAATTAATTATTTTTATTGGAAACTTTTCTTTCTAACAACCCTCCAACTTAAAAAAAAAAAATGGCTTTTATTTAGCTTTTTGAAAGTTTTCAAATTTCTTATTAAACTAATTTTTAAGATAATAACTTAAGTGTAATTTTTAATGATTTAGATTAACATGCTTAAAATATAGCAAGGTATGTTTTCTATAAATTTATTACTATTTAATAAATCTAGTTTGTGTTGAAAAGTTAAGGAATTTTATATCCCTTAGACAGTGTGGACATTCTAAATTGTCTTTTTCATGCACAAGGTATGCGATATTGTAGTTTGTTAGTGTTTTGGTTTATTGTATAAACTGCATTTTACTAAAAAATTCAAAATTGAAATTTAAGTATATATTGTATAAATTGGTTAATTCTTAATTAAAAACTCTTTTGGTTAAATATTTTTAATTGCCTTTAAATGGTCTCATAAAGCTTAACAGTATAAAAAAGATGTAAATAGCAAAATACAGTTTTAGGGTTTTATTTCTTAGTTGAAAATATTATTTATTTACGAAATTGAGGTTTGTTATATTTTATGTAATAACAATGGACAATTTGAAAAAAGCTTTTTTTTTGTGGGATTTGCAATTCGTTTTGGCATTAATATTTGATTTAAATGTTTATATACTATTTAATAAATATTTTTGTGTTTAAACCACACCCCTACGCTTAACATGCTTAAAATAAGTAGTAACGTAGGTTTTCCATCAAATTATTACTCTTTAATTTTAAAGTTTGTGCAAAAAAATTATCTTTATATATATTTCTCTTACGCGGTGATTGAAAAACGCTGTTTTTCTATACGCTGAGTGGCAACGGTTAGTTTGTTTACGAAAATCTGTTGCGCCCGTATTTTTATTTTGCCATTATGTAAGCCATTTTGAAGATTAGCCCCTTCAATTCATTAGTAAACAATTATTTTGTTGATGTCAGCTTAAATTAGGAAGAATATAAACCCTATTACATTAAAAATAGAAGTTTTGAAAAACGCTTTTAAGTTTTCAAATGAGCGGAACATTGACGTGGCGCCATCTATTGGCAATTTTCAAAACTAGATTTCTATGATCTTCATTTTTATGACGTATTAACTTAGTTACGTACGCACTTCTGGTAGGCAAGACTATGGTAAGCTTAACGTCAATTATGTCAAAACAAACTACCAATAAAGTTAAAAACAAAACTAAAACGCAGGAAAGGTGTGAAAATAACGTGGAAAATAATAAATAATGGTAGAAATAAAATAATAAATAATGGCTTGCCAGTGGTTCCATTGTTTTCATTTGTAGTTTAAAAGAAATTAAATGATTTTATATTGATTTACATGGCCAAAAAATGTATTGATGCCAAGATGAATTATAATTTAAATTAGTTTCAACGTTTAAAATTTTTGGTAATATAATTAAAAAAAAGTATTGTTACTAGGACACATTGTTATTGTGTCCTACCTTTTAGCGAGCGAAGCGAGAAGTGGTTTGCGGAGCAAACCTATGAGGATTGCGTAGCAATCCTCCGGGGGTTGGCGGAGCGTTAGCGGAGCAGGGGGCGGAACCTCCTAGTATAATTTTATTTCCCATAGACAGTAACAACCTTCTTCATAGATTTCATGCACAATATATGCAAGATTGCAACAGTGTTTGTTTTTATAAACCACAATTCAGTGGGAAAAAAAATCAACATATGAAAATTAAGTATATATTGTAAAAAAAAATTGAAAATTCAAACTAATTAAAAACTAATTTTTGTTGAATATTTTGAACTGTCTTTAAAATGTCTCAATTATAGCCTCTATCGGTTTTGATTTATTGCATTAAAAAAATGGCATAAATAAGCAATAGAGACCTTCAGGGTTTTTACACCTTGGGTAATTCAGTGTACCACATCTGATTTAAAATCGCATGTTACAAATGTTAATTGCTACAATTATTGTTTAATATGCTAAAATTCACTGCTAAGTTATATTGCATTCTTGCTACAAATCTACAGTTTTCTGCTACAATTTGTCGCGTTTCTACTCCAAAACTTAAATTTTGCTTCTCCAAAACACTACAATTTATTGCGTTCCTGCTACAAATATTCAGTTTTGCTGCTACAATTTGTCGTTTTTCTGCTCCAAAACTTAAATTTTGCTGCTCCAAAAATTGCTCCAAACTGGTCTTTAGCACTTCCCATCCCTGTGTTTGGATTATTTAAAAATTACGCCAAATCAGAACATTTTGGCAACTAAGACAAATTTGCTTTGTGCCAATGACGCCTAACTTTTGTCTCTTAATTTTGAATCGAACCCTGCAAAAACACTCATTGGAGCATGTAAAATTGTGAACATATAATAATTAAGTAGTTTTTTTTTATATAGGTATCTTTAAAGCTACTGAAAATAAATTAATAAATTTTTCGCTGTTGGATTTGGTTTGGTTTGATTAAAAAGCTTCGCACTAGAGCTGCACAGTAGGCTATTGGCGACCATTCGGGACCTATCTCGAAGGAAAGACCCGGGAACGATGCCTCGTATTTTTGCACAATTGTCATATGATGAGGACAACACTTGAGCTGACACCCGACGCAACCCCGATTAGATTTATCGTGCACCAGTCCCGTATACACACCAGTATAATTTGCGCTTTTTGAAATGTATTGTCCAAGTAACATTTGGGTCTGCAGCGCCATTTAAAAGAGCGAACACCCCTTTTTTCGTTATTTAATCATAAGAAACGTCGGGCCACATAGCCAGTAACATATAAAACGAAGTTTTACTTTTCCATTCATGGTAAAATATAAAATATGCTTCACAGCAGATTATTTGAAAATTTTGTAGACGTATTGTTAATTTCTAGTATTGATTATTTTGGTATGTATGTACTTGGAATGTGATTAAATAGACCGGAATCAAAGGCATAAGCTATATATCCGAAACACACAAATAGGCTTGTGTTTGCGTGTTTAATGTAAAGATTTTATGATATACCATTCTTTATTGACCACTCTCCACTACGTTGACCTTGACTTTGGAATGATAGGCAAAAACAGGAAATTAAGTGATGTCTGGTTTTAGTCTAATCCAGTGATACAAATGCTAAATTGCGTGCAAATGCCATTGATTCATTTTCGATTTTTTTTCTTTTTCGGAGAACGAACGTTTCTAATGTTACAGGAACATTGAATGCAACATATAATAAAGCATCATTAAAAGCAGCGCCCCGAGCTATATTAAAAGTGAATGAATGTATCATGTAAAACTTTCCTTGTTGATATTAAACTAACAGGGAATGGAATGCGCATGAATCTTCCTGTTCAAAAAGTATCCATTAAAAGTAAGAGGGGGGGGGGGGGGGGGGGGAATTTAAATACGAAAATGTAGGCCATAACAACAACATACAGAGTGAATTGAAGGGGAAAAATCGGGTAGGTACACTATTAAAAACCGGAATTCAAAAATAAGTAAGTTTGATTACATTCGATGCTTGTCACGGCTCTGAAAACATAAGTTTCAATTTTGAAAAAGATATGTACTCAAAAATAAGTACAATGAATAAAAAGAGCAGATGCTAGCCTACATAGGTTGCTTTCATAAATAACTTTCAATAAATATCGACAATTACAACCAAGACTTATCGGGAATCGAACCCACATCTGCAGGTACCGATGTCCAGAGCCTTATCCTTTATACTACCAGGTCGACGTGAAGAAGTTATAAACAGAAGAAATGTTTAAAAGGCGTGGCATAGGAATGGGGAGTAAAATAATTGAGTTGTAATAACTCAGTTTGAATTTAAGCAATCGACATCAAATAATGTGAGAAACCATCTTCTGAACACCTATTTTAAGTTTGTCGGGTCACTTTGCTAAGTTGGCTTGAACAGAACCTGATATTAGCAACTTTAAATCACACTGCTTATTTTTGAGAAAGTACGGTTACTTCAATTTGAGTACGTCATCGCTCATTTATGATGCAATTATACTCAAAGAAAAATAAGTAGGTTCAGACACTCATTTTTAAGTACAATTTTTTTTTACAGTGTACAGTTTGCTCTCAATGGGGATGGGGGGTAAAAAAACGAGGCTTTGTTCCCGGGTCTTTCCTTCGAGATAGGCCCCGAACCGACGCCATTAGTCCAATGTTCAGCTCTAGTGCGTCGTTAATTAACCAAACTTAACGATTCGAAATTCCCAACTCAACAGTGCTAAATATTCCAAGTTCCAATTTATCAAAATTTTTCAATTTTTTTTTTATAGATTAGGTAATATTAAACAGCTCTCTCGAAAGCAATGATTTGTTTTACGCGTGTTCCAATGTAGTGTCCGTTCTGTGGTCTCATTTCAGTTTAATCTTACAAGTTGGGCAATTTCTAATATTCCTTCGCTTTAATTTGGTAATTACATTAATTCCCAATTATTAATATGGTTAACATACCCTACCCCCCCCCCCCCCACAGAGCGACGGGCCTGTTTATACTGTACAGCAAGGTTTGGTTCGTGAATATTGTAGGACCCCACGTGGTACAAAAGTCAGATTGAAAAAAAGGGTAAATAATCAGCATAGTCGATGCGGCTTACCTTCCTCTGCACGATGGTAAGTCATTTATTCCCCATAGTCTGATTCCACGTGGAGTTATAAGGATTTTATAAATGCCATTTTTCGATATGTGACACCGTGCAATTACATACCCGTATCGGAAGGAAAGACAGCGTATTAAAGTGAAAAAGTATTTTTCTTGTTTATGCAATCCTAATGTCTGTTACGCAATTTTCAATCACGTAAATTTCAAAAACATTAAAAACACATCCGGGTAGAAATGTAAAACAAAAAAAAAACGATTCGTCGATAAACCGTTCTCTAGGTTTAAATTCACGTCACACATCAATTATTTTTTGGAAGAAAAAAAAAGCTTTTTTTTTAGATTTAGAGGACCTCACAAAGTACATTACCGGCGAATATCGGGCATTCACACTATGAGTCATAAACAGTAATCTCATCGCCTTATTTTGCGTAATATAGGGCAATGGGAAATTAAAAATAAACACAGAAGCTATTATAATAATTTGTTAGTTTTAATAGTTTTTCAAACAGGATATATAAATGGGAATAGGTTTAGGTGTTCATCAGTACTAGCACAAAACCATGTTTCACAGAAGCGGGGAAACAATGAACAATCCTTCATTCTTTCCTGTTTATTTATTTATTTCAAATAAATTGGAACAACTTCAGTCGACGCTTTTAATTAAATTAAGTATTTTTAGATATTTTTTTATTATATTTAAAGGTATTTTAATTCTATTAAGTATTTTTAGATATTTTTTTATTATATTTAAAGGTCTTTTAATTCCATTAAGTATTTTTAGATATTTTTTTATTATATTTAAAAGTATTTTAATTATATTAAATATTTTTAGATATTTTTTTATTATATTTAAAGGTTTTTTAATTCCGTTAAATATTTTTTTATTATATTTAAAGGTCTTTTAATTTCATTAAGTATTTTTAGATATTTTTTTATTATATTTAAAGGTCTTTTAATTCCATTAAGTATTTTTAGATATTTTTTATTATATTTAAAGGTCTTTTAATTCCGTTAAGTATTTTTAGATATTTTTTATTATATTTAAAGGTCTTTTAATTCCATTAAGTATTTTTAGATATTTTTTTATTATATTTAAAGGTCTTTTAATTGCATTAAGTATTTTTAGATATTTTTTTATTATATTTAAAGGTCTTTTAATCCCATTAAGTATTTTTAGATATTTCTTTATTATATTAAAAGGTCTTTTAATTCCATTAAGTATTTTTAGATATTTTTTATTATATTTAAAGGTCTTTTAATTCCATTAAGTATTTTTAGATATTTTTTTATTATATTTAAAGGTCTTTTAATTCCTTTAAGTATTTTTAAATATTTTTTATTATATTTAAAGGTCTTTTAATTCCATTAAGTATTTTTAAATATTTTTTATTATATTTAAAGGTCTTTTAATTCCATTAAGTATTTTTAGATATTTTTTTATTATATTTAAAGGTCTTTTAATTCTATTAAGTATTTTGAGATATTTCTTTATTATATTTAAAGGTCTTTTAATTCCATTAAGTATTTTTAGATATTTTTTTTTATATTTAAAGGTCTTTTAATTCCATTAAGTATTTTTAGATATTTTTTTTATTATATTTAAAGGTCTTTTAATTTCATTAAGTATTTTTAGATATTTTTTATTATATTTAAAGGTCTTTTAATTCCATTAAGTATGTTTAGATATTTTTTTTATTATATTTAAAGGTCTTTTAATTCCATTAAGTATTTTTTAGATATTTTTTATTATATTTAAAGGTCTTTTAATTCCATTAAGTATGTTTAGATATTTTTTTTATTATATTTAAAGGTCTTTTAATTCCATTAAGTATTTTTAGATATTTTTTTATTACATTTAAAGGTTTTTTAATTCTATTAAGTATTTTTAGATATTTTTTTATTACATTTAAAGGTCTTTTAATTCCATTAAGTATGTTTAGATATTTTTTTTTATTATATTTAAAGGTCTTTTAATTCCATTAAGTATTTTTAGATATTTTTTTATTATATTTAAAGGTCTTTTAATTCCATTAAGTATTTTTAGATATTTTTTTATTATATTTAAAGGTCTTTTAATTCCATGAATTATTTTTAGATAATTATAGTTCAAGGTTTTTGATCAATTCCAAAGCCATCGCCTTTACACCTTCCCATGTTTCTTTTGCGGTGGGTAAAATGTGTCGTTTGGGTAGTATGAAGCCGTATTCTCCTTTATCCTTTAATTCGATGACATAACTGTTTTTGGCACTGATGACGTCATACGCCCAGTCTCTGGCTCCTCCTGTGACGGTATCTGCAAAAGAAATTTTGCATGAACTAAAAATTGACTTACAACAAAATCCTAGAATGTAAAAATCCGACCACACTTTTTTGTTTTTCTAAATCGATATGTAAAAATGCGTCCATACGTAATCTGCTTTTCCTCGCTAATACATTGTAGCCAAATAGATTACGATGCCAAAGTTGGCAGCCCTCTAAGTTGCAGTGATGCTAATATTAAGTTAAATACATTGTTTTTACCTTCGAGCATGAATGGACTGCAGTAGAGCGAATATGACGTCTTTATCGTGAAACCAACATCTCAGATAGAATGACCTCAAACACGTGACTTCTTTTTGAAATTATGAATTAAAAAATACTCGCGATTGGCTGATGAATTAGGAAATGTGTAACAGTGAAAATTTATGAATGGAATGACGTAATTAACCGCGTGTCTGAGGCCATACATATTGGCTTCACTTTGATATTAGCGAGATTATAACATTATGTTTTCTCTACTGTGAAGGATCCATGCTCGAATGTGTTTACAGTGTATATATGTAAAAAAAAAATGCTTTTCTTATTATATGCAGAATTTGAGTATGCTTTTTTTTTATTATTTGAAGAATTTAATTTGGATTTAGTTTAGGTTGAATTCCAATTAAAAAAATTATAGTAATGCGAGATTCTCAAAACAACAGTCCGAAAGGGGTTTGAGGTGACAGAAACGACTTCTCGAAGGGGGATACCGGCCCCCTTCGAGGTATGGGACGAACAGCACCAAACAACTGCTTGGAGGGGGGTACCAACTGTTTTTGAAAGGCAGTGCATGCCAAAACCGACTGCTAGGTGGGGATGAGTAGTCCCAAACAGAGACTAATTTACGGCAGGGCATTCAGGGCACTTGCCCAGGGCCCCCCAAAAAAATTATTATAAAGCTAACAAAATGTGAAAAAGTTAAAAATAAATTTAAAAACTAATTATTTTTTTTAAATTAAATTTAATTTAATCAAAAAAATTTAATATAATTTCTTTTAAATCAATTGTTAATTTTTTTTAAAAAACTTCTACTATACTTTCACTTTTCCTGCACGTTCATGATGTCCTGGATCACTTGCAAAGTTCAATTCATGGCCAGGACCGTAAACAAACTGGGTTTACGAATTGCACATAGATTTGTCGTTTACTGATACTTTCAACCTATTCTAAATTTTCTGATATTATAATCGTTAGGGATTTAGCTATAAAATGGGTAGAACATACGAATCTGGCTCAACTAAAATAAATCTAAAAGGGGAGAACAGAACCAGAAATTGTTGAAATACTGCGAAACCATTAAAGTTAATTCGAATTCTCAGGATTTTAAAAAAATAAGTTTTTTTGCAGTATTTACACTTCTATTAAAGCTGATTATGCTATTTTGCCATGTGTACTTATACTTAAATTTAGCAATTTTATTTTGAGGTACGTCAAGGGGCCCCTCCTAATGTTCTTTCGCCCTGGGCCCCTAAGATTGTAAGTCGGTCCCTGGCCCCAAACGATTGCTCGAAGGCGGTACCAGCTGTTTTTCTTAACGCAATGTGCCGTTACCCGACTTGTTCTCTAACAAACCTTTTTAAATTCGTGTGATAAAATAAAGTTTTCTCGTCTTCTTTTATTTAAAAAAATTATCTATCCGAGGTAAAAAAGTATTTACAAAATTAAGGAAATTCTTATGTATAAACATTAAAAGTTACTTAATTTTATGCATTATCACAGCTAAACTACTAATTACTATTAAATAAATTAATAAATTTAACCATATTTGATAGGTAGTTCTAGAAATTTTTTTCTGAAATATTAAAAATTAGTTTTCATCCAACAAAAGAGTGTTTGGGCACTAAACTTCCTCTTTGGAAAACTTTGGGAACCACGCTCCCAGAACTAAATCATCCTGGCTAAGCCACTGAAAATATCTTACAATATAAACATTGATTTCACTTACAGAAAATAGTGCCCGTAGATCCAACCGAGTATTTAGTCCCATTTACTTTTTGTAGAGCTTTTGTCGCGACCTCAGCCAATCGTTTCTATTGAAAGAAAATAAATGCAGTTGTTGGAATCGCAAAAGTTCAATTCTGTAATTTTCAAAAGCAAATTTATATACAGAAGCTTTAAGAAAAATCCGCTAAAAAATAAAAAAATAATTTTTAATTTCGGCGTCAAAATTTAGGTATGTTTTTTTTGTAAATTGGCACAAATTTTAAAAAGTTGTAATAAATATAAAGTTGATATTAAATAATTAAATTTTTTCAACTTGTTTTGTAAAATTAAAAATTATTTTTTACTTTTTTGGGCATTTTTCTTAAAGTCGGTTTATCTTTTTTTTTTTTAAATATTATTATATTTTTCTCTTTTTAGATTATAATTTAGCAGGGGGCTTCGCCGCCTACTATTATTCACAAAAAAATTCAAGTTGTTCATCATATTGTTCCACGTCTCGGATTCGGTTTAATAAATACCGGGTAAACAAAAAACAATAACAATTCCTATCCATGTTAATAAATTCTGGGTGAACGAAATGTCATTGTTGTACAATCTTTACTCAACATTGAAAATAATTTTAAAACGAAGAAATTGTTAAAAAAATGTCCGATTGATCGATATTTCCAGATACATAAAAGCCGATTAACCAATTTAAATTACAAACTTGGATTTTTCTCTATATAACAAACAAAGAATTTTCGAAATCGGTCAATATTTTTTTTTCAAACGGTCCGGTATTGAGGATTGCGGATAACCGAATATTTTTTTCGAAAAGGTGCCTAAGTAAGACATCCCCTATCTAACAAAAAAAAAAAGATAATGTTTCCCAAATATCAGAATTCGAACAGAAAACTTGCGCGAACATACATAATTTTTTTTTAAATACATAACATTCAAATTGATAACCACTCTCCTTTTAGGAGAGGTTATCAATTTGACATTTATGGCGCGTTTTGGTGGTTTTGGTTGGCACGCTTTTCAGTCGGGTAAAAATTTAATTTAAATCACACTATTGAAAAAAAATATATATAAAATTTTTCGTTACATATAGAAATAATTGTCACCATTATTGATTGCATTCACAGTAATTGATTCACAGTATTGACCTATTCATAATAATTTAGCAAATATACACAATTCTGATTTAAAAAATAATCTCAATAAACGGATGTAACACAAACAAAAAATTTTAAAATGTAGAACATTACATTAACTAAAAAAAATATATATATTTTGCAACTATGGTTTTTAAATAAACTTATAAGTTTGAATGGTTATTGTTATTTTATCTATGTCAAGCAATCAGAAAATCCATTTTATCGTGAAAATCTATTTCATTTAAATAAATAAAAAAATCTTGAAAAATGGATGAGCAATGAAAAGGAACCGGATTTAATCAAATATGGTACGTTGAATATACAATGAATAATGCGTTAAAAATTCGTTCAAGAATAGGAAAAATATAAAGTGGCTTTTTTACATTAACCTCCGTGGGGAATATTAATATTAATATAAAGAAAAATGTCTGTATGTATGTGGCTTTGTATTTGATACAAATCTACAGTTTTATTCCGAGCATGATAAAGTTTTGCACACTTGACCTTCAAAGCTAGGGGAAGGTCACAATCTACATGAAATTTCGAATAACCACCCCATTCACCTTTCTCAACCCTTAAGTCGCTTAGCCCTTTTGACTTCTTACTAAAACTTAATTATAATTGCAATACTGTAACAATGCTATATTTTAACATCGGAACAATGTCTTACATAGTTATAGCTATGAGGAAGGATAAACGATGCATTCTGATTGGCTGATGAGTAAATATCGCCAATAACCACCGAAATGTCGCCAAATGAATAAAATTGTCGCCAAATGAATAAAAATGTCGCCAACTGAATAAAAATGTCGCCAAATTAATAAAAATGTCGCCAAACCAAAAAAAATGTCGCAAATGAATACATATATTGCCAACTCAACTAAAGTATGATCATATATGTAAACATTCCATCCAATTGTTTCCGGGCAATGCCTGGCACTTTAGCTAATATTAATATAAAAAAAAACCATGTATGTTAGTAATGAACGATTGTGCTCTTAGCCACCGACATGTTCGTCATTGAAATTTCAAAACCTGTTGTTGGTAGTTCGGTGGCAAGTTGGAAGTGTAGCCCCAGGGGGTCAGCCATCTTTGTGAGTAGCTGTGAAAGTCCATGAAGATTTGGAGGCGCCCCTGAAGCTCCTGCAGCATGAACTCGCTGACAGATTTCGTCTCGGGTTCGGAGAAGGCTTCGGGACCCGCGTAATTGTGCGAGCACGGGTTCGAGCTCGATCCAGCGGCATCTGCAAAGAAGGGCATTGGAATTCTCAACACCGTTAAAAATGCATTCTCATATGCGACGAAACTTTTGTCATTTTTGGTGAAACAGACGACGGCTGTATGCTCCGATTAAATATTTAGTCAAATTGAGGAAATTCAATTTGTGGTTTTTTTTTAATGAAATTTATTTCGCTAAAAATGAGGACGATTTTAAATAATACAGTAATTTAATGTCGATGAGCAGACTCGAACCGCGGACTTCTCCTTCCATACCAACGCATTAGAGTATATCTAACGTGCATTTTTTGAGAATTTGTGGTTAAGAACTAATTTAAATGAGTGCTAATTTGAATCTTCCAATTAAAGACGTGGGTGCAAAAACAAGGCAGCTCCACTTTTTTTTCTGATTTACACTTTTTCACCTATTCATATAAAGAAAAAAAAATCCCCTATCGATTAGTGTAATAACCATACTGTTCTAAGCAATGGCTATAGAGATATAAAGAAAAGCTGATGATAATTGTTTTCCAATATTCATAATAACGTTTGAAACATTCAAATTGGATGTGCTGTACTAGTGAACTGCCACTTATCACTCTTGTTCTCTAAGGCAGCGGTCTCCAATTAGCATTAAGCCACGGACCCCTAGCTAAAAATGAAATAGAACTCAGGACCCCTTTTTTCATATATGATAATGGAAGCCCCCCCCCCCCCCCCCCCCCGCTTTCTAGGCATGTACACGTTTGAATTTTGTTTGAAAAATAGAAATGAAACGCGAAAAAAATTGAGAAATTAATTTTATAATTACTTTTAAACAGCTTTTACTCAGAATATGGACACAAACTTATCCAACAAATACACTGGAAAAATAACACTACAACCAGTATATATTTAACACTCATTTAAACTCTGAGAACATTGTAATAGTCACGTGTTAGTATTTTGAGTATCACTTTTTCAGAAAAGTCGCCAAGAGGGACCGTTCAATGCATTTTACTAGTTTTTCTCTGCAAATAAATCATATGTGACAAATGTGACTCTCTCACCATTCCACGCAGCATCCCAATTCCTGTTGGCGTCCACCCCGATGCAGTTTTCGGGATTCGAGTGTCGAGATCGAGTCTTCCTCCACAGGCGATCCTGAGAACACATAGGATATTGGTCCATTAATCTATTGTTCCTCCTCAAGAACGTCTTTGACTTTAACGGTATTTTTGCAAAACAGTTACCCAAAATGCATGTTCTTTTCCCAAATATCTTGGAATACCTTCTGCATGATAAAAAGCAATAATCATTTTTGAAGAGTTAGTAAGAGAGCAAGATTACAAAAGAACGGGATTTTTTTTTTAACTCAAGAACATCGTGTTCTCGTTCATTTGGAAGAGCAGGTAACAACAGAACAAGTCGGTTGTTTTCTGCCTGACAGTATGGAGAGTGGAGTGCAAATTGTTAAAAAGCATGCCCTTGCTGTAGGTGTTGCAAACAGGACAAATATGCCTACAATTTTAGGAGTTACCCCTCCCAAAATAAAAGTAAACAAATAATTTTCAAAAATATTAAGTTTAATTATGTCAATAATATGCATAATTAATTACCTAATTATCATTAATTACGTAAAATTCTTAACATTTTTAGCATTAATTTTTAATAATTTTATAAAATATTTCCCGTCTGGACCCCTCCGAAATAAATTTGAACCCTCACCGAAAATGTGTGTTTGATGAAATACTGAATTGTCAATTATTTAGAACAGAGGAACCACCTTTAGGTGGTCAGAGACCACTGAGCCGAAAATTGTGCAAAGCGCGGACTACCTGGCCAAAATTTGGACCCAAAATTTGGACCCAAAATTTGGACCAAGTGTATACCACCGCCTTTGATTAAGAATATGATACAATTTAGATGCTTAAAAAATCTTCTATTGTCTAACACATTTATTTAAAATAAAAATTATTCGTTAAACAGGGCTGGATTTCAAACATTTGAGGCTCCCGATAGTGTTTTAAAAGGAAGACCCATCTCATTTTTTTTTATTTTCCAAATTCGTACACTCCTTTTTACAACCATATATTTAAAATCTATTGTTTTGATGTGTGTTATTAGTTAATTTTTTCGATTTAGATACATTTCTTTAAAATGTATATGATAAGCAAAGTTTTAATATTATATTTATACATTTTTTAAAACATCAGTGAGTGAAAATTTCATTTTGAGTGAAAATTTCATTTTGATAAATAAAACTGACAACTCATTTGTTTATGCTTTTCATTTTTACAAAGATTTTTAATTTTTTACTGAAGAAATATTTTTAATTATTAATTTTTTTTGTACATGTTCAGATATATTTATATTTTTTGTACACTATATCAACATTAAAATTACCCTAAAATAAAATGTCTGAGATAAAGTAACTACTATGTATCAAAACAATCAGCGAAATTTGGTCAAAGCACATAATATTGCACCCCAACGAATGAGCGAGATAAACAGGTAAACCGTATAGATAAACATAGCTAAGACGGTTACATTTATTTTATTTACGACTATAGTGAAAATGTAACATAAACAAAAAATCGTCATTAACGACGTTGTGATACTGTGCAAATTTTTGTTTACCAATTTAAGTCTTCCATAATTACACAGGAGGAAAAAATAAATGGACCCGCCTAGGTACGCAAAGTTCCCTAGTTTAAACTATTTTAAGTATTACATTTCAGCCGAAAACAACAACTTAAAACTACAGTGTTAATTATTATTATTTTTTTGTTAATAATTATTATTTTTTTGTTAATTATTATTATTTTTTTGTTAATTATTATTATTTTTTTGTTAATTATTATTATTTTTTTGTTAATTATTATGATTTTTTTGTTAATTATTATTAATTTTTTGTTAATTATTATTATTATTTTGTTAATTATTATTATTTTTTTGTTTATTATTATTGTTTTGTTAATTATTATTATTTTTTTGTTAATTATTATTATTTTTTTTGTTAATTATTATTATTTTTTTGTTAATTATTATTATTTTTTTGTTAATTATTATTATTATTTTGTTATTTTTTGTTGTTGTTAATTATTATTATTGTTTTGTTAATTATTATTATTTTTTTGTTAATTATTATTATTTTTTTGTTAATTATTATTATTTATTTAAATTATTATTATTTATTTAAATTATTATTATTTATTTAAATTATTATTATTTATTTAAATTATTATTATTTATTTAAATTATTATTATTTATTTAAATTATTATTATTTATTTAAATTATTATTATTTATTTAAATTATTATTATTTATTTAAATTATTATTATTTATTTAAATTATTATTATTTATTTAAATTATTATTATTTATTTAAATTATTATTATTTATTTAAATTATTATTATTTATTTAAATTATTATTATTTATTTAAATTATTATTATTTATTTAAATTATTATTATTTATTTAAATTATTATTATTTATTTAAATTATTATTATTTATTTAAATTATTATTATTTATTTAAATAATTATTATATTAATAACATTACTCTTTAATATTGAAAGAAAAGAAGAAAAATTATCACATTGCAAACATTACGTTACTGTATCCGTGCATAATAAAAGTTTAACTGAATCGATTTATTTGCTTTTAATTCAATTTCAACAAAGCAAATTAACGTTTAGATTTAACAAAAACATACTTACATGCACCTGACAATATTCATAGCCATCTGGGTTAAGAACAGGAAGAATATATCAATCAAATGTATTCACCAAACTTGAAATTTGGTCGCATTGATTGTTCAAAGTAGCTAACTGTTAAAATTAAAATTAATTAAAACTCCAGCAATGACCGACAATAAGTACTTGCATATTTCATGTTTCGTTGGTTGATTTAGTTATTAATCTTGATATTAAAATACCTTTTCTTAGGAAATGCCGATCATTTTGTCGATTTACTAACTCCAATTAATATTTAAAAAAAAAAGGCATAAATGAACCTAATAAGGAAAAAATTTGGGCGGATTAGAACACGGCCGGAATGGTTTTATACGTGAAACATCCTTTCAGGAAATGATAGAAATAGGAATCGACCGTCGACGTAAAATTTTGCAAGCGGAAGTAAAATATTCAAGCTGTTTCGTCTAATGTATCGGGCCTCTATTCGTGCATTTCTTTATTTCGTGATTTTACACCCATCGGCGTCTAAAATGGATCGAATGCAACCTAATGTATATCAACCGTACAATGTTACACGGATGAATGGATTAGAATACAAGTGTAATATCCTGATACTTCA
Source organism: Troglohyphantes excavatus (assembly GCA_963932185.1). Lineage (NCBI taxonomy): Eukaryota > Metazoa > Arthropoda > Arachnida > Araneae > Linyphiidae > Troglohyphantes > Troglohyphantes excavatus. The sequence continues at coordinate 30,955,620 of OZ010671.1, read as the reverse complement.
TTGTAGTAACTGATTTTAAATTCAGCATTTCTTTATTTCGTGATTTTACACCCATCGGCGTCTAAAATGGATCGAATGCAACCTAATGTATATCAACCGTACAATGTTACACGGATGAATGGATTAGAATACAAGTGTAATATCCTGATACTTCATTGTAGTAACTGATTTTAAATTCAGCATTTCTTTATTTCGTGATTTTACACCCATCGGCGTCTAAAATGGATCGAATGCAACCTAATGTATATCAACCGTACAATGTTACACGGATGAATGGATTAGAATACAAGTGTAATATCCTGATACTTCATTGTAGTAACTGATTTTAAATTCAGCATTTCTTTATTTCGTGATTTTACACCCATCGGCGTCTAAAATGGATCGAATGCAACCTAATGTATATCAACCGTACAATGTTACACGGATGAATGGATTAGAATACAAGTGTAATATCCTGATACTTCATTGTAGTAACTGATTTTAAATTCAGCATTTCTTTATTTCGTGATTTTACACCCATCGGCGTCTAAAATGGATCGAATGCAACCTAATGTATATCAACCGTACAATGTTACACGGATGAATGGATTAGAATACAAGTGTAATATCCTGATACTTCATTGTAGTAACTGATTTTAAATTCAGCATTTCTTTATTTCGTGATTTTACACCCATCGGCGTCTAAAATGGATCGAATGCAACCTAATGTATATCAACCGTACAATGTTACACGGATGAATGGATTAGAATACAAGTGTAATATCCTGATACTTCATTGTAGTAACTGATTTTAAATTCAGCATTTCTTTATTTCGTGATTTTACACCCATCGGCGTCTAAAATGGATCGAATGCAACCTAATGTATATCAACCGTACAATGTTACACGGATGAATGGATTAGAATACAAGTGTAATATCCTGATACTTCATTGTAGTAACTGATTTTAAATTCAGCATTTCTTTATTTCGTGATTTTACACCCATCGGCGTCTAAAATGGATCGAATGCAACCTAATGTATATCAACCGTACAATGTTACACGGATGAATGGATTAGAATACAAGTGTAATATCCTGATACTTCATTGTAGTAACTGATTTTAAATTCAGCATTTCTTTATTTCGTGATTTTACACCCATCGGCGTCTAAAATGGATCGAATGCAACCTAATGTATATCAACCGTACAATGTTACACGGATGAATGGATTAGAATACAAGTGTAATATCCTGATACTTCATTGTAGTAACTGATTTTAAATTCAGCATTTCTTTATTTCGTGATTTTACACCCATCGGCGTCTAAAATGGATCGAATGCAACCTAATGTATATCAACCGTACAATGTTACACGGATGAATGGATTAGAATACAAGTGTAATATCCTGATACTTCATTGTAGTAACTGATTTTAAATTCAGTCGATTTTAAATTCAGCATTTCTTTATTTCGTGATTTTACACCCATCGGCGTCTAAAATGGATTGAATGCAACCTAATGTATATCAACCGTACAATGTTACACGGATGAATGGATTAGAATACAAGTGTAATATCCTGATACTTCATTGTAGTAACTGATTTTAAATTCAGCATTTCTTTATTTCGTGATTTTACACCCATCGCCGTCTAAAATGGATCGAATGCATCCTAATGTATATCAACCGTACAATGTTACACGGATGAATGGATTAGCATAAAAGTGTAATATCCTGATACTTCATTGTAGTAACTGATTTTAAATTCAGTCGATTTTAAATTCAGCATTTCTTTATTTCGTGATTTTACACCCATCGGCGTCTAAAATGGATTGAATGCAACCTAATGTATATCAACCGTACAATGTTACACGGATGAATGGATTAGAATACAAGTGTAATATCCTGATACTTCATTGTAGTAACTGATTTTAAATTCAGCATTTCTTTATTTCGTGATTTTACACCCATCGCCGTCTAAAATGGATCGAATGCATCCTAATGTATATCAACCGTACAATGTTACACGGATGAATGGATTAGCATAAAAGTGTAATATCCTGATACTTCATTGTAGTAACTGATTTTAAATTCAGTCGATTTTAAATTCAGCATTTCTTTATTTCGTGATTTTACACCCATCGGCGTCTAAAATGGATCGAATGCAACCTAATGTATATCAACCGTACAATGTTACACGGATGAATGGATTAGAATACAAGTGTAATATCCTGATACTTCATTGTAGTAACTGATTTTAAATTCAGCATTTCTTTATTTCGTGATTTTACACCCATCGCCGTCTAAAATGGATCGAATGCATCCTAATGTATATCAACCGTACAATGTTACACGGATGAATGGATTAGAATACAAGTGTAATATCCTGATACTTCATTGTAGTAACTGATTTTAAATTCAGTCGATTTTAAATTCAGCATTTCTTTATTTCGTGATTTTACACCCATCGGCGTCTAAAATGGATCGAATGCAACCTAATGTATATCAACCGTACAATGTTACACGGATGAATGGATTAGAATACAAGTGTAATATCCTGATACTTCATTGTAGTAACTGATTTTAAATTCAGCATTTCTTTATTTCGTGATTTTACACCCATCGCCGTCTAAAATGGATCGAATGCATCCTAATGTATATCAACCGTACAATGTTACACGGATGAATGGATTAGAATACAAGTGTAATATCCTGATACTTCATTGTAATAACTGATTTTAAATTCAGTCGATTTTAAATTCAGCAGATTTTAGATTCAGCAGATTTTAGATTCAACAGGTTATATAAATATGAACTGGTCGCTAACGTCGCCAAAATCCGTAGAGAGTGTCGGCAATTCCAATGGAAGACTATGAGTCGTATCCAATTGCCAATTGTGCAACTCTAGTGCGACGTTAATTTAATCAACCATTCAAATGTGATATAGACTTGAAAATTGGCACATTTTCATAAAGGAGTGACTATTTATTACCTAACGCTATTTTTGTATTTAACACCGCCCTGGTTCGTTTTCCATTCTCAATGCGATTTTTCCATTGCATTGAGCCTGCGCATCAGGGTTAAGTTGATTGCTGTCCACAATTTAAGTAAAGCATAAAGTAGTTAATAATGCGGTCGTTGATTGGACTATTTGATGGAAATCATCTTTACTTTTTCTGTGAAAATGTTTTTAAAAATATATTTAACTGAGATACCTTCTCTGCCATGTAAAGAACTGATGCCGGACCTATTTGTTCTCTCGCATGAGCTCCAGCCTGAATCCAAATCGCAGGTTTCGCCCCATCTTATTTTGTAGAAATCTAACGGCATATTTTTTTTTTTTATAAAAATTATCTATTTATATATTTTAAGCAAAAGTACATTATGAAATAAAATTATTACTAACTGTCGAAAATAATTTAAAAACAGGTTCATTTAAAAATTTACTAGAAATTTTCATTGCATTTCAAAATTTTCACATATGAATTATTACAATTCGTGATGAACATTGCAAAAATTTCCCAAAAGTACTTATACTTTTCAAACAAAATGTTTTTATCTCTAGTTAAATATTTATTAATCCTTTTTACTATAAGAACGTTGTCTTTTGTAAAACTTCTTATAAAACAGACATATATAATCGGTTTTGGTCTTTCCTTCAAAATCTTTGATTTTCCTAGATGGCAAAAATTATAAGACAGCGATAATTTATTACGTCACGCTGTTTTACATCCTTTTGTATACCTCTCTCCCTCTTATCACGCACTGTCACGTTACTCTTATATAATATATATATATGTTCTTTAGATCAATATATTCAATAAACCTTACCTTTAATAATTGTAAAAGTCTACCTTCGTAAGAAGAACCAACTAAAATAACTGATACGAAGTCTGGATATTTGGAAGCTAGGTGATGCATGTATTGCTTTACCTAAATCATTTAAAGAAAGGCAGTATCAAATTGTGCTATACCAATGGCTACACTGTCAAAAATAGGTGTTCAAAAATGAGTAACATTAGATGCTTATCATGGCTCAGAATTTCAATTTTGAAAAAGACATGTACTTAAAAATGAGTACAATGGGTAAATAAGAATAAAAAAGCAGATGTTGGTCTACATAGGTTGCCTTCATACATCACTTTCAATAAATATTAAGATAATTTAATTGTAATTACTCAGTTTCCATTTAAGAAATCGACATCAAAAAATGTGAAAAACCATCTTCTGAATAAATATTTTAAGTTTGTCAGGTCGTTTTTTTAAGATGGCTTGAACAGGAGCAGAGATCAGCAATATTAAACCACACTGCTCATTTTTGCGAAAGTTCGATTACTTAAATTTCAGTACGTCAACGCTCATTTACAATGCAATCAGGGCCTGATTACCGAATAGGCCCGTGAAGCCCAGGCTTTTGGAGGGGCCCCAAATCACATATTTTATATAATATTTAACACCCCTATCAGAATTTAGCTTAAAAGAAAATTCCATTCCAAACTTTAATAAAAAAAAAGTTGCTGCTGGTGTAAATTTGTTAAAATATTGGGTGAAAAAATCACAACAAACAGAATATTAAGAATACTCATTACTTATTAATATATTTTGCTACATTATTTATAATAGGTTTCGTTTTATTATCATTCAGGGGCAAGGATTTTATATAAATGTTCGATTTAATGTTAAAAGGTCTATTTAAGTTCAATGGGGCCCCCATTTAAAGGCAGGCTTCCCTTTCGTTAATATCTTAATCGGGCCCTGAATGCAATTGTACTCAAAGAAAAACGAGTATGTTCATGTACTCATTTTTAAGCACCTTTTTTTTATAGTGTAAGAATGAAAATATATTTAAAATCACGAAGTATTTGGCTTACATCTTCAATGTTTTGATAGACGGAGAAAAATTCTAAACCTGGCTGTGTTTTAACTGAAAATGTCTTGTCTTCTTCTATTTTTCTAAAAAAGGTTAATAAAATCAATAATCACACCATTATACATAATAAAGCAGTTCACCATAAGTTTTAAAAATTCCTTACTCTCCTACGTCGCTGATAAGGACAGAGTACGGCATTTTAACGGCATTTAAATGCTTAATTAGACCTTGCAGCGGCCATGGGTTCATTCACCTTCCTTTCTCTACAAAGAGTTTGCACTTCATCGTTTTCACCGAGAGCCAATGAGATAGCTCCAGCACATGACGCCCACGCAGCGCGCGGCCAAAGTCACGTGAACACGGACTAAAAGGAGCGCATTCTCGGACATTCCTAAAAACGCTCTACATGCTAATTCAACGTGCTCCACATCTAACTATAATGTCCAAGATTTTACCCTTAATTGTAAAATATTCAACTATTAAACATGCATCATTAAATTACATTTATTCTCTAAATAATATGGTGTTCATCAAATCAATTATTATTGCTGTATTAACCTACTGAAATGGAGTTACAATAGCGTGGCCACACCTATAGAAGATGGCCGCCGCAACCTTCTTTTGCTGAAGGAGCAATTAGAACATCAGCTGGATGGTTGACGGTAGTGGTTAACAGCCAGAAATCAAAATCCTGAAAGATATATAAAAATACTATTCGTAAAATTTATTTGTCTTAAATATAAGTGTTTATAAATATTTATATTTGTTCCCTTATTGATTTACATAAAATTTTTACTGTCGCGAAAAGAAAAGATCTTGCAAACCCTATGCTTGCAAGCGCCGCCAAGAGAAGGCGCATATCTTTTGATTTATTTCCCTGGACTACAATGTTAAAAATTTAGTACGACTTTGCACTAAAATTTGGTACCCATTTAGTTGCAACCAATATTTGAGTTTCGTGCTACCATGGATAACACATACACATTCATACATGCACCTCGTTATTTTAGAACCATGGTCAGATGACAGGTAACACCTAAACTGGCACCAAACGCCTTCAATAGACGTCGGGACTTTGGACCCCGATCAGATTTATTGTGCACCAGTCCCGTATACACGCTGTTAATTTTTGCAGATGTTCTGGACAACTTTTCTAGTATTTTGTAGCGAAGCTGGCAACCCTCCGATCACAAGGTCACTACTTGTTTTACTTTTCTTTGTCAAGTCCATCGCCTAGAATCGAACCAGGAATCCTCGGATTCCCAGCTGACGCCTTTAATCGCTCGACCACGGAGGCCTCGTCCACCGATCGGCTCGAACTAGGAATTCTCTGATTCATAGCTGAACGCCTTTATTCACTGGGCTACGGAGGACCTTGTTCGTCGGTGTCTTTTTTTGGAGGTAATTCTTCGGCTTGTTGATGTAGCGACAGCGAAAATTTCGGTTGCAATTAAAGAGGTTGAACCAATTATCGGTAAAACTTCCGCTTTTTTTTTCTGATAAAGGATTTTGGGTTCAATCTAGATTCCACCATAATATGGCGTAACTTGCTACAGACCTCTGTTTTGCGCCAAGGTATGGTACATCGTTAAACTGAAATTTTTAACAAAGTGTAGTAGTCCAGTTCTTTCTTTTCTGGCAATGTGTGTTTTGCTGTTGTTCATCCAAAATAAATGGAAGTCACCTCATCAAGTACCTGTTGGATTATCCATTTCACCTCAACAAAACCAACAATATTAAATATTTTGATCAGAGTTAGGCTCAAAGTACAGCCTATAAATGATTGTCGTGGAAAAGTGTAATGAACTATTTTATAGTTTTCCCAATATAATTTCTTACCATTACTAAAAATTAATAGTAGCATGAGTTGCTATTCGTCACCATAATACTGCACATTTCAATCGTTCATATTTGAAGTAATTTAATAAAAAAAACTGTGAGGGCCCAAGTGCATTGACATAGAATATGAGTGGTGATTGATGAAACTTTTGCATTTCCGTTCTATATTTGCACTTGCTAAATACTCTTGACACATTTAATACTTACAATTGATCATATAGAAACATAACAACCATTGAGAAGAGTTAAAAAAAATTGCTATGATTAGTGTATTTTATGTGTTCTTAAAATTGATATTAGTGACATCTGCATAGATCATTTTCAATAAGTCTAAAATTATAATAACTTTTTTCTTATCTAAACTACTTTTTTTTTAAATGAGCTGCATATATCACGATAAAAGACCACGCAAATCTAAATTCTAAATGTTTTGGTCAAACCGGTCTAGTAGGTTTAGAGTTAACAAAAAAAGTTTAAATAAAACGATATATTTCAAAAATGTTTATTGACAAAGGATTTTTCGAACGTTTTAGAGCATATAAGATTGATTGTTGAAAGGTTGATTTCGTACATTCAAAGCTTTTAGTTTTTTTGGCCAAATCGGTTTGTAGGTTTTGAGTTTACAAAAAAAGTTTAAATAAAAGGATATATTACAAAAATGTTTTTGACAAAGGATTTTTTTTAAAAAGAGTATTTTTCGAACGTTTCAGAGCATATAAGATTGATAGTTGAAAGGTTGATTTCCTACATTCAAACCTTTTAACTACAAAACAAAGCGATATTCAAATGGTATTCTGGAAATAAGTTTTCAGTTACACTTTTTCAAAAGTAGTTCATTATTTTTTTTAAACACCTCTTCCTTATTATTCTTAATAATCATAATAATAATAATAACTTAGTAAATTACTAAACGATGTGACTAAAATTCTTAACTATTTATAATTATTTTGTAATTAATTTTAAAATGATTTAAATTATTTTCGTTGATTGACTAATTTATAGCAGTAGATTAAATCTTTTTAAATTTAATGGAAAAATAAAAACTTACTCCAGTAGTTGTTTCACTCAACTTTAAAAGATATTCTAAATGAGATTAATTTACAGGTATTATTCTAAACAAAGAATACCTAAAAATATAAAATTAAAGAAATTAATAATTAAAATGAAAAAAATTAATAATTAAAATTAAAGAAATTAATAATTAAAATTAAAGAAATTAATAATTAAAATTAAAGAAATTAATAATTAAAATTAAAGAAATTAATAATTAAAATAAAAGAAATTAATAATTAAAATTAAAGAAATTAATAATTAAAATTAAAGAAATTAATAATTAAAATAAAAGAAATTAATAATTAAAATTAAAGAAATTAATAATTAAAATTAAAGAAATTAATAATTAAAATTAAAGAAATTAATAATTAAAATTAAAGAAATTAATAATTAAAATTAAGAATAAGTAAATTTGTAAAAATATATAACCGGATTAGTAAACTCTCTCTCTTTGTTTTCCGATCATGGCTGGTATGCCGTACCTGCCCTGCTACACACCTGCTCATTCCATCCCCATTAGCCATCTATCGATCACACAACAAACAGAAACAGGTGCAGGAATGTCACCCCCCCCCCCCCCCCCCTATATTCCTAGAAACGACTGTTGAAAGAAAGAACAAATTTAGCTTTGAAAGAAGAAAATATTAACCCTTTCGCTAATAGTAGTCTCACACTAAAACCACATATTTACACATTTTTAGGATGAGACCCATGGTTTCCACGCTTTTGGTTATGTGAATAGGAAGTGTAAAGTGCAATCTGCTTACGCATATCGAAAATTTTAGGTTCATTTGTAAATAGAAGCAAAAAATTCAAGAGTCACTCCCACAGAGAATTGTGCAAATAAGTAAGTTTTTTTTGTTTGGTTTGTCTATTCCCCAGGACGTTCTGTGGAGGAAAGTCAAATGGAAGCCCTTCCGACGATCCTCCCATGGAGGTGAACTAGAAGGATTTTGGTAGAGCCTCGAGAAATGGGGCATGATAATATATATGAAGTAAAAGTAATAAAATATTATATATGGGTAATTCCACGTAAAAGTGTCCTAAGAGTGAATTTTAAAATAATTTTTTACAAAGTTGAAATTTTTATATAATATAGAAAAATAATTGAATTTATTATATTTTGCATTATTATAAATTTTGCGCATATTTTGTGACAATTGTGCAAATTCAAAATGGTTGCTATGCAAGGAAACTAAACTTGCTTACATTTGCATTATTTCTACTCCTTGATTCCTAATATAGTTACATTTTCTGAATATTTTGAGTATGGGTTTTTAGAAATACAGTTAATGTACAATCAAATTCCTTACTTTATAAAAATTTATCTTGATTTAATTATTGATTTAGAGCCAAATGAAATATGTATTTTTCAAACGTAGTGTAAGTCACAAAAAAAGAACAAAAGTTCTTCTATTTTTTTAAATTGAGCCACAATTTAAAAAAAAATCCGTGATTTCCTCCTCTATACTAATCTCTATCAGACTGTAGTTTTGATTTTTAAAAGAAGGAAACTTTTTAGTGAATATTAAATAAATTAAAACTGTAGTGTAAGTCACAGCGTAGAGTAAGTCACAACTATATGCTGTGTTTGTAGAACAACAACGATTACAAAATGCACAGTAACAAGATTTAAAAATAATATCATAAGTGATCTTATTTTTAAATATTGTTATTTATTATACTTTTCTTATTTAAACTGTAAATGGGGGAAAAGTAGCAAAATGAAAGATAGAGATTAGAGAAAGAAAAAAACAAATGGAATATTTCAAGCAGTTAAAGGTAATTAATCTAGATAGCAAGAGGAAAGGTGTAAGAACGTGGAAATTACAATGAAAGTTGATCAAAGGGATTTTTAAAGCAAAGAAGAGGGAATAGATAAAAAAAAAATACGGGTAAAAAAGAATTTCCGCAACCGCTTAAAATGAACCAAGCCCTTCTAATCCAAATTCAGTAGATCTCCTAAGAAGGCCTATCAAAATTGTAGCTCATTTTTTAAAGATATTGCAAGAGTCAAGAAAAGTCCACCTTAAAGCCCAAATAAATGTCAGGCCATTTTAAAGAAACTAGCACATCAGTTTACACCGGAGATAGGTCAACATGCCTGCTCAACTTTCAAGAATTACTGCACTAAGGAATGAAATAAAATCTTTGATAAAGATTTTTATGAAGAGGCATATAATATTCCAGTAATCAAGGATTTTGTAATTCTTAGAGAACTAAACAAAAAAAAACGAGAAGACCTAAGAAAAAGATAACAATCGAGATGAACATAAAAGAGGCAATAGGGTATAGGTTTCATCAGTGCCGTTACACAAACAATATTTTGGGGGGTTGAAACAAGAAATTTCCCAACTTAGCGATTCGAAATTCTTAACCCTACTATTCGAAATTCCCAACAATGCTGAAAATTCCCAATTCCAACTTATCGACCTTTTTCATGATTTTTTATATATTTTTCAGGTAATGTTAAACAGTTCTCTCACAAGCATTGATTTGTTGCACCAATATTTCAATGCAGTGTCCGTTCTGAGGTTTAATTTAAATATAATCTTACAAGTTGGGCAACAATTTGTTAATAATATTAATTTTCTTCCGGCATAAATTTTCCCAACTCGGGGTTTTTGGAAGTGGAAATTCCCAACTTTCAGGGTTTCCGGACTCACCCCCCCCCACCCCCCCCGGTGCGACGGGCCTGGGTTTCATTTGTAGGAAGAAGAATAGTGAAATATTTTGCTGGACAATTCATTCTAAAGAAGGCTCTACAATAAAAGTGGATTTTTGCAATGCACAAGGAATATTTTTCATTGGCCAGAAAAAGCAGGTGCCGCAAATGTTGTAATTGTTGAAAAAATAAAAAAAAAATGCCTGACTGAAACTTTGATTGTAAATTCTATTATAGTTTTTCCCATTATAATTTTTCAAGTTATGTAAATTTATATTTTAATTTTATTTATATCATTTTACCAGTGCTTATTTTGAGGTGTAGTGTAAGTCACGTTTCAGTTGTAGTGTAAGTCACACAGATTAATTTAAATTAAAATAATTTGAAAACACATCTAGAAATATAATTTTTACCTGATTAAACTTCAAACCCTATACAACGAATCTGGCATAACATATTTTTTTTATATCAAAGCATGAGGAAGAAAATGTAAATTGAAATGATATCCAAAAAACCGTGTCCTTTTTTGTAGTGTAAGTCACACTGTGACATTTTTATTTTTAAAAATTAAAGTTAAATAAAATGAAAAAAGTTTACATTGTCAAAAAATAGAACATATGTCTGGTATGTCTTTTGACATAAAAAGTTTTTTTAAATCACAAATTGCTTTTTTTAATTAAGCTTACAATGTGGTATAAATTGTCAAATGTAGTGTAAGTCATGCGTGGAATTACCCATATATTTAAATTAAGAAAAATTATATAATATTAAACAAACAATTAAAATAAGGAAATTTATAATATAAAACAAATAATTGAAATAAGAAAATGTGTAATATAAAGTAACTAATTAAAAAAAGAAAATATATAAATAAAGTAAAAATAATTAATTGAATATAATACATAATAAATATAAAATATTTATAATTAAAAAAAGAAAATATATAAATAAAGTAAAAATAATTAATTGAATATAATACATAATAAATATAAAATATTTAAAATAAATATTACAAATTTACTACCATACAACATCAAACCATTATTTGGAACAACCGCAATAGCCTAGCAGATAGCACGTACGACTTTTAATCAAGAGTATCAAGATTCAATCATGATGGCGTTAACTTGTGCACATTTTTCTTTTAATTTCCTATGTTCATACTACTAAACTTTTGAAAAAAAACTTCCTGAATACTTTAACAATAAAATATAAATAATAAAATAAAAATGTATATTTGTTATAGAATAAAAATAATAAAATGACCTATCCAAAAAAAAAAAATAATAATAATATATAAAAAATAAAATAATAATATATAAAAAATAAAATAATAATATATAAAAAATAAAATAAATAAAAAATAAAATAATAATATATAAAAAATAAAATAAATAAAAAATAAAATAATAATATATAAAAAATAAAATAATAATATATAAAAAATAAAATATCACATAATAAATTAAAAATGAAATATAAACAATAATATAAGAGTAATAACATAAAAATTTATTTAATATAAAATAAAAATAACAGCAGTGGTCCCATACAGCAATGGTGAGCGACATCTATATCTAACACTATAAAGTTTGGAGTAATGCAGTTCCGATTGCTGGTAAATAAACCTTCTAAGGTACAATAAGTCTGGCTGGTGGGGGATATTCTCTCACAGAAATCATTGCCCAGAGACATAATAAAAAGGGTCAACATATTTTTGCCAGTTCCTCTTTGTTAAACTAAAATGAAACAAAGTGTTATCAATCTTAATTTTATAAATTTAGACAGTATTTCAGAAGTAAACACACTGCTATTTCTTACAAAAACATGTCATTTTTATTTTATACTGTGTGACACAAAGCAAAAACGTACAGTACATTTATCAAGAAACAGATACAAGTTAAACATAAATGAACACCTTACACATATTTTTGTTCAATAAAACAATACTGGTTTTGTAACTGAGATACATTATAAAGTTTTATGCTACTGAAAACATATTTTAACAATCATGTGCAAAAAATATTACTTGTATGTATTTGAAATGCCTTTTTATTTATAGATGAAATATGTAATTTATTCTCTGTTAAGAAAAAAAAATCATTATTTTATAAACTGTAAAGGATCAATTTATCCAAAAAGCTTAATAAGATAATTAGAAATAAAAAAAACTATATTTTATATCAAATAACAATATTTATTAGCAAAACCAATTAATCTTTAAAAAATTGTGAACTTTTTTTATAAATCATATTATTTAGTACAACTATTTTTTAAGTTTATATATGCCTTCATTTTTTCTTTACAAAAATGTAATATTTTATATTATTTCATTCAATAAAAAAAGAGGTTACTAAAAAAAATATACAAAGAATATAGTAAGGAATTATAATATTACAAACAATAGGAGACATTGGATAAATTTGATACCAGAAATGAAAAATATTACCATATAAAAAGTAATTAAATTCATGTAAAAAATCAAATACAAAGAAAATAGTAAAGTATTAATATATAACAAACACCAAAGATTGGATAATTTTGATACTCATAGAAATAAAATTCTATGATAGAACATCAATTGTGCCAAATAATATAGTAATAACGCAATAAAGAATATCCTATTACAACACTATCTTTTCAAAATTCAACGATTTTGCATCTAAATTTTAATATAAAGTTTGAATACAGTGTAATTCATTCAAAATAAATAAAAAGTTTGAATTACACATTTTGTCAGATAATACTGTTTAATTTCAATGCAATATTTTGCCAATATAAAGTTTAAGGAAAAGTCTATAGAGACAAAGGACAAAGGAGTTCCGATTACCTCTGTTCTCCTAGCAATTGGAATATGTGCAAATTCCCATACTCCTAGTCACGATAGGTGAGGAAGATCATATATATATATATATATATATATATATATATATATATATATATATATATATATATATATATATATATATATATATATATATATATATATATATATATATATATATATATATATATAATTTCATGTTTTACTTGTCAATATGAATGGATGATGGTTGTATATTTAAATAAGCTTAAAGCAATTCAACTAATTAAGTATAATAGCTTTTACTGCTCATTTAATTTTTCTAACATATAAAAAATGGGAACTTGTTATAAGGCCCTAAGTAAGAGACTTCATGTTACATATTATATTGGACATAATTGTATATAAAATTAATAAAAATAACACACAAAACATATTGAAAAAATAAGTTAAAGAAAGTTGGAATTTGTACATTTTATTGAAAATCGAAAAATTAAACAGATAAATTAAACTGCTGCAACACTACTGATATTAAAATAATTTCATTTTGCTTTGTTACAGTGGTTGAGTGATTAATAGTTAGTAACCATAATAATAACACTATGACTAGCATTTGTAATTTAACAAAAACTGCAGGTACAAATAATTGTATGACAAGAATCAATTAACCATAATTAAAACAAATTATAAACTTTTATGAAACATTAGTGTGTTCAAAATATAGTTAGGATATAAAGGTTCTGCTAAAATGTTTTAAATTATCACATTTGTGAAACGAAAAAAAAAATAAAGTACTTAGTTCTTTAGGTTATTTTCATATATTCAGAGAGTTCTACAATTTCAATAATAAGTAAAAAAGTTTATTTTATAATCCTAATACTATTCTTTGTTTTATAACTGCTACTGCAATCTCATTAAAATTAATGTACCATCCTCGTTGTACTTTATGCCATTTTTAAGGTAATATTCCCTCTTTATGTACGCAGACAAAATGTCAGTAAGTAGAAAAACCTGAAAGAAAACACAAAAAAACTAAATATTAAAAAAAAATTATATAGTAATTGTTAAAATGCAAATACAACATTAAAACTATGCAATAAAAATATGTAAAAATCTAATCATGTTTTGGGAGATACATCTCCCTTCATCAGCAGAAATTAAAAGTCTGTGTGCACAATAAAATGAAAATAAACCGAGAATTGAAAGTGTTGCCAAAGTGTATATTATACATTCCATTTTATTACCTATCAATAATAACACCTTCACAAAACTTAAAGACCCCATTGACGACCTTAATAACTGGGGTATATATAGTATTTCATGTCAATGTGGCATGTCATACATCGGTCAAACAAAAAGAACATCAAGATTTTGCATTAAGGAGCATCGAGCACATGCTGTCAAACAAGAAATTAAGAAGTCTTTCACTCTTGGAGACATAACCATATATTTAACTTCTGTAACACACATTTAATTTGCAAACCCAAATATCCCGTCAAATTTGACTTCTGGAGGCATTTCATATTTTTAGTATAATGATTCGATTGTCAATGAAATCTTTGCTGTTTCAGTATTTCCTGCTTGTTGGCACACAACAGTTAACTCTAACATCTCAAGATAGTTTTTGTTCTGCACACAGACTTTTCATTTCTGCTGGTGAAGGGAGATGTGCAGGGTGCGTTCCATAAGTAATGCAACTAAATTCATAAAAAATCATATATTGGACATATTCGTACAATTAGTTAAAAATCTTCAAAATAGTATCCTCCTGCGTCGATACATTTATGGAGGAGGTTTTTCCAGGCCTGGAAGGCATCCTGGAAAGCCTTCTCCGGGAGGTCCTTTAGAGCCGATGTAACATGAGCCTGGATGTTTTCAATTGTGTCCCAATGTTTCCCTTTCAGGGCTCCTTTTAAGCGGGGAAACAAAAACAATGTCCGGGGGAGCCAGGTCAGGCTTGTAGGAGGCTGACCAACCAGTGGGGAATGCGTCCTGGCCAGGAAATCAATTGACAACGAAGGAGCTGTGGCTTGGCGCGTTATCGTGATGAAGTTTTCATGCGTCCTTGATGTCACTTCGGCAGCGTGCAACCCTCCTTTCTAGCCAGGACCCATTCCCCACTGGTTTCCCAGCGTCCCTACAGTCCTGACCTGGCTTCCCCAGACTTTTTTTTTGTTTTCTCACTTTAAAGAAGCCCTGAAAGGGAAACATTGGGACACGATTGAAAAATCCAGGCTCATGTTACATTGGCTCTAAAGGACCTCACGGAGAAGGCCTTCCTGGATGCCTTGCAGGCCTGGAAACTAAGCCTCCATAAATGTATCGACGCAGGAGGGTGCTATTTTGAGGATTTTTAACTAATAGTGCGAATATGTCGAATAAATGATTTTTTATGAATTTAGTCGCATTACTTATGGAACGCACCCTGTATCTCCCGAAACATGTCTAGATTGTATGTATTGTTATTGCATAGTTTTAATGTTGTACTAGTATTTTAATATTCTTAATGCAGTGTTCTATAAGACAAGTTTTAATCTTAGTAATGATATGTAATTTTGAAAAATATACTACTTCAGATTATACATATGCAATATTAAAAAACTTAAATAATATATAATTAATTTTATGCAACATTTTAAAATACTATTTAAAGAAATATCTTCCTTTTTATTTTAAATTGTTAATCAAGGACAAGTTTTGTATTCTAATAGAACATACAAATATACTTTTTTTATATTAAATATTAGTCTTTTATAATGAGATTTTATTACTATATATTTTATTTCAAATCGGAGCATAATCAAAGCTTATGCAAAGATAGCTTTAGCATATTTGTTAAATTTGCATTAAATAAATAAATTACATTGAGTATGTCTTACCTGTCCAGTATTGAAAGCTAATGTGATAGAGAAATAAAAATTGGCATTTGCACTACCAGAGTATATCCATAAATGCCAGAGTGTGGGGGCTAGAAGGGTACAGCTGGCTAGAACACAGCAAACGATGAATCTCTGCCGCATAACTGAGAACATAAAATAATTTAAATTAAATAGGTATGAACAGGGACTTTCAATATAAATCCAATTTGTATTATAAAATATGCCATTATAACTGAACAAACCTAAATTTAAAATTAAATACAGATGTTTAATCTAGCAGATTTGTATGTGTAGCAGAAATGGAATTTCATTAATAACCATTAGATGCGAAGTAAGTTGCAGAGTAGCGCTTTTCTAAAAGCACAAGCAAAATGAGTTATTATGATTTAATGTTAAATTTAATATTTTTCTTTAACAACCTATTTTTTTTGCCAAGTTTAGTGTTGCCAAGTTTGCAATTAACACAAATTAATATAAATTTATTATTTAACTACTTCCAGATGTTTTGCCAGAGGTAAATAATCTTTATTAAATTTCTCAACCATTACATGCATTTTAAAAATATTGAAATGTTTCAGTTGCCCAATACTTTGAAATGCAACTTGTGGATTATGAAAATTTTAATATTACAGCTTATGATTCTATTTAAAATACAATGCAATTTTAATGCTGAAATCAATTTCATATAAGTGTAAAAAAAGGTTAAAGGAAAATGAAACCTACATGTTAATTATATTATGCTACCAAATAAAAGGAAAATATGTGTCAGGTATAACATATTTATACAAAAAAAATATATAAAATCTCATGTTATTTAATGCTGAAATCAATTTCATTTAAGTGTAAAAAAGGTAAAAGGAAAATTAAACCTACATGTTAATTATATTATGCTACCAAATAAAAGAAAAATATGTGTCAGGTATAACATATTTATACAAAAAAAATATATAAAATCTCATGTTCGTATATAAAAATTCTAGACCTATAAACCTAAACAACAAATTTTAGTAATTTTAAATTACATTGATTTTAAAGGCTCTCCATTGTTTACATATACTTTTGTAATATATTATATTTGTATGTGTTTATTATTTGTGTATAATATGCATTTTTCTATTATATACTATTTATATGGATCATAATTTATGAAATTTATAGATTGGCAGTAATCAAATTGATTGTTTTCTAGGCATGTTGATATCTTTTGGGTGTAAGAACTTATCCACTTTCAGGGATTAATTGCTACGACAGAAACCCATCAAGGTGGACTATACATTGTTATTATTACATTACATATTAGGTTAAAAATATTTTTACTATACAGCAAGCCTTCATTTAAAAATAAAAAAAAATGTTCATTGTAAATTATAAATTCAAATAAAAACTTAAATAATTATGAAGTATTACAAAATCTGTACTTACAATGAAATAAGTGCCCCCATAATGGTAAAAGTGCAAAATAAAATGCAACGTCTCCAATACATGGGTAAGATTTGAAAATAGTGATAATTATAAGGTTGACAAACAGCAAGAAAATCGGCTCCTTTCTAGAGTGCAAAGAAAATACAACACATATTATATAACACGTTTATTATGTCTCTATATAAATAATAGAGACATGTAACACATATAACATGAGACAAATAACACATATAACATGTTTATTATGTCTCTATATAAATAATTTCATATGGTTGATATTAACAATTAAATACATTATTTTAATTTAATTTTAATATATAAACAAGTTTACTTGAATCAACTCAAAATAAATAAATACAATACAATTATTCAGATTAAATTACAAAATAGTTAATTATTTACTTCATATTTTGTACACATTTAAACATATAATATATTATTGTGTCACTAAATATCTGACATATATATGAAAAATTATCTATTTAATAAAGTTACTACTGGTCTATACTTTATAACAAGCCTGCATAAGACATTTACTAATGAAGACTTACAAAAAAAAAATTTCATTTTCTGTTTGTCAAAGAGGGAATTTCAGTTTAAATATATAAATAAAAAAATTAAAGTTCATGTAGGTTTTCAGAAGATATTTTCACATTAATGTAAAATCTAATAAACTAAGAATTTAGAATTAAATATAAATTAAATGGGAAACTAAACATACTAGTAAGATTACATACATACCTTAAACGTATAGCTAGTGGAGTTGTGTACACAAAGACATTCAACTGGAAAGTACACAAGAAAAAGACTCTGAAATGTTCAAACATTTCTGTGAAGAAGTACCAAAACAAGCCGATATTGGGCGTTAGATCAGGAACTGATAATCTAAAAGAATAAAATAAAATAACATAGGTCATATTTAAAATAACGAAAAGTAAACAAGCTAAAACTTCATGTAACTGTGTTAAAAAAATTTAAATCTGTAATTATACATAAATTTGGTCATTGATTGGGTAAATGGAAAAACAAAGCATTTATTATGAATAAAATATTGTAATCTCAAAATTGTAACAAAATAAAGATTTAAATTCCAACTATGGGTTAACTAGGCAAAAGCATTGTTTTCCATTATAGGAAAATAATGGTTTTGCCTAGTTAGCCCACAGTTTACTTGTACATACCATGCCCATGGATATCCATTTATTTAGGCAATGTACAACAAATTTAAATTCATAAAAATATTCTATGTTGCAATATTTTCAAATCTAAAGCCTTCTGGTGTTTTTTGAAAGCTATATCTATTAAAATTAAATACAAAGTACATGTGTTGCAAAAATAAAGTAAACTATTTTGAAAAGAATATACTTTTGTTATTTTCCTAACTGCTAAGAGGGCTAAAAAGAGTGTGACAATTTAATTGAGATGCTTTGGGATTAAAATACCAGTAAATAACGAGCCACCAACCGCAAGCTAATTTCTGAGCCTAGTTACAGCATACTTGATCAAAGAAAACATTAAAAAAAATTATACTCACAGAAGAGCAACAGCTTTAACTTTAAAATGTATCTTATTTTCCAAAATGGAACATATATTTTTTATATTTAATACATATATTTTTATATTTAATACATATATTTTTATATTTAATACATATATTTTTATATTTAATACATATATTTTTATATTTAATACATATATTTTTAATATTTAATACATATATTTTTAAATTTAATACATATATTTTTATATTTAATACATATATTTTAAAATTAATATAATAAAAGAAAATTATAAATTTTTTAATACTTTTTGAATATTGTTTAAATTGTCCAGTTTTATGGTTTTTATCAGAATTATTGCTTAAAACAGAAAAGAAAATTTTATACATGAGAATTAAGAAACACAGAACAATTCTATATTTAAGAAACAAACATTGAGGAGTCCTAACATTATTATATAATCAATCTATATACCAAAGTTTCTCTCATGCTTTCGTTGAAAAATTGAGAAATGCAATAATTTAAAAATTAAATTTAAACTTACATACAACCATAAGTGCTCCACACAAAATGCCAGGAACCAGTAAGTTTATGAAAGAAGCAAAGAAGCGTAGCAGTTGAAGCAATAAAAACAACAACTGTAGAAATGAGTTTTAAAATATCAGAAACCTTTTTCATGCCTCTGTTAGATTTCTAAAAGAAAATATTAGAATTTATTACCAAAGAAACATAACACATATTTCACTTATAAATGATCATAATGCAAAGAGGTTCTGAATCATTTACCTGATGAATGTACATTACAAGTGGAACCAGAAGAATCATGTGATAAAAGGAATGGCAGGACAAAATTGCAAGAATGATTGGAGCTAAGAACCATTTACCTATTAGGGAATTAATATAACTATTATTGATTGATTTCTAATGCATGATTTCACAGAAATTAAATTTAAAAAAAAAGCTGACAATTCTCTAATATTGTTTAATGAATTTTTTGGTTAAGTTTGAATCAAAAATCAGAATCACCATTTTCAATATTAAGTCTAAGTTTAAGTGACTTATAAAAAATAATTTTTTACTTAATAAACAACAATAATGTTTTTGTTTTGTTTACATAATAAACTAACATGGCTTTTGTAGACTGTCAAAGACACATTATCATTTGAAAACTTATAAAACAATGGATTCTCATATCATAACAAAATCAGTCAGGATTAGTAAAGGAAATTTAAGTTTTTATTGTTCTAAATTTGAATATAGCTGATACCATACAAAACAAAATATTTGATGATATTGATGATTGAATTTTTTAAAGCCAAAACTGCTTAAGTACACTATTATTTTCATTCCTGTGAATGTACGCAAAATCATGTTTTATTTAAGGCTCAGAATACTTATATTTAATATTTTTTTCTTAGGATTATTTAATTTAACATGAGAAAAGATTTGTGTTTCCTAGAAAATGTCTAAAATGGACTTCAAAGTTCTGATACAAAATTCTTAATTATTCTTAATCTTAATTTAAGATTATGCATTTAAACAGAATAAAGTATAAACAGTTTTAGAGATAAAAAAAATCATATAAGAAAACTATTACGATTTTAAACATTTTTAATGTTTACTTAAAGAAATAATTTGGAAATTATTTTTAACCCAAGGAATTTCCGTAGACTTTTATCACAAAATTAAGACGTTTTAAATGTTCTATAAGGTCGAAATATAGATAGAAATACATAGATTTAAAATGTTTTAAAGATATTACAAATGTGCCTTAAATTTAACATGAAATATAGTTAGTAAAAGTATTTTAAAACTTTTTATTAATCTAATGTCAGTAATGTATTACGATAAAAGGTTTTAATACATATGAATAGGAAGACCTAAAAAGGTCATTTAGACTTAACCTAGCACATATTCCCTTTTAAGCCTTCTGATTCATATAGTTTTTAACAGTTTAATATTGTCGCCTCAGAGCAACAGTAAGACATTTAAAAAAACGAAAATGAGTTTTCGGTCTTGCTAATATTAACAAATGTGCCTTTATTTAGTGGAACACTCGGATATTTTTATGTCTTCTTTGAAATCCCTAACCTACAGCCTTATATATTCAGCATTGAAAAAAAAGCAAATTTTATAATCAATTTTATAAGCAACTATGTTTTTGCTCATATCCTACTGTTGCTCTAAGGCGAAGATATGCTCTAAGGTAATCAAAATACAAAATAGCACTATGAACGAAATATTAAAATATGGCAAGGCTTAAAAACTTATAACTAAATTTGTTTTATTAGAGATGTTGAGTTGTTTACTAGAGTTAAAAGTAGTTTATTAAAAGCTGTTTATTGTTTATTAGAGCTGCTTAAGATTTTAGAATGTGTCTGCTAGAATTAAATTTTTATAACCTTTTTTAAAATATCAATGTTTTGAAAATGGTTAAAAGCTCAGAAATTACCCAAAATACTCCAACTTTAAAGTAAAAGGATTTATAATTTTAACAAGACCTCAAATTAATAAATTAAAGTAAAATACTTATTTGAAATTTTCTTGAAGGTAGTAAAACATAGTGTCATATTTCACAGAATGTTAAAAATTCATTGAAAATAAAATGTGAGTAAAGATTTTCCATTGTATTACAATAAAAAAAACCTATAAATATACATTATAATAAAAAAATACAATGAATATAAATTACATTATTTTTCTATAAACTTTGTAGTATCTTTTAAGTATGGTTTTTCGTCTAATAAATATAAATGAGTTTATCAATAAAAATATACTTGCCAGCTACAGTAAAAAGTATAAACAAAGCTAGAAACATATTTTGGAATGTGACAGTTGATTTGCCCCCACAAGATGCAATCGAATATGGGCAAAGTAAGTACCTTGAAATAAAGAATTAGAAGAGGATAAATCCCAAATTTCTTAAAATTAATTGATAAAAATTATATATAAATAACATTGACAGAAAATGTGTCTCAATGTGAAATGAATTATTCAATGTGCATATAAATATCGACAATAAAAATATTTTCTAAAAGTGGTATAGAAATATGTCATGAAAATAATAAAAACAATTTATTAACTCCACATATAAAAACTTGCAGATTTTAGTCTGAACATAAAGTGAGTATTGAAAAAGTGGTTTTAAAAGATTGACTATGTATCATAAATTTACTATTTAACTATTAAATAAAAAAAATAAGAACATTTGTATTGATTCATATAATGTCTTAAATAACTATTAATGAATAATTTTTAATAGCATGTGTATCCATTCATATAAATTGCCAACATATGTCAGACATGAAATTGTTTAGATTGTTTAATACAGATTTTTAAAAAGCTAATGGCTTAATAGATTAGACATTGTACCATAATTTAGAATTCAAAAACTTTTCATAAAACTGGGCAACATTTTTTTTTAAATAGTTAAATTATATTTATAATAAAATTGATAAATTAAAAATTTATCATACAAATTATCAACTTACACAGTAGCTACATAAAAAGGCACCCATGCCACATCTGTAACTTTTAGTAGTAGAGGAACAGCCTTGTTTGGAGGGTATGAAGTTGACTCTTTTTTAGCCTAATAAAAATTAACACATTAGAAATTGTGAATAGAAAAATAATAAATAATTCGGGCATAAAAATTTCAAATAGGCAGAGAAAAACTATAAAAAAAAGTACATACACAATATGTCAAGAGCTTACTTTTGGCCTTAAGTTAAAAAAAAAGAAGACAATCACTCTTCAAAATTGAATTTTTTAAAAATCTTATAAAAGTAATTTTAATACATAATGCTATTTGAAAAACCCATTCAACAAATGAATAAGGAATATTTCCAATAGTAGTATTCTTGCTTTACTTTAATTACCATATTATACACAAAAAGGGGAGCAGAAATATGCATCGTTTAAGCACTACAAAGCAGTTTATTAACTTGTCAGATTCTTCGTTAAAAGGATTCACTGTTTGGGTTCTCTCGCTACAAGGCTATATTTTTTTAATAAGTAAGGCATTACATAACTTGATTTATAATTTTTTTTTAATCTTCAAGTATTTTGTATATATATTCTATTCTCATTAAAAGATTTCAAAATACATTTAAACTTATCTGATACAAAATTAGAAGATAATTTAGACAATTTTAGAAAAGTACAGAAAATCAACTTACATAATCACTCCAGTAAACTTTAGCCACTAAATACAGTATGGCAGCAGTAAATACATCACAGAACTAGGAAGAAAGTAATAGAATAATTAAGGAAATTACTATGGACAAACAATTAAAAATAGTTTTAAAAAATGCAACATGTAAAATAATCTTTAAATATACTTTTCGAATATCTAAATTATGATGAGTATAATACAAGTAATCACAGAACTACTATAAAATACATCTTTTAACTGCAAGTTATGTAAAAGGAAATTATAATTACTGCAAAGATAACTGGAAGCCAGTCTTGAGCATGTGTTAAGAGGTAATCATAGGTGATTAATCCCAATGGGCTCTGAAAGGAAAAATGTGAATAAATATCTAAAATAGTGTTTCATAATATTGTAGACCCTCCAATATAATGACCCTTTAATCAGAACCACCACCACTGAGAGTAACATTTGGTTTATTACTTTGCATGTAATAAAACAGTCAAACTTGTTAAAACCAGGGTTCGAAATTAGGATATAAAAAGTTAGGAGTCATTGGTACCAGCAATTTGTTTTTGTAATAAGCTATAGTTTCTTTTGCATAAAATGAAAAACTTGTTCCTATTTGTACTCTAAAAATATCACACTCTTACTGAAAAAGCTGGGAGCAATTAAAAAAAAACCAATTTATTATTATTAAAAACTTTGTCATCAAAAAGTAAAAACCCAAAGTGCCACGATTTGAAGTTCAATAAGCGATTGTATTGAAGATACGATAAGACGTGTGATTTTATGAAAACGGTGCGAGTAAGGGCGGAAACTGGAACAAGCAATCTAAAATTCCACTGTTTACACTAATAGCTCCATGAATCGTCATGTGTTGATTGTTCAAAGCTCGAAAAAGAAAAATCGGAAGATTGACATGAAAAATCAAATTTACATTTTACAAAAAAATATATACATATATAAAGTTGGCTGTAAAAAAATGATGATTAGGTTCATGAAACTGATATTTATATAAAAAATTAATCATCGAAAATGAAGACTGGGTGTAAAACTGGATGAAATGTTTAGGTGCAAAATATGACTAACGACTGCTAATTTTGAAACTTGTTTCTCTTAAGGAGGTTGAGTTTTGCTATTCAGCAGGGGAATGCGGAAATTACTTAAAAGCAGAATATTATCGTAAATAAACAGTAATCTTTACTTAACGATATCTTTCACATTTGTGAATACTATGAATGTTTTTATTATTTGAGATTTTTACATCGGCATAGATGTTTGAAAATGCGATAGACGGAAAATGTGTTTAAATCCTGGTACGTAAATAAAATTACCCGGCAAATGTAGAAACTAATTGTTGTTTCTCACAAACTTCATCTGGGTTTTAGTTAATGCCTTTGTACAATAGGCAGAACCTTAGATTTAAAAAAAAATGAAAGTATTAACATGTACTTGAAACGGTGTTGCGTTGACATAACGAGATGCCATAATCAACTGCTCAAAGGGGGTGTAATGCAGCTATATTTGAACATTGTGACCACCAGCCCCTAGTGCCATTCTTTACTGCCTCTGTAACGGGCCTACACGTTGATCTCCTTACGTGCATAACCTTGGTCTTGTTGGCATTTGCATGCACATTTTCGTTTCTTTTTCTATCGAATTTTCCCACTACTTAGCTTGTTGTCTTGGTACAGATGTAGTATAGGACATTTGGAGCACGAGTTTTTTTTTTGGCGTGTTTTATAGGGACGATAAATTTATAGTATGGCAACCCCACCTGACATTGTTCGCAAGTTCCGATTCTTGTGTCGACTTTCAATCTGGCAACCCTATGACGTCATAGCGCTGTTTAATGGCAATTTTTCTTCGCCAAAAACAAAAACGCGCCAAATGTCCTTCATATACTACATCTGTTCCGTTGTCTTACTGTGCATTCATGTGTTGATTAATTGAGGATTTTTGAGTTCAACTTATTCAAATTTAATCTTTGGCAATACTTAAATCTTTGGTAGCTTTTTTTGACACAAGAAAAGTATTATATATACTGCACCTGTGTGCTAAAATATTTCAATTAAATATTATAGCCAATCTCGTTACTTTTTCACAAAATATTTCAATTAAATATTATAGCCAATCTCGTTACTTTTTCACAAAATATTTTATTGATATGAAAATATTTACCTCATGGAAGATATCACTGTCATAAGGATTGCTTCCCTGCTTCCATAAATTTACTCCTTCAACAGCTAAAAAAAAAATCTCAATAATAACACATGGCAACAAATATAATTATTTATGTAAATATCATTATTTATAAAAATTTAATGCAAAAACATTACAATTCATAATTATTTGAAGCAAAAGTGTAGGCTTAGACATACAAAATCTATCAACCCAGTGATTTTGGATGAAATCTGAAGCTTAAGCACAACAATTAAAACCAAAATCCTTTCTCTCCTATATTCTAAGTATCAGAATCTATGTATATAGAATATGCTATTTTACTTATAAAAAATCTTATCTCCTAAATAAAAGTTCTGTTACCCTTAACAGTCTTCATGTGCTGTTGACCTTTAAAAGAAAATAAAACTTCCATTTTCTTTTAATTTACTAATGTCAGCAATATGCTTGCATTTTGTATAGTGAGACTAATGCTCAGGTAATTACGCTTGTATCTATATGTAATGTAAGTTTTACTGTGCAGAAAAATGTTTAGAATTTTAAAATAGCAGAAAATTAATGCAAATTCAATTTAGGTTTTATTTATTTTTATATTAAAAGCTCGATAAAAAAATCCAGATATTATATATTAGGTTAATCTGTTTTTCATGATTACACTCAGGGACGTCGCGCCGGGGGGGCGTCCGACCCCCCCAATAACTTGAAAACCTTAAAAGTTGGGAATTTCAAGGTTTGAAAATACCTGAGTTGGGAAAATTTATGTCTGAAAAAAATTAATATTTTTATCAAATGAAAGCGGAAACAACAAGGTTATTAAGGGAAAATTAGAAATTGTCCAATAAATTCTTTATCTAAATTGAAAAGCAATGTTTTCAGATTTCCAGACAGATAGCCGTTATCCATTGGCGCCCAAATAAATGCTCGTATCTGCATATTCTGTTTTTATTTTTGGAAAAACAAGCAATACTTTAATACTTTTTTACATTAAAATGTAGTATTGCGTAACCTATGGACGCCGAACGTCTGATCATTTTATCATTTTTGACATTTCGGTTTTCTCTGTGATGTGCGGGTTTGTTTCCGGTTGTCAGGCAGTCGCGTCGGGAGTGTTTGGTAAGGAGGAGGAGGGGGGTGTCTGGAAATCTTAAAAGTTAGGAATTTCGAGTTTTGGAAAAATTTAAGCCACAATGAAATTAATATTATTATCAAATGATGTAGTGTATTTTATTGGATATCATTATTATTTATAAAGAAAGTGTCCTCATGTTTAGAAAAATGCCCAATTTGAGTTTATATTGCAGACTTGTTAAATTTGTCCACTGCCAATTAAAATACACATTACTAGCGACGTCATCTAAATTATATTATTTTACCGGCCAAGGAGTTCGTTTATCTGCAATGTAATCTCCGCCACACTTCAAACCTTTTTAAATATTTGTTTAATTTAATATGATTGAAATTCGTAACCAAAAGCGTAATAAGAACTGTTTAATAACTTTCACATCTCCTGAATTACCAAAAGACTTCCCTCTACTAAGCCATGATTCCTGCTCTGCCTCAAAAATTTCAGTATTTTACAATGAATAAAGAATAAGTTAAAAATCAAATCCGTTTTGAGGGTTTGTTTTTTGTTGTCAAAGTTATGTTATATGCTTTTACTTTCAGCTTATCATTTAAACAATTTTTAAATACTTCGAATTTAATTTAATATTTATAAAAAGATACATTTGGCTATTCAATCTTTTACAACCTTGAATTAAAGTGACCTTTACAATTTAAATTGAATTTATAGAAGTTAATAAAGTTGGTCAAAAGTAAAGAAATTCCTTTGAATGTTTTGCACAATGCCAAGTCTTTGACTCCCACTTTCTTCCAATTTTTTTTTTTTTTTTATAGTAACTGACGCCTTTATGTTCAGGCTTTTTGTCTGCAGTGCTAGCATCTCCCGAACGCAGTGAGGAAAAGCATCTTGGCGTGATAATTGTTCCAGCTTTGGCGATATTGATAAGTTTACTATTTCGCAACCCTGTGAAAGGAATGACGGTTCAGTTTTTTGACTGCCCTTTTTTTTTTTTCTTCTTTTTTTTAATGGCATTGTATTTGTAGCATGGAGAAGAGCTAGATTTTTCACAATAAATTGTGACGATGGTATGATATATTTAAAGTGTTGTAATATATCATACAATATAGATAAAATTCAATATTTTATTAACGATAGAAAATATATTCGTAATTATGACACTATAACTTTTTCTCTCTAAATATTCAAATATATAATTAGTTCTATAGTTTAAAACTTTAAAAGTATATCACGATTTAAGAACATGCATTCGTTTCATTGATATAAATTTTTTTAATTAATTTATTTCTTTGATTGTAATTAAATATTTTAATATCGTAATTATAAAAATGCTTTTATGAGTATCTAAGAAATTATATTATACCATTGTGGGACATACCATATGTGGGCCGCGGCAACCAGGTTGGCCATTTATTCACCACCGAGACCTTTGTTTAAAAGTATATTCACGAGTAGCGTGTGATATTATCTTCTTTAATATTGTATAGGGTCAGGTGGGGGAAAGTGGTCATAAAAACAGGCATTTTTAACTTTGCAGGAATATAAATATGAGAAATTTTCTAAAAAATATTTTTGTTTTGGATTTTATTTTACATTACATTGTTCTAGAGTACATTAGAATACACTTAAAAAATATGTTTTGAGAGTAACACCTTTTAATGACATCTTTTTTTTGTCATGTTTTTATGACCACTTTACCCCATGGGTGGGGTAAAGTGGTCAGTGTGTGGGGTAAAGTGGTCATATTGAAGAAATATGACATAAAAAGGAAATTATAAGTAAACAGTGCCATTTTATTACTTAAAAATATTTTACACAACTTCTATATTTGTGAACTATTATTTAAATTTTAAATTATATTATTATTGAATTATAAATTTATAGTGTTCTCTATGGTAAAAAGTTTTTTTAAAAAAGATATTTTAATAACTTCCAACTCTCTGTTTTTTCAATGTCATTATATTCTGAAAATGTGTAGTAGTCACCAATTTAGGATTTTTCTAGATATTTAATGAAGTGTCCCATTAATTACTATCTCAATCTTGTCCAATAAACTGTTTAATTGATTTCTTCCCTTAATATTTTACTAACATCCCACAAATATGATTTGTCAAATTTGTATATCTGTGGCACAAATTGGCTCAAAAGAATTTGTTGACTTGATAATTTTCTGTTTTTTTTAGCTTTTTTTTGGCATTCCTTGTTTTTTTTTTTTTTTTGTAGACAAAGTGCAACTGTTTCTTCTGTTTTCATCTTTAGAGTTATGTATAGCCATTCTATGTACAATTGACACTGGTGGAGATATCGTTGTCAGTATTAGATTAAAGTCCTTCAGAGGATATACACTTGTTGTATTAGCCATATTTGACACTTTTGTACTTTTAAAATTTTAATTGCATATATCAGATGTTGATGGTTGTGAATTCTGATGAATATCTATTTGTTGATCTGGTGAAGTCAATGGGCAATTCTGTAATTTCGGTACGGACATTGTTATGTTTGGTCAATTTGTTTGTTGACAGTTTTCACAAATTCTGTGGTAATCAGGTCTTGGTGATCTTATCAACGAATGGACTTTTTCTGCTATTAGGATATTTAAGATACATTTGGATTAAATTTGATATAATAGAACAATCGAATGAATGCCCAACATGGGCAATGAATCTGAAGCTTTTAATGATGCAAGATTCTTCTTCGAAGCCATGATTCTCATTAGGACCATTATGCCTGGACTTGTTAATGACCCATCTTCTTAAAGTCGGGTAATTTCTGAGCTACAGCATAAATGGATATGCCCTTTTTAACCAGCATAGCTAACTGGCCTTGCCAGCATAGCAAATTAGCCTTGCCAGCATAACTAATTGTAGACTGGCATCAGAGTAATTTAGTACAATCTTCCTAACATATTTTCTCGGCATGTTTATTACGTAAAAAAGGAAAAAAATAAGACAATAAAAATTATTTTATTATACAAGTTTATCCAAATTTTAATCACTGAATATTAGGTCTTAATAAAGTCATTCCAAACAATGTAAAAGTTAAGCCTAATGCTGTTTACTTTATCTTATGTTATAAACTATGATAAATTAATATATGCTTTATTATTCTAAATTAATATTTAATAATCAATCATTAAATATTAGGCCTAAATAAACTCATTGTTACCATGAATACGTTAAACTTAGTCATATGACCACTTTACCCCATGTTACTAAAAACACTATAAAATAAAAAATTTAATAAACACAACTTGCCTATCAATGGAAATGTGTTTTTGAGATATGTTTGAAGCCTCCTGTATAACTAATATATTAAGATTTTGATTAAACAAAATATAGGAGAGAAGTTCATTAGAGAATCAAAAGATTGTATTGAAACGTACAAAAATAAAATGGCTATTTATTGGCATTCAATGTGTTGCTAAAATTATAATTTTGTGTGAAAAACATTGCTCCTCTTCACTGAAAACTAAAACAAAAATATGTAAAACCTTTACGATAAAAATTAAAAATAGGGAGGAAAAACTACAACATTTATTAGAGTATGACCACTTTACCCCACCTGACCACTTTACCCCACCTGACCCTATTAAAGAAGTGTTATTAAGTGAAAATCATACATGTTTATATTATATATATTCTTATAATATATACATGTATGATTTTCACTTAATAACACTTCTTTAATATACAATATTAAAGAAGCACACACTATTATCTGTATTATAAAAATACTAAGCATTACAAAAGGAAATAAATTTAAATATTCTCAATATTAAGTTTTTAAAACTGTAGGTTGCAATATATTGTTATACCATTTTCAATGCGTACACCGAAATTTAAAATGAAACTATTTTTTCTACATATTATATTAAACGAATATAAATTTAGTTTGCTTATAATTACAGAAAATGAGAGTTATTAATTATGAAAATTATGAGAGTTATAATTACAGAAAATGAGAGTTATTAATTATGAAAATGAATGCTTATGAATAAAAAATACAAATTCTTATTTTTTTTATAAACATTCGTTATGTATTTCAAATTAACCTTATATTATTATTCTAAAAAAAACTTACAACTTTCACTTTGTTAGAACTTTAATTAATATAAAAGTAAATTTACTTTGCTGTATTTATTTATCTTCCATAAATTACTTGTTTTTTTCTGTTTCTTATTCTTAATTTTTTTTCTACAGAATACTTAATTACAATATTAAAGATATTATAATTTGTTTATTAGTTCAAATTTTTAATGTTCTATAAGACTATTTTTTTAACAACAGTGGGGAAGTCTAAAAAAAGACATGTTAAAATAAAGTAGTCAAATTTTAAAGTCGTAGTTTTGCAATATCTTTACTGTAATTAGGACATCACACTCTTATAATAAAACCAAATAAAAAAAGTTTATTTTTACAACCATTTTCATTTTATTTTAACCATCACTCACTTCATTTTTAATTTTGAAACATTTTTCTATTTCTTATTAACGGACATTTAATATAATTATAATTAACTTTTACTGTATTTATATATAGCTATATTCTGTATCTGTATTTGATCCACACAGTTTTCACCTTTTTTTCAGTTAAGAGTTAAGGTTCATTTAAGTATAATTCATATAGGCTTTTGCATTAAATTCTCAATTAATGTAAAGTTTTCTGTCAAGCAAATTACAAATTATCTATATATTCATGAATTATTTTCAAATAAAGTATTCCGCAATATATGAAATGAATTAACACAATATAAAAACATGTATCGTAGCCTACTATTGTTTATGTTAAGCTTTTAATCCTACTTAATTTATAAAAAAGATGAAAAGTATCGGTCAGTTGGAACTGGAAATTTTTTGCAATGTTGAAGTTGGGAATTTCATATCTTTAAGATGGGAATTTCATATCTTTAAGTTGGGAATTTCATATCTTTAAGTTGGGAATTTCATATCTTTAAGTTGGGAAAATTCTTGTTTCAGCCCCCCCAAAAAAAATTGTGTGCGACGGCCCTGGATACACTATGATTTTTTTGCCAGATATGACAACATAGAACCAAATTTTTTTCTAAAAACAAAACCATTAGAATTTTTAGTACCATGGTACAGTAGACTCTCAATAATTCGAACTTCGATAACTCGAATTTTTTTAATGTCTCGAAAAAAATCTATTTCTCTGCACCTTCATTACTTATTTAATGTAATTTTATCTCTTTAATTCGAAGTTTTTCATCGTTATTTTCGATAACTCGAAGTTTCATCACATTTCAAAATTTTGTTTTCCTCTCAAAACTACGGATTTTGAAGAACCTTTAGCATATATGTAATTGCCACGTTCTTCTTTATCAGTTCTCTTTCTAATTGTGCATTATTGAAAGGGTATACTTACAATGAATGCCTGCCTGTTCCTCACCCTTTTGTTTGAATGTCGCCAGACTGGATTCCCTGAGCTGTATCCCCACCTCTTTAACGCAGAGTCAGTCCAACAAGGAAGATTATTAATTTATCGTCCCTCAAGCCAGCTGGCATTTTCGGTAAAGTGCGAGTCACTTTTTTGGAACATTACCGACCGTCCAGAAAGCAACTCACTTAAAATATGAAGACGACACTCAACCCTTTTTCATTTTTGTTTAGGCAATGCACTCTCTATAGCAGCATTTGGTGAGAGATCACTCTCAGAAGAAGAATGATAATTAAGAATGCTAACCTCCTCCAAAGATAACTTTGTAAGAGACTCTATCTTCGATAAAATCTATGCGTGCATTCACTGAATCGAGGCCAGAAATAAAAACATCAGAGACATTTCAAGCAATCGTGCATTTAGAAAATATAATTGATTTAAAAAAAAAATAGAAATACTTACCAAACTATTTTGGATAGATATGTTAAATAAAGTCGTGTAAGTATACCAGTATTTATTTTTTACCAAAACAGCTTTTTTATAGGATTTTCGATAACTCGAATTTTTGATATCTCAAATTTTTATACACTTCCCTTCAAGTTTGAGATAACGACAGTTGTTTGTATTTGATTACATTTTAAGGTTAAAATGCATTGAGCACCCTCGGTGACCTTTCTAAAAATCTACATTAGAAAATAGTTTTTTTGCCAATCAAAGAACTCCATTTCTCCCCTGCAGGGTTGCTGAAAAGGGCAACCAGATTTGGTGAATCCTCAAGGGGACAAGTCAATGCATTCGAATCTATTTTAATAAGGCACATTTTTTGAAAAGCACAAGTAGAAAGAAATATGGAAACTATACCTGGTCTTGAATTATTTTGATACTATACCTACTGACAACGTAAATTTGGTACAGATGTAGTACAAGACATTTGGCGTATTTCATAGGGGTGATATATTTATAGTATGACAACTACACCCGACATTGTTGGAATTTTCCGATTCTTGTGGCGACTTTCAATCGGGCAACCTTATGACGTAATCATGCTGCAATATCGTTTTTGTGTATTACCGGAACTATTTTTAACAGCAATTTCGAATGATAGCGTAAGAATACAACAAAATAGGGTAAAGGTTTACTGTACGGTCACCCTTGGCGACTTTTTCAAAATCTCGCCAAAAGTCGCCATTTTGGCGACTGTTGTCCAATAGGGTTGCTGCAATTCCTTGTCGTTTCGAAGGGGGGTTGCCATTAAAAAAAAATTATCGCCAAATGCGGAAAAATCGCGCCAAGGGTGACCGTACAGTAAACCTGACCCCAAAATAGTTAACAACAGTTGCATAAAACTTCATAATAAATTCTACAATTTAGCAACGCAAATAAAAAAACACGTTTTGGCGACTTTTTGGTCCAGATGTAGTATAGAACATTTGGCACGCGAGGTTTTTTCTGGCGTGTTTTATATGGGCGATAAATTTATAGTATGGCAACCTCACCTGACATTGTTGGTATTTTCCGATTCTTGTGGCGACTATCAATCTGGCAACCTTATGCTATGTTTAATGGCAATTTTTCGTCGCCAAATATCCTATGCTATACTGTTCCGTAAATTTATCAAAATGTAACACTGGATACCACGAAAAGGTGCAGAAAACTTTATTATTTTCAAGAATATTTATCCACAGAATGTTTATATATTCGTAAAAAAGCTCCATAGATTATATAAACAGAAAATTACCTTTCTTCCAAGATGCTACTGGAGTAGATATTTCAACTCGATTGCCAAGAGCATTGGACAAAGGTGATCTTAAGATCACCAAACGAACAACAAATCCAAGAGAATACACACACAAAGTTCTTAATATTGATGGGTCCGACATAATTAATGGAATCCTTAGAATGTTTTACAACATGTCATGATATTTTATCAATATGTCATATAAAGTTATTTTTAATCATTCTTAACTTGGATCAGAAAATTAAACACATTCAGGTGTTTTTCTGAATTTAAAGTAGAAAAGAAAGTACATTGAAAAACTCTTTGTAATTTTGTTTGAAAATGTCAATCTAGAATAATAAATTTATAAATTAAATTTTGTAATACTTTCCACCGGTTTCCCGTCTGCTAACCAAAACAAATTAACGTGTATTAACCATTGCCATTCCAATGTAGAAGATTTTTTTTTGTAGAACTTTAAATTCTAAACTAGTAGGAAAAACAAATTGTTTCACTAAATTATTATTTTTTCTACTACAAATATAATTTTCATTTGTTTACATTTAAGATGGTATTAAAAAATATATGTATTAATTTTTGATTATTTCCTAAAAGAAGTCCAATAATTTATATATAGCCGTTATTCGTGAGCGGCTTTTTAAGTTATCCTACATTTATCATGACGTCACTCGCTGTATTACCTTCTAAGGTTCTATTATGATTTTTATGCAATGCGCATACGCATAATGCGCATGTGTGGTCACATGTGTGATATTATAAGACCTTATATTTTATAGGTGGGGCTACATCATAGGAATACTGGGACGGAATCGGAAAGACCGGAAGTGTACCGGAAGCCTTCTTAATCCAAGCTTCAGTGACTCTGCATCGCACGCCCCTTGACTCCCTATCTGACCAATCAAATGTGAAAGACGCTTTTACTACAATCTCTCGCCAAATCTGACGCCAAAAATCTAAATTAGTATGTAAAACTTATTGCCACAAAAGTTATTATAAATATAATTTTATTTAAATTAAACTTCAATAATATTTTTCACTTGCGAATATATATACAGAGGACATATTGTAGATAAACCAGATATTTAAAAAGATAATATTATATATATTAACAATAATATATTATTACTAGTAGTAGTAGTAGATTGGTTGTTTGGTTGGTTAAAAAACGTCGCACTAGAGCTTAACAGTGAGCTATTAGCGACGGTTCGGGGTATATCAAGAAGGAAAGATTCGGATTTGGTTCGGTGAACTAAATAACATCGCACTAGAGCTACACAGTGAGCTATTGGCGACAGTTTGGGACCTATCTTAAAGTCTCTTTTATTTTTGAACATGGTCAGATGACGAGAACAAGACCTGAGCGGGGTATCAAGGTAAGATATCTAAGATAACATGATATGGAACCCCACGAAGTTTCATATTTACATGGCAGATAGTTGGTATACATGGCAGGGATTGATCGGGGTCCAAAGTCCCGACATCTATTGAAGGCGTTGGGTGCCAGTTCAGGTGTTTCCTCGTCATCTGACCATGGTTCTAAAATAACGAGGTGCATGTCTGAATGTGTATGTGTTCCCGGGTCTTTCCTTCGAGATAGACCCCGAACCGTCGCCAATAGCCCACTGTGCAGCTCTAGTGCGACGTTAATTAAAAAAAAAAATTACTATCCTCCAATGAAAATCTAAATCCGTCAGTACTTTTTCTTAAAATCCGTTACTCCTGTACAATTAACAATATATCATTGGATAAATATAG
The DNA here is from genome assembly GCA_963932185.1 of Troglohyphantes excavatus. NCBI lineage: Eukaryota > Metazoa > Arthropoda > Arachnida > Araneae > Linyphiidae > Troglohyphantes > Troglohyphantes excavatus. The sequence goes on along the minus strand of OZ010671.1, from coordinate 30,920,313 downwards.
TGTTTTTTTCCCTTTTCGATTATAATGGGAATTGTTTAATTAAAACCCATAACCTCTCGTTCTATCACTCATATTAAAATCTAAACCCTCCTCATCCCCGTGTTTGATAAATTTAAACAGTTGAATCAAATCTTCCCTAATTTCTCTCTTCCACAGTATACATATTCAAATTTCTTAATCTATCTTCCTATTTCATGCTTGAAAACCCTTGGACCATTTTAGTAGTCCTATGCTAAATTTTCTCTAACAAATCAATATCTTTTTTATGGTGACCAAAACTGTACAGCATACTTAAGATGTGGCTTTACCAAACCGCATGACAGATTGTTAGTAAATGTACCGTTTAAGTTTCGAAAATCGTTACTCAGCACATTACCTAGTTATTTCGCAGATTACCTGATTTGCTACGTTAAGTGCATAACTATGTACAAGGGCCTATTCTAGTGAAAAGTCATGGCTTATGCGCTGTCGCAAATTAAAAATAAGTAGTGAATTCGAAATGAGCGAGAATAACCCCTTTTTAGTACATATATGCAAACATAAAACAACTGAGTATTAATCCGATTTTAAACAAATAATTGAAAATAAAAATAATAGATAAAAAAAAGAAGAAAGAACCAAAACTGTAATTGAAAAAAAATGGATAGCGAACAAAAATCGAGAAAAAATATTGCAAAAAAGTTCATTTAAGTAGCAAATTAATATTTTTGAATAAAATCGTATCTCCCTTCTTAAAATGAAAATTTAAAAAAAAATTAATGCATGTTTGAATCTCTCTCTCTATACATATATATATTATATATATATATATATATATATATATATAAATGCGGAAGTCCTACCAACTCATTCGCTCATCCTACAACCTTACGTCTACCCAGGAAGATGAAATTTGACAGACTTGTTAATTCTTACATAGGAAAAGTTTTTGTCTGGGTCGAATGTTTTTCATTTTCTTTGGTAAAACACTTATTCTTACACTTAGTTTCGGATACTTCAGATTTTCCTAGAATTGTGAAACTTGTATGCAGGTATAGGGTTTACCAACCAACAAAGGAAATAATATGAAAATCTAGATTTTAATACGTGTACCCTTTAAAAATTGGCTACGAATTTTTTATAATAGAACATTAGTTTTCGATACTTTCGAATTTTTTGGAATTGTAAAAGTTTGCGCACTGATAGGATTTACTATACCAACAAGGGAAAAAATCTGAAAATCTAGAATTTTTTAAGTGAACATTTTAAAATCGTTTTCGTTTTTTTCTTCTGAATATTCTTGCCAATTTGTAAAACTTAACGACAAATGTTGACATAGACAGTGGCGGCGATTGGGTGCTGAAAGTGGGGGGGCAAGATAAAGGGGAAGCAAGAAGTCCCCCAAATGGGAAGGGGGGGGGGGGGGAAGCTGGACTTAAAAAAAAGTGGTATTATATTGCTATAAAAAAGCTATGGTATTGCACACTTGTATTTACTCACTATTTTGTGTTATTTGAAGTATACCAACTTCAAATACACAGTAAAAAAACTTAATAACATAAATTTAAGAAAAGAAGTTTTCATACCATAAAGCTGATTTGAGACAAGTTAAAAGCTTTCTTTTTTCGTTATTCTGACTTAAAAAGGCAAAACAAAGCACGATAACTTTCAGAAATACTATATAAAAGGGCCACAAAAACTAAAGTCCAATTTTCAGGAGTATAAAAAGTATAAACTGTTCAAAACACCTTTATATCATTTGTCTATTTTAGCTATAGTCGAAGACAATTTAACTAGACCCTTAAGCGAAGGCTACGATGTGTAGAAAGACTGAGCTATGGCCCTGATTGAATAAAAAAAATCAACGGCTGATTTAAAAACAAATAAATATCTATCGGAGTAGTCATATACAGTTTGCTCTGTAGACTCCAAAATGACTGTACAAACGAGAGTCATAAGTCATATTCGGCGCCGTTTCGCCTATTTTCCCTACTGCTTATATGTAAAACTGAGAAAACTTGGGAATGAGTCATTCTGCTAGATTCTTAAAATATTTTGCAGATTTAATACGTAGTTACAATAAACTATTTTCTTGATGTTTTCGAAATCAAAGCATTGAGAATTAAAAAAAAAAGCTATTAAATCTTTTCTGCCATCATCTTTGAGAACATTCGCTGATAAGTAAAGTAAACAAATATACTTTTGTGGATTGTGTTTTAAAAATGTTAAAATCGGAGATTTTCTGACTAAAATAAACTATTTCATAACCAAACTATTTAATAAGTAATCATAAGTAAAATTATTATAAACTATTTCTTTCAGAAAAACTATAGAAATTATATGGTTGGTTAAAAAGTTAATCGCTTTGATTAGACTTTGCAAATGTATGTTTTGTTTTGATTTAATTTAACAAATACTGGTACTTTAGAAGCAAAATTTATTAAAATATACTACTTGATTTAATATTCGAAATCGCAATTAGGCGCTCTTTAAAGTGCCAAGTTCCTTACCGGGAGGTTGCAAGCCTGTTCTCCCATCGTCCAAACGTTTGACGTTTGGATGCGACTAGTGCACACTAAATCTGTCAATGAGAGGGGTTTGATCCTCCTGAAACCTCCCCCCTCCCCCTCTATTTACGTCCTATGGTAGTGTGAGGAAGTTGGCGTTCAAAATTTTTCCTTTGTTAGGTAATGCAGTAAAACAATTGACTTGTAATTTAGTTTTAAAAAGTCCAATATAAAAAAGTTGCGGGGACAACATACAAAAAAGTGCGGGGGCAACATCCGAAAAAAGTGCGGGGGCAACCGCCCCCCCTTGCAGGCCTGTAGCTAGGTGGGGGCCAGGGGGGGCAATGCCCGGCCTACAACTTTCTTTGCCCCCCCCTAGAACAATTGAAGAATTCAAATTTCTAGAAATTCACACGAAAAACCCTAACTAATAATTTTTTACACTCCTTCGTAAGGTGGCAAATGGAGACACTTTTCCTTCCTCCCCCCCCCCCCTCTCCCCATCACTCATTCTACTCTCCCAGCATCAAGACCAAGCACTTTCAAGACATCATGCTTGGAGGCGTTTCGTCGCGTCCCATCGGCGTCTGGTCGTTTCAACTTCACCGTCAAGATTTCTCTCCTCCTTCCTTCCCCGGCACAACAGACAACTGACCACCCACTGGGGGTGAAACTAGGGGGTGTTAACTGCGCGGACTGGTTTTCATGACAGTGTGGTAGCATATTGACTAGCGGACTTCTTGTCGTTTCTTGGACAAATGTTTAACATGAAAAAAACCTGTAAAAAAGTTTAGTGTGTTCTAGGATTGTTTGCTTTCCCAGGTGAAAATAATCTTAACTTTTTAAATGACACGTTTTTGCAAGAAATGTATTGTCTTGCTAGGTAATTCGACATTATTTAAAGAGAAATGAGTAAGTTACATACTTTTATTAGTATTATTTTTTAGGTCTCCCTTCATTACGTTTAAATACAGTGGCGTCTAATTTAATTCTATTATTCATTTTACATTTTATACGCTGATTAAATAACAATCAAGTTCCAGTTTGTTTTAATAGCGTAAAAGTTACAAATGGACAAAGAAAAACACGACATAAATTAATTTAATTTTATTAATCTTTTTTAAATTACATGGCCTAATATAATATTTAAAAATATACTATTTGAGTTTTATTCATTTGTCAATTAATCTGGCAAATGACAAAGGTTAACGGTAAAAATAGAATTTCAAATAATACACAATTTATTATAATTGTGCTTTTTTTTTAATATCTATGGAACGTATAATAAATTTGGAACATATATAATTAATTGAGGTGTATCGAGGACTTAGAGGGAGAATGCGCTTCTGCACCGTAACCCCACGAGAAGTCATTCTTTGAGTATTAATAACCTACAATCCTGTAGAGGAATGTGAGCCACGTCAACCAGTTTGATCATTTATCCCCTCTCCTTTTCCTTTGTATTCGAAAAAAGATTCATCCGAAAACAGTGCGGGGGCAACCGCTCCCCTTTCCCCTCCGAATCGCCGCCACTAGTAGTAGGCCAGACCCACTCACTAACAACAGAGTAATTTGTTATTAATTAAATATTTTTTATTACCAAAATTTTGTTTCCTGAACAGAGGTACGGAAAAGCCGTTCCGGCGTGTTCCGCCTCAAGTCGAGTCCTGCTTATATATTAAGATACTCTTTAAACTCTCTTTTTTAACTCTTTAAAACTCTCTTTTTTAACTCTTTAAAACTCTCTTTTTTAACTCTTTAAAAAAAATTATTTACATCAATTTCTTAAAATTTCGTCCTCCTGTTGTGTTTGTGTTTATTTCAATACACAATAATACTTTTTACGTACAATGAAAAAAAAAGAAATATAAAAAAACATGTACTATTACTATAAAGCAAATACATTTAAATTTGGGATGGGGTGTTCACTGGCTCCCCTCCAAATATATCGGGCAGAAATTGCTGAAAGATAATGAGCTACTCTGACCATCTCATTTCCTGTCCGTCTGGTTTCCATTACTAGCGTCGTATTTTCCCCGTTCATCTTTATCTATTCGACGGGTTGTTTTGAGTTCAGTTTACAAGCAGGTTGTAAAACAATCTTAATAAGGTTTGTCCCCTTAGGTCAGTTGGTAGCTGTCCTTCCCTACCCTAAAGAAAAAGACCTCCCAAATAACTTTTGCGAAATAATCTCGAGCGCTGGTGACTGACGAAAACGCCGTGGGTAAATAGGGACGTAGTCAAGGGGGATGGGGTCCAACCCCTCCTGCAAAAAAGCCTCTTTTCAAGCTGTGCGCATTTAAACAGGAAGCTGTCAATTAAGCATTGCAAGATCACATGTACGAGTACAAACAAATATCGGCCCTTCTCATTGTGTACTAGTGTACGTCCATCTTCGTTTGCATAGTTTAGGAAATCTTGTTAAAGGGAAGACATATCTGAAAACGGACTAGTCAGTTGAATGTCTAAATTGAAGATTTATTGGGTACTATTATATATCTATTGTATATGTATTGGAACAGAAAACAGGTATGAATTACTTTACGTCGAACAGATTATATAAATAATTGTTTCTTTCCATGCTCATATTAAATATATGTTATGGTGACAATTAGAAAATAATTTTAATTGAATGAAATTTTCCCCTTTTTATTTTTAACTTTTCCATCCACTTCAATATATTATCCTGTAAAGAAATATGAGATATAGAACATGTATAATAGGTATGTGCCTTGGAACAAGAAAGAGCAATGTTTCACTGACTTAACTGAGGACATAGGTCCTTCGACTTCTAAACCACATATATATATTCTTGTTGTAGTTGAATTTTAGAAGCTTAATTTTTCAACAGCGGACATCTGTTTGTAAACAGCAATAATCAGACTAATACTGGAAATTTTTATTATAAAATTCAATATCTATTTCCTGTCGCTATTATAATTAATATTAAAACGTGTTACAAAATAGTTTTTTTATGACTCGTATTATGATTTTATTTGGTGCATGTAAAAACATTTAATGTAATAAATAAAAAATAGCTGTTTGAACCCACGAACCAACGGGGAAACCAGTTGAGTAGTCCCCGTCAAGAATCGAACCCCGACCTATTGTTCCGAAGTCAAGCACGCTAATTACCAAGCTACAAAAGCATTGTCTTGCTTGATATTAGAAATATTTTTAAAGACGTTTCTTTATGCAAAATTTTTTTTAAACAAACCGTTGATGCTTGTGAAATGAACGTTCGATTGGTTTTTCATTTTGCTACAATTTAAAATTGCTTTCAGAAATTTATGTTTGGCAGCGAAGATCTAATTTAGTTGGTCAATTATTCAAAATGTCGGAATATTATTTATTGAATATTTTTTGCTTGTAAACAATTTCTTCCTACTTCATTGCTTGTTGCACCCCCCTTCATTTTTAGACAAAACCAAAACCTACAATGCGAGACTGAAACGAAATATTTCAATAAATTTAAGATGTAAAAACTGGGTTTCAATGTATACGCATTTCCCCCCCTCTAAACATTTTCCGGGCCTGATATCTTGCATTGCATCAATCTGCAGCTTTTGTTATCAACAAATGTTTCAATAAAATGTGATTTTATAATAGAACTAACTATTCATACACATTCAACTCTCTCTTATAATTTTATAAGTTAATCGTAAAAAATGTCTAGAATACATACGTTGTACTGAAAAAACCCTAAAACTTGGCAGATATATGTGTGTATAATACAAGATGGAAATGTTTTGCGCCCCCCCCCCCTTTTTTTTTGCCTTGCCCTACCTAGAGTTGTGTCTGCCCCCCCTGGATATATTGTCTGGCTACGGGCCTGCCCCCTTGCCCCCCCGAATCGCCGCCACTGGACATAGATGTCTAATAAAAGTTTTCGGAGATATAGTCATTATTAACAATTAGAACGGGTATTTCAGCTAGTGTCCATATATTTATAAAAAACTTTGTTTTTACAGTGGATTAATTACGACGGAAGTTTTCGTTAGTTATGTTAATTTCAATACATTACAATTGTAGTTAAATTAAAACGCAAGTAGGATTATGAAACTAAAACTAAAACGAGGAACAGGTTTGTAGTTTTGTTTTTAGTGTATTTTTTAAGTTAAATGATCACTTCTCAAACAGTGCAAGTTTTTAAAATTACACAAGAATGTTAATTAAACTGTTTTGAAGGCAATGAACTAAAGATTTTGTTTTACACTGAATACTTTCTAAATTTTAGCTGTTTAGGTAAACTATTACAATCAATTTTCTCAAAATTCACTCGTTATAATCAATCGCAATAACTTTTTTAATTTTCAACATGTCATTTAGCTATTAATTCAATATCTTTATCTATGTCATAAATACACTTAGTAAAGGTAAAATTCAATTATTTTAGTAGAATTTATTATAGAGTGTTTTGCGTCGTACTGTACTATATTTTCCCAAACATTTACCAATTTAAAAAAAAAACTTTATATATTATTTTTAAAACAATTCCAAATAAAAAATATATTACTTAAATATTTCTTTAGAACAGGTTCCTGCGTCACAGCTAACACAAAAAACAATACAAATGTGTCGATTTCATTCAATTATGTGTATTATATAAAAAAAAAAAAATATCAAAATTATCCCCAAAAAAATGTTTTATTTATACTATTTTAATAAAATTCAAGTATGACAATTACAAATATGAATTCCTAACTAAAATATTAATGTATTTTTTTTCAATTAGATTAAGAACTATTAAAACAATTTTTATAGTTAGATATCGATATTATTTTGTTTTCAAATTATGGGCTTCTTATTTCATCAAAAACAAACACCAGTTTTAATTATTTTTTTGCAGAAATATATCTATTTTCAAATAATAATTTTGAGAATAGTTAAAAATAGTATGAATTTTCATAGTTATGTTTTATTTCAGAATTTAGTAATTATATTCATATTTTGCAAAGAAATGCTATGGTATTGAAAATAAGGTTTTGTAGGAATTAATTAAGGTTAAATTACTTAACAGGTTTTTAAGTTCCATTGGAATTAAATTACTTTCCATACTTGCACCTTAAAAGTTGATATATTTTTTTTTTAAAGATTGTTCCTTACTTTTTAATATTCACACCTTAGCTGTATGATTAAAAAAAAATATTTTCTCAGATATAGTGTATTTGCATAAATTATTAAACAAAATGGTTTATCATTATATCTGAAAATGGCAAAGAATCAAGCAATGTAATAATTACAAAATAACCACAAAGGATGTTTCTTTATTATTTTATTTTCAAAACAAAATATAGAACAGAAAAAAAATTATGATTTCATAATTAACAAATTACAATAAAACAGGCATCTTTTTGTTACATTTATTTTCTGGGTTAAGAATATACTTGAGAAAACTATTTTGAAAGGGAAAAAAAATTGATTAGTAAACATAAAAAATACATTCTAATTGTCTTAAAACAAATTACATGTCAGAAACAAAATAGGCTTTTGACCGCATTGCTGCCTGACACCTGGAGATTAAGATATTGCATAAGTATGGACATTTTTTGTTTTGTAGGTGCCAGCACCTCTGTACCTTATGCCAATACATTACAATTGTGGAAGAAAATCAAAAGCACATTTTTTGAAGATGCCTTTGGGATTGGTGAACAGTTTTAGCAGACACAGTTTTATGCACTCATCAATCCATAGTTTTTATGCACTCATCAATTCATAGTTTTTATGCACTATTCAAGGAAATGCTATGGTCTTGCATAGAATTTATTATATGTGATACATAATTTTTTTAGTTGTTTTCTTCTAGTGGCAATACTATAGGCGATAATTTGCTATTTAAATGATCGAACTAAGCCTGTACTATGCATGTTTCTAGGTATGTAAAACTTTCCTAAAATAAAATCATTAAGGAAATATGAAAGGACCTCAGCGTGTGTGGACACAAATGTTTTTACACCTCCATTGAATTTAGCCTAGTAATAGGAGAACTTTAATGAGGTATGAATTAAACTATTGAAGTTAACATTAATTAGATGGAGGCGAGAAGAATGCCTGGGGGCTGAGTAATGAGCTTGTATTAACAAAATCCTGAAACGGAATTACATGATTGGTAAATATATATTTCATTAAAATACAGAACAAACACAATTTTTTTTCTCCAAAATGTTATTTTATGCACAAACATGTATGAAAATCTGACCACTTGCTAAGTAAAGTTTTAAGCTGTGGAATATTTCAATTAAGAATCATTTGTTATTGCATAATTTTTTTTCCTAGTCTTCTGTATTAAATTTTTGTGTTAAGGATTTATTTAGTATTCTTTTTGTCGCATGGTAGCATTTATACACTCCAAAATTAAAGTTATTTTTTGAACAGATGGAGTAATTTGAATCAGCCATAGTTTCAGTTTTACTTTACAGTTACATATTTAAAAATAATCCACTTTCCCATAATTTAATATGCACAAAAAAATTATATTAACCAGCATTTAAATTTATACTATACCAATATATATGTATAAATAGTATTACAACACACATTTACTTCATATATTTCTTCATGTTAGCATGTACTCATTTACCTTGCATTGGGTACTTTGGCTCTCAGTTGTGAACTTAAAAACACTTGTGATTGATACCAGTAATATAATAAACATGGATTCAAAAGCAAGTGTCATTTAGTTATGTCGCCAGAAGCTTCCACAAGATGACTTGCCAACTAGAAGACTTTTCTGGGCATAAGCTTAATTAAATCATATATACATTATAATAAGTATTTATACAATAAATTAGAAAAAGGACAACACAGTTTACAGGAACAGATCAATTATAGTATTCAAAGCAATAATAACATTTAATTTTTTTAGCACAGAGATTCACATTATAATATTTACAAAGCAATGGTTTGTTTCTTCATGCTTGCCAAATGCAATTAAAAGTAGTATACAAATCAAAATTATACTCGTCTTTTTTAAAGCAAATTGAATTAAGTTATCTAAATTTGTTTGAAAACATTAGTTACCAATGAATAATTTCTAAGTTTTTCACAATAATATTTAAGACTGTAAAAATTAAAATGCTTGTAAATAACTTAGCAATGTATACAAAATCAAGAATTTGTGATTTTTATGACAAAAATAGGGATGGAATAATATTTGGCCCATATACCAAATATCTGTATAGACAGAATATTTTTGATATTCGGCCAATCGTCAGCTGAATAGCCGTAATAGAAGCAGGGTGTAAAAACGGGATTTGGGATAAAATGTACAATTTTTTAATCACTTTCAGAAATGTGCAGCTTTTTTAATCAGCAATTAAAATATCTTATTTATTAGTATCTTATCGGACTCGGAATCAAATCTGGTACCAACTTAGATATTGTGGTCAAGTCAGAACGGAGGAAAATAAATGCTTGACTGGTTAAGTAACGTGGCACTAGTGCTGCACAACCGGCTCAGATTCAATAAGGCTGGTTGGTTAAATAAAGTCACACAAGAGCTGTCTATAATGGGATACTGGCGACAGTTCGGATTGGTGAACGATAAAATTTACATTTTTGTAACACTAAAATTATTTTTGTGTGGTTAGAAATTGTTTGGTCATTTAATGTACGGCATTTGACTATTGTTGTTGTGTTTTAGATTGAGTTATGGATGTGTTTGTTGCAGATGTTTACCTCAATAGTAAATATTTGTGGAAATTGGGAGGCACGAAGCACACATTGTTGAACGTGTTGAAGCAGTTCGTTTTGACCGGTACTTTTATTATTTTGGATTGCTGGTAGTCTCGCTACTGCTTGAAGTGCGGGGATTCGGCCACTTCGCGGTGGACCAGTGCCAACTTAAAAGATCCCATCACTGGTGCACACAATACTGGATTGAGGGTACATACCATATACTAAGAATTACATTTTTTATTAATTGTATACACCATAATCAACTGCTCAAAAAAGGTACCAGATTTGATTTCGAATAAGTTGGTAGCCATTGGCTAATATTGCCCGGTTCAATGAATCGAGGTAAGAATCTGTGACGGATGCACGGTATGAGTGTGTGCTTTGCCATATTGTTATTGACTAATTGCAAAATTGTCACATGCAACTCCAGTGTGATGTTATTTAACTAACTAACCTTGTGGAATCTGTATTGTCATCAATAGCCTATTGTGCAGTTCTAGTGCACCCTTATTTAACTAACCATTATGGTCCACTATTTTGATGTGGCAACCACTGAAAAACACATAATTTTGGCAAAAATTTCTCATAATCTCGCCATGCGGGCAATACAAACTAGGAATTTACCAAAGAAAGATTTAATCAGCCAAATCACTATTCATCACATGCTTAGAAGAAAACTAAATGTCATCAATGATGATAAGGCATATATTCATTTAAAATTTTTTAGAAAATTCTCTTACTTTATATAACTTTCTCTTCATTATATTCATTTTCGCTGAGATTTCCAGGTGCATGGCAACCCTGTTGAAGGGTCCACCACAGTATTCCCCTTCCAGCGAGTGCGACAGAGAAGAAAATGAACAGTATTTGCGAAGCATATTACTTCTAGGAAAATAAGCAGGTCACTGTAAATAATGTGGTAGTCAAAACCGTGTTCAAGCCAAATCATAATGTGCTTAACAGACATGTGGAACAGCAACACTTGGTAACTTTATAGAAATTGTATTAATGCGCTAATCGTTCTTCGGTTAGACCATAGCCACCTACAAGAAGATGCCCTCCGATTTGGACCCAATAGTAGGCAACACCAAGCATCGCTACTGGTTACTAGATGGCGCTGCTGTCCATCCTCCGTTCTGTCGAATGATTGCGTCATCCGTTCCTTCCGCTCATAAATAGTTAATGGCGGGTATTGAAAAACCGCGTGGTTTCGGCAGCGTGTTTAACGGCTTTGCTAAAAAATTAGCACTATAAATTTAAAATAGTGCAGTGTGCCGTACCCATTCTAAAAATCGGATACAAAGGATAAATCGAATAGTATTTACAAAATTCCGGGTGATGAAAAGAGACATTAAAATGTGAACATATTTACGCAAGGTATGTACTTTCGATTTCTAATATTGGCGTTTTGTTTGATGTTTGTTATTAGTGATATTTTCACGAAAGGAAAGTTAATGTATGAAGATTTAAAATCTTAGTTTTGATTACAGGCACGAGATTTAGCGGAAATCCGCGAATTTCATTTCATTAAATGATACTGACATTTTTTTAACTGCATATCAATCACTAAATAATTAAAATCTCAACTATTTGTTTTATCAATCACATGTCCGTAATTATTCTTTTTTTTTGTATGCTTTTATAGTGCATTTTATTTTTAATATCTAGTTATGTTGATAAACTTTGTGTTTTACACACAAAGAAAAGTAAAGTTTAATGAAAACTTATGTGTGATTGATATGTGTGAAAAACAATTTCGGCAACAGTTACGGAATTGATTTTTAATTTGAACACATTTATCTAGTAATTAGATTTTCCGTTTTATACCCTTAAAATATAAAATACATGATTACTTTGTATATGGAAATTACGATTCCTGTTTAATAAATTGGCCATTTCACTCAGAATGAAGATTTTATTTTCTAGTATATGCTTGTGTTTATTTGTAAAATATTTTTTCTTTATATTTGTAAAATATCATTAAATTATTATATAATAAATCATTTTAATTCAGTCGGTTGATTCCGTGAACATCCATAGTTTGCAGATGTACACAAAGAGTATCGTTTATCTTCTGTGGATTAAATATAAACAAAACATTTATATTTGTGTAAAATATTATTAAATTTTTTTTTTAATAAACCTTATTTAAAATATTTTTTAATAAACCTTATTTAAAAAAAGATCTATGTCTGAATTCAGTCAGTTGACTCGCGGTAGATTCGGTAAGTAACCATATAACTGGGCATGTCAAATAAGTATTCAGTGTGCGCATAAATGTAAACAAACCCAACAAACGAGGATGGACACTAGTGCCACCTAGCGGACTTTTCAAGCAACACCCTGTTGCCGTTTCTCCAATGGGATTTTCGCCAAATCGGAGGGCATCTTATTGTAGGTGGCTATGGTTAGACGATGGATAAAGAACAAAAGGACCTTTTTCTTCAGTAACATACCTCAAAGGAAGGAATCCGGAAACTGCACCTACTGGAGTTTGTGGGACAACCGAATTCTGATAGGATGCAAGAACAGACCACAAGCTGTAAAACATTAAGCTAAAAGAAGGAATTACTCAAGAGAAGAGTTAACATCACCAACCCTATTGTTTATTTTCATTTGGAGTATTCATCTTTGTACAAGAACTGCCTTCATAATGGTTGACTTAATCTGAAAAAGAAAAAAAGATATTAGAATAAAACTTCATCCGCAGTATTTTCAAATGAGCTTTTAAGTAATCAATCTGGTAAATTTCCAAGAACCCCCTCCCATCGGGCAACGTGGGAATACCGCAGAAATAAGAACCTGGACCTACGGATTAAATCGCGTAACATAATTAAAATATTCCCATCCATTATATGAACATTCTTAGCCATAATAAGTTAAACAATAAAATACAATATCAAAATAAACACTTACGCAGAAACAAATACACGTGATATTCTTTAACAAAGCAACGAGAATGACAGCCAAACCTTCGCCAGATAGGATGCTTTGAAATAATTTTATCGCCAATGGTAAATAATTCCAATGCTCCGAATTTCCGAAAATGCTCTTTTGGTGAGAGGAACATGCGCACGCAAAGTACACTTTCTAGAGAATATGCGCGCGCATGGTACACATTTGACGTCACACATGTCACCTTTTACTAAGATGTGTAAAAATCATATTTTATACAGCCTTTCTCAAACGGCTTTTTAGTTTCTGGCCTTTTCTTTTCTTAGAAGTAAAGTGTGTTTTGCTCATTCATGTTTCTTATGTGTAGGCACATCGAACAAGTTTTAACCTACATCCAATCTTGTATTTATTCTATTATGTGATTAATTTCTGCGATAAAATTAATATTATTGTTCTTAATGCCCAACGAAATGCACACTTTGGATTCTAATTCCTCAACAGTTCCAGCTTTCCTTGTGAAGCTCTGGAAATTAGTTGAGGATCCGACATGCGACGATTTAATTGCTTGGAGTGATGTAAGTGATATGAAATATTTTGTCATATTTTGATTTTCAAACTGTATAATAAACATCCAAATTCAGTGTTCTTTTGCATATACAAAATTTTATTCAAGACTGTGTACGATGTTGTGTATTATTTTATTTAATCGCAATGTTATTGTGTATAAATTTTTAACGGATTAAAAATAAAATGAAGTTTAATTGAGTGTTTGAATCAAATCGATTGCTTGCCTTTTGTAAACAATGTGGTTACTGTAATACTAGAAAATATAAATTGCGCATTTGCGCTATTTACGGATTACCGTATTCCGGTGATTTAAGATTCCATCCGGTATTGATTTAGATCTCTATTATTGTTCCGTTTCTGATCTGGTATTGGTTTTTATAGAAATTATGAATCATTAATGCATGTGTTTCTTTTTTATTATATGTATGCATTCAATGTTCTGCAAGGCGTATTTAATAGTCAAAATTATTTTTTCTTGCATAAAAACTCTTTTGTTTTTGAAGACTAAGGAACCACTTTTTGAAATGAGATAGTTTTGCTATTTTTATATTCGTCAGTCCTTTGATTTTTTTTTCATCAAAATACTTGATTTAATACTAAATACTGGAGTTTCAACTCTGCTTCATTTTTTTGTTTACAAAATTTATTTTTATTATTTCTACCTGAAATATTCTCAGAATTATTAAAAAGTTCTCATTCTGTTTTGATTTCTATACCATATTCATGTCCAAATAGAGAATTTTTTTTCTTAATGGCATCACATTTTTTTTTTCGTATTTGCATACTTTATTTACCAATGGGTTGAAAAAATTACATTTATGAAATATCTTTTAGATTATTGTTGTTGTCAATTTTGGCTTTTTATTTCCTAGTTTCTGTTTAAATTCGTTGTGGGGTAACACTGGGATAGATTTGAATTCGAAACTTTTTGTGCAATACCCAGATACTTTACCAAGGGACCAAAATGGCTATCAAAGTTGTATCGCATTTCCTATCTTAATTGACAACCACATAGGAGCCCTTTGATTATGTGTACCAAATGGTTGAGAGGCTTACATGTTGCAAGTGAGATTATGGTGGTTGAGTGGAGAGGATAGCACCATGACTGTTGATTGACGGTTGAGTTTGTTTGTAGTCCATAAATCACTAGGTTGAAGCTGTGTATTGAGGTTTGAACTTGAGACCTTTCATGTGATAGCCAGATACTTTGTCACAGATACAAGATGTACTGATGTGTATTATCATGCATAAATATGCCACAAACAATGGAAAATGTCTATAATCTGCAATTTTGTATATTTAGTAATAGTTTCGTATAAGCATAGCTTATAAATTATAAAGATACAGATGTAGTATAGGTCATTTGGCGTGCGAAGTTTTTTTTTGCGTGTTTTATAGGGGTGATAAATTTATAGTATGGCAACCCCACCTGACATTGTTGGTATATTCCAATTCTTGTGGCGACTTTCGATCTGGCAACCCTATGATGTCGTAGCGCTGTTTAAGGACAATTTTTCGCCGCCAAAAACAAAAACCCACCAAATGTCCTATAACTACATCTGTTCCATTATAAACCATATCCAAAATGATGTTGGGAAAGTTTTCCCTGTTTGAAGGCATGAAACATTTCTAATATCTAAATATGGCTAATCTGTCTTAAAATTTTATTTAAATTATCTAGTAAATTTGAAAGCTTGTTAAAAATCCTTTTATTTTTTTAAAAAGAAATATCCTCTTTAACAGAAAAAAATTATTTCAAGCATAACTTAATTAATTTTGTGTAAACAAACAAAAAATGAATGCAAAGTAATGTTGATTATTTTTCTAAGTGTCTTTTTATTTTTACAGTCTGGGTATAGTTTTATAATTAAAGACCAAGCAAATTTTGCTAAGGATTTACTACCACAGTATTTCAAGCATAACAACATGGCAAGTTTTATTCGTCAATTGAACATGTGTAAGTATATTTTAAATATATTCTGCTAATTTATTTAACTAACTAATAGGACATTTAGTCTACCAGTATAGCCGATGAATTCTTGTTGAATCTTAACTTTTATATTTTTAAGTGCTTATTGTGAAAGCCTATTATGTATACCTAATCCTGTTAATTTTTCTTTAATATATGCTATTTTAAGAAAATGCTAAAAACCAACCAAAGGATTTTTCTTTGTGCTACATGATACTTTTTGCTTCTTATTCACTTTAATATTCTAACATGCAGGGGGGGTCTTAAGGGTTGAATGACATAGTTAAACTTCATAGAAAGAAATTGCTGAAATTTATTTCACAAACTTTGAAATAAGTTACTTTTTATAAAAAATGTAGAGGGTTCGTACAGTCCGCAGAAGTCTTTATGAACTCCTTATTCTTGCTTTATGTTTATAATGGCATTTAGAAACTTATTTTTGTTCTTAGAAACTTTCAAGAGTACTTAGAAACTTTCAAGTTACTGAAGGCTCTTAGAATGTAAAGCGATTATCATTCAAGTAATTTTATTAAACATCAATTAAACATGTTAGATTTTAATGTTAAACACATCTTTGTATTTAAGTAAAAACTCATGTTTGCCAGTGTTTCATGACAATGAAACACTGGCAAACATAAAATTGCACTGGCACCAGACTATAAGAATTCGGCGAACCCCTTGCAACTTACGCCAAGTTGGAGTACCAAAATATACTCATGACATGGGAGGCATGAAGGGGGAAGGTTGCAATAGGATGAAAATAGTTGTGTTCTAAGTAGGGATGAAACGGATATCCGGTAACTATCCAGTATCCGGCTGCTTTTTAACTATCCGATGTCCGGAAGTAAAGTGCCGGATATCCGATTTTCCATGCCGGATATCCGGATGAATAAAACATCGAAGATTTTTTTTGTGGCGATCAACTTTCTTTGTTCTTGCTTTAAGTATTTTCCTAAAAATTCTACCAATGTATTCACAGTGTGCAGATTCTCCCTTTAACCAATAGAAACTTTAAAAAACCCACTTTTTTTTCAAATTTTTTACTTTAAAATTATATTTTTAACGAATCGTTATGGTGGAGGGTCATCACATCTCACAACTAATATAGTTGAGTAAAATATATAGTTAATAAAGTTGAATAAAAAAATAAATTTCTCAAAAGTTTAAGCAAACTTGAGTTTTTATGTTTGGAATGAAAAGGCGTATGGTAAAATTACAATTATTCAGAAATTAAGTGTAAAATGTACAAAACATGCGACCATTGCTAGCAGCACCCTAGAATAACCCTTTGTAAATAAAAAAGTTTTTTGAATGTTTATTCAATTTTAGTATCACTTTAAAGATAAAGAATTGGGAAATATTACAGAATAAAAAAAATATTTTTAAATTTTTGACCGATTTCCGTTTTTTCTAGTGTGTATGAAAACATATATTTATAAAAAAGAAACCGCCGGATATCCGGCAAAACCACTATCCGGTTCATCCCTAGTTCTAAGTAAATAAACTCTCTCTAAGAATCTTTTCTTGTTGTGTAATAAAGAAGATAAAACTTTTTCTTTTGTGGAACAAGTTTTTGAAACCTTGCTCGAAAGATTGTGGTTCTTGATACTAATTTATGGGAAGAGGTCAAACACAGTTGTGTCTCTGTATTTTTTGGCTGATTTAGATTTGATATTTTTCTATATAGATGGATTTAAGAAGGTTATGAATATTGAAAAATCCGGATTGAAAAACGAAAATATTGAGATGGAATTTCAACATGGATTTTTTGTAAAAGAGAGAAGTGAGCTTCTGGAGTTAATTAAAAGAAAGGTAAATTTATTATAAAATGTTTTGTAAATTGATTACAATTTGTTTGAAATTTTGTAATTTTTTGCTTTTATTGCAAACAGTGGTCGTAAGGTTTTATTTTCTAAAATTATTTATTTTCTTAATTGTATTTAAATGGCAAAAATTGTTGAGTTGAATAACAATAATTACATCTTCAAATATGTAGTATTTTTCACAAAATAATAATGCTATGTATTTTTATTTAAATCAGTTTCAAGGTTTTGAAAAATATTCTGATGATATTTAATTTGTTGATCAGATTTCTAATCCCAAGATAGCGGAAGCACCCGTTGCTAAAACAAATGCAAAGGACATTCTGATTGATCTGTCTTCCATTCGTGAAAAACAAGAAAATATGGACAATATGCTTCTCAAAATGAAATCGGAAAATGAGCTGTTATGGAGAGAATTGACGAGCATGCGGCAGAAGCACAAAGCACAGGAGCAAATCATTCAAAAAGTATGACTGGCATTGAGTTTGATTCATTACACTTTTATTTATAATTCTAACCAAAGTCAGTGGTGCCCAATCTTCCAATGGCCACAGACCACTGAGTCATAATTTGATCACCTCCCTAAATAACATTCAGATAGCAAATAATATATTTTTAGACAGTTAATACATTAATTAAAAAATTATTATGTCTACTTAATTTGTTTTACTTTCTTAAGGTAATGCCTTTTATTGTGTGATATTTGAGTTGTTCTTTGTTTTACTAAATATCCTTTGTTTTACTTTGATGTTAGATTAATAGTACATTTAAAAATGAGGTTATGATTTAAGTAACACACTGTAAAGACATCAAATCAAAATAATTCCAACTTGTATTCTCCCAATGCAAAAATCCATAAATTATATCGACAGACTAATATAGGTATCGTAAGAAATATATATGAAAGGATATCCCATCTGCTTTTAAAGCACACCTATAAAGTTTTCCTGTTAATATGGATACCGTCCCTTAACACTCTTTATTCCACTAAAAGCTTTCCCTCTCTGATAGACGATTTCATCTAATGATGCAATTTCCCACATTCTAATTTAGCTGCAGCTTCACTATTTTCTTTTACATCCCAAACATCTTTCAATTACGTCCATTCCCTATATTTCTTTCTCTCGCATCTCTTAGTCCCTAAAAGGCAAAGTGAAAGTCCCTCAACCAATAAAATAATATCCAGAATTTATTCTCTTGATTTCTCACTATATTGTGTATGCTCTTTATCTCTTGTCCTGTCAACTTGCGTCACTCAGTGTTCTGGAGAATGTGAAAGTTTACGAGTTGTTAATAATCGCTCTTTTTCCCTTTTAACTTAAACACTCTCTTCATATATATATATATTTCAATAAAATATACTTAATTTATGTCCAGTTTATTTTGGTAACTTTTTCTATATTAGTGATGACAAAAATGTAGCATGGGCAAATTACTTTTTATTTTTCTGCAACAAAGTTAAAAGTTTCCTAAACTAGTTTACATATTGGCAATTTATTTTAATTATATTGGCAATTGTTACCAAATATGAATGAAAATATTAATTGTTCATGATAACAAAGTATTTTTTGTATAGTTAGTGTTAATTGAATGAGCTTTTTTCTATTTTTTGTATAGTTAGTGTTAATTGAATGAGCTTTTTTCTATTATTTGTAAGCTATTTACTTTCTTTATGCCTATATTTTTTCAGATACCACAAGATCATGCACCGGGCATTGGGTATCGCTTTTGGATCTTTCTACCAGTTTTTCTATATATCGAAATCATTAGGCACTTGCGTCAGTATTACTTATTGGGAAGGGTATTATATTCTGCAGGATGTTAAATCGGTGTTAAATATCTTACTGATGTTTTGAGTGTCAAATTTTGTAAATATATTTTAGCTACTCAATTTTTTTTTATTTATATTCAAGGTAAAAATATATAACAACTGTTGCTAAAAATCCCACTCGACTGATTAGTTACTATGTATTAATTAGTTTAATTCATTACTCTTGTTATAATGACCACCTTGTATGGATTGCTTAGAGTCTTTATTTCGAGGGTCTACTGTAAATATAATAACATAAAATGGCTTATTCTTTAAATTATACTCAATATTTTTTTAATTCAAGTTATAAAAAAAGAAATTGTTGCTAGCAGAAAAATCAAACGTTTCTAACACATCTCTCAAATAAAATCGATTCAAAATAAAAATTGTATCTGCTAAGCTGTCTTTTTTCTGTATAAACATATTGAACAACTTTATAATTTGCATATTCACTCGTAATTATTTCTTTTAAAGTTTAAATATATCATGTAAAAAGTCAGGGTATCTTTTTTTACACAATTTATATACCTTAAATTATACAAGGTACCAGATTTACCTTGTTGTATAATTTTATGTACTTGATTTAAAACTATTATTGTGTACAAACTAATATTTTGATTATTCAACCATTCATTCTTTAGGTGATACAATTTTTGGTGTCAATAGTACAAAGGAATAACCCCAACATTGGTGTGCAAAGAAAAATATCTCGGATGCTTCACAACAGCCCAAACTCTAAAGCAAATTCTTCTCAGGTTTCACGAACTATTGATCTCTTGAGGAAAAAGAATTCAGATTGCATAATTGTAAGTATTTTATAAATTTTGTATGAAATTTTAGCAAATAATAATTTAAGATATACCTGTCATAATACTATAAATTTTGCGTTTTTTTTTCATTTTAGCTTTTTTAATTATAAATTAAAATTTGCTTTGACTTTTAATATAACTGTAATTCTTCTTTTTATTGGAATGAACATTAAAATGAAGTAAAAAAATTAAATACTATATATAAATAATGCGTTGTACAAGTGAGAGAGATTCAAGCTTTAAAAAAAATTGTGTAACTTTATAAACAAAACAAGGATTTTTTAGTCAATTTTAAGTCTAATAAATGAGTTAGTCTTGTATAATTTACAGTTAGCTCTATTGAATAATAGCTAAATATCAACTCTTTGCCATTAGCTGTACAATGTAAAACATCACTTTTTTCGTGTACTTGATTATTACACTGTATGAACATTCTTTTTGTTCTGTAGTGCTTTTTATTATTGTATTATATTTTTGAAATGTAAGTAGCAGTGTTAATGTGTTTTTTAAGGGGCAGCCCATTCTGCCTGACCTTGGGAATAACACACCTGTGAAGTCTCCGCCTTTTCTACCTCAAATGCAAACCAGTTATTATGTAAAAAAAAAGTTCTTTTTTTTTGGGTGGGGGGGGGGGGGGGGGGGGTCCTGCTTTCAGTGCAGGTAGTCTATGAGTTTCACAGACCGGTTTTTCTTTCTCTTGTGCAACAACTTCCTCAGTTTTAACACCAGAATATTGTCTTTTCTTTACAGGTAAACAAAATAGATTAAGCATTATAATTTTTTTCCTTTTGCTTTTATTGGTCTTCGAATTTGATTGCTTTTGTCTGGATTTTATCGGCAGAGATTACAGGGACTGAAAGTTTTACAGAAATCATGTTTTCCAAGATGTAGTGTCTCCCACTTTGATGATAGGAAAATAAGTTTTCTGGATTAATTTAAATTATTCTAGCTTTTTGTTTTGATTAGTTGGTTAGATACTCGAATATCCAACTACAGCTCCAACTAATCGAATGAGAAATTTATATAAAAAAAACTATTTTGTAGCAGTTCTTATGATATTGAAAATGTATCTGCATATTGATTTATTACTGTACTCTTTTGTTATAATGACCACCTTGTGTGGATTCCCTGAAGTCCTTTTTTCGAGGGCCTATTGTAATATAATAAAACAAAATGGCTTATTCTTTAGGTTATACTGAATTTTTTTAAGTTATACTGTTATACGAGTATTTGTGCGAGAAAAGGCACGAGGGTGCTATCACCCTTCAAAAAGCAGCTAGAGTGAACACTGTAATATATTTTCCTAGGTTCCAGAGCAAATGGCGAGTCCACTTGGTCCAGTTATCCATGAAGTGTTGGATGGTGAGCACGACGAAAACCAAAGCTCTGCTGCATCTCCGAATATCAGTGTCGCTTCCCCTTGTGTAAAGTCTCCAGAGAGTGTTAAAGAGTCGTCTGATGATACAGTATCTAAATATCACCTGGTTTCGCTATTAAATAACAGTGGCAACTCTTCTGGTTGTATTGAACCTCTAAGGATTCTCGAAGCTTTCACACCCAGGTAAGATTCGACTGAATAATTTTAAGCGCTTTTAATTAACTGGTTCTAATGTATTGTTAAATCTTGAAATTTAATTTTAACTAGAGATGAAACGGATATCCGGTAACTATCCGGTATCCGGCTGCTTTTTAACTATCCGATATCCGGAAGTAAAGTGCCGGATATCCGGATGAATAAAACATCTAAGATTTTTTTTGCGGTGATCAATTTTCTTTGTTCTTGCTTTAAGTATTTTCCTGAAAATACTACCAATGTATTCACAGTGTGCAGATTTTCCCTTTAACCAATAGAGACTTTAAAAAACACACTTTTTTTCAAATTTTTAACTTTAAAATTATATTTTTAACGAATCGTTATGGCGGAGGGTCCATCACATCTTACAAATAATATAAAGTTGAATTAAAAAATAAATTTCTCAAAAGTTTAAGCAAACTTGAGTTTTCATGTTTGGAATGAAAAGGCATATGGTAAAATTACAATTATTCAGAAATTAAGAGTTAAATGTACAAAACATACGACCATTGCCAGCAGTACCCTAGAATAACCCTTTGTAAATAAAAAAGTTTTTTGAATGTTTATTCAATTTTGGTATCACTTTAAAGATAAATAATTTGGAAATATTAAAGAATAAAAAAAAATTTAATTTTTGACCGATTTCCGTTTTTTCTAGTGTGTATGAGAAGTTATTTTCATAAAAAATAAACTGCCGGATATCCGGTAAAATCCAGTTCGGATATCCGATATCCGGTTTGTAATGTGCGCCGGATATCCGGTATCCGGCAAAACCACTATCCGGTTCATCCCTAATTTTAACCCACACCTAAGTATCATTAATTTGAAATGCCATACATATTTGCATAGTCTTGATAACATGCAATAATAATGAGTTTATATGAGTATCTAACCTGCACAATGCTCAGAACATGTAGATCAGATGTCGGTTCTCAAGCTGTGGTATGTGTACCATTGGGGGGAGGGGGGACAATCTGTTTTGAGATATGCGAAAATAATATTTAAATATACGGGAAAACTTAAAGTAATAAATAAGTGAAAAAATGTGCAAGTCATCAATTTGAGTCATTTGATTAATTTTGCCAGCTAACTTAAGAACATTATTTCTTAACAAAAACAAACTTTTTTTGTGTATGTGGATGAATGAGAAGGGTACACTCACATAAATGAAAAGTTCTATCAAATGGTTAAAAAAAGGGGACGAGATCCACTGGTATATATCTGCTTGATGTTTTGTCTAACTTGACTGGGCTGTAAGATAAATCCAGAGTCATTGCCAATGGCCCCTTTTTGGAGCTATAGTACATTGTTATTTAACTCAAATTAAAATATAGTTGGTATACCAAATTATTTCAAGTATAGCAGGGTGGTAACATAACCTGGAAAACCGGGAAATCAGCGAATTGTCATGGAAATTTTTTATTCTGGAAATATCAGGGAAAATTTTCGAAAATTCACAAAAAATCAGTGGAATTTTCAAATTTGGATCATTAAAACGGCAATTATCCTCCATTATGCACTCTATTCTGGGTAATTTAGTTGTCAATATTTCCTTTTAGTTCTGAAAAAGATTTAAAAAAAAAAAGTTTGGTTATGCACATTTTCATATTTTTAGATTTATTTTTGTAAAAACGTGAACCACTGCTAAGAGAGCAGCAAAAGCAAAGTTCATTAGACCTTGAAATTATGAGCAACATGTGAGGGGATAATGAATGTGATTTATTGAAGATTGGAATAGGAAATAGGAAGCTATAAAACATTTAAAATTATCTCCAAAAGAAATAGTTGGAAATTTTGAATTCTTTGCTTACAGAGAACATGATTAATTACTATTATGGCTGCCACAATTGTATAATTTGTGTATCCATAAATTATTATTTTAACTGACAATAAGTATTGCTTATAAATTTTTATTTATAATGCATTAATTTTATTGTATTGTAGCGTGGATACTTTGTTTTTATACAAAGCATATATTTCAACGTTTCTTAATGTAATTTTAAAGTCAGGGAAACTTTGTGACACCATCATGAAAGTCAGGGAACTTTTTTTTTAAGAATTTTGTTGCCACCCTGTATAGTTTTACAGGGGATTAAAGTTTGAATTTAAAAATTACATATGCATACAATTACTTAAGATTTTGCATTTTATTTTAATTATTATTAAAAATTGATAATGTATTGAATGTTTTCAGAACTCCAGCTGCTGACACAGAATGTACTGTTGAAGAATCCATATTAGGTATTCCTCTAGAGTATATTACTGTGGCTGACGATGCTGAGGTTGCAAATGTCATATCTATACCCGACACTGCCGATGTCATCGGCAACGCCGCCACCATTGGAAACATCATCTCCATACCAGAAGACAGTTCCATAAATGACATCATCTCGCTATCTGAAGACACTTCAATGAGTGACACTGTAACAGTTCCTGGTGTAACTAGCAAGAGTAAAGATTGTAAAAACACCTTGCATTGTGATCAAAAGCTGGACAGTGCTGAAGAGACAGTTTCACGGTTTTTGACGGGTGATATTGTATCTTTGAACGATTTGCAGCCATGTACTTCTCAGGATATGGTTTCCTACACAAATGACTATCAGGATGACCTCTTATCGGAATCGTTACAAACACCTAAAATTCATAACATAGACGAGGACCCTTACATCTATCCAAGAAAAGACTCTAAACAGAAAAGCAATGAGACGAAAAAAAGTCAAGTTAGTTCTAATAATTACCAGTTGGCCAAAACAGAGTCTTCGAGTTTAGCAAAGTGAGTGTAGTCTGTTATGGATGCTAATTTTTATTTTACAGGTCTAAAGTGTAAGAAAAATAAAGGTCAATTCTTATTATTAGTTATACAATAGGAAGTCCGGAATCGGAGGAACATAGTCAATTCCGGATTTTAGATCCTCCTGATATCCACTAACATTCCATGCAGAAGCAAGTTCGAATTCCGGTTCGGAATTGAAATTTCCCATATCAAATTTCAATTGTCTTTAACATGGATGGATACCATAACTACTTTAAAAAAATAGATAAATTGGAGGGGAAAAAAAGAGTTGATAGCCGTTATTTTATTGGAGCCAGAACGCATAGAAAATCACTAAATCAGCAATGTTTCGCTAGATAACATTGTAGCAGAATTGACATTTCTTCACAGTCCACACTTGGGTTTGTCCATTTTGTGTGCCAAGAAGCTAGGATAATTTTGCAAGGTGCAAATGGATGGTAAGTTCATAGGGTAAACCTAACCTCACCCCTCTCTTCCTACGTCATGGAAAATTAATGACAAAGTTTCAACACATTTAGGGTTTGTCCATTTTATATGTCAAGGAGCAAGATGAATTTTCTTGGCTTAAAGGAAAGATGCCCATGTGGTTAACCAAACGTTGAGCCTTTTAAGGCTACCTTTCATAATTGAGAAAAAGATGTTATTTTAACTAGACTAGGCATTTGGCACTCTCAATTAACACACATATATCTTAGTTAGCACCTAAGTGCTCACGGTGTGGCTGTATGTTTTCAGTAAAGCATTTTATGCGTAGTTATCCCAAGTATAACAATGCAAGATTAAAACATTTTGGCGTTGCTAATCTCCTTTTAAATGAGTTACTTGGAAATTATCCACATACTAACCTTTTCGAATTTCTGTACGACACTGGTTTAATTAACCAGATTAAATATTTTAAGATGCATAATTCAAAGAAAGTTTGGCGAGCATTGCCAATTTGGCTCTTGTGCCATAAAACCCAAACCAACCAACCAATTGATAATGATGTTAATGTTATTGTGAAAATAGAATGTCTTCAAATTTTGAGTGCCAAAGAAAAAGGTAATTTCTTGAGGCTTAAGTTAACACATACCCAGATAAACTCCTCATCTGTCCATGTTCTTCTGTCGAATTTGTTGTTTTGTAGGAAAAAGGAAAAGCAAGTTTGAAATTTTTTCAAAATATTTATTATTTAAAAAAATAATAAAGAAATTTAAATAAAATACCCTTCATGTTTAATATATTTTTTTCCCTCATATTATATTAAATTTACACATTTGAGAAAAAGACATTTCCACTATTAGATCATTTTTATAATTTTTTTAAACATATATCAAAGAGTTATGATAGTCTATGCATTTAATATATTATAATTGAAATTATATTCATAAATTTAAGTTATTTGATTTAAAGTTAATTAAGATTTAAACATGTCTTTTATTTACAGAAATGTCCTATCAAATCACTTACTGTCTGTGGATGAAAAATTGAACTTCACCCAAGACCGCTTAGCCTCCAACCCTTGGAATTTTGATGTTCAGAAACTTCTAGGGGTATGTGCCTCACCCTATAGTTGGACTTCTCTTGATTCACAGGTAGAACTAACACCTTGGAGCACTAACTAGCAGTTTCCTCTGGCTTCTCCCATTTCATAGTTTGGGAAATTTATATATATATGAAGCAATTTTAAATTCTTGGAAACTGCTATTTGTAAATACTACTGTTGCCATAAATAAATTAATATTATTTTGGCTAAAATTGTAAAGTAATGATTGAAGCTTTAACATTAAAAATAAAATTTGTGTTTGAAATTTTATGTATTACTATATTTTATTCAATTAGTGTTCCAAAACCACTTTTTGATATGATATATTGAAATAATTCATATGTGCCTTGTGTGCAATTATTTCATTGTGCATTGTTTTCTGTGTATATTTAATTGTGTTGTATAGTATAACATTCTCCATTTTCAAGTCAATTTTTGAAACTTCCTAGACTACCACATAAATAATGAACAAAGATTTAATATTTTAAGGAATTTTAAAGTTTTATAATAAATAGTAATTAGAACAAAAAATAGAATTAAAAATTGGAATTTACAATAAGGATGCTGCTAAGAAAGACATACACGTTGATTAAACTTTGGTTTTTAAATCCATTATTAACAAAGAGGCACTTTTTTTTGCAGCCGCTTTCTCCTATCTCTCTAGTTACGAAATAACATTCTCTCTAGAATAGTTAAAGGAAATGGTTTAGTTTTCCAAGTCACAATTCATTCAGCTCTTACCATGAAAATATTTTATTTTAGTTTCTTCCAGCAAATTTTGATTTATAGTTTTATTGTGATTTGAAAATGTTCTATAATGGAACCTCTAATAAATTAAAACTATACTGAAATAGTGTTTAGGACTTATATTTCAAGCCACTATTTTTTTTTTATTATTTGTGTGTTTTGTTTAACATACAAATTGAATAGTTTAATGCTTTAATTAATCTCTTTAAATGTTTGAATGCACACACAGTTATAATATTATATAATAAAATACATAATTTTTAATTGATTTTTTATTCTGTTATAGCTTTTTAGCACTGACGAGCTTGTGAATTATGACGCTTTTACCAACAATCTGTCTGTAAGTACATCATAATTTCAAATAAATTAATGCATCTAATGTAAGCAGATTATAGGTTAAACTTGTTTATCTAAAACTATGAAATTCGAAATTTCTAATTTTACAAATTTCAATGCCTCTGTAAATTTAAAATTATGCAAATAAATTTCTAAATTTTATTATTTTTAGAATTTTAAATATAAAATTACAAATATTATGGTTTTCAAGTCTTTAAAAAAAGTACTTTTTACTTTGTATTGGTTATTGTTTAAAATTTGTGTTGGGTATTGTTCAAACAACCTTCTCACTATGTATATGTGTTTTTTTCTGTCACATATGGCTTAAAATTTATATTTAATAATTTAGATCACACATAATTTAAATCGTTTATTTCTTGTTAATCTAATTTTATTGTCTTGTCCTGTCTAACAAAAGCAATGGCATAACTGTTTATGTTTTGAACTTTTTGTTAATTTCTGGCTTTTTTTAGTTGAGTCTTAAAATTATATTCTTTATTTTATTAGGACGAAATGAATATTAAGAGTGAGCCTTGCGACATTACTGGTAAGTAACTTTGAATTAAGTTTTATGCTTAACATTTATGATTTTATTAGGATTAGTTTTTTTTCCAGTGTTATTATATTGTTTATTAGAAAAAAGAATGTGATTGAATATTTGAACTCTACTATCCTTTAATTAGTGAAGCTACCTATCCCTATTTGCCTTCAATTTTAGAAGATGAATGTATAAAACTAAAAAAATTTCACTGGATTTAAATATTTTCATTACGATTAAATGTTTGAATTTTCTAATCAAGATAGAAGACATAAATGATAATTGATTTATATTTTTAGAAAATATTAGTTTAATATGTATAATGAGATTTTGGTAAAAAATATAAATTCATAGTCAAGATTTTAGTGCTCCCAAGTGTTAAGTGCCTTTTTTTTTAAAGAAATTAAGGTTAAGAGTTCATTTGAATTCTCAATATTTAATCTGTATAGAGTACATGATTGTGAGTTGAAAAAATAAATTAGTGGACAAAAACCCTCTGAAGATTGTTGTTTTCAATTCCTTGTAATAATGCTACACATTTTAAAATGGCTGTCAACCACATTGGGGCACTAAGGCTTCATATACAGAGTGGCTACCTAACCGGGAAATCAGGGAATTTTTTTTTTCTAGAAATATCAGTGAGATGTAATGGAATATTTAAAAATTTAACAAAAAATAGGGAGATTTTCAATTTTGGATCACTAAAACGATAATTATCTTATATTCTGTGTAGTTTAGTTGTTGATACATATTTCTTTTTAGTTCTGAAAAATAATAATAATAATAAAAAAAAAGCATGGCTGGTGCGGCTGTATGGAAAACAAAAACAAAGCATGTTGGACTTTGGATTTTAAACATAATGTGAGCGATTAATGAATATGCGGTTTATTGAAGATTGGAATAGGAAACATGTAAAACATTAAAATTATCTACAAAAGAACAAATTTGCTTAAAATCGCCAATTTTAGATGAAGAAACAATTTTTTTTAGCTATACGGAAGAGATAATTCTATAAATATTTCATCGCTTTTGCATTTTCTGCTTCAAGAGAACATGTTTAATTACTATTATGTCTGTTGCACTTGTATAATTTCGTGTTGTATCCATACATTATTAATTTGACTGAATATAAGTATTGTTCATAATTTATCATTTATAATATATATTTATTGTATTGTAGTGCATGTATTGCAAAATTTTTTAATGTAATTGTTAGATCAAGCACATTTTTGTTACACCATCATGGAAATATCAGGGAACTTCTTTTTCATGATTTCCTAGCTGCTCAGTTGGTAAGGTGTTCAGCTACTAATCAGAGGATTGGTGGTTCGAATCTGTGAAATGGACTTGACATAGAAAAGTAAAAAAGTAGTGATCTTGCGATCGGAGGGTTGCCAGCTTCCCTACAAAAATACTAGAAAGTCGTCCAGAATATCCAACAAATTATACTGGCGTGTATACGGGACTGGTGCACGATACATCTGATCGGGGTCCAAAGTCCCGACGTCTATTGAAGGCGTTGGGTGTCAGTTCAGGTGTTTCCTCGTCATCTGACCATGGTTCTAAAATAACGAGGTGCATGTATGAAAGTGTATGTGTTCCCGGGTCTTTCCTTCGAGATTGACCCCGAATCATCGCCAATAGCCCACTGTTCAGCTCTAGTGCGACGTTAATTAACAAAACAAACCAAAGGACAGATCCGGGAACAATGCCTCGTATTTTTTAATCATGGTCAGATGATGAAGACGAAACCTGAGCTGGCACCCCACGCAACTTCAATAGCCGTCAGAACATTGAACCCTGATCATATTTAATGTGCACCAGTCCCCTGAGAGGAGTCGCAAACAGCGTCACGTGATGAAAGCAAGTGCAAGCTTTCGAAACTATTTACTATGCAGGCTTAATGTGATGTAAAACGATTGGTAATGCAATTTTAGCTCAAAATCGACTCTAAGAAGGCGTTGGGTGCCAGTTCAGGTGTTTCCTCGTCATCTGACCATGGTTCTAAAATAACGAGGTGCATGTATGAATGTGTATGTGTTCCCGGGTCTTTCCTCCGAGATTGACCCCGAACCGTCGCCAATAGCCCACTGTGCAGCTCTAGTGCGACGTTTATTAACAAAACCAAACCATGATTTCGTTGCCATCCCGATATAATTTATAAATGTTTTAGTTTCTATTATCGAAAATTTTTTAAAAATTGTTATGTTAAAAATTTAGTTTCTATTATCGAATAACTGAATACGTGTTTTCTATTCTTAGGAAATGAACTTGTCCAATTCTCACCCATGTTAGATGTCTCTGACATCGCCAATTCACCCCTCTTTGAGGCATTGTCTGAACACCCTGAGGTTATGAACGACGACCTCAACTACCAACCGCTGCTTGACGAAGTATTAAACGAAACAGACAATTCGGAAGGTCTTGGGACTCTATCCAACGAAATCGAACTGACCACAAGTCCAACCAAACGACGCAAATCTGCCTCAAGTTCTGGGAAAAGTAAACGCCGTAAAGCGAAATAAGGAACCCAGTTTTGTTTTTGTGGTGCTTTATTTTTCTAGAGTTTTGTATATAAGTTGGAGAGCCAGGTCGTCTCTTAATTTTCTCCATGTGGTAACCCTGCACAACTTTAACCGTACTTACAGTAACTGGATGGAAGCATGTTTATGATTCACACATGGCTCATCTTTAGATTATCATAACTTTCTTAAATAATTAGAGCAATCATTAGTAGGCTGTACTTGATGAATTGTTGGTATGCAGTATTTGATCTGAATTTAAGCTCTTCACTATCCAAACAAATATTGTGTTGCATCTGAAAAGGACGACATACTTCATTTGGGTAAAATTAATAAGTGTTTGATTTAACATACCATACTAGTACTGTAATTCTAACTAGTACTGTAACTGTATAATTATAATCATGTTATCTTTAACAATTAGAATTTTTTTTTATTTCTACAGTATTGCTCCAGGACTTGTTTTTATGTATTTAAACTTTTTAGTAGAGTAATTATATCGTAAGAAGTTTTTCATATAAAGTTTTCATTGTTATCTTCTTCGCTAAT
This sequence comes from Troglohyphantes excavatus, assembly GCA_963932185.1. Lineage (NCBI taxonomy): Eukaryota > Metazoa > Arthropoda > Arachnida > Araneae > Linyphiidae > Troglohyphantes > Troglohyphantes excavatus. The sequence goes on along the minus strand of OZ010671.1, from coordinate 30,889,693 downwards.
AAATTTTTTTTAAATAGAAAATTTGCTATACAATTCGCTACTTTTATTTCGGATATTTAGTTTCTGTTGAAATTGTTTTCTAATCCATTTTCTTCATTAATAAATGTGTTTTCTCATTTAATTTTTGTTTTACTTGGTTCAATGCTGCATAATTTTTATATTGTTTTTTCACTTGATGTTTTTGTTAGTAACTCTTAAAATTATGTTTTTGCGTGTAATCTTGCATTTAAGTTTGATTCTGTAACTATAAGCATCTGCACCTTTAATTAAGATTAACAAAATGTTTTAATAAAATTTAAACTACCATGTTAAACATTTTTTTTAGATTGTTTACTTTCAAATGCTATTGAAGGGAACTTGAAATTAAAAATAGCTCATAAACAATACTTTTGTTAATTTTTTTTCTTAATAAAAAAAAAGTTTTATGTTCCTTTTTTTTAATGCTTTATATTTTAATTATACATCTGAAGCTCTAATGGTTTTGGAACTTAATTGTGATAAATTACAAAAGGATAACTAAGAACAAAATGCAACTAATTGATGGTTTGTTTTTCCTTTTTATATAATTCAAATGTTTGCTACTTTGCCAAATGTAAAAAATTAATATTGGTAATATTGTTCACTTGTATTTTTTTAAAATACAAATTATATTTCCACTTTAGAGAAAAGTTTATCTGCAATTTGCTTCCAATTTATCTCTAAAATAGATAAATTTTAAAATGTATGAAAAATTTGTGATAATAGTATGCATTTCAAATGTAAAATTGTGTTAAGAAGCAAAATTGTGTTAAGATGCATCAGTAGTCGTTATTGATGTATGGGTATTATTATGTACAAAAAATAAATTGCTGATGTGTGTACAAAGCTATTTTTGGAAAATGTTCCTGTGTAGTATAAATTGATTTGGAAGGAAGCATTGCAATGTATCCTCTTTCTAAGTGCAGAAAATAAAATTATTTAATGCTGATAATGTGTGTCCTCTATTGATTGAATATTTACAGGGTTACCTTATTCGTGGAATTGTCAGCGGAAATGAAAATTAAATAAAATGTCGAAACATTTTTAAATATTCAAACTATCTAGAAAACTTGGGATTTTTTAAAAATATGTTCATTGATTGTTGCACTGTCGTTTTTGTTGTTGTTGTCATTGATGAAATTTTCTTGTTGTGAAAATAAAATTTCTAAAGATACCAATAATATCTTGATTTTCTACATTTTGCTAGGTTATTATTTATAAATCCTTATTATTAATATGTTAATTTATTTAACAAAATATAACTTCTAACGTAAGTGTTCTGTTGCAACAAAAATACCTCCATCTTTTCCCCCCCAAGCATTTACAAATGGCAATAGCCCAATTGCGGCCGAAGGGAGCCAGGTTTACCATATTCTCAAAGAAGAAAACGATTGTTTATTGCCCAGGCAAAGGGTTGCCATTGGCCGCAATTGGAACTTTCCGTTAGAAACTTAGTAAATTTCATAATTATTTGAGTTACTTTTTTCAAATTATGGAAGCGGAAACGAGGTTGCAAATTGACAGCGTAGGTTACTTTTTAACTGACGGAAAGCGCGCCAACTAAAATAATAAGGAGACTTTTATCAATTCAACTTGGGTATTGTTGGATAAAGGATGTTTCACTTGAGTACCTTTTGAGAAAAAAAAATTCCTGCGTTTAACTAAACGGAAACCAACAATGACATTTCATTCATCCGGCATTTATATGCATGTATAGGGATTGTTTTACAAAATATAATGCATTGTTAAAACAATATAATTTTGGTTACCCTGCATTTATTAAACTGGATCTGAGACATAGGAATATGTGAGCAACATCTTGAATTTAATGGTGAATAATAGTAATAGGGCGCGAAGCCCCTTGCTAAATTAAAAACTTAAAAGGGGAAAATAAAATAACTTTAAAAAAAAAAAAAGAAACAAAATAAACAGTAAGCAATAATTTTTAATTTTACGAACAAGTTCAAGTATTTAATATCAATTTTATACTTATATAACTTTTTATAGATAGTGCCAATTGATAAAAAAACATACTTGAATTTTGGCCAGTGATGTCAAAAAAGTTGCAATAAGTGTAACATTGATATTAAATGCTTAAAAAAAATTTCAACTTGATTCGTAAAATTAAAAATTATTTTAGACTTTTTATCGCATTTTTTTTAAAGTCGATTTTTCTTTTTTTTTGTTTAAATATTATGTTATGCAATAGAGGGATTATATGACTTTAATATTTAATTGTGGGATTAAGAATAATCGAACTCGAAAAAATTTACTTGCTAGCTTTCAATTATTCGGAAAAGCGATTAACATATTTTCAATGATTTTTTTCTTCTTTTGTTAAATAAGAACTAACTCCTTTTAGAATAAAGTATATTTTTAGTTATCTGGTATTCGGTCAGTGAAAAATCGCAGTTAACTAGACTATGTGATCACCATATGTTTTCATTTGGGAAAACTACAATCTGATTTCTATTATAGGGCATATATTAAACTGGATAAACTTAAAATATATTTTCTTTTGCGAGGAAAAAAAGCGAACGAAGAACTCAAGTTTCACAATGGGCTCGACAGAGATTGCTGGTGTTCCGTAAATACGTAAATATATTTTTAATATTAATTTTATATTTATTATATGACTTTTTGAATTTGGTTTCAATTTATAATCATCAGATGCCTTTATTTTGACTCCTATTTCAACTAGTAGTTTTATGTGTGTAAATAAATCTGAAGTATTTAATTGTTTATTGTTTTGTTAAAAAATTTAAAACTATTTTTCGCTTTTTAATATATTTTTGATGTGTAATGTTTTTAAAATCAGGTCTCGATAGGAGGTGGCATATCAGCAATAAAATCTAACGGAAAATGATTACAAGAAATGAAAAGCTAATTATCCTACTTCACATATATTCAGCAAAAGGAAATTTGGCATAGTGGTTCTTTATACCTCAATAGTGAGTGGAAAATTCTGTGCACGAGGAGGTTAAAATAAAAACCACTCATCCATAATTACAATAATTCCCGTATACGCAGGAAGACGAAATTTGACGGACTTGTTCGTAAAACAAAGATTTCATTCGTCGCCGAGTTGGCGCAAAACAAAAACATACAAAAAAGAAGCTATAATAATTTTTTTTAATAATCATTGGGAAAACAAGATGTTTAACTATTAAAAATGCTTTTAATGTCATGTCCCTTATTTTTATCTGACTGAACACCGTGCCAACCAAAACCCCAAAAGAAAACCCATCAGAAACTTTAAATTAAAACCGCCAAATCGCGCGCCAAGGAGAGATGTTATCAATTCGACTGTTATGTATATATTTATTATTTTTAGTTTTAAGGTTTTCAATTACATATGCAAGCGTGTAATTCAATTAAAATATTATGCGGATAATAAATTTACATTTAATTACTGAGCTCAAATATAATTACTGGAGGAAAGACTCCCGAAGTCTGTATCTGAGCGTTATGTCGTCATATGCTTAGTCTACCGTACAGTTATTTAGCTTAGTACAGTTATTTAGCTTAGTGGTGATGACCATAGAGTAATGATAAAAATAGAGGAATAAAAATGATGATTTCCGTGTTTCCATCATTGAAACCACGTGATTTGTGGAAATGCCAATTCATTCATGCGCCAATATTACTTGGCAGGCCTTGGCGACTTTCAGAACTAAGCGAGATCGAAGTATTGTAATATGGTTTTGTGTTTAATTTTGTATTTAAATATCGTTTTTTTAACGAGTGGCACAATTTAAGGGAATTTAACAGATATATTAAAGATATTTTTCTTACTTTGTACTTTTGAAATAATTGCGTTACGTTTTTATGTAAAAAATGTACCATAAGCGAAGTTATTTCGATTGTTATTTTGTATACTTCAATAAGAAAATATAAACAATAAAACCTGAGAAATATAAAGAGTTTCGCTTCTTCGTGTATTGAACAGAAATAAAACATTTTCGTTTTTTTAATGAAGAGGAAATATTTAGCGCAAATTGTTTGAAAATAAGTAAATACGTACATATATGTTAAGAAGTTGAATACGGACAGAACTCCTTATCACCAAAAGAGAAGAAGTGCGCCAAATTTGAAACTCCTGCAGATGTCTGAACGCCAAATGTGGCAGCGCTATAACCACGTGATGTGGGTTTTTCTTTTCAATGTTGACACCGCGGCCTTACGAGAGTCTGGTATTGAAGGCGCTCTCTATTTAATATTACAACTCTCTGGTGATGACATGCCAAGACCATGGGAAAGAACTATTTTTGGCCGTATGGGCTCAACAGGAAGTAATGCTGTCGTCCACGGTTAGTAATCACTCCAGTGATTTATTTTAGCTAAGAGCATTTTATATAATTTCTGGTTGCTAAGGCAACGGGGAAGAGTAAACAAAAACTTGCAAATGAAAATAAATAATTGCACATTTATTTTTCTCTTAAATATGGTTCGTTTCAGAGTCATTAAAAAGATGTTTTGTTTCTTATTAATTCAAGTAATAACTGATGGAATTCCTGTAAATAATCTTTTATCTAATACTGGAAATGTAAGTGCCTAACAAAATTACTTGTTACGTTTTCTATTTACTAAAACATAATTAAAGTTCTTTGAAAATTGATTTTAAATTATCCGACTCTTTCCTATCCTTTAAACGCCTATTGAAGCTATATAAAGAAACTAAAATTATGTCATGTGTTATTCGTTATATTGTTATAGTTATAGTGTCGGAATAAATCATCATAACAGTGTAACATAAAGTTTCGGAACAGATGTAGTATAGGACATTTGGCGCGTTTTTGTTTTTGCCCACGAAAAATTGCCGTTAAACAGCGCTATGACGTCATAGGGTTGCCAGATTGAAAGTCGTCACAAGAATCGGAAAATACCAACAATGTCTGTCAGGTGGGGTTGCCATACTATAAATTTATAGCCCCTATAAAACACGCCAAAAATATCCTTGCGCGCCAAATGTCCTATACTACATCTGTACCAAAGTTTCCATCTTGAAACCTCATGCAGCTGATTTCGCATCAAAAAGTTACTGATGTAAATACATACCTCTCTAGGTATGCATTTACATCAGGAGATGGGTATGTATTTAATTAACATCGTGCCATAAAAATTAATAAATTGAACATTCATTTCTTTTCAAGATGTAGAATGGCTTATATCCATCTATATTTTCAATGTTCTGGTCTCATTCAGTATTTTAAATTTAACCTCATTTGAATTATACTAAATTATGTTTAAAGTAAAGAAAAGACAATCCGCCAAAGCGTCAAAATTAATGTCGCCAAAAATGATTGCCGTTAGAATTGGCAACCCTGAGCAATACTTGTGTAATATAGTTCACAAGCACACGAAAATTCAAATACATATCTTAATTTCGTTAGTTTACAATTTACGTTTTGCTTAGTTATTACGCTAAATTGACAATTCGTCATTTCATAATTACTTATTACTACGTATATTTAATAATAGTTTTGTATAAGTTATTAACCATCACCAAAATATCGTCATGTAAGTTTTCCATTCAATGTCTCTCATTGGTTTAATCTACAGCAAGTTGCTCCACCCAACTCTCTGGCTCCACCCACTTGTTTACGTGGCATCGATATCTTGGCGTTAGAAATGGAAAGCCTACTCCATCCACGCCAAAGTTGTCGATGAAAATCGATTTGGCGAAGTTCCCCCTTGTTCTTTACTTTTAATGTACGTAATAAGATTGAGGGTTCGCCTTTTTTTTGGCTTTGTTCGTTCTGTGAAATCGAAAATTGAAATTTTTTATTAGATATTATAATGTTATATTAAATTTTATTTTATAATAGTTAATTATTATAGTAATATGTTATTAAAATAGAAATTTTCTTGGTAATGCATCGCCAAATTCGTACAGTCCAGCATATAACCGAAGTCTCAATCTCCCTACTCACGGTTAAAATGATAGAGGGGAGAGTGAGTTGATGGCCGACCAGTTCGACGCGACCCACCTTCTTCTACACAATGTAGGTTTCATTTATCCCCACAAGCTGATTATCCCTGGGCTTTGAAATACCTGCACTTTTCGTGTCACTGTAGTTTCTACATTGTAAAGAAAAGTACTTAAAAGCCAGTACCAGAACATACTCGTTTTTCTTTGAGTAAAATTGCATCGTAAATGAGCGATGACGTACTCAAATTTAAGTAATTGTACGTTCTCAAAATTGAGCAGTGTGATTTAATCTTGCTAATCTCAGCTTCTGTTCAAGCCAATATCTTAACAAAGCGACCTGACAAACTTAAAATAGTTGTTCAGAAGATGGTTTTCACACGTTATTTAATGACGATTGCTTAAATGGAAACTTAGTTATTACAACTCTCAATTATCTTACTTCCCATTCTTTTGGCATACCTTTTTAACATTTCTTCTGTTTATATCTTCAAGTCGCCCTGTCAGTTTAATATATAAGGCACTGGACTGCATTGCATAGTTCTGGGTTCGATTCTCGGTAAGTCTTGGTTGTAACTGTTGATATTTATTGAAAGTAATTTATGAAGGGAGCCTATGTCGCTAAGCAACTGCTATTTTTATTCATTTTTACTCATAGTACATGTCTTTTTCAAAAATGAAACTTATGTATTCCGAGCCATGATAAGCCTCAAATATACTCAAAAATGAGTACATTTGACTTATTTTTGAGTACATATTTTTAACAGTGTACTGGTGACCGCTGTACCCGAAGCGATTTTAAAAACATATATTTACGTCAATATCAGCGTCCTATAGTAAAAGCAGAATTTAAAAATGCACAGCTTTGAGCTCACTGATCATCAAATCATCTAGAGTGAATTCGACTGTCCTAGAGTCTTGAAATTCTGCATGCTCTTTGGGATTTACCATACAACCGAAAGGAGAAAAAAATTCAAATTTTGTACGTGGAGCCTTTAATTACGGGTTGCTAATATGTTTTAGGAAGCCTTTCCAAAATTTAAAACTTTGCAGAGAAGTTGAGCGCCCAATTTCAATGCCCAAAGCAGTTATTTTTGCATTGTGCCAATTTAAAGTAACAAATGTTTTTCACTGCGGAGTGCAAATGTGGAAGGAAAAGGCAGTTTTACAGATAAATTATTTGATAACAATTTAAATATATTTTTAATTTGTTAAACATTTTGTGTTTTTACTTCAACGTAATGTATTATTATTGCTATAAACTAATTTGATTTCAATAGCTTTGTTTTTTGCATCAGTGTAGTTTTATGCATTTTACTATTTCGCAAATTTATCCCATTATTATCTTGCATAGAATTTTTTTTCTTTTCTTCTATAGTTTTAAAATTCTTCCTTTCGTTGCAGGGAAACAAACAAACTGAAAATTTGAATAGGGAAATATTCGACGATTTGGCAGATATTTACAAAATACTCTCTAGACACGCTCTTGTTAACTTTCCTAACATCGCAAAAGCTTTGTCAGCTGATGATTACAACAGAACTATAGAAAACAGGAAAGTAATTCCTTCAACTCAAGTCCAAACAGAAAATGCCTTCACTTTGATTTCCGATGATGTTTTACTTCAATCTACAATTTCTAACATCGAATCAAGAAATAAAGATGACACCCAACAGGATGTATCCTATTCCAATTTATTGTCATTGCATAATCTTTCATTAAATGCAAAAGTCCAAAGTTCTGTAAATCAATTGCCAAGATTAAAGAAATATCGTGGTCGAGCAATTAAAAAACATAAAAAGAGACCTGGATGGCGTTTAAAAAATAACGTAAAACATTTTCAAGATATAACGGACCACACTTTCGATAAAGCTGATGAAAAGTTATCATTCCAAAATGTGGGAAAAGACAAAGATATGAGTAAACCAGCCTTTAAATCTAATGATAGTTTGCCCAAGACAGAGGATGAGTCGAAATCATCAGGAATTAAACGCGTTCGAACCTATATCAAACATGCAAACCACCCAAGAGAAAAATACCGGTTGAAAACAACTCCATGGAATAATATAAATAAGTATAAAATGAAAGAAAACAAAGGATTCGAACGTAGTTTTGCAAGTAGTGCCAAAAAATCAAAAACTGAAAATTTCAAACCAGTTCGCCGATACATGCGTACTAATGTCTCACACTCTATATCGACAAGTCTTTCTTCTACGATGGACTATGAGCATGTTTCAGAAACCATTGAAAATAATGAACCTACAGAAAATGGTGGACCTGAAGTTGGACTTAATGACCGCATTTGGGACAAATTTGGTAAGCATATCGAAAATAATAACCTCCCTTCAAATTTAGCGATGACCGGTGTAAATTATGAAACAGTGGTAACAGACGGGAAAAGATATAATCGAGAGGTGAGTGGAATACATTATGAAGAAAACTATCCCCTTAGTAAGCAATTCGTCGATTATATACAAACCCATTCTTTTCTTGTGATATCTTTCTTAGCGATGTGTTTTCTTATACTGTCCCTTTTAATTGCGATTGTGTTCTTGTTCGGTAAAAACCGAGGAGAATTCTTAGAAAAAACTTGGAAATCAATAAAGGCTTCACCCAGAATGTTTCGAAAGTTCGATCTCCCAGCAAGACCCCAAGACAATTATTACCATGGAACTTTTTTTGAAACTGAAGATTTTGTGCGAGATAAGGATGAAGGACTTTTGAGAGGGAAGCCTAACCTAAATGCAGGCGCAAATTCCTTGTTCTGCATCGGCAGTGCAAGTGATAGCGATGATGAAGTGATGATTGAAAATGCTGTGGTTTCAAATAGATTTGGTACCGACCATCTGTCGAAACCAATGTTATCCAAGTCTTTTAATGCCGTAAATGAGCAACAAAAAGACGACCATCTAAGTAAAAATGTCACTACTGCACCATCAGAAAAATTGATTAAGTTACATAGTAATTTTTCTTGTAAGAAATCTTTGTTGTGTTTTACACCTCGAAAGTCCAGAAAGTCAAGTTATGTTAAACAACATGAAAGCTCGGAATCTTTCCCTCAAATGAACACTGAAAACGCGACGTTTAGCATTGAAGATAAAAATTCAGTGATACATTCTGAAGAATCAGCTGGCTCCAACAATTCAAAAGACCATTCCATTGAAAATTCAGAGCAGAAAGATCAAGATGCAATGAAAGAAACTACATCATCGAAAAAATTGCTTCAGTTGCATAGAAATTTTTCTTGTAAGGAATCCATGTCGTCTAATACCACTCAAAAGTCAGAAAGTTCTGAAATATTAATAAACATAGGAAGCGGGACCTTTAAAGCCGAAGATAAAAATCGCCTTCACTCATTGATACATTCTGACGAATCAGCTAACTCCAATGATTCGAAAGGCCATTCCATAAAAAATTTAGAACCAAGAGATCAAGAAGCAGTGAAAGAACTTAGTGAAATTATTTATAAACTGGACCGGGAACCGAAGGAACAACTTTCTTTTGAATCTAATACGATTTGTTGGAACAAGTTGTTATCCAGAGATGAAGGATTACACTTAAAAATAAACAAGGAAGTGAGTGAACCATTGCAAAAATTAGAAACTGAAAATAAAAAAAATACAATTAAAAAAAGTTTAAAAGCTGAAATTAGCAGCCTAAAAAAGACTAGTAGCTGGAATTCTACCCGCAATCAAAATGATTATCCTAAATATTTACTTCAGGCCGACCTCTTGGAAACTCTTAGTAGTGATTAATTTTTAGATAAACTTTTGAACATTAGTTAGAAATAGAGATGGTGTAATTAAATTATATATAACTTAAATTACATATTCTTATTTTCAATAAACACATTATTATTTCTTGCAATATAAACTTTTTTTCTTTGTAATGTGTCTCATTTTTTTTTTAAAACCAAAAACTAATTTTAGTCGTGTATATAGTTTCTAATTTAAAGTTCATTTTTAAATAATAGTATGGTGTGAGTGTATTTTAAAAGATAAAATATCTAATATAGTGATTAAAACAAAAGGTTTGTTTTTTGGCTATAAAATTTCTCTACTTTCTCTGCACATAGAAGTACATAGGTATTATTCAAAGTCAATATTTGCGCCTGAGAACCGGAATTATAAATTTCGGCTATTTTTTAAATGAGGTTTTAATATTCAGGGAAGTATTTTTCTTCAATTCCATTTGAAAAGTGATTTTATAAGAGAAATTAAAATATTTTTAATTAAATAATATATGTTTATTGTTTTAAATAACTAAGAAAAAGTATTTCTTCAATCTCGCGTTTATATCAAGCAATTGGAACTGTTACTTTAATACGCCATGCACCCTTGTGGGGGGAGGGGGTCTATTATACGTGGTAGTAGTGAGACGAGAAGAGGGGGACCTTTACGTAGCAAACCTTTGTAAGAAAAATGCTTAAATTTATATCACTAACTTTGAAATATGTCACTTTTTATAGAAATAACAATCTTTTTATTTTGGTAATAAACGCAGAGTGGAAGTTTTAATGCTTGTTTTTTAACTGCAAAAATTTATCATGACGTTGGTAAGGATAAGCGACTAAGGCTAACGTGATGGGGAAGAAGTATGGATACAAAAGGTTTGGTTTTGTTAATTAACGTCGCACTAGAGCTGCACAGTGGGCTATTGGCGACGGTTCGGGGTCAATCTCGAAGGAAAGACCCGGGAACACATACACATTCACACACACATTCATACATGCACCTCGTTATTTTAGAACCATGGTCAGATGACGAGGAAACACCTGAACTGGCACCCAACGCCTTCAATAGACGTCGGGACTTTGGACCCCGATCAGATGTATCGTGCACCAGTCCCGTATACACGCCAGTATAATTTGTTGGATATTCTGGACGACTTTCTAGTATTTTTGTAGCGAGGATACAAAAGGAGAAAAATGGTTAATATTGCTTATTTGGATTGACGTTTTATTATTTAAATTTACAGCGCTTGTACTTATATTTAATTGTATATTAATACGTAATATAGTATTATTTTTGAGACATTGACGGAATATTCTTGTGTTCTGGTTAGAAAAAGATATTATAATTGCGTATTAAGAAATACTGTTTGGCTTGGTTAATTAACGTCGCACTAGAGCTGCACAGTGGGCTATTGGCGACCGTTCGGGGCCTATCTCGAAGGAAAGACCCGGGAACGATGCCTCGTATTTTTGAACCATGGTCAGATGACGAGGACAACACCTGAGCTGGCACCCAGCGCCTTCAATAGACGTCGGGATTTTGGATCAGATTTATCGTGCACCAGTCCCGTATAGACGCCGTTATTTTTTGTGGATGTTCTGGACGACATTCTAGTATTTTGGTAGGGAAGTTGGCAACCCTCCGATCGCAATATCACTACTTTTTATTTCTATTCTTTAGTCTAGTCCATCGCAAGGTTTTGAACCGGGGACCCTTGGATTCCCAGCTAATCCACTCGGCCACGGAGGCCTCAAAAAGAAATACTGTTAAATATAAGCATCGGCGTATGAAATGGCCCTCATAGGAATTCATCAAGTAAAAATTTTCTATATACCAAATAAATCTGAAACGAAAAAAATGGTTTTAAAATATCTATATAGTATTACCAATAAAATGTTTTTAACTTTTCCATTGAGGAAACTTTGCTTATTCTGATCTCTTAATATTTTACTCATATCTTATACTTTAATTCATTTTTACATTGCAACATTCCGCTTCAATTCAAGAGTATTTTCTTTAAACTTTCGCAACAATTTCACTGCTAAGCAAATGGTCTTTTTATTCATTTTTGAGTACATGTCTTTTTCGAAAATGAAACTTAATTATTCTGAGCCATGATAAGCATCGAATGTACTTTTGAGTACATTCGATGCTTATCTGGCTACGAATAAACAAAGTAAATTGAAAAGTGAGTATATTTGACTTACTTTTGAGTACTAATTTTTAACAGTGTATTGACACTATTTTTGCTTAATATTTTTTAAAATATGTCGTTTTTAGCATGCATGTTCCTAGCATAAAGTATTCTATTCTAAGCATTTTTTTTTTCTGTCTGCGTAATGCCTGTCCGATTCAAACACTTGAAATTCTTGTAAGAAACACACATATCGTTATCGATATTGCAGTAACTAACGGCGTCAGGCCAATAATAATTACGCAAGTTAACTGATGTGTGTTCAAAATTATAATCTACTAATCCGAACAATTTAAATATGCTATATATATTTTTTATTTATTAAACATTTTGTGTTTTTATTGCAACGTTAATGTATTAATATACCGCTGTAGACTAATTTTATTTCAATAACTATTGTTTTTACTGCAATTGGCGGAAAAGTGGTGTAAGTCTGACTTTTGACCAATACCTGGGACTGAAAATGTTAATACGAATTACGATTAATACAATATTTTTTACAGTCAGTACATGATGAAGTTCGTCTTAACGTGGTTTGACATACGGAACGATATTGAACCATACCCCATAATTTTCAACCAGCGTCCTATGTCAAGAACAACACCTGCTGGGACCCCACGCAAAGATATAAGTAACCGTCAGCAAGCATTTGATGTTTGCTGACGGTTACTTATTACTTGATTAACATTTTCTTGATTAACTTGATGGTTACTTGATTAACATTTTCGGTTTAAGTGTATATGTGCAGCTTAGATTAATAACACATTCGATTACCAAGTATATCGTCGTCCGAACACGGTTCAAAAATACGAGAGAGTGTTCCCGGGTCTTTCCTTTGTGAGGGTCCACGAAGCGGCACAAATAGAGCTCACTCCATAGCTACGTTATTTCAACCAACCCAAATAAATGTGTTTCTATCTATGATTAGTGAATAACAAACCACGTGGTCACTATTAACCAATAATAGTTTAATATGACGTCACTTATGGAAAACTTGCTTTTGTTTATCCCATTGAGCTAAATATAATATATAAATACAGGAGTGGTGGGAAAACGGGGCTACCACACCACATTTTTTGCACGAAGGCAGAAAATATAGTCCTTTCACGCGGTGTTTGTCATAGGATGAAGTGATTGATCCTAGTTTTAATACCACATTTCTGGCATTCAGAAACACATTGAATGTTACGCATTTAATGTTTTTCTATACTAACTTTCTTACATACAAGTAAAAGGAGACACAATATTAATTAATTAATCCAATATTCAAGACAGAGCTAACACGATCAACCCAGCCGAACTGGATTGTGCGCAGTCCGTGGCGCACCAATAGGTGATGGGCACTGCAACGTCACAGGCTGCCGCGTAGAGCAACGAGGAAAATCTAAAGGCAACAACGTTGCCTTTCGCTATGTTTGCATCACTTGTCAAAGGCGGGATTTCGTTTAAAACTCAAAATAAAAGCACACGATTAAACACAAATACAAGTATTATTATAATTTAAGTTTTATTTCAATTATTAAAACATAGGTTTCCAAATAATTTAAGTTTTTCGTATTCAAATAAAAAAAATCAGACATTTAATGTCTGATAACTTTTTATGCCAAGTTTTGTTTATGAGTCTTATTGTGTTCCCGAAATACGAATAATCGAACCTTACCATAATATACAACTAATTAATCTTTAAACGATTTTTCGAAATCCACCGGGAACTTTGTTTTACTAAAAGTGCATTGCTTGTTTACTAATCCAAGAAATATGCATAAAAACTTTAAGCATAAACAATATTATACAGGGCTTTTCTGCTTCTAACAGGTCATTATGGATATAATTTTAATTGTGATTAATAATAAAAAGAAAGTAAAGTATGTTTTGGAGATATATAGTCTTTTCAGATGAATAAACAAGAAAAAGAAAATGTATTAAAAATCAACTGCACTTGAATCTGCACTGTTAAAATATTTTTTGTTGTAAAAGTTGTTCATATTTACATAACATGACCGATCTTTTAGTTATGCGTGCATTTAATATTACGATATTTTAATCATTATTACAGAAAATAAAACAATAAAAAAGATTTTTGTTGATTTATATTTAAATGTGTTCATATTTCTTACACAGCCCGTGAAGCACCAGCTTATACATTACATTCTATTAGGGGCTTACACACGCCTTCAAATCACTTAAACAGGAAAATACTTTAACTAGTAATTTTTTTACTACTAAATATTTTTGAAGAAAACCTTTCATAAACATAAATTAGTAAGAAAAAATATCATAAATATGTATGTGTTGTTTAATTTGTTCGTAAATAAAAGAGAAAATTAAATTTATACTAAAGATTAGTAGAAATACTCAACAGTTTTTAATTTGTTGTAATAAATTTTTAGTGCATACTAAATGTCGATTTAATCTTCTATGTTCTATTTGAAGGAGAGTAATATATAAAAAAAAAGCATCCGTTTGAAAGCGCCGGGCTTATTTCTTGCTTTGAAGTCTTATGGTTTGTTGAATGTTTTTGGAATTTAATTTGATGCTAAATAAAAAATATATATTTATATTTTTAGTTGTATAAATATAAAATTCAAAATAAGTAATTTTGCTTAATAAAAATCAAAACTATACGGCAACTGCGTATACGCACAGTTTTCGTAAGCTTAAAAAAATAACTAAAATTTCTTTAAAATAAATAAATATAACCTATAAATGGTAATAAACCACATAAAACTCTATTTATAAATTACATTGTTAGTCAGTATTGATTACAAGTAATCCTCAAATGGATTACTATTGCATTGATCGATCGCGAACATGCTAAACACTGACTGCGAACGCCGACATGTTGCCTTCAGATTTTTTTCGGGTAGCCAAGATTCCGGTTTGTTTACCAACATGCGCAAGGCCTATAGTCATAATATAATGTCTATTTCTGAAAAAATTTAATCACTGCAACTGTGGGAATACTTGTAAACAAATAAACCAAACGAAACTTGGTCGGTAAAATTACATTTACCCTTTCTTTTCTAAATGATTATGAAATCCAATGTTTCACTTGTGTAAATTATCTTTAATTCAGGTTTGTGATGTACATTTTTTATTTATATCCATGAAAACACCTAATATTTTACTTAAAAGTCGCCAAGGGTGCCGTGCAAAGCCTTTAAACCGCTACTCGGCTGTCAAACGTCAATGATCTTTCACGGAGATCACCCTTAAAATTACTTGAAACTACATGCATTTTTTTTAAATGTATTTTCAAAGAACATAATTTATCTGTGATTTATTAAAAAAACAATATTATTTTCTTGATTGAAATGAATATCGCCAAAAATGAGGGACCTTTGTATTTAGACCATTTTAACACAATTTCAAAGCAAATGGACATAAATAATGGAAATTTTTGAAGAACTATAATAATGATGAAACGTTTTGTAGTTTCTATGTACATTTTTTGTAAATACCCATGTAGATTATTCAATGCTTTATTGTAGATTCATATTATTTAATTTTAACAAACAAAACCCTATAAAACATTTGCGCCTATTGTTCAAAATTATAAAATAAAATCTAGGCGTCATTGGCACCTAAGATTTATTTTTGCTTGCCAAAATGTTTTGCTTAGGCGTAATATTAAAACAATTCAAATTGCTTAAGCAGAGCTGCCAACCTGTTACGATATTTTTGTAATCGTTAAAGCTTCTTTTGCATAAATTTAGGAACATGTTTCCATTTGTACTCTTAAAAATACCACCCTCTTACTGACAAAATCATTGAAAAGTAGGTAAATTCCTAGTGTACGGTGCCCCGTTGTCGCCAAGTCCAAAAATTGGCGCCAATTCCGAAAATGACGTTTTTTTATTTGTCGAAAAATCAAAATGGCGGACATTGCGTTGGTCGCATTGAGCTCTATAATGGGCTAATGGCGACGGTTTACAATTGATTTCGAAGCTTTGCTTTGGTTAATTAACATAGCACTAGAGCTTTATATTGGGCTGTTGGCGGCATTTCGGCGTCTATCTCAAAGGTAACAATGTCCCTCCGGGCGATCATGGTGCTTTTCAAAACAAAATATAAACATTTTCTCCAAAATTGCTTAATACAATTTATTTTTGAATTTTGTGGAAATAACAATTACTGAATAAGCACTATTTACATCCGAATACTTTTTCACATTTGAAACAGAGTCTCTTTCATTGTTTACAACTGAGTCTTTTTTATCTCTTTTAGGCTTGTAAGAGAGTTCGGAACATGGCTACTTGCCCCTCCCTCGATCCACTCAAAGAATTATTAGAAGTCATTCGTACTGTAAATCCACCTACGAAGACTGTGATTGGTTATTCTTGGGTTCCAAGGTTCTTAAATGGCCCACCAGTGGAAATGACAAAAGCCTTAATTTGTGGAGTAGACTGTGATGAAGTTTATCCAAATATATTTGTTGGGGATGAGTAAGTGTCTAATTAAAAAAAATATATATATATATTTTGTTGTTTACATTTATTTACATTATCTCAATTTGAATATTTTTTGTAAAGTAAAGAATAAAGGAATGCTCTCCAAGAAATCAATTTTCATCAACAACTTTGAAGGGCTAGAGTTTTCATTTCCAGCACGAATATCGATGTCACATAAACAAGTGTGTGGAGCTGCTTGCTGTAGATTAAACCAATGAGAGACATGGAATGAAAACCAATTATAACCTAACTAATATTCGAAGTAATTACGAATGGTTAAGTTAGTGTTATCAACTAAATTCATAAAATGATGATTGTAAAACTAACGAAATTACAGTTTCTGTTCGAGTTTGCGCATGCATGTAAAATATATTATTCAACTATTTGTACATGCATATAAAACATATGCAAATTTTGCGCAGGGTTGCCAATTTGAACTTAAAAATCATATTTGGCAACATAAATTTTGTCGCCTTGACAGATTGCCCTGTTATTCTTTACTTTAACCAAATTTTTTCATTTTAACTTTAGGTGATTTTGATGTAATAATCTGAACCGATTATTTTTAAATATGGATTGTTATTCAATAGTAAATCATTAATGTGTGTGCTTGACGTTCTTTGTGACATAAAAAAATAATATTCAAATTTTAACAAATTTAAGTTTTTGACTTTCAAAATCATGCAAGTACATACTTAAGTTTTGCATCAATTTTACTTTGGTGTCCAATACAAGTTATCTATACATTTGTTTAATATAATTATTTTAGAAATTTTTGTGTGAACATTTTCAATTACTTTTCCAATTAATTTAAATAAGTGTACAAAGTAGTTTTGGAAACAAAAAATGAAAGCTCTTATTGGTTAAAGAATTATAAAATTGATATCTTATTTCACAAATACATTTTAATTTTATAATATGTTCGGTCACCATTATTTTATTAGATGGAATGCAATTTTTTTCTAAAATTTTATCTGGTCCCATTTCTTTTTGCATTTAGTGCATTTATTTTATTTATGCCTTTACTTAATTTTTATTTTAAAAAATAAGTTTAAGAATTAAGTATATGTAATTTTTTTTGTACAGTAGTTCAGCTTATATTTAAAAAATACTGCATTACAGAACTTAGCATATTTTATTCAACTTATGTGCTATTTGACATTAATATAAATTAAAAGTATAGTTTAAAAATATTTTAGATTACATCTAAAAATTATATGTTTTAAAAATTTTATTATATTTTTTTGTATTATGTTTTAGTTATTTAGGCAACATACTGTAACCAAATCCAATGTTTAGATCAATTACTGTACCCATTTTAGTTTAGACCCCTGCTATACCCTGTTAAGATAATATTATTTTCTAAATAAACAGATTTCGATTATAACAGTTGATATTGTTTCAGAGGATCTGCTCGAAAGAAGGACTTTCTGCAGGCTGTTGGCATTACACATGTTTTAAATACGGCAGAAGGTTCAATGTTTGGACAAGTGAATACAGGTCCGCACTTTTATTCAGATGCAGGGATAAAGTATTTAGGGTTCAACTTGATTGATGTGCCTGGAACAAAAATTATTAACTACTTTGACGAAGGTGTTAACTTTATTGATGATGGCGTCAAAAATGGTGGCAAGTACTATTTTTTGTATTAAAAATATTTGAAAAAAAAATCATTTTTTTTTGTGTAATTATGTTCAGAACTAATTGGCTAATATTTTTGTATTTCACACCCATAAAAAATAAAATTTTAAGTACTAGTTAATAAGTTAATAATAAACAAATTAATACTTTGAAACAGAATAAACCTGCTAATTCAGGCACGTAGGTGAGGGGGGGGGGGGGTTTAGGGGGTTCAAACCCCTCCCATTGTAAGTAAAATAAAAAAAAAATTAAAAACCGAATTACTGTAAAAATCATAAAAATAGAGATTTTTTGGCGGAGGGTGTAGGGGCGGGGTAGGGTTAAAAAATCTCCTGTGTGCATGAGGAACTACAGGCACGTAGCTAGGGGGGGGGTTGGGGGTTCAAACCCTGTTAAAAGTAGTTAATGACAGTGATAAATGTTGCTGCCTCGATACTCAAATGCCAACGTAATCCTTTTTACTAATAAAAATTTATAAATTTTTTTGAGAAAAAAAATAGTGGGGGGGGGGGGGGGGGAGAAGTTTTTGATGTTTTTTTTGGGGGGGGGGGGGAGGGGGTTTAAGTATTTCTTTCTCTACGGGGAACCCCCCCCCCCAAAAAAAAAAAAAAACGGATTTCCTTAGGTACCTTACCCCCCCCCTCGGGAGGGGGTGGGAGATTAAGTAAAGAAATCCGTTGCTCAGTCAGTGAACCCCCCCCATGAAAAATCTATACCTATGTGCCTATGCTAATTAATACTAGTACTAGCAAACTCCCCCTCTCTCCTTTCCATTGAGTATTACCCAGGAATTAAGCTATAAATTTAAAAATTCATTGAATGTCTTACTTTTGAATGTCTTACATTGAATGTCTTACTTTTGAATGTCTTACATTACATTGAATGTCTTACTTTTGAATGTCTTACATTACATTGAATGTCTTACATTACATTGAATGTCTTACATTACATTGAATGTCTTACTTTTGAATGTCTTACATTACATTGAATGTCTTACTGTTTTGCAATATATAATCAAAATTGCAATTCAATTTTATTCCCATTCTTAATATCATATTAAAACAACAACACATTTTCTTTCCCATTAGGAACTTTACTTTTAAAAATATGTTGATTATAACTTGACGTGCATATTTTTAATGATAATGTGATATTTAATCATAATAATTTGTATAGATTTATGAGTTTAAATTTTGTGTTAGAAAATTGGCAAGTAGCAAACCTGTCTTATAATAATCTGATCACATGTTCTATGCAAATGCATATTTTAAGAAAATAGCTTTACAGAGAGCATTGCAAATAAATAGTCACCAAAGCCTAGTCTTGTACCTTCTCAAAGTAGTCATCTTTTGTCAAAATCATTGTTTTAATTTTACCAATACTTAATTATTATAAGGCTTCAGCTAAGTGGGGCCATGTAGCTACAAAAATATTATGAAGCATTTTATTTTTACATGCAAGATTTGCTGTATGCCAAATCATATGTTAAACGACGAATCTATTTAAACTTTTGAAATATTATGTTTGATAAATGATTGGGTCTCTTAATTTATGTATCAGATAGAATTGCATCACATCGACCATGACAATGCTAAATGTACACTCCAGTTAAGTGTTTAGGCATTATATTAAGTAAATTTTTCCCCACAAAAATTAAATAAATTATTCTTTGGTATTAGAATCTTTACTTTTAAAAATCGTTTATAATTTAGTATCACAATCTAATGATATTAATTTTTCACAGGTAAAGTTCTTGTACATTGCCTAATGGGAATGTCCAGGTCCACATCATTTGTCGCTGCATATCTCATCATCAAGAAGAAAATGACCGCAAAGGAAGCCTTACTCATTATCCGCAAGCATCGGGAAGTAAGGCCTAATGATGGTTTTCTAGTCCAACTTTTGCAGTTGGAAACCAAAGGGTTGGACAAGTAACTATTTTAGTTTCGAGTTTTAGAGCTCTTGAATCTGATAATATTTTATTTATGTATCTTTCATGAATCCTGCTTTTTTTGCACCAATTCCTTATCAGATTTGTGTTTTCAGCAATAATTGGTTTAATATTGAGAAATATATTTTTTATTAAAATCGTTGCACATAATAATTGAAAGTGTAAATCCTCTTGCAAGG
Organism: Troglohyphantes excavatus; assembly: GCA_963932185.1. Taxonomy (NCBI): domain Eukaryota; kingdom Metazoa; phylum Arthropoda; class Arachnida; order Araneae; family Linyphiidae; genus Troglohyphantes; species Troglohyphantes excavatus. The sequence continues at coordinate 30,869,598 of OZ010671.1, read as the reverse complement.
TTGCCATACACTTGTAAATTATCTAAACCTTGAAAAAAATTTCATAGTAAGACAATTGAATGTACATTTTTGATTTTTTTTTTTTTCAAAAATCAGTATTACTAACACAAAAATTCTTAATTTTCAAATCTTTACTGATCGATTGAAGTATATTTATATTGATAAAGTATATTTATATTATTATATATTGATTGATTCAAGTATGTATATATTTTAAAAAAATCAATAGTAATTTATAAAAATAAGCTATTTTTATGTATAATTTTAACCTTAATCTAATCTTAATAATTTTACTGAAGATTGCAATTATTCTTTATCATGTAGAAAGTCTAAGGAATTTTAATCTTAATTTTGAATGGCAATCCTGATATTTGCATATATTACTTTTAACTAAATAATTTGTTTTTATATTTTATTGCAACAACACCAAAAAAAAAAGTAATGTTTTAGGTGTTATTTTCAATATAATATATTTATTTTAAATGTGTGAAGTTTCTGTATTTAAATTATTTCTCTTTGATTTATATATTATTAACTATTGTTATTTATTGATATATGAACTGTTGTCACTTTCTGCCAATGAATTATTAGTAAATTTCTGAACCTATTTTGCTATTTTTATACTGTTTTAATGCATTTTTGATTATAACCTTTTAAGTAATATGTTATTTAACTAATAAATATTTGTAAGTGTTGCAAAACCAAAATTAACAAGTGTGATAGTAAAAAATCTTATCTGTTTATATGCAATAACTCACAGTAGCCTTTTTTTGTATGAAACCATTTTTTATAATATAAAAATTAAAGTACGATTTTACTGAATTTCTTACATCTTAAGCATTGTGCCATACTTTTATATTTGAAATAAGTATTGTATTTTTTAATATGATATATGAGTTTTTTAAAGATGGTAAAAGAGCCAATACTAAACACACAGTGATTGTTAGAACATTTAAGGTCTTATAATTATATTTTATAGTAAAATAAACTGTTTATATTTTACTAATATTGATTACAATGTTTCATCCTGCTTTTGAAATTATTATAATAAGCTTGGTAAATATTTTTTTCTATTTACCATATCAATGATTTGAGTTATGATCACGAGTTTGAGTTATGTCTTAAATAAGAAATCTCGTTTTTATTTTTAGATTCAGAATTTTTTTTTTATAAAGATCATCTATTATAAAATCTAACTAATTTTTATTATGAGGTACAAACATATCAGCTCATCTTAGTTATAAGAAAATATTAAACTTTTAATTATAATTTTTTAATAAAACTTTTAATTAATTTTTTTAAATTTAATCGAATGATATACAAGTAATTTGGTGTCAGAAAATGTATAAATTTCAAAATATATTCTATGTCAATCCATAGTAATTATTTTCCTTATATTATAAATTCTTGAAGAATTTATACCTATTTTTCAGTTTTTATATCCTATATGGTATATTTATTATTTTGTTCCCATTTTCACATTGTTAGCTAACCCAAATTTTTCTTTATATTTTTTCTTTATTACTGTTCATTTTAAATTTAAAACATCATGAATTTGGCACAACAGTATATTAGAATATATCCTGATTTTGCTTTTATTGCCAAAGTCTTCTAATGTTTCTGCTTTCAAATGAATTTATTAAATATGGATACAGCTTACACAGATTTTTGAAATAATTCAGTAAGTTTACAAATACTTATTTATTTTGAAATTACCTTTAGGGAAGTTTAAAAAAATATATATATTGGATTAAACATCCATATTGCATATAAATTTTGTACCCCCCACCTCCTATATTTAAAATATTTTTTTTTTATCAATCTTATTCTGTTTTCAAAAACATAGTATAGTAACTATAGTATTATAGTATATTCATACTATAGTAACATGAAATACTGGTAATCCATAAGATCTCCATATATGAAAATAAAATTACAATAGTTTTCTTTACATTGTTTTAAACATTATGGAAAGTTATTTTTTCAAATACCTTATTTTATCTATTATTTTGTTTTGTGGAAAGTTAAGTTTTACTTATATACATGAGTTTATACCTTTCAGATTATTAAATTTTATTAAAGACAACTTATTTTTTTATGCAATACTAGTCACAAATTTTGTATTGATCTAGTATTACTTCATAATCATTATTGTGATAAAACTGTAAACACATATATATTATGGTTATAGTAACGTTACCCTTTTAAGTCTGGTATGGTTTATTGGATTTAAAATTAATTGTAAATGTTTACCTCTTTAAATCATGACACATTAAAATTTCTAATATTCTTTTAACCATTCAAAAAGGGAATTTCTTTCTTCTTGCAAAGTATTATATGCTAGAATGGACATTTCAGTTTAATCTGAATTTGCTTTTATAAATGAAAAAAATTGTGATATTTTGTACTTCAATTGAAAAGAACCAACAAGACGATAAGAGATTTTGTGTATAAAATGGCCTTTTAGAATATTTATATTTAAGGCTCTATACTTTTTTTTTTCTTTTACTATCATGAACAAATCTATTAGGGAAGTTTTAATTGATGTTAGATAGATATGCTAATATAAATAACTTATTTTCTGCGTTTGTATTATAATCCTTGTTATACTGAAACTTTGAAATGTTATGTAAAGGCAAAGAAACACGTTTATGAGAGTTAAAATATTTGTTTTAGGTATATTTTGTGTGGACTATTTAATCGAAAAGTAGTTTAATGATTGTTAAGATTCAGAATCAAGAGTGGAGTGTTGTGATGCAAGATTTGCCTTGATCTGATTTCAATGCCTTTTTTTTAATGTTTGGGAAGTTGTGCTCTTCTGACAAGAGAGCTTTAATCAGTTCGAAAATGTTGTTTGTTTTGTAAAAGTTTTTGGAAACATTAAATTTTACTTGTTCCACAATGTATTGACTACATATTCTTTAAATTATGAGAAAGCACCTAAAGCAACCAATTAAAAATATCCTTACGTTTAATATAGTTAGTCATATGATTTATTTGTGAAATATTTTAACTTAATCTATATACCGCAAGAGAAAGATGTCTCTGTGAGTCATTTTAGTTTTCTCATACACTTGTATAACAATAAAAACATGGAATTGTTGGCGAAAATGACCTAAAAAGTCAACAGCAAAAATATCTATAATGTTATTGAAATTCACATAATTCTTATGAAAACCATAGTTGGTTGTGCAGACATCTGTCTCGGTACAAATAGTATTTTGTTAATAATTAAGAAAAGGTTTGTTAATCTAAGGGAAAATGGGCAATATTATTTTATTTTTATTCTTGATATTGATTTTTTTCCTAAAATAATTAATAGCGATTTAACAATAAGAAGAAAATAAAATATGAAAAATTTGTGATGACTTTAAAAAAAAAAAAAAACATGCATAAAGAATTAATGAGACATTTAGACCACAAGCAGCAATAATGTACAATTAGCATGCCCGTGCAATAATTATTGCATATTCCCCCCCCCCCCACACACCCCAGTGAATATTAGCGAATCTTTAATGTCAAAAATTTAAAAACCTTGTTTAAAAACCTGTTAAAATGAATTATTTTAATAGCATTTAAAAAAAAAAAAAACATTGATTTTTATGAGATGAAAGTTTGATTCGTCACTGGTTCATGAAATTTTCTTTCTTTTGGTAGCTCATGTTTTAACATTCATTGCCACTGGTTCATGAAATTTTCTTTCTTTTGGTAGCTCATGTTTTAACATTCATTGCCACTGGTTCATGAAATTTTCTTTCTTTTGGTAGCTCATGTTTTAACATTCATTGCCACTGGTTCATGAAATTTTCTTTCTTTTGGTAGCTCATGTTTTAACATTCATTGCCACTGGTTCATGAAATTTTCTTTCTTTTGGTAGCTCATGTTTTAACATTCATTACCACTGGTTCATGAAATTTTCTTTCTTTTGGTAGCTCATGTTTTAACATTCATTGCCACTGGTTCATGAAATTTTCTTTCTTTTGGTAGCTCATGTTTTAACATTCATTGCCACTGGTTCATGAAATTTTCTTTCTTTTGGTAGCTCATGTTTTAACATTCATTGCCACTGGTTCATGAAATTTTCTTTCTTTTGGTAGCTCATGTTTTAACATTCATTGCCACTGGTTCATGAAATTTTCTTTCTTTTGGTAGCTCATGTTTTAACATTCATTGCCACTGGTTCATGAAATTTTCTTTCTTTTGGTAGCTCATGTTTTAACATTCATTGCCACTGGTTCATAAAATTTTCTTTCTTTTGGTAGCTCATGTTTTAACATTCATTGCCACTGGTTCATGAAATTTTCTTTCTTTTGGTAGCTCATGTTTTAACATTCATTACCACTGGTTCATGAAATTTTCTTTCTTTTGGTAGCTCATGTGTTAACATTCATTGCGTCTAAGGAGCGTAAAAAGGGATCTTTACTACATAAAAATAATATCTACTAACATTCCCATGTAATAGTTATCACATGAACTCCCTCCCCACCACACCATACCCATTCGTTAGAGCCGAAAAATAAAAAAGTTTAACAGTCTGCTTATAGATGTCAGAGTTATCATCTTGTTTAAAAAACACTTTAAAATACTTAAAATAAATAATAAATTGATATTTATGAGATGAAAGTACAATTTGTCACTGGTCCATGGAATTCTCTTTCTTTTTTACCTCATGTGTTAAGATTTGTTGCGTCTAAGGGGTGTAAAAGGGATCTTTATCCTATCCACACACAAATCTTTAATCCAAAGTTTTACCCAATCCAAATCTATTATTCAAAAGTTACAAAACATTTTCTTTTTTAACATGAACTGGAAGAAAAAAGTATATAGAAGACATTTTCTATATTGAGGTATTATATTTAAAAAAAAAATTATATGTGAAGTACTACAACTAAATTTTTTTTTTTTTAAGGGACTGTCCACAAATGATGTCACATTTTATTTCTCCATACTTTTGACCCCTCCCCCCATGTCACACACTGTTACCATACTCCTTTTTCCCCACTCTGTCGCATGTCATGTTCTACCAAAAAAAAAAAAAGGGGGGGGGGGGGCCAGAGGTGGCGCCACTGGGGGTGCTGGGGGGGGCTGTAGCCCCCCCGTCGGGCAAGCCAAGCCCCCCTGTCGGGCAGAATTATGAAGTTCGTCGGGGAAGAAGTGTTAATTTAATTGTTAAAAACAAGTTTTTGTGAAACATTAAATAATTTTTTTTTAATAAAATGGATCTGTGTCATCTCGACAGGCAGAATTCCAACAATGTTACAGTTCATTGAAATCCCGACTTTTATGTCCGAATCAGAGGCTCGGACAAGCATCCGATGGGCGCGAGTTCAATCCTCAGCATGTGTGTAACGATTTAGTAAACGGATATGGTTGTCAAATTCGCCCTTTTCCCGACCAAGATACTATATTCTCCGTGTATGAGCTTGCTGGGAGGGCTGGATGTAACGTAAGGGTATTTAACGCAGTTAATTGAAAAGTAATAGTCAGTAAATTTAAGAACTTTTGGGGGGTTGTGGCGTTTTATTTCAAGATTGGTTTGTCGGGCTTGACATCTCATCGTAATTTTGATCCTGTCGATATTTTTACGTTTAGGAACTTTAATTAACCTTTTTATACAGTAATTTACAACAAACAAAAAAAATTAGTAATAAAAAATTAGGTAGGAAGTGTCTCTCTCAAAACGACCGCGGTGTTTAAGGCATGTAACGTCAAACTAAACTCAAGCACTTTTTGGGTTCCGATAAAAACTCTGCATGCTCTCAGACGAGTATGAGTTAGATGATAATGCAATTACGCCAACGCTGTTCAAGGCTTATGATTTCGTTACGTAAGTTTTCGTTATGTTCATGTTTTTGTTAAAGTTCACTTCGCCCACGCCCTGTATGCACCCTTTACACAGATACGATTTTAAAAACATTACATGTAAAGAAAAAGATTTTTACTCTTATAAAATACCGTCTCTCGTTTGTACAATTGATCATGGATACTGAGCAAAATACGTATCTCCGGTATTACCGTCTGTAAAATTATTTCAATAAACGTGTATTGATTCATCCATTTTACTGGTCATAAAAAAAAGCCTAAGGCCCATTTTACACAATTCTACATTTTATGTCAACGAGTAAAACGCGCGTGAGCTTCTCGGTGATTCGAGAATTCATACGGTATGGGTTCTCGAATCACCGTGAAGCTCACGCGCGTTTTACTTGTTCGTGTAGAATGGACCTGCCTTACCTTAAATTGTACCTATTATAAAAACAAAAAATAAAACAGATTTTTTATTATACAACTGCAAGTCAAAAATTAGGAAAAAAACTCCGTTTTGAACTATTTTTTGTACATTGTCTTTACGAAACAAATTTGGCATGACGCAAAAAAAAAACATTTCATCCAACATTGATTACTTCAATAATACAGAAAAAAAAAACAATAGTCATTTAATTGCTGTCTCAGTTTACCATGTTTTATGTTCATGTAGTTTCATTTTAACGAATGTGGACAAATATATCGGATTTTGTGCAGTCTAGTTCCAAACGTAAAATTTATTTTACTTTTTGTCGAGGCAACCATTGTCACTTGACCATAGAAGAACAATTTAGCCGTCCACGGCAGTCTGATAGTCGCTTTATTTCCCAGACCAGACAGATGCCTCCAAAAGATAAAATCAGTTTCATCGAGTGAGAACATTGGTCCCTCTTCTATGTTTCTCGACCCCCTTGTGTTTCTTGACAAAGGGACGGCAAGACGCCCCTCTCGACTCGAATCCAGTTCAGCCTTAGGGGGCATACTAAACTGAGTATGCCCCCTAAAGCTGAACCGAGGCGGCCACCGAGGTATTGGGAGCAATGCCGCTAAAGGGCAATTAAGGTGGTAAAAATGTCATCTGTCACTTGTTATCTTCATCTTCAAAGGAAAAGAACTAAAGTCAAAATATTTTCATTCAAGAACACCCTTTTCCATTTTATAGTTTTTTTGTTCTTTTAGCTGGCTTTTCACTGGCAAGCTCTCTTTGAATTTGGGGTTTACGCATCTGCATAGGATAGGACACAGAGAGGACTGCTGACTGGTGTTGGTACACTAGTATTTAAGGTTTCTAAGAAAAAGGAGGTCCAGTAAACGAACCGATCACTTGTATTGTACGAAGCAGTAGAACAGTCTGAGTTCCGTTCTTTATGAAAGGTTTAAAAAACTTGATAAAGTTTGCTGTTTTTAATTTTTAAAAGAGTAAAAATGCAGTAAAGTAGGCAATGCATTGAGATTAGTGAGTGTCCGATCTGCGAGGATCTATTATCATATAGTGGATTTGGGAACTACAGTACCGTCAAACTTTGATGCAATTCGTATAAGGTGAGATGTCTTAAAAATTATTGTGATTTTTTTAAAAATTATTTGTACATGACAATTTAATAATATTTTATTTATTTTGTTAAGAACGGAGTCCTATCGTTTGTTGATTTTTATGTTTTCTGGATTTCGAAGAACTATTGCAATTTTTATATTGTCTATTTAATTTATTTAGTATGGTACTTTTTTCTAACAATACATTTTTTATATGAAGTTTAAAAAATACCTTTATTTTTATTACAATTTTTATTACTGTACATTTTGTGAAATTTAAATTTATTTGTAATTTAATAATAAAATATCAATATGGAATAAGTTTTTCATGTGGGATCGTTAAAATTAATATATTGAGAAATATTTGTTCTAAAAAAAATCAGTTCAGAAGAAATCAGATCCTATTTTAAAGGACAATCATGGTTTAATTAGGTAGTCAGAAATAGTTTTTCATTGAATGGACAGTCGTTAAATCCATTAAATTTTTAATTAGTCCTACTAGGTAATTTAAGTAAAATGAAAATATAAGATTGAATTGATTAAAGAAATTTGAATTTTTAACAAATATATATTTCCTAAATTATTATTAGGTTAAACAAAAGTCAAAATATGAGATTTTTATGTATTAGACACAGGCGATTCCATTGTCAATTCAGCTTTAATTTTTCAGGCTGACTAAAAAATTAAAAACGACATTTTTTCTTATGTAACAAACATTTAATTTTATATGCTCACTGTTTCATACGACATTAAAATTTATAGAAAATTTAGATTACTTCTAAAATTGAACGAAATCGCTTCAAAGTTTAAAAAAAAAAAAAAAACGATATCATGGTGAAAGTGAAATGTTACGGATAACAGATTGGATTGATTTTAAGATACACAGAAAGTTAAGTATTAAAAAAAATCTTTTTAATATAATTTTTTCAAAAATAGTACAAATCCAAAATGTCTTCGAAAAATTAAAATATTTCTTTAAAAAATATGTCACACTTCCTATTTTTTTGTGGACTTTTAAATTTGTTATCTCAGTCGTAAATATATTGTTTGGAAAAGGTCGTGGAAGAAATAAACGAATGCTTAAAATTTTTTAAAAAACTTTTTCATCTTCAACCATGATTGACCTACAGCTCAATATTATGAAAAGAATTTCATAAGAAATAACTCATCGCTCATTTCCGTTGCCTTTTATAAATATAAATGTTTTATCATTGTTTTTAAATAAAAAAAACCCCACTAAATTAAATGACAGAGCGGTATGATTTGTACATTTTTTTTACTTATATTTTCCCCACTATACTTTAGGTTCGCGAAAACTGTAAACGAGTTAAATAGTAATTATTCCAACATAAAAATGATACTTGTTGATTGCAGTCCAGAATATTTGAAACTTTGCAATTCTTTAGTAATAATCCATTAAATATTACAAGCATTTAGTTATAATCATTTAGTTACGCAATATTTATCCTCGACATGTTATTTAGGAAAATTTTATACGTGTATTTTACGTCGGGGATATTAGCCCCCCTGTCGGGGAAGACTAGCCCCCCCGTCGGGCAATTCCTAGCGCCACTACTGGGGGGGGGGGCAAGCCCTCCCCATACTAGAAATTATTTAATAACTTAAGAAATTTATGCAAATTCCTCAGTAATTAGCGAATTATAAATAATTAACTAATTGCATATTAACATAACTGATAATTATTAATATTTAATACACTAGGGGGCTCCGCCCCCTGCTCCGCTGACGCTACACTAACCCCCGGAGGATTGCTACGCAATCCTCTTTAGTTTGCTTCGCAAACCAATACCGGTTTCATACACTGTAGACAATTACAATGTGTCCTAACAACAATATTTTTTTTATTTATATAAATTATTACTGGCAGTGCCGTCATACAAAATTATTTTTGGGATGTTGAGACAAGAAATTTCCTAACTTAACGATCCGAAATTCCGAACTTGAACGATTCAAAATTCCCAACTTAAGGACGTCGGGTACCAGCTCCAAGTGTTGTCCTCGTTATCTGACCATTGTTAGAAATATGAGACATCGTTCCCGGGTCTTATTCCCTCGAACCAAAGCGTCCTTGATGTAGTAAGTAAATACGTACGAATAACCAATCAAGGGCGCTGTGCTCGAACCAACGCCAGTAGTTCAACGTGCAGCTCTAGTGCGACGTTTATTAACCAGACCACACTTAACGATTCGAAATTCACAACGCAAAGTGCTAAAAAAATTCACAGTTCCAACTTATAGACATTTGTCAGTTGTATTATAGGTAATATTAAACAGTTCTCTCGAAAGCATTGATTTGTTGCACGCATGTTCCAATGCAGTGTTCCGTTTTGAGGTCTAATTTAAGTTTCATCTTAATACAAGCTGGGCAATTTCTAGTCTTCCGTCGCTTTCATTTGCTAATAATATTAATTTTCCTGAGGCATAAATTTTCCCAACTCAGGGATTTTTAAAACTCGAAATCCCTAACTTTTAAGGTTTCAAGTATACAAAGGGGGGGGGGGCATGCTTCCCCCAAAATCCTTCCTCGTCACCCCCCCCCCCCCCGTTATGGTGGGCCTGATAACTCTAAAAGCTCAACCGTAGAACTGCTTCAACGCAATTGTTTCTGCTCATTGAAAAGCGAAATATGTGTAAATAAACAACAGCATAAACGCGCCAAGCATAAATAAGCCTAATCGCCAACTTTTATTTATATGTATAAAGTAAGATAATTGAGAATTGGCGCTAGTAATAATTCGCCGTTCAGATATATATTAAGCTACGGGAAACTGGATTTACATACATGTTGGCATTTTGCCAATGTTGGCATTTCGTTCCGAAATATCTTTTAATAATAATTATAGTACTTCACATAAATAGTTACATCTAATTTATTTTTTAAGATAGAATTTCAGTATTGATACCATTCAAGAAAGGAAGATTTAACAAACATAACTATATTTTTTTTAACGGGAAAAAAGTATATTTTTGAACTACTTAGAGCAGTTTTAATTTATCCCTTGTGAAGATACGCGTAAAATTGACGATTAATTCAGACATTTCATCAATTATTTAAAAATTTATAACTACAAAACTAAATCGAAATTTCACAAACACTCTGGATCATTTGTAGCCAATAGTTTAATCTGTATCCCTAATTTTTTATTTATTTTTTTGTTGAAAATTGGAAGACAAGTATACAAAAATGTATGAAATGTGTTCGAAATTTTCTAAAATTATGATTTTAACATAAAATAACGTCTAATATACTGATTGTATTAAAAAAACAAATATATTCACCTTATTTCCCAAACGTTTCTTAATAAACTGGCATAATTTCATAATTTTAGGACATTTACTTTTTGAGATGCAAGCGGAACAATGAGACAAAAAGTCGCAAATTAAAATTTTCTCGAAATATCCGAAATTTTTTCCATTTTTCGCTATTTTTTATACCTATCTTAATTGACCATATCAAATTTAATTGTAAATATAGAAATATAAACTTTATAACATCGGAAAGAGGAAGTTTTAACGAACATTAATATATTTTTTTGAATAAGAAAATATGTAATTTTAAATGACTTATAGCAATTTAGAAATCACGTTTCAAAAATGAGAATGAAAAAACTTAAAAAAGTGGGGCGTGTTTAAATGTTTAAAAAAATTTATAAATCCAAAACTAATTCGAATTTAAAAAAATGCTTACTTGGATTTCCAGTTCAAACCTATTTGTACACTCCTTAAAAAAAATTGGATCTCTCCTCTTAATAGTGTTTCAGAAACTCGACGGACAAAATTACTTGTAAGCGAAACTTTATCAACGACGACTTTAATATTAAATAACTTATAAACTAATAACAGTATTGAAATAAAAATATATTCTTCTTTTTTATCAAACATTTCTTAACAAATTCACTTAATTTCGTAATGTTAGGGCTTTTACATTTTGAGATACGATCTGAATAACATTGAAAGAACTGAAAATTCCCCCCCAGGGCTTACTTTTTTTTTAAATAGAGAGATAATTCCTAATTAACGTTTATTTCTTTATATTGTTAAATATTCTGTGAATGGAGCTAGTTAAGATTCCCCGACTAGTTGTGACATCACGCCCACTGCCTAAGAAACATCGCAAATCGACAAATTAAAACAATTTCAAAAAAATAAACAATTAAGCTGCCGGTTTTAATCAATATAGTTGCACTTGAATAATAATGTTGCAGAATAAAATTTCAAATACCATCTATAACTTAGTGCTTTGTTTCTGAACTGCCAGTGTGTGTCTATATAATTTATTTCCTGCTAGATTGATATTGTTTGTAGAAGATATTGTCGTAGAAATTCAGGATCCGGTTGTTATATATCCGGTTATCCGGCTGTTACATATCCGGAAATATCGATTAACCGGATTTCAAAATATATTCGTTGTTGAATAAAGATTGCACAACAATGACATTTATTTCACCGGCATTTCTTAGCATGGGTAGGGTTTGTTTTATAATATAGTTTTGTTTTCCAGTTATTTATTAAACCGGATCCGAGATGTGAAAAAAAAGTGAGCAACAACTTGAATGTCTTGTTGAATAATAGCAGGGAGCGAAGTCCCCTACTAAATTAAAAACTAAAAAGGGAAACATAAAATAGTTTGTTTTTGTTAAATTGTAAAACCGACCAAGAAAAATGTGGTAAAAATAAGTTGATAAAAAAAATTATTTTACGAATATGTTGAAGAAATTGAATTAATTTTAAATTTATTACAATTTTTTGAAGTTGATACCAATTTACAAAAACCATACCTAAATTTATGCGCCGATTAAAAAAAATTATAATAAGTAGAAAATAAAAATTTATATTAAATAATTCCATTTCTTCCATTTGTTCGTAAAATTAAAAATTATTTTTTACTTTTTAGCGCATTTTTCTTAAAGTCAATTTTCCATTTTTTAAAAAAAAAAGATTATTTTATTTCTTATACTCTGCATTATATATAAAAAAGCCACAATCTAACTTTTAACACCTTTCATAGATTTTAAACTGACAATGGTAATATATTTTGTTCTTATACATAGATATGCTTCCCTCTATTGTGTCCCATTTGCACCACAACTTTAGACAATGCGATCAATCGACAAATATTAAATTTCGTAACAAACTCTTAAACAGTTCACCTGCATTTGTGTTCGAAATGGAAACTTGCATTCAAATATCTAGAACATCATTTGGAATACTAACACTTCATTGTAAAATCCATTTGTCCTATTCCACCCCTTCAACCCTTTTAAACCTACTAAATCATTGTAATAACTTTTTTTAGAGGGCAAGTTTTCGAAGGACATGTAATCCTACAACTTTATCTTGTTCGGACACTTGTTCCTATTGTTCCCATTAGGCAACACCGAATGACAGCATTATAAATTTGAAATTAGTTTTATTCCCCAAACAGGCCTGGCTTCGAAAATGCCGGGTTTTAAACAATTGAATTGCTGTGTAAACCGAAAAGTTCAGCGAGTGAATATTTTGAACATGTTCTTCGGTAAAAGGAATTGCAGGCAATAAATCAAATGGGATTATAGTTGCGAGATAAAGTGTGTATTTTGTCCGAAAAAGATTAGATATTTATTTTCCCGCCCAATGAATTGGGGAATTTTTAATGAATCGTTTTAACAAATCGCCCTACATTTCAATCGCTTTTTCGACATTATCGCAACGCGTTTACGCGATCACTTAATACATGCGCCATTTTCTCGGAATTGGCGCGAATTTTTGCTTTTTCTCTCTTTAGTATAAGCTTTCCCATTTAATAATTGCCGGATATTGGATATTGTGTTGTATTTTCCAAAAGAAGGACATTGTTTAATAAACAAATATGGAAATCGTTGAGAATGGGAAAAGTTCCGGTTGAGATGTTTGATTGATCGAATGCAGGATAGTCGCCATTTTATTATATTTTTCCAAAATGGGGATCTTACTCTATTTAATAAAATAATTTTCGAATTCAAAACTTATGAAAAAACTCCGGTTAATTGATACTTCCAGATAATTGAATACTGGATAATTAGAATAATTCCTCATCTTAAAAAAACTTTTACGAATACGTAAAAATAATCATACGTCTGGCTAATTAGATATTCGAATGAGTGAATCGTACATTTCTTATACTTTATTCCAATTAGGGACATTCTTCGTTCAATAAAAAATAATTATCAACATAACAGAATTAAAACACAATTTGAGAACTAATATAAATTAAAAAAAAAAAAACTCTTCTTTAATTAATAGTAAGCTGCTTAGTGCTGGAATTATGTTTAAATTCGGTTAAATAGTTTAAATACAAAATTTATTAAAATTACAACAATTTTTTTTACGAGGTTCATTTTGTGCTTATACTAATTGTTGTTATAAAAATTTTAACCTTCGGTAATTTTAATTTATGTCTCAGTTCTTTGAAAATTTTGGAAATTATATACTTTACCGGTGCTAGTGTGATCGCTTATCTTTATAAAGAAGGATTTCATCTATTAGTAAGTTAACAAGGACATTAAAGCTTTTTTGATTTCCCCACCAAAACAAAAGACTTCAAATTGGAAAGCAATTTTAAAATCAGAAATACATATAGAATTCTCGCAGTGGCGGATTTAAGACAAAAGGCCCAGGCGGCAAAAATGTTTGAAGAGGGCCCGTTTTCTAATAAATAATTTAGGAGCAAACATTCAAAAAACGTGTTTTGTTTTTTAAAATTTTTAAAAATAGGATTATTACCTCTTTTGAACTTGCTTCCGAATTTTTAATAGAACTTAACTATTTTATTTGTCCAAAACACGTTTTATCCTTTGAATTTATCTACCAAAGTTTGGAATCTGTAGATCAGTCAATGTAGTAAGAAAAAGTTATTTGCGATTTTTCCCACGAACTCTTCAAATTCTATAAGCGCACTTAATGTGACAAAACACAATTTGAATGTTTGTTTCTAAATGATCATTTTCTATAATATTAACAAAAATTAATATTTTGCTCGACGCAATTATTCCCCATTTTGAGAACAGCGCAACTGTTCCGCAGCCCCTTGCATCAATTGCGGTGTGTTGTAATCTCGCAAATAGAACTTTTCGATATTTGTAACTAAATAAACTTGATTCGTCTAATTTAACAAAACAAATAAAATATTTTACAATAAAAGTTCGTAAATATGGCTTTATGCCGTATTTTAGGCCTCATTGTCCAGTTTTAATTTTCTTACAAGGAAACGTACCACATTCTGAGAAACACCGAAAATGAAATTACCAAAAGTAATAGTTTTTTTTTTTACATTATTCTTATATTTACTTTTTACATTTTTAACGAAGTGTTGTAGATATTCATATAAATATCTGAAATTATGTTTATTTCAGCTACTTAAATGGATACATTTTATAAATAGTTTTCAAACTTAAACTTTTTCTGTTTAGGAAACATAAAAAGTTAGTAATATAAAAAATATATACGATTTTGCATGAGTCAGAGTTTATTGAGTACAAGAAAAGTTTAATTGTATAATGTTTTGAATAAATATAAATTATCAATTTAAATATTAGCAAATGAAATAAATAATAAATTGTTAACAAATGAAATAAATAATAAATTGTTGAATATATAATTATTCAATTGATGCAATAAAACCATTAGAAATTTAGACTATATAAACCGTATTTTCCTAGTATTTACAATAATTCGCTACATTGAAATTGCATTTATTATATGTAATTTATATATAATTCAAGATTAAAATGAGCTTCGACTTATTTCTATACATAAACATTCTTAGTGTTATTGACTTAATGGTGTATAGCAAAAACAAACATTTTAATTAGAGTCACTGCCAATTGATTAACATAATTACAAAAGCCCATTTTATTAGGAAAGATGTTATGATTTGTAATTGATTTTTAGAATATAGAAATATTTACTTACTTGCAAAACAGTAAAATATGCTGATGTAAAAAACCTCCTACATTTGTTATTAGTACTAAAAAAATTACTTCCTAAATTTACCGTCTTACTCTGAAATAAGAAGCTGTGAAATGGAAGCTGTTCGATCTCATAAATTAGGGATTTTTTTTTCAAGTAGTCCCGTACGACCTCACGGGGCAATGTAGTTGTAGTGTAGTCCATTCTAAACCTCCACAAGCATAAAATGGCAATACTCATGTCACAATGGAAAGAGCATCTATCAACCAGTACGGCCAAGTGACACTAATTACAAACAGAAGAGGACGAAGCGAAGTAGACTATACACATTACAATTCCCCGAAAAGCAGTCCTTTGTGACCCTTGACCCTGACATATGTCTTGAGATGTCTTGCTACAATTCCGACTCACGGATGCCTTTTAAACGAAGTTGGCAACATAGCAGGTGCTTTGGACACCTCCCTGTTTGGACAAAAGGGCATTTGACTAATGATACATACAAATCGTCTTCGAAAGGAAACTATTGAAAAAGGTTTGCAAGCGATTTCATTGTCAAAGCTACGACAATTCATTCTTCTCCTGTTCTTTTCAAAACGACCTCTTTCCCATTCCAAGCGCACGTAAAACACGTTTAGGAATAAACAAGGGTTTCCTTTCCAAGGCGGATTTTTGTACAAATTCTCTATTCCTGCAATTGGTATTTAAAATGAGATTTTTTTTTTTTTAAAAAAGGTAGAGGGGATTATTATATTAGGGAGGGTGACTCAGCCCCTTCAAAATATTTCTTGAAGGGGGCTGTAGACCTTTAGCCCCCCCAAAGCATATGCCCGGGATTGATTAAAAAAATTCATTACTATAGGCACAAAAGCACTGATAGGGGCCATCACTCTCGTAAAAAAATAGATTAAAATAATTAAAAATCCCACATATACAGTTAATTATTCTTTTAAAAAACAAGAAATTACAACGTTTTTGAAAAAATTGCTGTAAAGTTATGCAAAATTGCAGTGAACGAATTTTAAAAAACATAGGCAATTTTTCTACAATAAAAGATGAGGCTTATAAATCCAGGGCTCTTAGCTCCAGACTAAGGTGCCTAATGATAAATCAGGCAATGTTCAACCCAAACTTCATAGTTTATTAAATGAAATATTTTCAACGATTTGTCTTACGCTTTTAAATAGACCCTAAAGCTTCAATTCGAGTTTCTAGATACGTGTTTGATAAGTGTTATATATTTTTATAGCATAGGGGAATACTATAAAATTGTAATTGTATGAATACTCCCCCCCCCCCCCCCCCCCCCATCCCCCGGCCTCCTTAGCGCTGTGACAAAGGGTCCCGTGCTTTGGGTTGGTGGCCTTTTGCCAACAAAAAAAAACTTAATCTGTATTTTAATTTCTTAACCTTTTTTTTAAAAAAATATTTAGATTAGACCGTTTTGCTACATTTTTTAATTTTAAATAATGATTAGAAACTGCCGTTCTCATGCTCTATGCACTTAAACTCCGAGTTGATTTTTCGAGAGTCGTTGCTTAGCCCCACTCCTAAATAATAATAATCTTAAAATCTATTAAAAATATTATAATTCTTAAATCTATATTATAGTTCATGGATTCTCGCAGCTACCTTCACACAGGGCCCTGCGTCTCATAAGAGGCCCCACGTTTGGTCTGTTTACAAAAGCAGGGCCCCGCCCCCGCGTCGTAGATTATTTGGGTGCTGCTCAGAAACCAAGTACAAGTGTTGTTTGCACGGACTTATTCGATAATGTAATTCCCTGTAAAGAGGAGGAGTGGGCCCGGGCCCGTTGAAGAAGGGGCACCTGTCTACTCGTACGCATAAGGATAAAGGAATCCAAACAGATAATTTCAGTGAAAAGTTTAGTAAAATTAAAATATGTTAAAAAATAAAAGAAACAATTATTTCTCTTCCTCCCTTTTCTAATTTTGTGAGTCGGGGGGCCCAAAATGGACCCAAGACAAGGGGGCCCAGGCGGCAACTGTCCATTTGCCGCCCGTTAAATCCGCCACTGAATTCTCGTTTAAGGCTTCTCAAAACAATAAGAAAAACGTGATCCTTTTTTTCGTGACGATTATATTTTTGTTCTGTTCATTGTACAACAACATACAACTAGGTAGGAATATGCGACCTTGTAAATCGAAAAAAATATCAATGGTTATGAAAAGATGTTATAAATTGGCTACTAAAAAATAGTAATGCGGTTTCTATTTAAAAATGCTGCCGAACTGCATCGTACAACATTTTATTCCTATTTTAAGGTTATATGCTCAGCAAGAACGTTTAAACCCAAATGTTTCACTCTATTGTTTACATTTTCTTTAATAATTCTTTAACGACTTAAACTCGATATTTAGATGGGTTTTTATATAGCCTTTAATGTGTTTTGAGTGAAGAATTCGCTAAGAATTTATAAAATGTTTTATATTATTTACCAATTTGATAATTTTAAACTAAATTTCCATTTAATAATTTTTATACAGATTTCAGTCATAAACGTAAATAACCTAAAAATATGTTGAGATTGCAATATTAACAACATTGTTAGACAGTGCATATTTTAAGAAATATATATATATATATAATATGTATGTATATATATCTTCAATTTTTCAATTTAAGCACACGCTTGCGATGATGCTTTGATTGCAACTGAAATTACAGCGGTTAAAAAGATTATGCATGGAATTTTACTTATCCCCCCTCCCCCCGTGCAGTACAAAGGTCAGAGAAGAGAGTGGATAAATGACCAACTTGGTTGACGCGCTGATCATTTATCCACATAGGATGATTCCCCGTGGAGTTATGGAGGAGGAATCGTATACTGCATCCAAGGTCGACTCCCCCTCACTTTGTATAACTGTTAGAAGGGGGGGGGGGAGGGGTCGGTTAACAAACGAAATGATCGACGCGTTTCACTTTCCTCTGCACGATGGTAGGTCATATTTTCATAGACTTAATATTTGTTGAGGATTCCGAATTATGGGGATTTAAAATATGTCGCTTTATGTCACTCAAGTTTCTGTGTATACCCGTCATGAGAACCGTCACCCCCCCCCCCCCCCAAAAAAAAAAAAAAAAAAAAAAAATTATCATGGCGCAACTTGCGCTGTGATCTCCCCCTGGGTGCGCCCCTGCTTATGTCGTTTTCAAACGTGAAAAAATGCACGCCATGAAACGAATATCAAGTACTCAATTATATTCACGTCCTTTTCTATCAGACATATCATGAAATGTATAACTATTTACTCAATCATTTAATGACGTTCTTGATAGTCGCAGAACTTAGCAACGAATAAAAAATTTGAGTGTGTACATGTGTTCGTATAAATTTAACTCATTCACAGCTTTTTTATATAAAATTTTGTCGAAGATTTCTTTTTTGTCAAGTGCTTTATTTAAAAAAAAAAGGCAAGAGGTAGAAAGCAAAGGAATTTCACCTATATTGTAAAATTTTTAGTTTTTAAACTAATAATAATAATAATCTTTTATTGGGGCTAATTTACTATACCCATGCAATAGCTAATGAAATGGAATACCATTAATAGATTGTATATTTTTATCAGTCTCAAGAATCAATTTAGCGATTCATTTTTTTAATAAATTAACATAAAATAAGCCGAACCACATTTAAATATTTTCTAAGTTTTTATTTTGTAACTTGTAAATTCCTGATCTACTCTAGATATTTCTCAAAACAAGATTCCATCAATGTCGAAATATACCATATATCATGCATTTATCATTGTTATTCGAAACTTTATTTTATTTTTGTTCTTTTTCAACCTAAATTAGCCACACAATTGGATTACAAAGTTGCCCCCGGGATTTAAAAAAAAAAAAAAAATTCTACAACAAAATAAAAAAAGAAAATCTAAATATTTTACGCGTCCAGACTGATATCACTGATTGTGTTTGGAATAAAAATATACTAGTTTCCCAACTCGTGAAAGATAATCTCACCCTCGCTAGTAAACCATTACTTTCTACACTTTCGCCCGATGATAATCTGACGTCGACCCCGTTTCCACCACTCCTCAGCGCCCCAAATGTACCTTAAAAAAATCGATTATCTTTGAAGAAAAGCGAGTGCAAAGTGGCTACTGGCACCGAGGAAAAAACTCGAAATTATACTCGAAAAGTGAGAAATAACCGTGAAGAACTTTTAAATGATCTCTCCCCAGCTTCTTATCCCACTAAAGGATTTTTCGTAACACATTTCAGGGTTACATGACTAGAGACTTTGGCGCGATTTGAAAAATTGTTTTGTAGAATGGTCAGGGTTTGATCTTAGCAGAGGCAAACAAAGTATATGCTTGGAGCCCCGTAAATTTAGGGAATACCATGTTTAGTAGTTAAAAGTGAGAAATAATCTAGAAAAACTTTTAAGCTATCTCCCCAGCTTCTTATCTATTTCTTATCCCACTAAAGGATTTTTGGAAACACATTTTACGGTTACATGACTAGCCATTTTGGCGCGATTTGAAAAATTGTTTTGTAGAATGGTGTGAGAGTCTGATATTAGCACAGGCAAACAAAGCACATGCTTGGGGCAACGTAAATTTGGGGAATATCATGTTTAGTAGTTAAAAGTGAGAAATAATCGAGAAGAACTTTTAAGCTATCTCCCCAGCTTCTTATCTATTTCTTATCCCACTAAAGGATTTTTGGAAACACATTTTACGGTTACATGACTAGCCATTTTGGCGCGATTTGAAAAATTGTTTTGTAGAATGGTGTGAGAGTCTGATATAAGCACAGGCAAACAAAGCACATGCTTGGGGCAACGTAAATTTGGGGAATATCATGTTTAGTAGTTAAAAGTGAGAAATAATCGAGAAGAACTTTTAAGCTATCTCCCCAGCTTCTTATCTATTTCTTATCCCACTAAAGGATTTTTGGAAACACATTTTACGGTTACATGACTAGACATTTTGGCGCGATTTGAAAAATTGTTTTGTAGAATGGTGTGAGAGTCTGATATTAGCACAGGCAAACAAAGCACATGCTTGGGGCAACGTAAATTTGGGGAATATCATGTTTAGTAGTTAAAAGTGAGAAATAATCGAGAAGAACTTTTAAGCTATCTCCCCGGCTTCTTATCCATTTCTTATCCCACTAAAGGATTTTTGCAAACACATTTCTGGGTTACATGACTAGCCATTTTGGCGCGATTTGAAAAATTGTTTTGTAGAATGGTGTGAGAGTCTGATATTAGCACAGGCAAACAAAGCACATGCTTGGGGCAACGTAAATTTGGGGAATACCATGTTTAGTAGTTAAAAGTGAGAAATAATCGAGAAGAACTTTTAAGCTATCTCCCCGGCTTCTTATCCATTTCTTATCCCACTAAAGGATTTTTGCAAACACATTTCTGGGTTACATGACTAGACTTTGGCGCGATTTGAAAAATTGTTTTGTAGAATGGTGTGAGAGTCTGATATTAGCACAGGCAAACAAAGCACATGCTTGGGGCAACGTAAATTTGGGGAATATCATGTTTAGTAGTTAAAAGTGAGAAATAATCGAGAAGAACTTTTAAGCTATCTCCCCGGCTTCTTATCCATTTCTTATCCCACTAAAGGATTTTTGCAAACACATTTCTGGGTTACATGACTAGCCATTTTGGCGCGATTTGAAAAATTGTTTTGTAGAATGGTGTGAGAGTCTGATATTAGCACAGGCAAACAAAGCACATGCTTGGGGCAACGTAAATTTGGGGAATATCATGTTTAGTAGTTAAAAGTGAGAAATAATCGAGAAGAACTTTTAAGCTATCTCCCCGGCTTCTTATCCATTTCTTATCCCACTAAAGGATTTTTGCAAACACATTTCTGGGTTACATGACTAGACTTTGGCGCGATTTGAAAAATTGTTTTGTAGAATGGTCAGGGTTTGATCTTAGCAGAGGCAAACAAAGCACATGCTTGGAGCCCCGTAAATTTATGGAATACAGTTTTTAGTAATTAAAAGTGAGAAATAACCGGGAAGGACTTTTAAGCTATCTCCCCGGCTTCTTATCCATTTCTTATCCCACTAAAGGATTTTTTGGAAACACATTTTAGGGTTACATGACTAGACACTTTGGCGCGATTTGAATTTTTTTTTGTAGTATGATCAGGCCCTGATTTTAGCACAGGCAAATAAAGCACATGTTGGGGATCCATAAGTTTGGGGAATACCATGTTTAGTAATTGAACATTGATTAAAATTTTTATCTCTTTTTTCTTTTTCTATAGGACATATTTTGATTTTGATTTACCTTCCTCCCTCATGTATGCACTTTCGACTACACCAGCGGTTCTCAATCTGTGGGGGTACTGCTGGTGGTACGCGACGATCCGTTACCGTTTTGGGGGTACACAAAAATAATATTAGAAATGGCGGAAAACATCTAAAAAAAAAATAATAAATATAAGAAGTAAAATAAAAAAAATACAAGCCTGTTTCATCAATTTTTTTATGTATGTTTGCGAATGATTTCTGTTCTAATTAAGATATTTTAATAATTTTTTTTGTTGTTGGATAGGAAATGTCTTACTTCGGAACCTTTTGTAAGAAAAATATACCATTATCCGGTATTTAACTATCCGGAATTCTCTATTAACCTGTCCGTTAAAAAATAGTGTTCTATTTCAAAAATTCTTTTTTTGTTGTAAAGAAAAAAATTCAATTTTATAAAATGCAACAAAAAAAAATATTATCCTGCTTATATTTATCCGGAAATGTCGATTATCCGGACTTTCTTATTAAACATTTTCACCTATTTCAACAAAATTTATTGATGAAAGATAGCAATAAAGGCTAACAATAATAAAATTTCGTTTACCCGGCATTTATTAAACCAGATAATCTGATAATGTTCTATAGATGGCTTTCACTTAAAAAAAAATTCTATTAATTGACACACACTTGTGTTTTGTTGCGACTTTCGCCAATAAAAGCGCGACACACAAAAAAATATGAACTTTGAATGCGTTTCCAATTCAATAGCGCCAAATTGACACGATTGCCGTTGAATCCTGTAGTGGGATCCGTTTTTACTTTATGTTCCCTGCAGATTCCAGTATTAAATGAAATCCCCAAATAAAATAAAAAGTCGCACAAAAGGGCGTGAGTTCCCGGAAGTTTGCGCATTGGCGAACAATAAGAGTGTTGTGAACTTCGCTGGCTGCGTGAAGGACATTTCGACGGAATAGAGCACGGGTTTTCATTGAGTCTCGTTGGTGATAGATTGGGTAGAGTGGGGGGTTCGAATTTTTTAGGTGAAGGTCGTAGGAACAGATGGCTGGCTGTGTCTGTTGTCTCCGTGAGAGATGGGTGGAGCAGATGAAAGGGAGTTTTCTTCCAGAAATTCTAATAACGCATTCTTAAGTTTGAAAAAAATAGGTAGTTTTTGAAGGAATCAGTGTTGGAGAGTGGGTGTGTGTTAAGGAAGTTAGTTAAAGGTTGATGAAAATTCGTAAAGGGCTGTCCATAATGTGTCCCAGGCATGTATAGGTATAGATTTTTCCAGGGTGGGGGTGGGGGGGGGGGGGGGGGTCAGTGACTGTGCACTGTTAAAAATAGGTATACAAGAATAAGTAAAATGTAATCATTTTCGAGTACATTCGATGCTCATCATGGCTCCGAAGTTTTAATTTTGTAAAAGACATGTACACTTAAAAATGACAATGAATAAAAAGAACAGATTCTAGCCTACATAGGCTGCCTTCATAAATCATTTTCAATAACTATCGACAATTACAACCAATGCTTACCGGGAATCGAACCCAGATCTGCAGCAGTGGCGGCCCGTGGTCAAAAATGTTAGTGCAGCCGAAATAATGTGAATCCCCCCCCCCCCCCCCCTATTTTCCAAAACCCATACATGAACGGAAATTCTTTATTATTCACTACTCAAATCAAAGTTTCCTTTCAATTTTTACGAAATGATAACATGCGAAAAAAATAGAAAACACTTACTTATTTTTTGAAAATTAATGCAATCCTGCTTTCTTTAAACCTGCAAATCGGTCAATTTTAATATTAACTTACATAACGAAACAACAGCAGGACTATGTCCTGAAACAACAGCACACAGTAAATGTATCACGAAAACCATTTCCGTTGTGAGATATTCTCGTAAGTTCTCGTTTCATCCACGAAGCCAATTAGCATATCGAATCTCAAGTGCAGCTAAAACAAGAAAATCCATTTCGGCTGTACCTTCTCACAAATGCAGTGCATTAGCATGGGGGGAATCTCCATACTACGTAGAGGTTGCCATGGCAACGATGCAGCCGATTTCGAATTTCGCTTTTTAGCTGCAGTTTTGGTCGAATGGAGTTTTTTCCCCTCCTGAACATGCTTGCTATTTATCGGAAATTTTGTTTACTACCGTAGAAATTTCATTTTCAATTCTAATCTTCATTTAAGAAAATTAGTAAAATATCTGATTTTAGTTTTAAAATACATTAATAAATGTAGGTGCAGCTCGGCTGTACTTGCTGTAGTGGGCGAGCCGCCACTGATCTGCAGGCACCGCTGTCCGCAGCCTTACCCGTGAAGGTACCAGGGCGACGTGAAGAAGTTATAAGTAGAACTAATGTTAAATAGGTGTGCTAAAAGAACGGAAAGTAAGTTAATTGAATTGCAATAACTTAGTTTCCATTTAAGCCATCGACATCAAGTAATGTGGAAAACCATTTTCTTAATAAAAATTTTAATTTTGTCAGGTCGCTTTGTTAAGATGGCTTGAACCGAAGCTGAGATTAGCAATATTACATCATAACTGCTCATTTTTGCCAAAGTACGATTACTTAAATTTGAGTATGTCATCGCTCATTTACGATGCAATTGTACTAAAATAAGCTTGTACGTTCATTTACTCATTTTAAGCACCTTTTTTTTACAGTGTGTTAAACGGATTTCTTTAGATATCTTATCTCCCCCCTCCCCCCCCACCTAAAAAAAGGATTAACAAAGTCTTCTCTCTTCCCATTTTTTTTTTAAATCTCCACCCCCTCCCTCCCATTAAAAAAAATTATTCATTTGCATTCAATTAAACAAAAATACTTTGGCAGAAAAAAACGTAACAAACAATTTTGGCTTTATCAAAAACGTAACAGTTATCATTGATTTTTCATGAAATCGTTACCAAGGTATGATCATTAACTATTTTTTTAATTAGTAAATCATTCCCTAATTATGAAATAAATTTAGAGAACAAATTTAAATTTTGCGAATTTTTGTTTAGAATAATGTATGCTTTCCATAGCATGTTTTGGAGCATCTTGTTTATACGGCCCCATTTGGCGATCTTTTCCGTTTATAGCCGAAATCAAAACACTAGATAATGAAATACTGTGACGTCATGTTAGGTTTGGTTTGAGATACAAATGACCACAAAACATGTTTTGGAAGCTTTTTGAAAAAAATATCCGGGGTAGGATCACCGGTAAAAGGTTTTCAAAATGCTTCAAAAACATGTTTAGAGGTCAATTTTATCTCAAACTAAACCTAAGATGAGGTTATCGTGTTTCTGACTGAGGTTAAATCCAGGTATTCTCCCTTCTCCCCCCCCCCCCTAAATTTTTGTTTATATTTTTTCAAAGTATTTTCATGATGTTTATATTATTTTTATTTATTTGACTTTCAGTGAAAGAGAGGTTTAAATCCCCTGAACCCCCCTTTGTCACGTGTCGTGTTACAGCTTCATGACCCCGCCCCCTTGCAATATGAGTTAAAAAAATATTGAAATAACCTTACTAGTTTTAGGGAAGAAAATATTTAGTATCGAAGTTTTACTGATATAAATTAGTGCACTTCGATGAGCTTTGGAATGGTGTTACAAAATAATTCTAATGAATATTTGAGATATTGATTTTTTTTTCACTATCTTATTTGCTGCTACAAGAAAATACAAATTCAACATAAATTTTATATATAAATTGTATTCCTTTTTGCTTTTATTTTGCGTTTACATGGCGTTATAATGTCTTTTACTGTGAGAAAATAATTATACACTGAAAAACGTAAATTTTTTTTTATAATACTTTAAAGAAATTTCTATACATAATTCAACTAAAAGTAAAAATTGTCAATAAACTACTACTTCAAAGATTTCTATCAAACTTCTTCGGAATAACAAACATTTTTATTTTAAAAAGTAAAAACGAAAGCAAAATAATCTTATCACTTTAACAGGCGAACTGTAAAACGATCTTTCCTACACGGGTACTACAACAGCAGTGAAAACAACCGAAGGACTAAGTTTTTCAACACAAGCTCAACTGAGATAATTTTTTGTGTGATATTATATGACGTTTTATTATCGAAAATCATGTTAACATTAATTTTCAACGATTGGGCGAGAGAATTATCATTAAAAACTAAGCCTCGAAAAAACTTATAGACCTTTGTTAGAATACCATCACATGCTGTTGATTACACGTAAGACGAGTAAATTTATACTAATCCTTCCTAATGTCTTTCTAACATTCTTTTTGAGATATACAATGAACTTTCAGCGAGACATTTTTTAGTGTTCTAAAATATTTGCTAAAATGGGGGCCGTCATCAGCAGTGCCGTTACACAAAAAATATTTTGGGGGGTTGAAACAAGAAATTTTCCAACTTGACGAGATTCGAAATTCTCAACTCAACTAATTCGAAATTCTCAACTCAACTAATTCGAAATTCTCAACTCAACTAATTCGAAATTTCCAATTCAACAGTGCTGAAAATTCACAATTCCAACTTATCGACATTTTTCATCTTTTTTAAAAATTTATATTTTAGGTAATATTAAACAGTTCTCCCACAAGCATTGATTTGTTGCACCCATATTCCAATACAGTGTCCGTTCTAAGGTATAATTTAAGTGTAATCTTACAATTTGGGCTATTTCTAATCTTCCCTAGGTTTCATTTGTTAATAATATTAATTTTCTTCGGGCATAAATTTTCCCCAACTCGGGATTTTTAGAAGTTGAAATTCCCAACTTTCAGGGTTTCTAGATTATTGGCGTGATCGCACTCCGCCCCCCCCCCCCCCCCCAACACC
This sequence comes from Troglohyphantes excavatus, assembly GCA_963932185.1. Lineage (NCBI taxonomy): Eukaryota > Metazoa > Arthropoda > Arachnida > Araneae > Linyphiidae > Troglohyphantes > Troglohyphantes excavatus. The sequence goes on along the minus strand of OZ010671.1, from coordinate 30,843,246 downwards.
CCCAGTGCGACGGGCTTGGTCATCAGTAACTTTGTGTATATAGTACTAATTTGTTTAATCAGTCACTATAAATTGCATAATATCTTAAAGTAAAATTGTATTCTTCTGTTCAATAATAACTAATATTTGCACATTTACATAATTTGGTTAAATTTAATAGTGTTTTTTTCATTATAAGTACGAATGTGTAATATTTATTATTATGAATTAAAAATAGTTAATATTTTAATTGTTTAAAAATATTAAAGAATAGGCATTTAGGTTTTAAGTACCATTTTTTTACAATGTTAATTTGAAGACTATATTAATGTATAAATTTCCCTATTAAGAAAATAATGCATATACTATGCATTCTTTATAAGTACAATAGACCTCCGGTCGCAGTGCTTGCTCCAACTGGAGCCCCCATCCTTAAGTCATAAGTCATGCATTCTTTATGAAATGTACAAATATTTTATATAATTACGAAATAATTGAATATTGAACAGAGAGTTTATCTAATAACTAATTTTTTAATTTAAGCAATCAATATGAAATAATATGGAAAACCATCTTCTAAGCTACTTTATTTAAGTTTGCCAGGGGTTTCATTAAGATCGCTTGAACAGAAGCCGAGAATTTATCAATATAGAATCACATTGCTACTTTTTGAGAAAGTACGATTACTTGCATTTGAGTATGCCATATGCCCGTTTACAATACAATTATACTTTAAAAAAAAAACGAATAAGTTTAGATATGCATTTGTAAGTATTTTTTTTACATTGTCGCCTTCTTAGTCTGAATGCTTGGGGCTTTAGAAAGAAAGATAACATAAGACAGAAAGTAAAAACAAAGAACATAATAAGAAATATATCATTATTATTTAATATGCAATTAAATATTTAAAATTCCATAGATACGTTTATACAAATGAACTAAGAACCAAATATTTAACCTTACGTTGCAAAATAAACAAAGGTGAAACAGAAGCACGTGGGTTTCTGAAACAGGAATGCTATTTATCATCCAACAATCCGGAAATTTTAAACGCAACAATTCCTTGCTATTCACGATTTGTTGAAAGGTCAAGACTCGAAACCCTGCACCCAAACGGCTGTGATTTACGATTCAGATTGTGATTTACGACAGAATATCTTCCGCATCCAATTCATATTTATTCACAAAACAATAAATTCCTGTAATTGATTTTATTCAATTTTAAATTCGACACGGATTATAATTGCGCGTAAAGAATTTTAATAACGAGAGAGATCAGTTCCCCCTTAGCAAATCGATCTTGAAAGCTATTCTTTTGTGCATAGTGGAATTCTTTTCTAAAACATAATGTCACGCATTGGTTTCTTTGTTCTGCCTTACTACTTTTCCTACACACGATATGAATGTAGCCTTCATTACAACGGTAAGTTGTTTTAATGGATCAGCATTTTCCACGTCTTTTTCAAGGTTGTAAGACTATTAGGCTGTTAGGATTCGTTACAGAATATTACAATATGATCGGATTTTAACCATGACCCAATGGAATTATAATAAAAGCATTTAGCATGCATAATTTCCCCTTTATTGTTTTGATCAACAGCCTTGTTAAAAAGCAAAGGGGATTGCTTTTATTTTGGAGTGTGGAAGCTATACGTGGGTTTGAAACTCTGAAAGGAATGGAAGGCTTGTTTTCGAAATACAATGTTAAGGTGAATTAGACAATAAAATTAGAACTTCGTACCAAATGAATGATTTCAGCGCTACTTCATATCAATGACAAAGAAATACTAAGTTTAGCAATTTGGTTGCGTTATCTAGCTAGTGTTTTTTGGAAGATAATTAATTAATAGCAATTAAATTATCTTTCACTATCTCGTTAATTATTGACTGATTAAGTATCGACACAGGATGTTGAAGTACTTTTTTTTTAATTCAAAATTTTAATTCTGATATTTACAAATACGTTGGTATTTGGTATGCATGTTACCGGCTAAATACACAGCAAAAAAAGTGCTTAAAAATGAGTACATGAACTTATATTTTTTTTTAAAAAGTACGTATCGTAAAAAGTATCGTAAATGAGCAATGACGTTACTCAAATTTAAGTAATCGTTCTTTCGCAAAAATGAACTGTGGGATTTATGGTGATAATTTCAGCTGCTCTTCAAGTCATCTTAACGAAGCGACCCGACGAACTTAAAAATAGTTGTTCAGAAGATGGTTTTCCACATTATTTGACGTCGATTGCTTAAATGGAAACTGAGTTATTGCAGCTCTATTATCTTAATAATCATTCTTTTGGGACACCTTTTTAACTCTTCTTCTGTCTATAACTTCAGCAAGTCGCCGCGGGTAGTTTAACGGATAAGGCTTTGGACTGTAGTGCATGAGGATTTGAGTTCTATTCTAGATAAGTATTAGTTGTAATTGTTGATATTTATTGAAAGTGGTTTATAGAGGCAGCCTATGTTGCCAGCCATCTGCTCTTTTTATTCATTTTTACCCATTGTACTCAGTTTTGAGTACGTCTTTTTCAAAAATGAAACATGTATTCGGAGCTATGATAAGCATCGAATGTAATAAAAAACGAGTACATTTTACTTAGTTTTGAATACTTATTTTTAACAACGTACAAAATCCAGGCATTCTATAGAATGCCTGGTGTTTTCAGGCAAAGTATGAAATAAATGAATTATTTTAATCCATTATATACTTTGCCTAGGCATTCTATAGAGGGCCTAATGCTATTAGGCACAGTGTGAAATGAGATTCACGAAGTTCGTAATTATGAAATAAAACTAAATTTATGCTTTTAGGTTGTTAAATTCCGACAATATAACTGTGTATCAAATAAATACGATTGAAATAAACTTTTCTTGATGATTTTTTTTTACTAATGAAAAATTCTGTGTTAGCTGTTGGATACAAAATTAAATGCCGATGCGTGCAAAATCTTGAAAATTTCCCTTTTGGCTTGTAATTCTGGCCTATGATCAAATGACGAAGTTATCACCGGATATGGTATCCGCATCATAACCAACCCAACTTAATACCAAGACGAATTTAACACCAGCTCCCTGTCTGTGGCGGCTCGTCCACTACAGCAAGTACAGCCCTTAAATGAAGATTAGAATTGAAAATGAAATTAGTACGGTAGTAAACAAAATCTCCGATAAATAGCAAGCCTGTTACCGTAATGCACAATTCAGGTGGGGAAAAAACTCCATTCAATCAAAACTGCAGCCAAAAAGCGAAATTCGAAATCGTCTGCATCGTTGCCATGGCAACCTCTACGTAGTATGGAGATTCCCCCCATGCTAATGCACTGCATTTGTGAGAAGGTACAGCCGAAAAATATATTCTCTTTTTTTAGCTGCACTTGAGATTCGATATGCTGATTGGCTGGCGCGTGGGACGGGTTTGTTAAATGAAAACGTACGAGAATATCTCCAAACGGAAATGGTTTTCGTGATACATTTACTGTGTGCTGTTGTTTCAGGACCATTATGGTCCTGCTGTTGTTTCGTTATTTAAGTTAATATTAAAATTGACCGATTCGCATGTTTTAAAAGAAAGGAGGATTGCTTTAATTTTTAAAAAATAAGTAAGTGTTTTATGTTTTTTTAGCATGTTATCATTTCGTAAAAATTGAAAGGAAACATTGATTTGAATAGTATATAATAAAGAATTTATGTTCATGTATGGTTTGTGGAAAATAGAGGGGGGGGGGGAGGGGTTCACATGATTTCGGCTGCACTAACATTTTAGACCACGGGCCGCCACTGCTCCCTGTACTAGACAACTCTTTAGTTGTTGGCAAGGATCGAACTCGCAACCTTCCGTTAACGCCACTCTTCAAACCAGGCCATCGCGCGCCGATTGAGGTATGAAAGTAAATAAGAGATGAAGTATTATGAATAAAATTCAATTGAAGACGGATTGAGTATAAAAGGGGAAAGCAATCTTCCTATACTCGGGGACAACCTAAGTTGGGCCTAAAGCAATTGGATCTTTATACATATCATAGCTTCCGCTTCAGGTTCAACTTAGGTTGTCCCCGAGTTTTCCCCTTTCCCCCTCTCACCAAGATAATGCTCAAGAGAAAACAACGAATAAATATAAATGTGGCGAATATATAGACCGTGAGGAAGTTACAATCGCAACCGTAACTTCATGCGGGATAATTTATTGTCGTGTTATATGTATTAGATTAACGGGCAATCGATTCAATTACTATTGGAGGAGTATGTTCTATTAATAAATAAAAAAACTTGAAAAATTGAACTTTTTTATGGGTCGGCGACGCATATGTCATATGTCCAGCATTGTCTGGCTAATTTGGTCTCCAAGAGACAATACGGGACGAACAATGAACAGGATAGAACAAACAGAGAATTAGGAGGATAGAACAGATAAAATTCTACGGTCCCGACGATTAGAATTCAGGATCGAATATACCAAAAAAGGCATGTTTTTAATTGTTGAAAATAAGTGTTACGGAAATTAGAAGAAAATAGAAAACATCAAGGAGAGGATAAAGACGCTATTTATACAAGATATTGTGAGCCTATTAAAAGAACCATGAAGATCGGTGTGTAAATACATTTATGATATTAATACAACACAGTTTTGAAGAATAATGTTCCTAATAAGAATCAATTATCAATATACTAGTTTTTTGATCCAGTGGAAAAGGCATATACATTAAAAATAAAGTGGCCCACTCCGTCTCTCAAACTTACAAATCTTGTTCCAAAGTCCAGCGCGCTGCCGACTAAGTTACAAAGGTACGTTCTGGATCTTGAAGATATGTTGTTTCCTTATGCAATATTTTTAAAATTGTTAAAATCATTTTAAAGAACATAAACAGAATTTTACAAATTTTCTCAAGCGCACATCTTAAAAACGAATAGCACTTAGATATAAATTTTCAGCTTTTTTATACGTAAAAGGAAGTAGGTGTTTTGCGATCCACAGATAAACTTCTTATTTTATGTATTTTTCAGAAAGTTAACTTTATCACCTTCCCAAACTTTGAATATTCTAGAATGTGAAATCAAATTTTGACCCCCCTACCCTCCTCTTTAAGAAATACCCGCCTCTATAATCAAATGAACAAAGATTCTCTGACATGCCTAATCAAATAACACTGAACCCTGAACATTCCATAAACAATTCAAACTTTCTCAATTTAGAAAGTTCGAATTTCATTTTCAAATTTTTCATCGTTTTTCTAATTTGTACTTAATTTTCTAATTTTCACTTGTTTTCTAATTTTCACTTATTTTTCTAATTTTCCCTTATTTTTCTAATTTGTGCTTATTTTTCTAATTTGTGCTTATTTTTTTAATTTTACTTTTCTTAATATTTTTCTGGTTATTTCTTTTGACAATTTTCTTTGTATTGTCTATTTAGAACTGAACCGGTTAACTTTATCGCCTTTCCAAACCTTGAATATTCCAGAATATGAACTCAAATCTTGACCCCCACCCTCCTTAAGAAATATCCTCCTCTGTAATCAAATGAACAAAACTTCTCTGACATGCCTAATCAAATAACACTGAACCCTGAACATTCCACAAACAATTCAAACTTTCTCAATTTTGAAAGTTCGAATTTAATTTTCATTTTAAAATTTTTCATCGTTTTTCTAATTAGTACTTAATTTTCAAAGTTTCACTGGTTTTCTAATTTTCACTTATTTTTCTAATTTCCGCTTATTTTTCTAATTTTACTTTTCTCAATGTTTTTCTGGTTATTTCTTTTGGCAATTTTCTTCGTATATTTTATTTTGAACTGGACCGGTTAACTTTATTACCTTTCCAAACCTTGAATATTCTAGAATGTGAACTCAAATTTTGACCCCCCACCCCCACCCCTCCTCCTTAAGAATATACCCGCCTCTACAATTAAATGAACAACCCTTCTCTGACATGCCTAATCAAACTGAACCCTGAACATTCCACAAACAATTCAAACTTTCTCAATTTTGAAAGTTCGAATTTCATTTTAAAATTTTTCATCGTTTTTCTAATTAGTACTTAATTTTCAAAGTTTCACTGGTTTTCTAATTTTCACTTATTTTTCTAATTTCCGCTTATTTTTCTAATTTTACTTTTCTCAATGTTTTTCTGGTTATTTCTTTTGGCAATTTTCTTCGTATATTTTATTTTGAACTGGACCGGTTAACTTTATTACCTTTCCAAACCTTGAATATTCTAGAATGTGAACTCAAATTTTGACCCCCCACCCCCACCCCTCCTCCTTAAGAATATACCCGCCTCTACAATTAAATGAACAACCCTTCTCTGACATGCCTAATCAAACTGAACCCTGAACATTCCACAAACAATTCAAACTTTCTCAATTTTGAAAGTTCGAATTTCATTTTCAAATTTTTCATCGTTTTTCTAATTTGTACTTAATTTTCGAAGTTTCACTGGTTTTCCAATTTTCACTTATTTTTCTAATTTTACTTTTCTTAATATTTTTCTGGTTATTTCTGTTGACAATTTTCTTTGTATATTTTATTTAGAACTGATCCAATTAACTTTATCACCTTTCCAAACCTTGAATATTCTAGAATGTGAACTCAAATCTTGACCCCCCACCCCTCTTTAACAAAATACCCGCCTCTACAATTAAATGAACAACCCTTCTCTGACATGCCTAATCAAACTGAACCCTGAACATTCCACAAACAATTCGAACTTTCTCAATTTAGGACGATCCCTTATATTCCACGAAAAGAAGTTGTCTCTTATAGAAAAGGGGGGGGGGGGGGAGCTGGAAACGATCCAGGGTTGAAGGACTGACTTCACTTCCATTGTATGTGATCTACCGGAGAAGATATTTATCAAGAAAAGAACGAGATTTGAGTGTAAATAAACAAACAAAAATCTAGTAACGACCGACCGGATCCCGTACGGAACTAATAACACCTCGCCCAGCTTCACACCCAGTTTACTGAGAACCCATTCCTTTCCTTTTTCTACCTCTATTATTGTTATTTTTTTTTCCTTTTCTAACTTGGGTGAAGTCTTTGTTTGGGCTTGAATGGAGTGATTTAGATTATTGGTTGGTTTTTATAACATTAGGACCTGTATTCGAAGGTCCTTTGTTGTTGTTTCCGGAGCAGGTATATAAGGTGATATACTTTTAGAGTAGCCATCACATATTGCTTAGACTTTTGAGTAGTAGTTCGCATAGATATATCCACATTCGAAAATGATCTCTGAGGTAAGATACCTTTTTTTCATATTTCGTTGGTTTTTATATATTAAGTTGTATTTTTTCTGATTTCAGTTGCACTTTTTCTTATTTTACTTTTTTCATTTGCTATTTTCATAATTTTCACTTATTTTTATAATTTTCGTAATTTTTACTTATTTTTTTATTTTTACTTCATTTTCCAATTTTTCCTCTCGCTTTTTTAATTTTTACTTAACTTTCAAAGTTTCTCTTGTTTTCTAATTTTCACTTATTTTTTTTAATTTTACTTTTCTCATTTGCTATTTTCATAATTTTCACTTATTTTTTTATTTTTACAATTTCCCAATTTTTACTTATTTTTTTATTTTTACTTAATTTTCCAATTTTTCCTCTCGTTTTTCTATTTTTTACTTAATTTTCGAAGTTTCACTTGTTTTTTAATTTTCATTTATTTTTCTAATTTTCATTTATTTTTCTAATTTTCGCTTATTTTTGTAATTTTACTTTTCTCAATATTTTCCTGGTTATTTCTTTTGGCAATTTTCTTTGTATATTTTATTTAGAACTGGTTAGATTAAAGAGTTTTACTTATTTAAAAAAAATTATAAAATACAGTTTTGATCTTTATTGATGTTTTTTGCTCTTGTAGAAACGACGTATTTTTAACCTAAATATGTAGTTTTTACATTAAAAGAGAGAGAACAAAAAATATTATATCCATTTACTATAGATAAAATATATCTTTATATGAAAAATATTAAATTTCATTCACTATTTATTTTCTTATATTTCAAATTTTTCATTTAATATATACCCTCCTAACTCTTTTTTTTATGAATTTCTATTAAGAAACATTTTTATAGAAATTCAGTTACTTTTTATATCACATTTGTTCCTTTCATAAATTAAAAAAAAAATATTTTGATTTAAAAAAATTCAGAAGATTTTTCAAGTATTTATTTTAAATTAGACAAATGCGTTTTTTTTTTGCTGTTGTATAAACGTTATAATTTTCTTTACTAAGCATGTAATTACGATAATAAAAAGAAAGTAAATATTTTTTATTTATACTAATTTTTATAAATAAGCAGATTTTTATTTAATTTAACCCACTAATTTTGTTTTCTTTTTTTTATGTTTGATTACTAATCTCCTTTCAAAACTAAAGCAAAGAAAACTCTTAAATAAATTTTTAACATTTCGATCAACAACTATTTTTATTGAAAGTCATTCGCATTTTTATTACATTTAAAAAATATAAAAAATGCATTTAAAAAAATGCTTTTTTTATAACTTTTATTGAAAAGCGAGCCAATTTTTGACCCCAAAATGCATACAAATATGAAACAGAATTAATATTCTTTCAATTTGACACGTAAGGATTTTATACTGAAGATGTCCCAAAGATGTTAGAGAGACGTTCGAAAACACTAAGAAAATCATTACGAATGCAACGATGTTAAGAATAAGGTTAAGAGTTCAAAACATTGCTAAAAAAATTGTTAGGAGTGCAAAAATGCTAACAAAAGTGTTAGGAGTATAAAAATTATAAAGACGTTGAGCCTAACTATTCTAAACATAGTATTGGTGTTAAACGTAAAGAAAAGTATTAGAATTGAAACGCTGCTAAATATAATGCTACGAATACCACAATGCTAAAAATAATGTTAGGAGTGTAGCTTCTGAGATTAATGTTAGGATTCCAATAATGTTAAGAAAAGCGTTAGTAACACAATATACTAAAAACAGTAGTAGAAGTGCAAATTACTAAGAAATGTATTAATAGTGCTAATTACTAAGAAATGTATTAATAGTGCAAATTACTAAGAAATGTATTAATAGTGCAAATTACTAAGAAATGTATTAATAGTGCAAATTACTAAGAAATGTATTAATAGTGCAAAATAAAAGTATTTTTTTCAATGCGATAATGCTAAGGATATTAATGGAAGTGCAACTGTTTCAATATTACAACGATGTATAAAAAATTTATTACAATATATGATTAAGAAATGCTACCATGGATGAACAAAAGAGCGTTTCAGCCTGAATTTCCATATATTTAAAAAAAAAATCTAAAGCTCAATCCAATGTTTTTTTATTAAGGAAAAAGTAGCATGGGAAAGAAAATACAATTAATATAAAGCATTCAATATGAATGCAAATTTCCATAAATCCCCATTATGTATTTTTTATCTTTGATTGTAGGTAGTCATCCTTTGTTTTGCCGTTGTAGCAGTAAATGCAAGTGGATTGCTCCACACTGGCTCTAGTGTCAGCTCCAGGCAACAAGATGTAAGTTTCGATTATTTTTATTTTACATATACGCAGGACCGTCGAACCACCCGCCCCCCCCCCCCCCCCAATAATCTGTAAACCCTAAAAGGTGGGATTTTCAAGTTTTAATAACCTCCGAGTTGGGAAAATTTTTGATTGAAGAAATTTAATATTATTAACAAATGAAAGCCAGGGAAGATTAGAAATTGTCCAACATTTAAATTAGACCTCAGAGCGAACACTGTTTTCCAACATCCGTGAAACAAATCCATACTTGTGAGAGAACTGTTTAATATTCTCTAATATATAAAAAACGATGAAAAATGCCGATGAGTTGGAACTGGAAATTCTCAGCACTGTTGAGTTGGGAATTTCGAATAGTTAAGTTTGCAATTTCGAATCGTTAAGATGGTAAATTTCTTGTTTCAACCACAAACCCCCAACACGCACGTTTTTTTTTCTCTGACGGCACTGGATACATATCATACACTATGGAAAAAGATCTTTAAAGAATAACCGTTTAACACCTTAAAAATTGATAGAGGAAGTTTTAAATGTTATTTCTTTATTTACAATTTAATTTTCGGATGTAATTTAAAGGATTTTTTTTTTCTTCAGGTGATTTTTGTGATTTTCAATATATTTTAATGTATATTTTTTGAAAGTTTACCTCATTAATATACAAACAACAGAACTACATATAGATCGCATAATCAATCCAAGAAGAATAATTGTTTTTTAAAAACTTTTATTTAAAATTTTTTATTTCTTGATCTTTATGAAAAAGTTGTAGATGGAATTTTAAACGTTGCTCATTTAAAAAAAATTGATATTTTGCATAGATAACGTAAAATCTGCATTATTGCAAAATAACACAAAACTGGAACTTAAAAAAAATGAGTATCATAACATACTCGTTTTCCTTTGAGTATAATTGCATCGTAAACGAAGTGAGACGTACTCAAATTTAAGCAACCGTACTTTCTAAAAAATGAGCAGTGCGGTTTAATATTGCTCATTTCAGCTTCTGTTCAAGCCATCTTAAGAAAGCGACCTGACACACTTAAAATAGTTGTTTAGAAGATGGTTTTCTACATTATTTTATGTGAATTGCTGAAATGGAAACTGAATTATTACAATTAAATTATCTTACTTCCCATTGTTTTGTTACACCTTTTTAACATTTCTTCTGTTTATAACTTCTTTACGTCGGGCTTTGGTAGTACAACACCTCGATGACTGAGGATATGGGTGCGATTCCCGGTAAGTCGGTTGTAATTGTAGAAATTTATTGAAAGTTATTTACGAAGGCAGTCTATATAGGCAAGCTACTGCTCTTTTTATTCATTGTACTCATTTTTGAATACGTGTCTTTTTCAAAAATGAAACTTATGTATTCTGAGCCATGATAAGCATCGAATGCAATAAAAAAGGAGTACATTTTACTTATTTTTAAGTACATATTTTTAACAGTGAATGGAAGGTTTTTTGTGCTGGTTTTTTAAGCTGGGCGTTGTAGTCTTTCCGGTACTTTTAAAAAAAAAGTATCCCCCAATCGTCATATGGAAACACGCTCCCATTACATACATTTCTTTTTCTGCAAACCCAGGGTCTAGGCAACTACGCCTTCAACTACGACATCGTCGACGGCAAGGGCGCCAGCAACGGTCGCTACGAAGTCGGAGACGGCCACGGAAACAAGAAGGGCGCCTACACCATCCACGACATCGACGGCAGGGCACGACGAGTCGAATACGTCGCCGACCACCACGGATTCAGGGCAGCCATCAAGACTAACGAGCCCGGAACTGCAGCCAGTGCCCCAGCAGCGGCAGTCATCGTCAGCCCCTACGCAGGACCAGTAGCTCCAGTGGCTGTGAAGCACGTAGCCCCCGTAGCCTACGCTGCCCACGTCGCCGCCCCAATCTACGCTGCAGCCCCAGCTCATGTGGGTTATGGAGCATACCCAGGACATGGAGCATACGGAGGACATGGAGCATACGCAGGACATGGAGCTTACGCAGGACATGGAGCTTATGGACATGGTGCTTATGGGCATGGAGCTTATGGACCTGGACCGTATGGTCATGGAGGGTATGCACATGGAGCTTATGGTCCTGCTCCATATGGACATGGAGCATACGGCCATGGTCCCGCCAAGGCTTATTATTAAGGGGATCCTGATGACGTAGGTATGGATTTTTGTTTAAAGAATAGCGATTGTTTTTAATCGTTTAAAAATGAATCGGTCATTTTGAAAAGGGGACAACTCCATTTTATTTTCAAAATAAGTTTTTTGCCGGTTTTACATCCCTTTAATTTCTACACTTTGGTTCCCTGCGAGAAAGAATCAAAATGGTAGAAAAGACGACTTTGCCTATTAAAAAAATATCTGGAGATACGCCGTTATTCATCCCAGACCCGTCAAGTAATCCCGAATATCAAGGAAAACTTCCAATAAACGCAATAAATAAAATAAAATATAAGGGTATCGAAAAATTACATAAATACAATCCAGAGTTCATTATAATTTTTATCAGGTAATTTACGATTGGCTCAATACGTCTACTGAATAATCTGCTGAAGAATTCAAATTTATTTTGTCAGTTAAATTCCTTTTTTTTTCTTCATGTTTATGTTCACGCGTCGTTTATGCGTCTCTTAAACATTAAATTTGTAAAAATAGACATGTTAATTAAAAAAATATTTTAGTTTATCTTGAAAAATCTATGTTCATTTTGACAATGGATTGTCTCCAAATCAGAAACACCATGTTTTTTGACAACTATTACGGCAAAATTTCGGAATCGCGACAATTTCAAGTAAATTTTATCTCTCTTTAAAAAAAATTATTGAATTTAAAAAAAAAAAAACAGAAATTTTTGTTTCTTCTGAAAAATTTGAATAAGTGGAGTTGACCTCTTTTCAAATATTGTCGAAACTTTTTTGAGTAGTTCGGATGGAAAATAGTTATATTAGCTTTTGACTATTTTGAGAAAATCACGAAAACCCGCCAGACCATATAACTGGTTTTGCTTCTGTGCGATATACAAATTCCTTAATTATAAAGTGAAAATTGAAGCCAATTGATAGAATAGCAACCACATCAAATTGTCATTTTTCGAATATATCCTGTTTTGCATCTGAGCTACTATTTTAGAAAAATAAAAATGTTTTTAAAAGATGCAAAACGAATTAAAATTAGACGTGTACAGTAAACTTAAATATATAAATAAAAAATTATACATTAAATTTTAACTTTCTTGTAACATTAATTTGAAACAGGGAAAGTACCTTATTATCTATCCATACAGTTTTAGAATATGTCATTAATGTTGTTGGCACATTGCCAATAACCGTTTTTAAGAAAAATATGTATGGATGTTTGTTTCATAATTAAACCGTCAATATATTTGAGTACAAATATTTTGTAATAATTTCTACTTTTCATATATTAAAAAAGAAAAACTGTGAAACTCAAATTTTTTTTATTCGTGTGATTGATTTTAATCAATAACTCATTAAAAGCAGTTCCCATACATGAGGTGCAAGTCTTGACTATTCCATCCATCTTTACTCACTTTGAATTTAGGAAACGTCTGATATTTACGTTATTTTTATGAAACAGTTAATCTAATTTCTAAATTTTCGTTTAAATTGCTGGTGCGCAAGGACGGTAAATATAATAATCTGTTTTCGAGTGAAAGAATAAGGTATCAAAAGAAAAACTTTTTCTAAACTCAAGAATATATTGTTCTCGTTCCTTTTGAAGAACATGGAAATAAAGAACAGGTCGTTTTTTGGTCGCACCTGAGAAGTGACACTGAATTGCAAAGCGTTAACCCTTTGCACTCCGAGAACACTTTGCGATTTGTGTTCTTTCTATGGAACAGTTATTCTTCTTTACGTTCTTTTCCACAGATTTTTTTTTATACTCATAAAGGGAAAAAATCCTAATCTGTTTTGTATTTGCAAGAGAACAAGTTGAAAAAAAGATAAATGTTCTAAACGCAACATCACGCTGTTCTCGTTTATTTTAAAGAACAGGGAAACAAAAGAACTGGTCGTTATGTTGGCGCCTGAGAGGCGACATCGGAGTGCAAAGGGCTAAACTAACAAGGTGTGAAACGCATAAATGCAAAGATATTTTTTTCAAAATGAAAATCTAAAAGCAATAACTAAAGTAGTCTAAAAATACCAATATAAATATTTAAAAAAAACAATTAATTTTTTTATGGTTTAGAAATATATTAAACTAGGATGCAAATTACAAACAGATTTTTGTAAACAAACAACAAATTTTTGTAAACAAACAAAAAAAATTTGTAAACAAACATAATGTTGCCATTCGAAAAATAGAAGAACATCGTTTTTTGATCACCTTTTAAAAGAATTATATATAAAGATTATTGTGTGTTTTAAATCCATTATTTACTTTTGATTTCAGAACTCTCATGCACACCAATGTCGCATCGGAACCCTTCTGTGATGGTACAACGATCTTCATATAGAGTAATATAAGGATATTTAGAACTTTTTTTGATTTCACTATCCAAAGATATTACTTCGTCCACCTGCTTGAAATAAATGCCCCGGTATATGGCCTACAATCTGATATCTGGTTTCGGCTTCCATCAGTTTTGTGTGGGAAAAAAATCTTCATGTTTTGTATATTTGGCAAACTATTCAACTTCACTGCTTTTATTTAATACAACATCTATGTAAAATATTCGTCATTGATATGGAATCAAATAAAGTTTGTTTTTATTTAAGAAATTCTGTTTCGTTTAATTTTTTTTATCTATTTAATTTAAATTTGACTAGCGATGATCTTTTATTACTTAATCATGCACTGTTAAAAATTGGTACTCAAAAATAAATAAAATATACTCATTTTTGAGTACATTCGATATCATAGCTCCGAATACACTAGTTTCAATTTTGAAAAAGACTTGTACTCAAAAATGAGTGCAATGGGTAAAAATGAATAAAATGAGCGGATGCTAGCGTACATATGTTGCCTTTATAAATCACTTTCAATAAATATCAACAATTACAACAAAGTCTTATCGGGAATCAAACTCAGAACATCAGACACCGTAGTCCAGAGCTTTAGATATTTTATGGAAAGTACATATATTTTAATGCCAAATATCACATCAAAGCAAAACTTAACATTGATAGTGCATTTTCAAGAGTCAGTAGTAAAAACACACCTAGACATTAAATGAAATAGTGATAATTTTTTTAAAAACAAATACGAAGATACAATTGATGCGAAATTTAAAACACAAAATAATCTTTATATATAATTCTTAAATTATCCGTTAAACTACCAAAGAGACTTAAAGAAGTTACAAACAGAAGAAATGTTAAAAACGGGGGGGGGGGGGGGGGTGCAACATGCAAAGTTGTACGTTCTATCCTAAGACATCACTGCACTAAAAAGTTGTGAATTTTATGTGTGAAATTATATTTTTTAAAAGTCAATATTAAATGGTGAAGAGTAATTTAAGTGTAAATAAAGCAAATGAGATATTTTATGGAAAGTACATATATTTTAATGCCAAATATCACATCAAAGCAAAACTTAACATTGATAGTGCATTTTCAAGAGTCAGTAGTAAAAACACACCTAGACATTAAATGAAATAGTTATAATTTTTTTAAAAACGAATACGAAGATACAATTGATGCGAAATTTAAAACACAAAATAATCTTTATATATAATTCTTAAATTATCCGTTAAACTACCAAAGAGACTTGAAGAAGTTACAAACAGAAGAAATGTTAAAAATGGGTGCGTGCAAAATGCAACGTATTGTAGAGGAATACGCTGTACGTTCTATCTTTAAGACATCACTGCACTATAAAGTCGGGAATTTTATGTGTGAAAATATATTTTTTAAAAGTCAATATTAAATGGTGAAGAGTAATTTAAGTGTAAATAAAGCAAATGAGATATTTTATGGAAAGTACATATATTTTAATGCCAAATATCACATCAAAGCAAAACTTAACATTGATAGTGCATTTTCAAGAGTCAGTAGTAAAAACACACCTAGACATTAAATAAAATAGTGATAATTTTTTTAAACAAATACGGAGATACATTGATGCAAAATTGAAATCACTGCTTAGGTTCATTTTATTGGTTGAGACAATTGGGCAAGATTGTACTTCAACACAAGAAGAAAAAATAAATTATATCGATAATATAAAACAATAAAATTTGGGACTATATTTATATGCTTCAAAAGTTTTAGCTTAACAGATACTGTATATTTTGCACAATAATACCCAAAGTTAAAATTAACAATAACAAGAAAACAAAATTGGTTTCTCTTTTCAATCATTTAAGATACTACTTCAGTTTTTTATATTCTCCTAAAACATATATATATATATTTAAATAGTGATGTTATTAAAAAAATGATTATTTACTTTTTATATTTCACTAAATAATACTTAAAAATGAAATTGGGATTTAAAAAAAAAAAAATTATAATTGAATTGTTCCTATTTTCTTTTAAACATTTTACATGATAATAATCAATTTTTAAAGACAAAAAAAATATTTAAGCTGGCGAATTTATATTTATCTGCTATAAAAAAAAAAGAAGAAAAATTATAATTAATTAAAATTATTTTATCTGAGTTTTGAAAAACTATTAATATGATAAACACGCCAGACAGATATTACGAAATTCCGGAATTAATAAAAACACACAAATCATGAACATAAAATTCCAAATTTGAAAATAAACTGAATTAAGAAAAAAAAATCATAAAAAAGGAGCAGTTTATACAACTCAAATTATATAATTTTTGCAATGCTTATTATTAAAGAAACATTTTACACTAAAAAATATATTTACTAGTTTCAAAGCAATGCTCAAAATTATAAATTACTAATAAAAAAACACACAAATATAAGCACATTTGTAAAAACTCATACAAAAAAATATCAATTGCAATATATTTTTAATTATATAATAAAATAAGAAATATATATAAATAATAGCTCAAAATGCAAAGTTTAATTAAAAATATAACAATATAAAATAGTTATCCAAAATTAAAACTTTATGAAATTTTAAACAAATTTCAATTGGGCAGTAAAATGTTAGATGTTTTTTTTTTTTTTTTTAAAAGAATAACATATTCTGGGACACGTTTAAAGTAATTTAACACTGATTATTAAAATTGGGCAATTGTAATAAGGTCTAACATAAGATTGGCAACAAAATATAAACTTAAAAAATTGCAATATCTCCTTTGTGCATTTACAAACAGTAAATTGCAAGACTTTGAGCAAATTTAAATCACACTTATATTTTACTAAAATTATGACCATAATAGTTATCAAGAACATTTAAATAAAAGTTACTTTATTTATTAAATAAATAAAGAATGGCATAAACAGTATTTTATCAAAGAATATTTTTTTACACACATTTGTGCATTACAAAATAAACATCATTGAAATATGCACACATATCTAAATAGTCATTTCAATAGCTATGACTTTTTTTTAATGAAATTAAGAATACATTTTTCTATAAAGTATCACAATTTAGTTATAACATAGCAACAGTTATAACAAAAAAGTAATAGTAAGATTGCAAAAAAACAGAACATTATTTAAAAATGTAAATATATAAGAGTCGTAATAGGTTAATAATACACATTTAACATAGATTGATATATTCATACAAAAACTTATATCTAGTATTTTTGTACATAAATTGCATACACACAGAAAATGTTTTAGTCTAAGAATATAGAACATGAAGTGCATTTGTTGTACTAAAATTAGGAGAAATAGCAACATATTTACCTTTTCAAAGTGACAGTAAGGCTCATTCTACTGGAACGAGTAAATTGCGCGTGAGCTTCTTGGTGTTTCGAGTATCTATATCATGTGGTATGAATTCTTGAAACCCCGAGAAGTTCACGCGTTTTACTCGTTTGTATAGAATAGGCTTAAGCTTCTCAATACGAGTTTTTTTTTTTTTATGAACAATACCAATTGCGTTTTAATAAAGTTTTGTGGCAACAGTTTGATTACATGTAATGTGTAAAAACTGTTGCATTTTATATGTTGGTACCTTCGAGCATGAATGGACTGTAGTAGAACGAATATGACGTCATCATCGGGATGCAAACATCTCAGACCTGATGGCACCAGACACGTGACTTCCTTTCAAAATGTATAAATAAAACAACGTTCGCGATTGACTTGTGATTTGGAAATAATACTAAATGTGTTACTTCATGAAGTACATGATATTTTTATGAATGAACTAGAATTTTTTTTATGAATGGATGACGTAATAAACCACGTGTCTGAGGCCATACATGTTGGCCTCACTTTGATGTTAGCATGATTATAACTTTATGATTGCTGTACTATGAGGGATCCATGCTCGAAGGTTGGTACAGATATCCCACATTTACAATTGATAATTTTCAAGTAGATTGGAGATTTAAGTAAAGGTAAAATTACTTAGAAAATACTGCAATAAGAAAAAAGTATGGATGTTAATTAACTAAATAGCCCTATATTTTGTCAATCACTGCTTTAAAAGCTTGAATAAGTTTACAGGAATCATTAAAAATAATAAAAATATAAAATACTATAAATAAACACCAAAATTTACTAAAAAATACATTTACTAGATAGTTTCAAACCTATTATATAAACAAAATATGAGATTTTGAGCTTTAATTAGTCATGCAAAATGTTTACAATAATGATGCGAAATCCCAAAACTTACATAACTTATTCGTAAATATACAAAGCCAAAGTCTATGAATGTGCATTTATTTTATTCTTGTGTTGCATAAAGTGCTACCCATATAACTATAACAATACACTGAATTGTACATGTACTACATATTTGGATGTGCCTTTTTAGAACTTATTACATCAATGACAAACAGAAGTTGAAAAGCATCTAGAGAAGACATTTAAACTGGAAATAAAAAGCACATTTTGTTAACCTAATTATGTTTCTCGAACATGTAACCACTTTAAATCTATAGTGTAAATTGAAAGAATTTGACCTGTATTTGAGCCAACATGCACTGGAAAAGTTGAGAAAATAAATTAGAATCATATCTACACACATTTAAAAAGACAAAACTTTAGAATTTGTTCTATTTACTTCACATTTAAAAGCTTAAGATGCGATTGGATTCAAACTGGAAAATTAAATAGGATTTTTGTAAACTTTACCAACAAACAATTACATTTAATAATATTCCTAATTTATTTTATTTGCTTAGAAATAGATATCCTTAGTTCAAACTACCTTACTAATATAAATGCAACCAAATATAACATTTTTAAACATAAAAAAAAAACATTTAAACATCAAATATAAGCAGTATCAGCAAAATAAATTTTAAGAAATTAGACAATTTGAAAAATAAACAAAATAGCAGTTTTTCAAAATGGTTCGTTTTTACCCTGGATCTTTAGGGCAATAGCCCAGTTGCGGCCGAAGGGAGTCGGGTTTACCATATTTTCAAAGAAGAACACAATTGTTTATCGCCCAGGCAAAAGGTTGCCATGGGCCGCAATTGGAACTTTCCGATCTCTAGACAGCTAAGCAATCCCACAAATCTTGGGAAAGTAAAACAGTTTAACTTATGCGATTTTCTGAAATATTTTTGCAAGGTTAAAAGTAAATTTACTTTTAATTAGTGCATGGAAATTAACAGAAAAGGAAAATTATAATACAGAGTCTCAATTATGACAAATTTGATTGTATAATTGAAGAATCCGGGACGGGAATAATATGCGAGAGTTACAAATATATTTTCAAATGTTGATAATATTCCAATTGAATGCCTAGGAGTAAGGGACTGTTTTCTGTAATCCATTTTAAGTTGTGGATGTTACAGATAAGATCTTTGACCATTATTGTCAGTGATCACTCTAAGCGTTTTTTGAAGGGCGGCTTGTCCTGCCCGCCCTTTATTCATCTCAATAGCGCCCTTTTGGTCATCCTCTTTTCAGTCAAGTGCCCTTGCTTCCATAGATGTCTTTAGAAAAGGTATCGATTTAAACTTTTTGTTAAATCGGAGTTAAGTGAATTCTTAAGTAGAAGAGCTATTGGCAGTGGATCTGAATCAAACCATTACATTGCCTCGTAATTTTGAACCATGGTTATACGACGACAACAGCTGAGCAGCTATACCATGCAACTTGAATAGTTGTGAGGCAGTGCCGTTACACAATATATATATATTATTTTTTTTGCTGAAAATTCCAAGTTCCAACTTATCGACATTTTTCATCTTTTTTTATATGTATTTTAGGTAATATTAAACAGTTCTCTCAAAAGCATAGATTTGTCGCGCCCATATTCCAATGCAGTGTTCGTTCCGAGAGGTCTAATTTAAATGTACTCTTACAAGTTGGGTAATTTCTAATCTTCCCTAGATTTCATTTGTTAATAATATTAGTATTCTTCAGGCATAAATTTTCCCAACTCGGGGTTTTTAGAAGTTGAAATTCCCGACTTTCAGGGTTTCCAGATTATTGGGGTGGTCGGACTCCCCCAAACCCCCCGGTGCGACGGGCCTGATGTGAGGACAACAATGAATTTTCCCTAAACACGGCGGATTATTTTTGGCATGCGCGATGTTTTCCCCCATAATTAGATAAATCCCTACACTCATGTTAAAGTCGAGTGCCATTCCCCCAGACACGGGACACCAAATACAAACTTTTTTTTAAAGTTCCCTTTCAAAACCTGGGTGCCCTTTTCCTGCCAACAGTGCCCTGTCCCTTTTTATTTCTAGAGTGAACACTGATTATTGTCTTTGTAATAGATATCAATATAAAGAATAAGTTTATTAATGAGCTTTTCATGTTGCTACTTTAAAAAACTAGATAATAAAATTAAAGTATATCAATTGAAAATCAATTGAAAATTATCAATTACTATAAATAGTGTTTGAAAATACATGTACGATACAAACAGTTTTACAATAGAACACATTGTGCCTGTAAATTGTGAAATTGGGGGACATTTTACTTTCATTTCAGATTTGCTACAATGAAGATTATTAGATATAGTATATTCATAAAAATAGACACCTGACAATTAACATTTGATATGTTTTTTGTGCATTTCCACAAACAATCTACATCCACAAGATTGAAAGTGCATTTGAGAGATGAACGATTAAATCTTCCAATTAGAAAACATTTATACTAATAAATGTTAGTACTGACATACCAGTACTGCTTGAGTAAAAACGTTAAAAAGTTTTAGTCAGTAAAAACATTACATAGACAAAATTTTCATTCTTCAGCGTATTAAACAGCATATCATGTATAATAAAGTAAAACCACAAAATTAGGATATTTCACACAATGATAACTTTGAAGATAATTTGCAAATACATAAAATGGTAATAATGATATAAATGTTGTAAACATGAACTAGCACTTTGATGAAGTGATTAATTTTTTCTATATTAAACAATATAATTATATGGCAATGTAAACACTTCATGGAAATCATGAAACTGTAACTTTTTTGAAATAACATAAAACAATATAATAAATACTGGAATTATTTTACCCAATAATAATTTTAAAGTTAAATTGCAAATACATAAAGTGGTAACAGACAATCAAATGTTGTAAATTTGAATAATCATTTTGATGAAGTAAATAAAAAAACTTCATTAAAATTAACATACAGTAATGTAAAAACTTTAGGCAGTCACTCCCCCTTTTGATAACTCTGAAAATAGACTGCAAATACATGAAATGGTAACAATTATTTACGGCCTTAAAATAAATGTAAATAAATATGACTAGAATTTTGATGAAGCAAATAAGATTTTTTCATTTAAAATAACATACAACAATGTAAAACTTTATGACAATCATAATACTGTCAATTTTCTCCGTGACTTTTAAACATCAGGAAGATTCCCAAGGAGTGTAAATAGTTCTTCTGAGGTATGACTTAAATAATGTTTGAGAAGATAGGGCTGACACAAATTGGTAACAAATATTAATAGCCTTAAAATAAATGTAAATAAATATGACTAGCATTTGAATGAAGCAAATAAGATTTTTTCATTAAAAATAACATACGACAACATAAAAACTTTATGACAATCATAATACTGTTGATTTTACCCCTGACTTTTAAACATCAGGAAGATTCCCAAGGAGTGTAAATAGTTCTTCTGAGGTATGACTTAAATAATGTTTGCCAAGATACGGCTGTCACAAATATTAATAGCCTTAAAATAAATGTAAGTAAATATGACTAGCATTTGAATGAAGCAAATAATTTTTTTCATTAAAAATAACATACAACAATGTAAAAACTTTATGACAATCATAATACTGTCAATTTTCCCCCGACTTTTAAGCATCAGGAAGATTCCCAAGGAGTGTAAATAGTTCTTCTGAGGTATGACTTAAATAATGTTTGCGAAGATAGGGCTGACGTGCAAAGTGTTTATGACATATATTGCACATAAATGGCTTAATACCAGCATGGGATAAAAGGTGACGCTTAAGATTGGTTCGCTGTGCGAACGCCTTTTTACACATGTGACACTTGTGAGGTCTGCCCCCAGTGTGAGTCAAGTAATGACACTTTAGTGCGCTGCTTTTAGTGTAAACTTTCAGACACTGGTCGCAGGTAAACGTTTTCTTCGTGGCGTGAATAGTAGGTTCCAACGTGGCTAAATCTATATCGCCAAGGTTTCCTAGATTGAATTCGATATCTTCGAATTTGTTGTCTGTGTGGTTTGACAGATGCGACTTCAGTTGATCCTTCGTTTTGCAAGTGCAGCCGCAGAATTCACACAGATGAGGTTCTTTCGCAGAGTGGGTTAGTTTATGCTTCAGGAGTCGGTCACGCCTGGCAAACAGCATGTTACACGCGCCACACTCGTAGAACTTTTCCTTCATGGACATTAGGCAATTTCTGATATTTTCACTTAGTTTGCCGTTTGCAGATTTCATTTCCGCTTGCTTAATGTGGATTCTTACGTGCGATAAAAGCCCTAGTCTCTCGGAAAACCTAGAATTGCAAATATAACAGATAAATTTCTTTGTGTTCTCCATCGAGCGCTTGTGTCGGCGTAGATTATTCTTACTGTTGAAAGATTTCTTGCAAAGGTTACAAGAAAATGGTTTTTGGCCTGTATGGATAACAGCATGCATTTGGAGATCGTTTTTTCTACTGAAATTTTTGCCACACTCGATACAAGTATACTTTCGCTCGTGGGTGTGCACCAGAGAATGGACCGCAAGAGCACATTTTTTGCCAAACTTCTTATTGCAATCCTTGCATGTGTATTGTTTGATACCAGCATGCATTAAATAATGTGCATGTAGATACATTTTTCGAGTGAATGTTTTATCACAGAAATCGCAAACGAAAGGTGGCTGGTTGTTGTCATATGTGTCATCTAAAATACTACTATCAGAAGAGTTTTCGTCAATATTAATATCCAAATCACTAATTCTGGGTAGAAAAGAGCTTAGTTGAATGTTATTGTCCGCAGGGGAAACACTTCTATTTTCACGAGAAATATTAACTTTGCTAAGAGTATCTTCTTTCATTTCACTAGAAATATTAACTTTAAGAGTATCTTTTTCCATATCACCAGAAATATTAACTTTGCTAAGAGTATCCTCATTGTTAAGAATATTGTTGCTGGTTTTAATTTGAATAATAGTTTTATCGTTACTTCCTGTTAACAATAAATTAGTATTTGTAGTATTCTCAATTTCTTTAATATTTTTGGAAATGGTAAGTTTGGAAAGAATGTCTTTCTTATTAGGAACATTTTTATTGATTTCAATTTGATTACTATTTTCAATCAATGATAAATTATCATTTGTAGAATTCTTAATTTGTTTCATATTCTTTGCCAAGCTAAGTTTGGAAAGAACATCTTTCTCACTAGGAACATTTTTACTGAATTTCATTTTATTAATATTTTCTTCTTTACATTGAATCGATGATAATTCATCATCTGTAGTATATTCAATTTGATTCATATTTTCAGCCACGTTAAGTTTGGAAAGAACATCTTTCCCTTTAAGAACATTTTTAATTTTTTCAATTTGATTAATAGTTTCATCTTTACTTTGAATCAATGATAATTCATCATTTGTAGTATCAAATTGGCTGAGAATTTCCTCTATATTAATTTGGGAAAGAGGATCTTTTTCGTTCGAAACATCATTGCAGACTGCAATATCACTAATATTTACTTCTTTATTTTCATTCATCAATAATTCTTCAATTATAGATGCTTCGAATTTCTTTAGATTTTTGTTATCAATGGAAAGAGTTTTTAAGTTATTACTTTCAATATGGTTGGTAGGAGTATGAACTGCACTACATCCAATAATATTTTTCATTGAAAGTTCAGAATTTTCAACTGAATTCTGTTTTGTGTTGTTCTCACCATTCTTTGAATTTACATTTGAGGTAGCCTTAATTGTTGGTGGGCTTTGTATCTGTGTCATAAAGTTAAATTTAGAAAAGTCAAAGCATGTTTTCTTTGCAAGTGCTTTTTGTGTCTGGGTCACTTCTATTTCAGATGATGCTTTTGCTTCTTCAGATGCTTGATCTGGAGCTGCACTGGCCAAATCACCATCCTCTGATAAGTACTGAGTCTGGGAGTAGCTGTAGAGTACAGTAGCTTCATCATCGGTATCTGTATCGTTCCCATCCATTTCCATCTCAATATGTGCTAACGCATACATTTTAGCAACATTCTCTTCAAAGTTTTCATTGAAGCCGATGCTGTCGAAGTCATTGAGTGAGATATCTCCAGGTGACAAAGGACCAATCCTACAGAAATCCTCATCCAGACTTATGTCATCGTCATCCTCATCGTCTTCATAGTGCGTTAATATATGTTCCCGTAGCTGAGCGTTATCACCCAATTCCAGATCACATAAGTAGCATGTTGTCTGATCGTCACTGATATGACTAGACACATGCTTGAGGAACTCTTTTTGATCAATAAATGACTCACTGCAAACATCACATGAAAAAGGTTTCTGAGAATTAAATAAATTATCCTCCTCTTCCTCATCAAACGTAGATGACAGTATCTGAATTTCATCTGAAGAGTCGATTTGTATTCCAGGTTCTTCATTATTACACGGAACACTGTCAACAGGTGCATTTGACTGAATATCCGTAAAGGTTTTGTTTATAGTATTAGATGGTGTGTGTAATAGTTGAGCTTCATTTATAATTTCTTCCAGAACTTGCGATTCACTGGCAATGCACTGAACATTATCATGAATGGCAGATAGCAACTGAACATCTATAGCATTGTCTGGTATAGATATTTGAGAAGTTTCATATTTTTTGACAATACCATCTAAAATTTTTAATTCCTGGGAAATATTTTGAGCATCTTCACTTTTAGGTATTAATAATTGATTATAGTTTATTGAATGTTTAGTAACATCAGTCGAAACATCCAATGCTTGTATATCTTCTGCAAAACTTTGTTGAGCTTCTAATTCACTCGTAATATCTTGGAAATCTTTATCAATAGGTGAGGAAAATTGAAGATTGTCCATGGTATTATTTGTTGCATTTGATGGGATATCAAAAATTTGTATGTCATCTTCCAAAGTTTTTAAAGTCACACTTTCCATATTTTTATCCATAGGTAATGATAGTTGATCATTTTTGGTATCTTTTATAACATCAGATGTAATAGCTAAAGCTTGTTCTAGATCATTGTCAACAGATAAGGATTGACATAAATCCTTTTTTTTAATGGTTTTCTCCAATGTTTCAGACCCACTTAAAAAGCATTTACTTTGTTTATTGAATTTTTTTAAAGATTCTCGAGCCTTTTTCAGTTTTTCAAGTTCACGCAAAATCTGAGATTCCATTGACGATGGTTCAGGAAAAGAATCAGCATTTGGTAAGGGTTTACAAGCTTTCTTCTTTAACGCTTTGTTTTCAACGCCATTTCCGATTGCATGAATTTCGTTGTCATTTTCAACACTGGTAGGTAAAGAGTTAAAAATATCTTTGATTTCTTTTGCTTTTATGGCATCATCTGATTTATTTAAATTGCTTACATCATCATCCTCAACCATAGAATTTATAACACAATTTGAAGTATTCTTTAAATCGCTTGTTAGATGTTGAAGATTCTTATTATCAATACCTTTTGACATACATTGTCGTTCCTTATTAATTGTTATTTCTTCAACATTGTTAATAGTCATTGAGTCAGGTACAACTTTAGTTATGTTTGGTATTTTCTTTAAATCAATTGTATTTGACTTGTTTTCATTGCTTATATTGGAAATTGGTTCTGCAATACTCAAAAATTTAAAAACTCTTTCAGAAGTATTTGAATTACCTTGTTGATCTTTATTAATAAATACTTCCTTAATATTATTAATGCTCAATGATTCAATAGGAATGTTGTTTGTTACATTTTTTAAAGTGCTTGTTATATTTTGCTGACTTTTATTAACAACACTGTTAATAGGTTCTGCAATATTGAATACTCTTAAAACAGCTTCAGGTTTATTCATACGACCGTTTTGTTCCTTTTCAATAAATACCTCTTTAACATTATTTAGCTTCAATGCATCAATTGGTATAAAATTTATGTTTGTCGTATTCATTGTAATATTTTGCTGATTTCTGTTATTTACACTGCAAATCGGTTTTGCAATATTTAACAACCTTAAAACAGTTTCCGGTTTATTCAATGGGTTGATTGGTATAAAAGTATTTATGTTTGTTGCACTCTTTATATTGTTTGCTATATTTCCCTGATTCATATTACTTATAAAGCAAATTGGTTGTGTAATATTTAACAATTTTAAAACAGTTTCGGGTTTATTCGAATTATTTTGTTGATCTGCATTGATAAATATTTCCGTGACATTCTTTAACTTCAATGAATCAATCGGCACAACTACATTTATGTTTGCGCTTGTTATATTTGGTCCATTTTTATTTACTACATTATATATTGGTTCTGTGAAATTTAATGATTTTGAAATGGTTCCAGGGTTTTCCGTATTACTCAGTTGATTTGTATTAAATATTTCTTTAACATTCTTTAACTGTAATGAATTAATTGAGATATTGGAATTTATGCTTGTTATAGTCTGTTGATTCCCATTACTTACATAACAAATTGGTTTAGTGAAATGGATAGATTTTGTAACAGTTTCTGGTTTTAATGTATTGCTTTGTAGCTCCTTATTATTAAATACTTCTTTTGTATTCTTTGCACTTATAGATTCATCTGATAGAGCAGATATATTGTTGTGACTCTGCTTATTGGTATCTGCTAAGGATAGGGGCGACACACGTTTAGGTTTCTTAACAATTCCCTGCTTTAAAATTTGCGAAACGTTCTTTACATTTGCAGTATCCTTTAACACTTTTGATATATTTGGATTGATGCCCAACACACTCTTACCCCTTTTCTTATCATCATCAGCTTTGGTTTCTTTAGGGAAATGTTTCATTTTGTGCCTGCGAAGGTTATTTTGGTGAGTGAATTTGCTGTTACAAATCTCGCAGATGTGGCGTTTCTCGCCAGTGTGAACGAACTTGTGCTTCTGCAGATCCGTTTTCCGTGCAAATGACTTCTTGCACACGTCGCACATATGCGGGCGATCTGAAGAATGCGTTAAGAGATGCACGGTAAGTGTGCACTTTTTAGTAAAGCTTTTATTGCAGGTTTCACACGTGAAGGGTTTCACACCGGCGTGTATAAGCAAGTGATTGGATAGTCCGCATTTTTTGGTAAATTCCCTGTCACATATTTCGCATATGTGTCGAATTCTAGACCGCCCCCGCTTTGATTTGGTTGCATCGGATTTGCTGTTAGTGGTTGATATATTGGGTATTTCATCTTGAAAAGAGTTGGGGGATGTGGTGAGACATTCATCCGTCATATTCTGTATAATAAATTAATTCATTTCTGTAAATATCTTATTTGGGAAGTGTTATAGAAAAGAAATGGATTTGTGTGACTGAAAATTGACGGATGAAATGTAAACAATAAACAAAACATAAATTTAGCAGTTACAGTTATAAAAGGTAATGAAAATTACATTTATGTAGTATTTTGTTTTGAAATCAGAGGTTCTAAAGGTTTGGTTAATTAACGTCGCTTTAGAGTTGCACAAGGAGACGGTTCGGAGCCTATCTCGAAGGAAAGACCATGGGAAAGACCCGGGAAATAATGCCTCGTATTTTTGGATCGTGGTCACATGACGAGGACAAAACCAGAGCTGGTACCCGATGCAACCTCGATCAGCGTCAGGACATTGGAGCCCGATCAGATTTAACGTACACCAGTCCTATATACACACCGTAGAAATTAGAGGATAAGTTCGGACGACGTATTGTTACCTCGCAGCGAATCTTGCAACCCTCTGATCACAAGTTCACTGCATTTTAACCTATTTTATCAAGTCTCTTGTCGCAGTATTCGAACTTCAACCCTCCGATTGCTGACGGCGAATCCTCGAGCTACGGATCCAAATCTTTACAATTTCAAATTGAGATTAGTAAAAAATTAATTTTTTTTACTGGCAAAGCATCACATAGTTACCCTATTAGTGTTTTACAGGCATACTTTAGTTTCTCTTAGAGAGAAACCGAACATATTACGAGTACTCAAAAGAGAACCGATTCAACGTTTTTTCAATCGTGACTTCTTACCAAAGTCCATATAACCAGTCCAAAACAAACGAGGAACTTGTATTTAAGTGTTAATGTGATAAACGTTTAGTTTTTTTTTTTACCAACAAGTTTAATTAAAAATAGTTGGCTAGGGCAGATTGATACACCAACACGAGGGGCATTTTCGTATGTATCAACCACGGAGTAAAGAAAAAGGTGGAGATGATTTGGCGAGATTTCATGAGACGTAAGTTAGCAACCCCAAACTAGAAACAAACAAACCTAGTTTGCAGTTTTCCTAAGAGAGAAAAATAAATTATCGCCAAGTACTGGTACAAAGTAGTGCTTTGGAATAGCGCCAAACACTTCGCCAGTTCCAACTTTTTAAGCGATTGCTTACTTCACATTGCAAACCGGTTTTAGACTTGTTCGCACCTCCTTCTTTACTCCGTGGTATCAACGTACTTCATTTTAAATTTACTGCTTAAGTAAAGCTTCTTTTAACCCTATAATAGATTAAATAGCAAGCAATATCTTTCTTTAGTGAATATGTATAAATTAAAGAAAGTTTGTTGTGAGCTTAATATAATCGAGGATTTTTAAAAGGGAATATTAAAACAATTTAGGATATTTTTACTTTTATCAGCATTTTTACTTTATTAATGTATTAATTTAGTTTGTGATATTTTAATTTAATTTTCAAGTTGTATTTAAACTTTCAAAATAAGTTTTACTTTTCTTAAATTTGCATATCTTAAAATGTAGTTTGACTGATCTTTAAACCAGTAAATTCACACATTACTTCATTAGTGATGTTTAAATGGATATCAAATTAATGTTAAATGAAATTCTGAAGGTAAATATATTTTAAAATATGAATTTTTAAAATAATAAAAACTTGAACACAAGGTAATTAATTGGGAGATATAAATAAATATTTATTATTTTAAACTATACAATTTAAGTTCAAACAATATGCATGCTTGATTTTGCTTACAAATAGCAGATAACATCGGACATTTGGTTGCAATTTAGTAGGTAGCTCAAATACAGACTGCATAATCTTTACACAGATGAGATCCGGGCAAATATGTTTTCTGGAGGAGGCAAGGATGAAAATGCTTCTAATACAAAAAATGGCATCTTGAAGTCATCACAGGCTTAGGGTTTCACATACTAAAGTGTTATAAAAAAAAAATCAATTAATGATATTGATAAAAAATACTTTATGCAGCAATATATTGATACATACTATGAGAGAACATATTTACCAACAAAAATATAAACTGGAGTGTTTAAAGTCATTCAATAGTAAGAATTTTAAGTAGAGTGACAGAAGATTTAAGAAAAAAATTATAAAAAGTACATAATCATTTAATTATTGCTGCTATAAGTGGGGTAGGTATTTAATAATAATTTTATTTGTAAAATTTTTCAGCTTGTGTTAGCGCGCAAGTTAATTCAAAAGTCCAGGTGTAACATCATACAATTTTTAATTACTCTTCATCAAAATCTATGCAAAAAGAACCATTTGGGGTTTCACTTTCTAAGCAGACTTTAAACAAAGTCAACCACTCAACATGAAGATTAAAATTCCCTGACTTTTCCAGGTGTTCCAGAGAGGGAGGGTTAAAAAAAAAAGAAATTCCCAAATGAGAAATATATTAAAAGTAACAGATTTTATTTTTAAAAATTAATATAGAAACCCATAAAAATGAAGTGCTTGCAAATAATAAACCATCAAAGTATAAAAATATTGAAAAATTACAATTTTTACAAAATTATATATTTAAAATGCACATAAAATTTCATCGATAGTAAAGAAATGAATATAAGGCACTTTCAGCTAAAATGTTCAGTAAAAATTTCTCTGACTTTTTCAGAAAAGTTAAGAAATTGTTGTTTTCTCCCTGATAATTCCCTGACTTTTTATGTCTTTTCCCTTACAATTCCCGGTTTTCCAGTTGCATGGGAACCCTGTTTAAACTACACACAGTTAATCTTGGTATGTGTGGGTGTAGATAATTTATCAAAATATAAAACAATTAAAAGTCAAAATTAAATATAATACATTTGTGAGTTTTGTGTTTCTACATATTGATTGAATTAATGGACAGTTTTATATATAAAAAAAGCCATAATACAGCATTATTTTGATAATTAAATTTCAAAATTAGTAAAAATCAATTGACAAAAAATAAATAAATTATAAAGGCAAATTTTTAAAATAAAAGTAAAATATGGATAGACATAACTCTAATGCCCAGGAAAAACTGGATTCGACAAAGACGAAAAGAAAACTGGATTTGACAAAGACGAGAATTCCCCAATAAAGCAATGAAAAAACTGCTATAATTTTACATAACCATTAAATTTGTATGTAATTCATAAGTTAAAATTATATTTAATTATCTTAAACCCCAGAACTATCCCATACACAACATAATTTAATAATAAGCAATAATTTAGTGTAAATGTTCAAGAATGTGCCAATGTTTATATAATAAACATTTTATATAAATAACACAAATGAAAAATGTGAAGCTATTTAGCTGATGAATCAATATCATTGTGTATGCATTATTGCGAGTAACAGCACTTGCATTAACATGTAATATGCAATGATGTATTTTATAAGACACAACGTTAAAATGACCAAAATCAGCAATCAAAAATGTTCATTGAATGCTTTTAAAAGTGTTTATGAATTTTATTTTATATTTAAATTTCACACCTCTATCATTAACAGGAAAAAAACCCACAAAGTCAAATAATTATTTATCATTAGCCCTCATTAAAAAAATGCCATTCCCTCCCCCCATCCCCTGGAAAGACTTTGTGGTATCTAATGAAATATCCAAATAACATAATTAATTGTGGTTACTACTTAATTTCTAATGGTTCTTTCTTAATTTCTTCTTTCTAGACCCGGAAAAGTTAGGATAATTTAGTGACTTTTCCAGGTCAAACTGAGAATTTTAAGCAAAAATATGTATTTCCCTGCCACTCCTATAACTTTATTCGTAAAGGTAAAGGAAAAATGGAAATTGGTCTGCAAAATTTCATAAATTGTGCTGGAAAATGACTTATTTATACACAGTTACTCCAGCAACATATAGACAGGCACTGGAATAAAGTGACATTACTTGTAAAATGGTTGAGCCCATTTGTGCAGGGGATTTGCTGACAATGACTCCTGCTGAGGTCAAAGCAGCTATCTTCTCATTTGCACCTCCTTTACCTCCAGATATGATTGCACCAGCATGGCCCATTCTTCGGCCTGGAGGGGCAGTCACTCCAGCAATAAAGGACACGACCGGCTTGGCATTTGGCCCCTAGGATACATAGAATAGAATCATACCCAAAAACGTTTTAAAAGTCACATCTATACTATTTCTTTTTATGAAAAATTTGTAAAAAATTAATGCATAATTTTTTTTAATTTATGTGAAAATACTCTATTTCTTAAAACTTTAACTAAAAGTTGTTGTGATTTGACACGCATTACATGCGCACACATCAACACACAGTTCTAAATACTGGGGATGTCAGTTCACTGGCCGCTTCGAATTATGTTCTGTTAACTTGTTATGTTTACTTTAATTCCGGAATAAATATTATGCTTTAGTTCTACGTCCAATGTTTCAATGACCACACTATCCAAGACCGCCATGTAACAAAAGTGTTCTTTGTTTAACTACTAAATATTTTACATTCTTATTCTCAACTTGCCTTATAAATGCAAAATCATTTGATTAAAAAAATACCGAACATTTTAACACATTCGCTGCTATATGAGTTGTATACCCGTGCTTTGTTTGTCCAACAGGATCCATACATTAATTACAATTCATATCACATATTACTTAATTAGTGATGTGAATTGTATATGCTTCAAATAAACAAAGCCATGCAGGTTGGCAATAACATTCTGGAAAAAGAGTTCCCTGATATTACCATTACGTTGAGAAATGTTGCAATACATGCTTTGTATAGAAACAACGTATCCACGTTACAATGATCCAATGAATATATTGCATTATAAATGCAAAATTATAAGCAATACTTATTGACTGTTAAAAGAATAACTTATGAATACAACACAAATTATGCAATCGCGACAGGCATAATAGTAATCAAACATGTTATCTGGAAGCAGATAAAGTAAAAAAAAGCAAGTTTTTCAAATGATTTCTTTTGTAGACAATTTTATATGCTTCATATATTTCCTATTTCAGTCTTCAATAAATCCCATATTCATTAGCCCCTTACATGTTGCTTACAATTTGAGGCCGAATGCACTTTGCTCCTCCCTCCAGAAATGGTTCACATTTAAAATTTTTTTTTAAAAAAATATGAAAATGCGTATAACCATGCTTTTAAAAAAAAATTCTTTTTCAGAACTAAAAGGAAATATTGACAATATGACACAACTAACAACTAAATTACCCAGAATAGAGGGCATAATAGACGATAATTGTCGTCTTAATGACCCAAATTTGAAAATTTCCCTGATTTTTTTGTGAAAGTTTGAAAAATTCCCTGATATTTCCAGAATTAAAAATTTCCATGATAATTCCCTGATTTCCCAGGTTATGTCACCACACTGTCATGCTAATGTAGACACATTCTGCATGGTATCCAGATAAAACATGGATCTTTGTATGGATTTTTCCTAGAAAGATAACTTTTTGTATGCAAGATATTTTACCGCTGGGCAGACATTATATATAATGGACTTGACACTCTGTGAGTTACATACAAATCGCATACGTTACAGATTTTTTTCTTTCTTCAAATTTCTAAACATGTTGATAAATTTGTTTAATTTAAAAAGCAAATGACAAAAAAAAGTTACACCTTGGACACCATTTTTTTTTTTTACTATTGTAGTAGCAGGTGTGTTAACACAAACACTCAAACTAAAAAAAAAAAATTAACAAAATGCTATGGAATATGAACATTTTGAAACTCTTTGGAAGGTCGAATTAGCAAATGCTTGTAAAATATAAAAACAGCTTGGAACTGTACAATTCTATACACTAATAGCCCAACTGTTCGAAAATAACACTGTATATAAGAAAGATAATGATCTCATTAGGATATATTCCATTGTTCAGAAAGCAAGAAATGTGTTTTGCATATAATGCATCAATACTGTCTGCATGATGTGTCATCTTATTGCTATAGAAACGGTTGTATATTTTAACCCTAGAAAGAACCCTATATGTTTCATAATTCAATAAATATAACATGCAAATTCATGAAATACATGTTCAAATTGGAATTCTCATTATGACTTTGGTATTTGCATTGTTCTAGACAGACATGTCAGACGGAATTTTATGACATTCTTGATAACTAAATATTTTGAGGATAAGTACAATGATTAATATGAATACAAACTGTTTAATAATAGTTTGAAGTCTTATACTAAAATTCCTTATAATTTTAAGGTCGGATATATTAAAGATTTAAACTACTGTATTATAAAACGAACAATCAATTAATAACAAAAGAGCAAATTCTTATTTTCAAGAAATTATTAAAAGAATTTAAAACTTACAGTATTGTGCTTTTTCAAATAGTCAGCTGCTTTCTCTTCTTCAATACCTCCAATTTCTCCTATTAATATAATACCTAGAACAAAAAATAAGGACTGTAAGAAAAGAGTTTTTAATAAAAGTAAATTTGCATATATAAATAAATGTTTTAATTTTCAAAATTGAAATGCGCTCTAAAACTTGCTAGAGGTTGAAATTTATAAAATATCGGCAGTTTAAAAACACTCATTCCTATCTAATACTGTTAATGGCTGATATATATGATACTACACAGGGTGGCAACAACATTCTGCAAAAAAAGTTCAATAATATTTCCGACTTCCATTATGGTGTCACAAAATTTTCTCTGATTTTACAATTACATTAAGAAATGTTGCAATACATGCTTTGTATAGAAACAAAGTATTTACGCTATAATAATACTATAAATATATTGCAGTGTTCACTCTAGGTGTTTTTTGAAGGGCGGTCCGCCCTGCCCGCCCTTTTTCCGTCTCGATAGCGCCCTCATGCCCCTTTTTTCAAAAATGCCGCCCTCTTTTGAAAAAATTCCGCCCTTCTTGGCCTTTTCAGTCAAGCACAAGCATCATTGCTTCCCTAGTTGTCTACAAAAAAGGCATCGAATAAAAAAAAAATTGTGTGTAAATTGGAATTAAGTGAATTATGACAGTAGAACAACAAACTTCTTTATAACTACCCGTGGTTCACGTTTTTACAAAAATAAAACTGAAAATATAAAAATGCACATAACCATGCTTTTTTAAAAAATTCTTTTTCAGAACCAAAAGGAAATATTGACAATTAAACTACCCAGAATGGAAGGCATAATAGACGATAATTGCCATTTAAATGACCCAAATTAAAAAAAAAATCCCTGATTTTTTTAAAAATTAAAAAAAAAATCCTTGATATTTCCCGATTTTCCAGGTTATGTTGCCACCCTGTACAACATTTTGGTGTAGTGGATAGAGTATGAGATTTTATACGAAAGGTTCATTGATTTAACCTAGCCCATCGAAAGAAGACCTATACAAAAACTAGACCTCACAGATAACCAGTTATCCCTAAGCAGTTAACTGTGCAAATTGAAATCTCCTATTAGAAACCTCAGCTATTTGATTTTTAATGCTGTGATGTATTGCCGTATTTGTGTTTTAAATTTTTAAAATGAAACAATTTTCTAAAATATAAATAATTATATGTATGCAAACTTGATATTTTTATCCAATATATATTATGATATTGTTCAATAATCCCTCTGATTATCAATAACACATTTAAAACCAACCAGGAGACACTTTAATGCTCTTAAAAAGATCTTCTGGGGTTATTACATTTAAATTAGGTAACTGAGAACAGGGTGGCAACAAAATCAAGGTAGAAAAGTTCCCTGATTTCCATGATGGTGCAACAAAAATTTCCCTGATTTTACAATTACATTAAGAAATGTTGCAATACATGTTTTTTGTATAGAAACAAAGCATTCATGATACAATAAATATATTGCATTAAAAATGAAAAATTATGAGCAATACTTATATACAGTTAAAATAATAATTTATGGATACAACCCAAAATTATACAAATGCGGCAGGCAAGTAATTAAACATATTCTATGGAAACAGATAATGCAAAAAAGCATTTTTAAAAAAAATATTTCTTTTGAATATAATTTTAATGTTTCCTATTTAAATATTCAATAGATCACATATTCATTAGCTGTCCATATGTTGTGTTTACAATCCAAAGTCCAACATGCTTTGCTTTCGTTTCTCCCTAAACAGTGGTTCATGTTTCTATTGACTACAAAACTGGGCATGCGGACGGACATTCTTTTTTTCTTTTCTTCTTTAGAACTAAAAGGAAATTTCTACAACTAAACTACTCCGAATAAACGATAATTGCTGTTTTAGTGATCCAAATCTAAAAATTTCTATGATTTTTTGTGAAATTTTCCATGACATTTCCAGAATTAAAAAAATCTATGATAATTTCTTGATTTCCCGGTTATGTTGCCACTCTGGAGAAATAAGTTACGCAAAGTCTAGTTTATTTATAGGTCAGTGATCGAAAGCTCGGATAACTTTTAAGACATTGATTAAAAATTTATCATAATGGCCACAGACAAATTCAAAACAATGTACTAAACACATAAGATGAACTAGAAGTTGTACTGGAATTCTATAAATTTATCTCTCACCTTCAGTTCCAGGATCGTTTAGGAATATACTAAGACAATCAATGAAATTGGTTCCATTGAAAGGATCTCCTCCGATCCCAATGCACAGTGATTGGCCAAGGCCAGCAACAGTGGTTTGGTGAACAGCTTCATATGTTAAAGTTCCGGATCTAGACACAATGCCTATTTTGCCACTTTTATGAATGTGCCCAGGCATTATGCCTATTTTGCATGCTTCAGGCTGCAGAAAAAAATAATGTTAATAGTAATCTGGAATTAGGTAGGTATTTCAACAGCAGCATCTTTCATACTTGCCAAAATTTTACAAAATCAAAGTTATACACTTTTTTTTTTTTTTTACAAGTTTGCGTATTTTATATACTGCTTAACATTACAAAAGTTTGCAGGTTAGATAGGATCAAATATATTAAAATAATTTTTTTTAGCACTTTTATGAAAAAAGCGTTTGTAGTTGAATTAATAAATTCGTTAAATTTTTTCTTCCAACTTATCTTATAAATGCAAGTACATGCTACGATTAAAAAAGTACACAGTATTTTAATGCAAAAAAAAAATAATCAAAAAATTAAAAAAAAATTGTATTAAAAGACATTTTAACAATAAAAAAAAATGTTTAGTTTTACGATTTTTGAGACTTTTTGGTTTTTAAAATAATATTTTTTTGTTGTCAAATAACTATACGAGTTGAAATCAGTACAATTTTATATGCTAATAGTAAAATTGTAATGAAATGGTTAAAATCTGGACAAAACATATTTTTCAAATATTTATTTAATTTTTTCAGCTGTAACCTGATAATATTTTTTTGTTAGAAAGTAGTATTTCACAAAACTTATTATGACTATATAAATACTTATTTATTATATTATACTTATATAAACTTTGATTAACATTGAAAGTACAAATATTTTGATAAAATGCAACAAAATTCACTATCCTGTTTCAATTGAGATGTAATGTTTAAGATAAATAATAATAGAACGTATGATGTGCCACAATGACTAGAAAAAAGTTGAAGATCAATTTATAAGTTTTAAAAATAAGTATGTTTTAACAATAACCAATTAAAAATAATAGTTTTGTATTTGACATTTTATGGTTATTTTGACAATTTACAAAGATTTGGAAAATATTGTTATTAACAAAAAATCTGCGACTCATTAAAATGCTCTCAAAGAAAGTCCAAAGAAGTTATTTTAGCTTATTAAAGTAAGTTAAAGTAGAGATTTTAAATGAATAAATTTTTAATTAATACCACTATAATTTTTAATCAATATCAAAAAAAATTTCATAAAAAAAGGTAATATATTTAGTTAACTGAACAATGCAAGTTTACAAAACTAAAAACTTCAACAAAGGAATCATCATAATTTTAAAAAAAATTCAAATTAATGTTCTAAAAAATTTGCATATGCACAGATAAAGCATGTTGACATAAAAAAAAGTTACCTTATGTTTCTTAAAATTTAATGTCCAATCTAAGTTTTTAATATTTAAGAAATCCATTTTATGTAGGGCTTTAAAGGAATCATTTGAGTTATTGACTAAAAGAGCTTACACATTGAAAATTGAACACATAACAGTTTATATTTGGATAATTGCATACAAATGAACATTAAAGAATTATGTATTGAATGGTATGAAATAATGCATAATTAGAATAGATGTTTTTACATTACCAAGTAATTTATTAGAATTAGATTATCTTAAAAATTATTATTAAAAAAAACACCTTAAAAATTTAATTTAGAATCATAACTCACAATATTTATGTAAAATCTTACACTGGTTGCATCAATAAAGTGATTTACTTTTAAAAGTGGTGGCCAGAATAGTTTAAGTCTAACTAAATCACATGACATAAAGCTAAAGTGAGCTGGCCAATGAAAATGGAGTCGAGAACCTACAACTTCCCAATCAGATATCAATGTTCAAATTAATGTGTTTAACATTGTTTTCAGAATGACAATTGCTTAATGAACATTATTTGATGTGTTCTAATCATTGAGCATCCAAAGTAATGACTGGTACACTAAAGCAATATAATTCTGAGTCATGACTCCAAGTTACTCGAATGTGAAACTTACATTTATGATTCCTGGGCAATTGGGACCCACAAGACGAGTTTTGCTTTGGTTGTTGAGTCTGTGCCTCACTCTCACCATGTCCTGCTGGGGTATCCCTTCAGTGATGCACACCACCAAAGGGATTTCAGCATCAATGGCCTCCGAGATGGCTGGCCCGGCTGCAGACGCAGGAACATAGATGACAGTTGCGGTGGCACCTGTTTTATCCACAGCCTAAAAATATAAGAAATGCTTATCAAATCTAGAAGTTAAGTATAATTAAATTGCTTTAATTCCAGCTGTGGTTAATTAGATGGTAATGTAGCAGAACTGAATGTTGTTGAAAAATTATACAGTGTTCACTCTAGAAATAAAAAGGGGCAGGGCACTGTTGTCTGGAAAAGGGCACCCTGTTATTCAAAAGGCACATTTTGGTTTTAAAGGGCACTTTAAAAATAAAGTTCGGGGTGGGCTTGGTTACCAATAGAATTCGTGGAATGCCCTGTGCCTGAAATCATCCTGATTTCGCAACATGCGTAGTTAAAAAGAAGTTTCTACTGTCAAAATTTACTTAATTCCGTTTTATACAAAAATGTTTAAAGTGATGTTTTTTTTAAAAAACATCTAAGGAAACAGGACGTTTGTGATTGACTGAAAAAGGCAAGAAGGGCGGAATTTTTGAAAAAAGGGCATGAGGACGCTATTGAGATGAAAAAAGGACAGGCAGGGCGGGCCGCCCTTCAAAATACACCTAGAGTGAACACTGATTGTAAATTAAAACATGAAAAGTGACCAAAATGTGCTCATTAACATTAGCAAAATCAAATATGTGCTACTTAAATTATTCTGTATAACATAAAAGTTTGTAGTTTAAAGTGGTCAAATATATATATATATATATATAATATACAAAGTTAAATGGGGTGCAGTCGTTAATTTAGATCGCGAAAAGAGAAATAACTGAATAAAATGACAACTTTTATTTATTAATACATCCCCAGAGCCAACACAAGACTGAATGGTCTTTACATCATGGAGGTATAAAAACGAATGCCACAAGGCAGGGAAAGACTGACATGCAACACACGGAAAATCTGGGGGTTAATTAAGGAATCTAGGGAAAAGTTACAAACAGCAGCCATTGGATGTTTTCTGGAAAGACGTCTTTAGGGAATTTGTGGTGTGTCCAAATGTCCCTAAAGGCCTTCTCATGAGATAAATGAGTGGGTGTAAAACTGTTTAGATTTTAACTGAAAAGGAAAATGTTAAATCGTCAAAATCAATGGTAAAGGATTATACATATTTGAATGAAATTAGGTAACTGCAGCTATGAGTTGAGTAATACATGGGAAGAACTTTTTTGAATGTTAGATATTGAAGGAGTCATACTTAAATTAAAAATGGGAAAGATAAAATGGGTGGTATATTAGAATTCTTCTTATACATACATTTAAAATTTAACTCTATATTTTATTAATTGTTTTGAAAATATTAACTAAATTTGTAATTTTTTTTATTTGTCATTGATTAAAAATAAATATCCAACATTTTAGCCCATTTAAAAAGTGGCTTTTCGACCAAAATTCTATTAAATAAGAGATTGACATTACACGTCTTATCCTACATTTTTTTTAAGGAATGGTTTTTTGGTTCTTAAGGGTCTTTTGGTAGTCAAAGTTATATTTTGAAATCTGTACAATTATAGAATTAATAGTCAGGGGTAGGTCCACAAGAAATTTGGATCTGTGTTCGGACTTTTCACAAAATAGTAGACAAGTCTGAAACCAAAATATTTCGAAATCCACAATAAACGTCCAAAATTCCGATCTTTAACATTGTTTTGTAAAGATTTAAAAACTTATAAATTATTTTTCTGTCAACAAATGTTGCCTTTAAATTGGAATGAGAATTTTTTTATCCATCTCGGAAGGAAAAATAGTATATTATTAACTAAAAGAATATTATGGATGAATGTTCACTTCTTAATAAAAATATTTAGTTTTAAATTATGAAATATTTGGCTTGAAGCTGAAAAAGCTATTTATCTTGGAAAGGGATTTTTGTCAGTTAACAATCCCTTCATACACTTGCCCCTTCAGTTGGAAAATTTGCTTGAGCCTTTATGGGTTAAGAATAAACCCAAAACTCTAAATAGTCTTTGGGTTCGTTCTTAACCCAACGACTATCTACAGTTTTAGTAAAAATTTTAATAAGCTCTTAAATTTTATAAAGAAAAAAAAAATGCTGTTAGTGGAGATAGTGACGGTCCCGTTTTTCCCATCGCTTAGTTTAGGTTTTGCGTGGTTGGTTGGCCGGTCTCAGCATAATCGCCGTTGTTTTAGATTAAGAAGATATTGTATGCTAATTTCGACAGCCAGCCAGTGCGCATGCGTGGATAAATATATAAACAGGATCGTTCACATCTCTCATCAGGCTTATACTCTTATAGAGTCTGTCAGAGCCTCGTGCACTCATCAGTGCTGTGGAGTTTAGTGTGCGAGTGCCTCGCACTGGAGTTTTGGTGGTGCCTGTGCTTAAAGATCTTGTACAGAAATCGCTCCAGCGAAGAGATCTCATTGTATGCTGCTGACCCGTTCCTGAAGAATCCCAGCGCCAGCACGACTCAGCCACCCAGCTACGGTGACCCACAGGTATTTCCCCGAATTGTCTATGGTCAATCCGCACCCTTATCGTGATATTATATATATTTTAAAGTAATAAATCTTTTTTACATGAACTCCTTTAGACTTATGTCTTATTGATAAGTAGCACATAACAAGATTATAGAAGTGACCTTACCTCTTTGACTGATTTAAAGACTGGGAGTCCTAAATGGGTTGTGCCAGCTTTATTGGGTGATACTCCTCCAACCAAGTTAGTTCCATATTCTAAAGCCTGTTGACTGTGAAATGTTCCCTGGAAAAGCAATGTTAAAAACATTGAAAACTTTATGAGAATATTTTACGTTTAATAGTTACTTTCTTGGGAATGAAACACCTGAATTAATTTTGCTCGCAGGTTTTGGCATTCCAATCTATAGTTTCAACTTCCTTTAAACTTTGGAAATATCTATAGTTTTTTTCTCCCTTTTTGTTGCAATGTAATATACCTTAACCATTTTTATGCTTAGCAATTGATTAATCAAATAGCAGTGTTCACTCTAGTCGTTTTTTGAAGGGCGGCCCGCCCTGCTCGCCTTTTTTTACTCTCAATTGCGCCCTCATGCCTCTTTTTCAAAAATGCCGCCCTCTTTTGAAAAAATTCCGCCCTTCTCAGTCACGGCACAAGCGTCAGTCATTCCCTAGCTGTCTTTAAAAAAGACATCGATTAAAAAAAAAATTGTGTGTAAATTGCAATTAAGTTAATTGTGACAGTAGAATAACAAACTCCTTTTTAACTACGCGTGTTATGAAATCACGATGATTCCGCGGCAATTTCGAGCACGGGGCACGAATCCAATTGGTTGCCTGTGCCCGCATATGAAATGCTAATTTTTGTTTCTGTGTTTTTTAAAGAGAAGATGGTTTGGGGCAAAGTTGCAAGTCTAGGCATTTTATTACCAAATTTTGGATTTTTATCAGTTTTGTAGGAGGTCTGATTAGGGCTACTTACATATTTGGTTTTTAGGGAAAACATTCAGTTTAAAATGTCAAATTTTAGATTTTAAGGTAATATCTTCATAAAGCATCATCAATTTCGTTCGGGTCTTTCCTGCGCAATGTCAATCAATAAATCGGAACTTTTTTTGTTTGGTCACGGGTCTGATTTGTGGCCACGCCCACCCCATAATTTTTTTTTAAAGTGCCCTTTTAAAAACAAGAAGTGCCTTTTCAAAAACGGGGTGCCCTTTTACTTCCAACTGCGCCCTGCCCCTTTTCATTTCTAGAGTGAACACTGCAAATAGTAAGTAAAAACTGTATCCTTTATTGTTAAATAAATTGGCAATGAAGACAAATTTATAGATTTAAAGCAATAGTCAAGTGTAATACCTTAAGTCTGTTATTTGTCTCGAGTTAAATTTACAAAAGTAAACACCTGTTATTTTGTAGTTGGCCAAACTATTGATGAAGTCTTCTAGCATGCCGAGTGGCCAGCAAACTACTAAAAATCTGCAGGAAAGTTTAAATTTAAACTTTTAATTTATACCCACAAATCAAAAAAATTTAAAACATATATTAAAAATAAAGCATTTATACTCATTTATAAACTATGAGTAATGTTGGTGAAAAATGGGGATCTCATTGCAGGAAATACAGAGAGACAATAGGCAGTGTTCGCTCTAGAAATAAAAAGGGGCAGGGTGCTGTTGGCAGTAAAATGGCACCCATTTTTTTAAAAGGGCACTTTAAAAAAATTTTTGAGGTGGGCGTGGCCACACACTGACACATCGGACCCGTGACTAAACAAAAAAAAGTTTTGATTGACATTGGGGTAGAATTGCAGATTGAGCTGCTGTGGAAGAGCTGCATATTGCCTATCTCGAAGGAAAGACCCGTACAAAATTGGTGTCTTTTTATGAAGATATTATTTAAAATTCAAAATTGGACATTTAAAAATTTCTTAACAACCAAATCTTTAAGTAGCCTTAATCAGACCTTTACAAAACTGATAAAAAGGCTACATAAATCCAAAGTTTGGTAATAAAATGCCTAGTCTTGCAACTTCACCCTAATCATCTTCTCTTCAAAAAACATATAGAAAAAAAACATAGCATTTGATATACCGGCACAGGCAACCAATAGGAGTCGAGGAATGCCCCGTGTTCAAAATTACAGCAGAATCATCGCGATTTCACAAAACGCATAGTTAAAAAGGTGTTTAATCGATAATAATATTAATCAATGCCTTTTTTAAAGACAATTAGAGAAGGAATGACGCTTGTGCTTGACTGAAAAGGGCCGAAATATTTCCAAAAGAGGGCAGCATTTTTGAAAAAGGGGCACGAGGGCGCTATTGAGATGAAAAAAGGGCGGGCAGGGTGGACCGCCCTTCACAAAACACGTAGAGTGAACACTGCAATAGGAGGGATAAAATATATTTGTAGCATATTGATAATTATTTTTATTATATTTCTAAACAGATGATTTTTAATGGAAATTTATTGTATTGCATTCAAGACAACTTATCTTCAACATCTATTATTCTTACTGAAACTCCTGAACAGTATATTAAATCTAATTTTAATAAAAGAAAGTGTCTGTGAATTGCACAACCGCTATTTCTTCAGCTAATAAAAAGGTTAAAATTTATATGTAGAATATTTATCCTCAAGAAGTGCACATGAGGCTTGGATATGCAAAATTTAGTTTTTTAAAAACATTAAATTAAGAATTTGCGCTGGTCTTCAGAACAATAGGTAGTGGGTTTGAGTTACGATGGGAACTACTCAATTTTCTGTTAAAGTACCGCAGTAATGCGAGGCTAAACAGTTACTATTAAGCAGAATATAAATATCAAACCCCAATGTGTGTAAAATCTTGGCAAAGCATGGATAAGTTACGAAAGCACACACACACAGCTTGCTTATTTTCTTCTTGTTGCCGATCAATCTACATTTTAAAATCTGCTGAAATGACATTTCAACTAAAACCATTTTGGTAGTATTCTAGAACAACTGTTTACATTAAAAAAAAAATCATGTAATTTATAATCTCTGCCTATATTTATAGACTAATAATATCTCCATAAACACAGAGAACAAAAATTTCTTTCCCCAAATATATAAAGTACTCATTTCCAGTTAAATACTATGATAAACGAGGCAAATATATGAAAGTATTTTTCAATGCATAACATTCAGTTTTTCTTAAAACAAATACATTATTATTTCTTATTTGAATTATTTTGTTAACTATAGCTTTAAAATGACACTGATATATTAATTGTGCTGAAAAAGCTTACCTGCTTTCCAGTAAAACCTTGGCAAATGACTTTAGTATTTTTATCTATCTTCAAGTTACCTCTAGTGTTAGCATAGCAATTTCGGATGCTAAGGCATCTTGTTACTGAAATAAATATAAGTAATGTTGAGAAAATAGAGAAAAGAACATGCAATATAAAAACAGGACAGCACGAAAGGTTACAAGAGAAATATGGCATCAGTTACACAGGATTGGAATGTCTTGAGTATCCTGGATACTAAAGTTTGTGTGAAAAAATTTTCATACAGGTAAAATATTTTGTATGAAAATGTTCCTGATAAACCATTTTTCTAATTTTTCCTCAAAGTTAGAAAATACTTTGGCAATAAGCACAAAAAATTAATGAAAAAGTAAATAATTATACAAAATAATTATTAAATTTATACTGTTAATCTTAAAATGCCAATATTGTTCATAAATCTAAATGAGAAAGTTGTGTTAAAAATTATCCAGTGCTCCAATAGATGCAGGATTTTACATACAGAAATCACTCAGAATTACTGTATTAGTTTAGAATTTTACACTAAA
Source organism: Troglohyphantes excavatus (assembly GCA_963932185.1). NCBI lineage: Eukaryota > Metazoa > Arthropoda > Arachnida > Araneae > Linyphiidae > Troglohyphantes > Troglohyphantes excavatus. Next base: position 30,798,800 of record OZ010671.1, on the reverse strand, counting down.
ATCATATTATATGATTAGCAGGTTGTCAATGATTTAAATCAATAGATTTTTTTTAAAAATTAAAGGTTCTTTATTGGAGACACAGCTGCAGTGGGGTACAGGAAAAGTTTTGTGCATACTGCGGAGTGTGTAGGCACAAGGGAGCCGAGACATCTGGTTTGAGGCGGATTTCTCGCCAAGGCGATTAATTTCTAAAAGTGATATGTTTATGATATAAAGATATGTTATATATAACATTGATTAGTTAAAATATGTAAGCATTTGACGAACTCTGATTGTTTTTCTGATTTGTGAAAGATTAAGCTTATCTTATAATTTTGGCAACATATTTGATGACTATAATAACTAGTTAAATACAGAGTAATTCATTAAAAAAAAAATTAGAATATTTGGATATTGGTTCGAGGATAATAATGGAATATAAATTTAGAATTGTGGTAGATTGTTGTAGGATTTAATTTTTATTGCTGTTATGAAAACAGAATGCAAACGGTCGCTTTACTGGTTGATGACATCTGTGCAAGTGCTACTTTCTCTTGTTGCATGCAATTTTACTAAACAACACCCTATTAACTACACTGAAAGACATTTCACATAAAAAATCATTGATGTAAATCAATACATTATTAATATATATATTGTACAAATGTATTATCGCGGGGCACCGAAAAATTGAAATTTAAAAATGCATAGAAGTCTCCAATATGACGATTAACGGCCAACGATGGGCAACGGTGATAGGTTTATGAGCATGATGCAAGTATCTTCGATTTAAAATCGGGACTCGGTGGCTCCGATAAAAAGTTTGATGATTAAACGCGATTGGTTGGATGAATGCACAGTAGGTTATTACAACGTTGTACAATGGGCTATTGCACGGACACATTTGAAAAGTAATTGACATTTATAAATTGTTTAAGTAACTTTGTTTTGGTTTAATTAAGGCAATATTTGAGCCACACAATGGGCAATTAAAGACGACCCAATGTTATTATGTAACGAATGGTTTATGCAATAAGCGTCGCATTAGGGCTGCGCAATTGGAAATAATTCCGGATCTATCCCGAGATAATGTGGAATAATTTTAAAATGATGGACCTGTGGTTTCACCCCACTCTCTAAAATTTTGCGCCACTTTGATAATTTTATCGTCTGCGAGCTTTGTTGCTATACAAGCTCTCTTTTTGTTTTGTTATATTTTGCATGTTTTTTTTAACAAATTTCATAACTTTTTTAATCCTGATGGACGCTCTTTAAAAATTTACGTTTGGTCTAAAGTAGCCTCTTTTTAGTTACTGGCGAATTGTTTCAACTAAATACGGTAATGTGCCTGTTTGAAATTTTCATTTATATGTATAATTTTTTGATTTTATATTCTATGTATAACTATAGTTTTATATTGGAATATTATGCTTTATATTGAGGTGTGATTCCCCAAACGACTGGCCGAAGGGCAGTTGTTTAAGAGTGCTATCGAAATGTCCCAAGCGACTGCCCAAAGGATTGCCTGTAAGCACCATGATCGACTGCTCGGAGGGGGTCGTGGATGTATTCCTGAGTAGTCGGAGGTCGAAGACCGGAGACCACAATTGCCCGGTACCATAAATCGACGTTAGGAGTCTGTGACATTACCGCGCGGTACGCATGTGCGCTTAAGAGTGCTATCGAAATGCCCCAAACGACTGCCCGAAGGATTGCCTGTAAGCACCATGATTGACTGCTCGGAGGGGGCCGTGGATGTAATCCTGAGTAGTCGGAGGCCGGAGACCACAATTGTCCGGGACCATAAATCGAAGGTAGGAGTCTGTGACATTAGCGCACGGTACGCATGTGCGCTTGAGTGCTGCCGAAATACACCAAACGACTGCCTGTAAGCACCATGATCGACTGCTCGAAGGGGGTCGTGGATGTAATCCTGAGTAGTCGAAGACCACAATTGCCCGTGACCATAAATCGACGTTAGTGCACGGTGCGTGCATGCTCTTAAAACCGTATACGGCATCCGTGATGTCCACACGACTTAAAGCGACTAACCAACAGCGGATCTACTGATCGCAAGTTCTAATTGCAACATTCGCTTTTAAACATTAACTTAATGTCAGTTATCTCTATACTTTCGAAATGCGTTGATCTAAAATGTGTTCTAAATTACGATACAGCACTGCCGGGTCTTTCCTTCTAAATAAACCTCGAACATTAACTTTCTATTCGGAAGAGCAACATCCGTCATCTAACCACGTTTCCAAAATACGAGACAGCTTTCCCGGGTCCTTCCGGGTAGTTTGAGATAGGCACCGAACCATCGCCAATAGCCCACTGTGCAGCTCTAGTGTGACGTTAATTAACCAAATCAAACCAAACTTCCGGGTAGATATACGCGAACCGTTTACAATAGCCCAAAGTGCTGTTCTAGTAATAAACACGATCATGGTCTAGAACTGCACACTGGGCTATTTAATACAAATGTAAATAAAAATATTACTCTTATCAAAGTTAACTGGCATTTGATAAAAATGTCTTTCGCATTTGAAAGTTTGTTTATACTTTTAAAACGGCGATAGTTTTCTCTTATTACAATAATTAGTTACTAAAATATCAAAAAAATAACTTTCCGATGATAAATCAGTAAATTATAACATTTAGCATCGTTCCACACACTACGATTGCATAATGGAGGGTTACCGTCTCGTTTGGTGGGATTAACAATTGCGTCACAGAATTAGCGACTTAATTTTGTTGAAAATTCAGTGCCCCGCGATAGTACATTAGTTCCATATATAGTTATAAAAAATCCAGTTTGAAATAAAAATATCACTGATGCCTTTTTTTAAGATTCTAATTTGGGGGCAAAAATAAAACACTTCAGATCAAGTTTATTTTTCGATAAACCGATTTCTAAAAACATCCCAAAAAGTATACTGATGCTGTTAATTTTCCTTTAATTATAAGGTACACTTAAAGTTTTGATTACCCTGTAATTAATTGTATTAGATTAAAATTAAGAAAAAAATATGGTAAATAAAGTTATTTGAGGAGAATTCACACTTAGCAGATAACAACACCAGAAATAGAGTTGTTTAATTTTTAGAATATTTAATAGAAATATAAGTGATAGGAAATACCACAATTTTTATCATAATCGAGATATAATATCTTTTCTTTTGATGTCTGGTTATTAAAAAAGATAATAACGTTTGAAAGAGAAAGTTTGTTTACATTACAAAGATAGCAAATTTATATATATATATATATATATGTATAAAAATAAAAACATAAAAAACGCACAGACATATACTACATTTGGATCATAAATAAAGTATATATATAATTACATTTCTGTTTTCAACTGTGATACAATAATAAAGCTATTTTTAATTTAAATTGTTTTAACATTATGCCCTTGAAACAATCGACTATTTGGAGACCTAAAATTAATATGAAGATTGGTTTTCACTGCAGCCGAGAAGAAAACTGTTTAATTTTTAATAAAAGGTTACTTTTGATATTAAATAACGAATAAAAAAGAGTTAATTTAAAAATATACCTGGAACTCTAAGTAAACTACGGGACACACAGGCAGCCATTTTTACAGCACGTGACGTTTCAAAAGCGGCTTTTGCTGCAATGATAAACATTGCTGATGTCACCTTCTATTGAAGTATGTTAAAGTTGGAGGTAGGGATTAGCCTCGGAAGGGATCATTCACTCTTCAGTCAATCAACTCAGTCTTTGCAGGGCTGTTTAGAATACACTAGAGCCACGAAAGCTCTTGAATGACATTATATAGGGTCGTAATTGGTGGTTTGCAAGTTCGAATTTCCGAAAATGAACAGAAGATTCATTATACGGGGGAATTCAAGTTACATTTACCCTAGTCCGAAAGTCCACATGTTAGTTTGGAAAATGGGATGCCAGTTTAAGTTTCCTTGCCGTATGATCTTGTTTTAAAGTTATGAGACTGGTTTTGGTTCTCGCCATCTATTACGGGATAAATTAATAACGAGATAGATTATTAATAATATTTTTAAAAGAATTAGACGATGTGAATGTTATTTTTGCAGTGGTGCCATCTACATGTGGATTTACGAAAGCTGAATATATCTGAATTAAACAGAAATCTGGGCGAATATACATAAAAAAACATAACAGTCAAATTGATAACCTCTCTCCTTTTGGTGCCCTTTTTAGTTAGTTAAAAATATAAATTGCCTCAAATAGAAATATAATTTTTGGAAATTATATTCTAAAAAATATTCATGAAATATAATATTTTCTAAAAGTACTCCTTCAAAATAGCACATTTTAAAAATAGTACTTCTTTAGATTGCATAAACGTGAATATTTTTAAATTAACGTTATTAAAAAAAAAAAAATAACAATTAGTTAAATGACAATATTAAAAAGTATTTAAAAGCTTCTGAGGTTTAAAAAATTTTAATTGATGTTACTATAAAAAAATATTTCTTCTTATTTTTTTTTAATATTCAATAAATAAAAATTTTGTACCTTAAAGTAAAAGGTAAATAATTAGTTTTCCTTAAAATCATCTTGAATGTATATACAAAACAAAACTAGTAACACATGGATATAATGAAATGCATTTTTATTTACAGGAAATTGACATTTTTTTTATGTTTGGTTTCAAAAATAAATATACATCTTTCTTTCCTTAAAGAAAAATTATATTCATGCGGCAGATATATAATTCATAAAATATCAAAAGTTTCATCTTTGTTCAAAAGCCTGTAAATAAATAAAAAAAAATTAGTTTTTGCTCAAAAATAGAAATATTTTCTTAAAGAATAGTTTTATTATACAGAACGACAAAACTTTAAGGATACAAATAAATAAAATTATACATTGAAATGACAGATATAAATAGTTTATTTTTTGTAAATGATTAATATTATAGTGCAAAACTTTTAAAGTTAATTTTGATTTATGTATATAAAAAACCTAAGATACTTAAAAAAGTAATTTCATATTACAGAAATAATTTATTTTTACTAGTTGAAGTTTTATTATATGAACGATATTGCTTTTATAAATTTGCAATGTATTTCAATGTATTTTACAATTTCGATGATAATTAAAAAAAAAATATTAATTTTAAATCAAATTTAAATTATTATTTTTGGCAAAAATATTTATTAATTAACACCCATAGATTTGATTGATTTTATAATTATCTTCTTTCAACGTTATTTCATGTTAATTGAAATTCCAGTACGACGAATAAAGTGATAATTTTATTAACAATAATTTTGATTAGTACGTAAGTAACTTTTAAGTTAATTAAATAAAGAATTTTCATTATTTATTATTACATAGTAATATATTTATTATTACATTATTTATTATTACATTTTTTTTAAGTGTGAAAGCTTAGAATAATTTTATACGAGACATTTCTTATCTGGCTTAAGTGTTAAATAAACTAGTTTGACGTATTTTCGTTTTGACTATTGGTAAAATTATTTCACACTACCAAATAAATTAAAAAAAACTAGTTGATTAAAAAAATCAAATAAAAACTGTTTTTTATAATAATGAAAAATTGATAAGAAAGGATAATTGATGTAAATCAAAAGAAAAAATTATACAACACCAAAGCGTAAATAGATTTTAAAATATAGCCACTGGCGATCAAATTTGTTTTTTCATTAATATAAATTTATAACAATAAAACAGAGTCTATGTGTGTGTCTGTGGCACACAAAACACTACCTTCCACTGTTCGGACATATCTAAAAAGTTGTATATAGATACTATTGAACTCTTTAATGTGCATTTGAGGCTTGAAATTTTTACATTCCATTAAGTTTTCCGTTTATAATGGTATTAGAAGATATTTAATTTTAAATGGCTATTAAAAAAAATTGTATCTACATTGTTATAAAATCATAAAATCTTGACAACTACGAAATACTTTAAAATAAATTAATATATATTTATTATTTTAGGAATTGAAAGTTGGCGATCAAAAATTGCTTCGACGAAATATCTCCTTCTGGCGATTATGCTTCAACGGGAAAACTAACAGAATAGCTAACATTCGGAGTTGTCTGAACAATAAACCAGTTATTTTGTCTTCGAGGAAATAAAAGAGAAAGACGATCTATGAAATCCACAAATAAACCAACTTGTGGTTACAGTGTTAAAGTAAGTCTTATTTTTTCTTATGTCGGGTGGAAGATTTAGACGTTTCGCTGAGGTTGTTAACAATGCCAAATTAACTTTGTTTTAAATAACGGGGGAAACGATCCAATGGGGTTACATTTTTTAATGCGTGTGAAACCGCGGGTAATGCATAGTTTAAATAAAATACTTACTGCACATGTATTATACATCGAAGATAATCTCAATAAAGGATGGATTTGCCATATCCATAACCAAGACCATCATATCCATATCCAAGACCATGTCCGTAAGCCGGTGCAAGGGCGGCTCCATGACCAATCAGACCACCATAAGCGACAGGGGCGGCAGCCAGCACTGGGGCTCCGTAAGAAGCATGTCCAACCAAGGCTGGGGCGACGTGGTTGACGACTGGGGCCACTGGTCCTGCGTAGGGGCTGGCGATGAGGGCGGCTGCCGGGGCGCTGTGGGCAGTTCCGGGCTCGTTGGTCTTGACAGTGGCTCGGAATCCGTGGCCGTCGGCGACGTAGTCTACTCGTCGCGCCCTACCGTCGATGTCGTGGATGGTATAGGATCCTTTCTTGTTGCCGTGACCGTCACCTACTTCGGATCTGGAGTTGGCTGCGCCTAGACCGTCCTTGATGTCATATCCGAAAGCGTAGTTTCCGAATGCCTGGAATTACATTAAAATAAAAATACATTTTCCAAATAAAAAAAAAACAATTAAAATACATTTCACATTCGTTCCTGATTTCAGTGTACAGTTTCCTCGTCATCTGACCATGGTTCTAAAATAACGAGGTGCATGTATGAATGTGTATCTGTTCCCGGGTCTTTCCTTCGAGATAGACGTCGAACCGTCGCCAATAGCCCACTGTGCAGCTCTAGTGCGACGTTATTTAACCAAACCTGATTTTAGTGACGTCAGCATTTTAATCCGTAACACCTTATTTTAAATTTTTGGTTCTCTCCTACTTTTAAATTTTTCAGTAAAGCTTCAATACTAAATTTTTTCAACATGAAATCATAAAAACATTAGCGCTACGGAACGTTTATGCATTTTCATCTTATTTAAGACACTTGAATTCATCCAATTTGGTAAGATGATCCCTTTTTACTTGATATTTTTTTTTATTTAATTAGTAAACGTTAATTTTTCCCAGAAATCAATGTAGTTTTAAAATTTATATAAAAAAACATCTTTATATATATTTCTCTTACGCGGTGATTGAAAAACGCTGTTTTTCTGTACGCGGAGTGGCAACAGTTAGTTTGTTTACGAAATTCTGTTGCGCCCGCATTTTTATTTTGCCATTATGCAAGCCATTTTGACGATTAGCCCCTTCAATTCAATAGTAAATAATTATTTTGTTGATGTCAGCTTAAATTAGGAAGAATATAAAAACTATAACATTTAAAATAGAAGTTTTGAAAAACGCTTTTCTAAATTTTACATGAACGGAACATTAAGGTGGCGCCATCTGTTGGCAATTTTGAAAACTAGATTTCTATGAACTTCATTTTTATGACGTATTAACTTAGTAACGTACACACTTTTGGTAGGCAAGAGTATGGTAAGCTTAACGTCAATTATGCCAAAACAAACTACCGATAATGTTATAAATTAAACTAAAACGCATGAAAGGTGTGAAAATAACGTGGAAAATAATAAATAATGGTAGAAATAAAATAATAAATAATGGCTTGCCAGTGGTTCCATTTTTTTCATTTGTAGTTTAAAAGAAATTAAATTAAATGATTTTATATTGATTTACATGGCGAAAAAATGTATTGATGCCAAGATAAATAATAATATAACTTTACAGTTTCAACGTTTAAAGTTTTTGGTCCTATAATTAAAAAAAGTATTGTTACTAGGACACATTGTTATTGTGTCCTACCTTTTAGCGAGCGAAGCGAGAAGTGGTTTGCGGAGCGAACCTATGAGGATTGCGTAGAAATCCTCCGGGGGTTGGCGGAGCGTTAGCGGAGCAGGGGGCGGAGCCTCCTAGTTACTATATATTTCAAATCTAATGCTTTGAGATAAATCACAATGAAGATGTATTTAAAAAAAATAATAAGATTTTTTTATAAAGACAAGTATTCGAAAATAAAATAAAAATATCTTGCATTGAAAACACAAACTTCACAGTTTCGATATGTCTTTCGGCGCTCAGAGGGTTTTAATTATTTTAATTGTGTACTTACATCTTGAGATCTCGAGCTTGCACTGGCTCCAGTGCTGATCAAAGCAGCGTGTCCGCCATATAAGCCCAAATTGGCTTGAGCGACTACCACAGCAGCAAAAAGGATGGCGATCTGTAATTATAACGTATAAATATTTATACTCGTTGTATAGTCAGGTGACAGGACACTTTACGAAATAACTAATCACTTCATAAAATTACTTATGAAGAAGAATTAAAAACTTTTGTGAAATAAATTTACTGAGCTTGTTAATTTTTTTTTAGATTATTTAAAAAAAAATTATCTTATAAAAATATTTTTTTGTTAACTAGTAAATGGCTTTGTACAAAGTTTTTAAACGTGTTTGTAAGTAGAATGAACCAATTTAATATTTTTAAAGTTAAAGTTTAACGTTGGATGTTAAATTATTGCATTCAGAGTTCGGTAATACTGATTTTGAGATTTAATATTTTTCAACACATTTCTATATTTTTGAATGTAGGATTTAATATAATTTTATTTAATTACATTCAAGAAAATATACATCACTGAACATTTTTAATTTTCGATTTCGTACTCATAACGAACTACGTAGTAACGACTAGTAGTAGGAGGTTTCAAAAGGACACATTTCAAGTTGTTTTATTTTGCAAGTAAAATAATTATTATTTTCAGAATATTTGAAAAATTATTAATAAAGTTAGACATATTTTATTTCTTACTTATGAAATAAATACTTACATTTTACTGAATTTATTTTAAAATTTGAAAATAACACACACATTTAAAATACCATTTTGATCTTCGCATATTTCTCTAGATTTTCATCGTTAAATCGAGTTGTAATAATATCTAATTTACACAAAAATTTGTTTAAAATCATTAATATATTATGTGGATATCGTAAATACTGATGAGTTTTTAAGGTAATGAATTATTTTGTTTTTTAAATTTAGAAATTATATATTTTTTAAATAATCACTTTAAATAACCCATATATCCAAATTGGTCTTTAAATATTTTTAACGATAATTTTTCTTTAATTGTTTTTCGCAAACTATCTCCATAAAAATACTCTTACATCGAAATGAGTTTTTAAATTATTTTCTAATGACTTCAGTATACTAATTTGTACGGATATTTTAGTATTCACTTATTTATACAGCCAATTGACAAGAATTTTTCAAAGTGTTTAAAAAAAAACAAGTGTGAGATAATTTACAAATAAATACATGAAATAATATTTAAAAATATTTGACGTTAAAATAATTGAAATATACCAAATTCTACTTACCTTAGCGTACATATTCGAACCTTTAACTTCTCGATTTCAAGAACTTAATGAGATCCACTGAGATCCTCACTTCAATTTATACAATACCACCTCAAGGTTTCCTCATCCACTATCCATCTTAACAATTCGAACCTTATTGAAGAATAATTTTTTTTCTTCCAACACCTTTGTCTCCCCCCCCCTTACATATAACGGTGAACCACACCCTTGTGGCAGTCTAAACCCATTATTATTTAAATGACTACCTCGGCCTTCTTGGAAACTGGTCTTTATGGGGGATAAATTGTTCCAAACGGAAGGCTTTGTGCGATTTTCACGACGTTCGAATGTTCGAAGGTTCTGCAGATGGGATAACCGATCAGATCGTCGGTTTCGTGGGGTGGAGCAGGGGTAATAGGCGTGTGGAATTGATTTTTCGCCCGGTGTTGTAATTAATATTTGTGTTTTGGTTTGTCATTTTGTTGGAAGTTCTTTGTTAATGCACGTGCTTTTTCCTCACTATGAAAATAAAAACTATTCCGTTTTGAGGTTAGATGTTATCGCTGTCCTTGGGGGAAAATAACACGCGTTTTGGAGAAAATGGGTTGTGGAATTGAAACAAATTGTTTAAAATGTGATCATAAGTGCAATGTTTTATTAATTATCTGCACAGTGACAGATTTTACAGATTTTAATTTAGCTGAAGTGTTCCGAATGTCAAAAAATTCTTTATTTGAAATTACTATTACATATGATATTAGATATGAAATGTTGAAAGTTAGCTTATTTCTTTTAGGTTACATTATGAAACAATTAAAAAAAAATATTTAATGCTTAACGAACAAGTAAAGATGAGTTTAAAATATATGTACCTTTTGTTGAAATATGAAGTCCAAATAATTAAAAATTTTATTAACATATTTATTTTTTAAAGAATATATTTTAGAAGCATTTAATATTTTTCATTAGTTTTAGATATTTTGAAATTCTTTTAAAATAGATAACTTTTTGTGCATTTTAGTTTTGTGTGTCTGCAACAGGTATGCATTCATAAACGATAACATGAGTTACTACAATTTACCAATTTCTTTAGAATTATATATAATTAATAAATTGTTGTTTATTTTATATTCAATAGAATACCATATGTACAGCCGCGGAAAAAAAAACGAACCACCGATGATTATTTCGTTAGTTTTTATAGTAGAGCTAAACTTAATATACCATTTTGTAGGAAATAAAGTCTACTACACATTGATATACAAAAAATTTGCATATGGGACTATCTTCATACTCGAATCCGCACCAACTTTAAAATTTTCAATAGCAATACCCAATTTTGATTCAATATTTAGAATCTACGACAAAATTTATCTTTGAATATCAATTTGCAAGTCATTTGATTAAGTAGTTTTTTAATTATGAATATCGAAAGTTTAGAACTCGTAATGTTAAATGAATTTCTTAAACTTTTAATCATATCAATAATAATTTTATTAAGCTGATATTTTTATCTGTGTTACTTCTAAACAACCCAAACAAAATACACTAGCTTTCATTACTTATATGTATATTTTTTAATTTTATTTAAATTAGGATATTAATATTCTTAAAATTTATGAATAGCAACTATGCTATATTTTGATAGTGATGGATTCAGAAAAACGTTTTATATGCATATCTAAAATTTCATGATTTTCCTCTTTGTAGTTTTTTGGCTATATTAAAATGAGCATCAAATGATCATTTAAGGGGTCTTACACAAATTTAAAATGTGCAGAACTTAACAGAAATCTACTAATTTTGAGAATTAAAAGCGCTGTGATCGCGTTGGCATAAAATTCTAAATTCTTATATAAAGGCGAGGGGTATACGGGAGTGGGGGAATGAATGATCACAGGAAAAGAAGAACCACGGCTAATGCAAAAACATTTTCTACCAGCGTACTTCATTTCGAAGTATAACTAATACTTTGTCCAATGTGGAAGTAGCCCCTCAAATAAGATAGATACATATTGTCTAATATCTCTGCATATAAATGTAGGAAATTAACGAAAATTTATTTTTAGATTATTTTGAGGGCGGGGAACATTTCTGAGCTATCAAAAGTAGGTGTTGCTATTGAAAATTTTAGAGTTGGTGCGGATTCGAGTATGAAGATAGTCTCCTGTGCAAATTTTTTGTATATCAATGTAGAGTAGACTTTATTCCCTACAAAATGGTATATTAAGTTTAGCTCTACTATAAAAACTAACGAAATAATCATCGGTGATTCGTTTTTTTTTCCGCGGCTGTACATAAAATTTATATAGTTTTTTGCCTGCGTCGTCGTGAAGTATATAAATATTAGTATTTATATATTTAATTACACAATTATATATTTCCTTGCGCAATTGAATATAAACATTTAAAAAAATACATAATTTTTTTATTTAAATGTATAAAAAAGTATTAAAAGTTGGTCATTAAAAATATCTTCTTGTTTTTTTTAAGTAAATATTCTTATTGAATATAAAAATAATTCAACGAAATCTTTCTATTCGAGTGACAGGAAATTGTACGTGTATATAATCATGTAAATGATATTCTGGGGATATTTTTCAGCCTGTCATTTTTTTTTACTAAAAGAAATTTGAAGTAGCAAAGGTTTCTTTAATACAATACATTGTTAAAACACTTTCTACGTACATGACTGTAACGATTTTGCTTATACGTGACCTAAACGATTCTGCTGAAGTATACTAAATACTAAATGAAATATACTAAATATATTATATTAAGAATCTTATTGAGATCATATATATATAAAACGCATTAACGATTTAAAAGTATCAAGCTTGTATTTTCTTATCGTTAGAAAACTATATATTTTAAATTGCAAGATATTAATTTAAATAAAAGCAAATCTTAATAAAATGGCTGTTTTTAGTTTTGCCAAGTACCTTGATAAATTCCAATGACAAGTATATTAATGTCCTCTATGGACAGTTAAACAAAGCTATAAGAATATAAATAAAGCTTGATAAATAATAAGTAAAAACAATTATTAAAAGAGACTAGTTTACTGTGTTCTTGGGTTCCTTGTGCCCACGTCTGTTTTAGTTATGTTCAGTTAAATTAGTTATACACTGAATATATGTTTTTTTTAAGCCAGATTTTTTTTTGAGCAAAATGTAATATATTTTATAAAAAATATGAATACTGATTTTTTCGCTAAAAGTTTATAATTTCATACCCTTAATGCCTTAAATTCTTACATTTATTTATTTAAATCTCGAATCTATTTACAATAAATTTAAATTATATAAATTAAGATAATATATTTTATAGAATTTTATATGAGGAGCACTAAATCAAAAACAAACATGTCAGTCACATCGATAATTGCAGAAAACAGTAAAAACGGTTGTTAGACATATTCATTTGTATGAACCTCCGGTTTTTAAGTTTAAAATTTAAAAGGTATATTTGGAAATTTTTATGATTAAAAAAAATGAAAAACTATATAACCTTTTTTTTATATAAAACTTAATACTTATATAATTTTAAACACTTTTTTACATGCTTGTATTTTACATGAGGGCTTCAGATTATACTGAGTGTCAAGTAATAAATAATAAAATAAGAAGATATACAGTCACATACAATATTTTTATTTATGCATTTGATTAAAAAACAAAGCAATAAGTACAATATACGGTTTTTTACAACTTTTTATTTACAAAGATATTAATTGTTACATTTTATTTGCTAAAGTTGATACTGTTACATTACTATGAAATGTTGTCAAAATTAAAATAGTACATTAAGATAACTGTTTTACAAGTTCTAATAAGTTTCTAAACAAACTTACGTATTTTTTAAAGTCTAATTGTTTATTTTATTTCGATAAAGAATCATTAAATCTTTTAAATAAAATCCTTATGTCTTTTTTTAAGATATGGAGATTAAAACTGTACAGTATACTCATGATGAGTCCTTATCAAACCTCTATACAATGGCAAGAATTGATGAAACACTTTTCCTGAAGTAAACCAACATGGTGACTTTACATCAAAATAAATTTATTTTAATGACACTGAAACCACATATTAGAAGAAGAATGTTATCCTACATAACACATTTCCAAAGAAATTGGTTCCTTGAACAAAAATACCTTAACAACAAAACAAGATTACATTAACACAATATATAGTTATTTACAAATTGTAAAGGAGATCCTTTCTTAAAGATACAAAGCAACGACTTTTAAACTTTAGAAATATTTTTATCACAGAGCTTTATTTTAACTTAAATAAAAATATTACTAATGCTATTTTAATAAATAAAATCATCCACTCATATTGTAATGGTACTTCATCACCGATTGCCAAAATGTCCATTAACAGGTCCAAATTGCATACCACCAACTCCCAATGTACCTTTTCCAAATGCCGTATTTGAAGCAATTTTAAGATTCCGATTAAAATCAATGTGTGGTGCTGAAATTATAACTTTTGTAGGCTTATGGGAAGATATGGTGGATTTTTTATAATAGGGAGCTGCTCTAATGAAGGATTGTTTCCAATCAATCCTTCCGAAAGAGTTAGGTTTAAAGTACAACATTATGTAACCCTTTTGTTTTTCTTTCTTATCGATTGTAATGAGAGCATAGTAGTTTTTATGATGACTGTCAACATTGTGTTTTGAACTGGAGCTTGCAAAATCAGGATTTGTGGCTAGGATGCTTGGGGTGTATTTTTCTTGACCCTGAAAATATTAAAAAAATATTACTGTTTTGTATTATAATTTTTTAAAATATAATTTGTTTATTATAGGGTTAACATATCGCACCCCGGCAAGAAAAGTGACATAACTCAAAAATGCAACATTTGAGAAAAATCAACTTAAAGAATACTACAATTTTTTTGCAATAGTATAAGCTTCTTTTAAATTTCAGGTAAGTATTTATGGCGGTAAATTCTATTATTTTCTATATAATAGTAATACATATAAACCTCATACATATTTTTCAATGACATAATCTTAAAATTGTCATTTTTTGACTTGTGTCAAAACTTGTGACTTGTCTTTCTTGCCTTCTCCTTCTTCTTTTGTCTTAACTTGTGTTTCTTGCCGGGGTGCGATATGTACATAATTATATAAAAAAAATAATTATTGCTTTTCCGTTTTAATTTTAAAAACCGAATATTCAGTTAGGGTAAATACTTTAATTTAAATCAAATTAAACTTTTCGAATTTTTTTATGTTTTAAAATTAACATGTTTTACAAATTAGTCATCAAAAATAAAATGTACTCTACTATGGTAATATATTTAAAATTTCATGTAATTCTTTTAAATGTAAGTTTTTGTTATTTAGCTTAAGCATTTATACATTATATTAAATTCTAAATGTGTAGAATATTAATTGTTAATTATTAATATGTATATTTATATCATACATTATACTTAACGTTTTAATTATTAGTATCCTTTTTTAAAATACCAAACTAAAAATTGCAAGCAGAACAAATTAGGTTTTTGATATTAAAGTGCATATATTCACCTAAATTAAAAATTGATAATTTAACAGTTTTAAGTACAAAGTGAGATTTTACGTACATTAAAGAATAAAATGAATTATTCTATTAAGATTATTATAAAAAAAATACTAACAAAATATTAAAATCTAACATTTTTCTAACTTTTATATTTGATTTTCATTAAAAAATTGTATTCAAAAGGTTAAATCTTCATTATAAGTTTAAAAACATCACTAAAGTATTATTTTTTTAATGAGCAATTTTATAGATTCGTAGAGATTTGAAACATCCAATGTATACAAAAGAGAAAAATGACACAGAATAGTTATTTTTTTGAATATTGTTTTTCGGATTTAAATTTACATCGAATATACAAGTTTTAAATACACATAAGAAAATAGATGATTTAGGATTAAGAGAGTTTATTACGGTTTATTACTAGTTTGCTTCAAGAGGAAAATTATCTGGTTGAAACTGGCAAAGCTCGCTTCCAAGTTCACATTTTTAAAATGGACCTACATTTTTAACTTTAAGAAACTAAATACTTTTATTATATTTGTTAAGAATATTTAAAAACCTAACAAGTTGAAAAGTGTCCCAATCAAAATAGCAGAGAGCAGTGATGCTGAGTTAAAAGTTTAAAATTCTACTAATAATTAACGAAGTTAAAAATAAATCAAACTCATATAATACTAAGTTATTTATTTAAAATTCCAGAACATAAAATAAATAGTTTAAAACTTATATTAAAACTTATAACTAACTAACAAAAAGGAAAACGCCACGGCATGTGGATCTTACGAAAATGATAGTAGCTAATGGCTGCGGTAGACATCCATAGTTCGATCGGAATATCACGATCGTATGAGCATGTAAGTGTCGGAATACTACAGTACTGACAAGTAGAACAGAAAGCAGAACCAGTCAGGTGAAGAATGAAGTTGGTTTATATACTAAAAGGCCAACTTCATTTACATAATATGGCACGGTTAACTGACATGACATTTGCATACAGTTTGATAAATAATCATACAAGTATTTACGTAAAGTAAAATGTATTTGTTTACTTTATGTATAAAGCAAAAACATAAATACTACTTCAAAGGCTGATCAATTATTATTTATATGTGATCAGAGAATAATAAATCTGTTCCGATCTTAAAAAGATCGTTTTGGAAGAGATTTATTTCCAAAGTGAAGTGAAGTGGTCTCTGGACTATTTTTCAACAGAGAAACACCGGAAAATCCAAAAACGTACGAGCTACATAGGAAAAATATTATACAGAGTGAAAAACGGACAGGTATATTTGCACCTTTTTCCTAACAATATTAATATTAAATTTTTAAAAAAATAAGCATATTTCCAAGTTTTTTTAATAAATTTAAGAAAAGCTTTAATTTAATTGAAGTTTTAGAGGTTTATGGTATTTAAATTGCCATATTTGTAGAATAGGAATAAACTTACCTCTAGAATTCGAAAGTTGTTAACTTTTATTCCTATTTTGGTGAATGGACTTTGAAGAGACGTATTAGCATCAGATTCTGTTAAAATTGATAGAATTACAGGAATTGCAGATATGACATGAGCTAGAGCCATGATATCCTGAAATGAATTATAAATTACGATTTATAAAAAGAAAACGATTTGGTAAGAAACATCAAATTATTTTATATTACCCTCCATTTCAAACTCTAAGTCACTAACTAAAAAATCACTTTTAAAAACTAGAGTTCTATGACAAATAATTGTATTATAGTAGAGACTAAAGTACAAATATTAATGATTTTTAATTACGTTGTGTTCGTTTAAACAATTAAGTAGTTATATTACATCTGTTATTAAATATAACCAACATAATATTGATACTTGTATTGAAAACTTTCTAAATTTTATGAGGCATTACTCTATTAGCTCATATGTGATGTATCAATTTTGATCCATCATTTAAGTAATTGAAAGTAAAACTTGCACTATAACTTTTAGTAAATCTATAATATAATTAATAAAGTTCGTATTTTCTTTATAATAAAATTATTTAAATCGATATAAATGTAGATAACCACGTTTGATGTTTGAAAGTTATATGATATGTAGAGTCTAGGGAAAGAACGACAAAAGTTCATTCGGAGTCATGTGCAGAGAAGGTAAGCTGAAGTATCATATATCATAGACATACGCAGCATTCTAATCTTCTAAAGTTTGTTAACGGACTATCATCGTTCTTTGCGGTTCCCAATTGGTTATAATGAAAGCACTGGACAGTAGTTAATATAAAAGGTTGAGATATTAATTTCAACAAACGTGGACTGTCATCATTTTCTCCTTGGACTTTTCATCTATAATAATAAAAGACAAAGTGTGTCTGTGGCACACAAAACATTATTTTTCACTGTTTGTACAACGTCTGAAAAAAATTTAATATAGATACTGTTTAACATCTATTTGTGCACCGAGACTTGACATTTTAAAATTCCGTTTATTTTTTTATAATGGTTTTATAAGCTATTTTTTTAATAAATTGTCATTTCAAAATAGTAAAAAAATATTACATTATTTTAAAATCATAAGAACTTGACAACAATGAAATACTTTAAAATAAATTGAGGGGCTGACATGGGGAAGACAATAAGTCACAAATTTCAAGTTTTTCGTTTTTTTCACGGAAAAAACAGTAAACGCTCAAGCTAATAGCATGGAATAAACATTAAGTCAATCGACAAAATGGTTTAGTTTCTACGAGCGACGGAAGATGGCACTTGCATGTAGTCCACGTAGTTGTAACACCCGTTTTTTTTCTTCCCCTGTAAAATTTACTTTTTGTGATTTACTGTCTTCCCCATGTCAGCTCCTCAATTAATATATATTTATTATTTTAAAGAATTAAAAGTGGGCGATCAAAAATTGCTTTGTCGAATTTTTTTTGGGGGTTATTATGCTTTAACGGCAAAGCTAACATTCGGAGATATACCAAGAAGATGTCTGAACAATAGACTAGTTATTTTTTCTTTCGAGAAAATAAAAAAAGGAATCTACGGGGAGAATTAACCAATAAGGTAACATCTTTTAACGCATGTGAAACCGTTGATAATAGCTAGTATGTTAATGAAATACAAGACTTACCTGTTACATTTCATAAAATAGCTAAGACTCCAAAATCAAGATAACACAAAGGACATTATCATTTAAAATATTTTATATCATAACGACACCAAACAGATCTGCATTTCGCGTCGTTTCGAACGTTTAAAGCGTTCTGAAAACCACAGAGGAAATGCTTGAAAAACGAGAGCTGCAGACCTTGGGAGAAAGCGAGCTCTTCATCCATATCAAGTGATTTGCGTATGAAAGTTCAATTTCCTTACATTTTCCTGATCCAAGCGTGAAACGAAATTCTACATGTTTTGGTGAGGCTTTCTTTTGTCTGTGGTCCACTGGCAATCTGTTACGTTATTTCTTTTCGAATATTCGAAATATTGTTCGAAATGCTAGTTGTATTTAATTGATACTTTTTATCAGGTACAAATTTTTTAAGTACCTTTTTTTACAGTGTGGGAATTTATCCCATGAAACGATTGTTATTAATAATTTCGAACAATGATCGGTAAAAGTAATAATTTTTTAATGCTTTTAGCTTGCTATTTTCATTAAACATGCGTAGATTATTATTACCTTAAGGTATTTGTGTATAATGTAATTATGTTTGATGTATTAAATAATAAATGAATTAAAATACAAATACAACGTTAAAATACGCAATAAAAATATCATTAAATCTGTACCTGTTTCGGGAGATACTTCTCCCTTCACCAGCAGAAAAAATTTGCTGCTGATTGAAAAAATCTGCCGATGAGAAAAAATCTGCTTAAATCTGAAAAAATCCGAAACATGTCCAGATTTAATGGATTTTTTTTGCGTATTTTAAAGTTGTATTTGTATTTTAATATTCTTAACGCAATGTTCCATAATACGAGTTTTTATCTTAAATAATAAATGAATCTTGTAAATAATATTTTTTACATTGACCAAATTTTATTGCTTATAAAACTGCTAATGTATGTAATTTGATGGAATTTCTATCACATGGCTTTCACGTTAGACTTTGGGGTTTCCATAAATTATGCAGAATTAATCACATTGACCAAACTTTATTAGTAATTATTGATAACAACCATTTCATGCGATTGACATGCATTTTTTTAAATCAAATTTACCAAACGCGGTTAGTATTAACAATAGCTGGTCATTATTAATAATAACCAGATATTTTACTTGAACCATAACGTATAACAGTACAAATTTCCTTATGCATTTTTATTATCAGCACCTGTTTTACTGGCCGTATTGAAATTGACTCGTTTAAAATAGCTGTTCAGAAGAAGGTTTTCAATTTTTTTTCTGTCGATATATTAAAAAGGAATTGAGTTATTAGAACTTACTTATTGTATTTTGTATTTTTTGGCATATTTTTTTAACCGACATTAATTGTTTTATTTTATTGTAAAGTTGTTTTCCTTTTTTTTTGAAGTTCAAATAATTTTTCTTGTTCAAACTTTCTTTTTACATTTTTTCAAAAGTTTTAAAGAAATAGGTTTTATA
Organism: Troglohyphantes excavatus; assembly: GCA_963932185.1. Taxonomy (NCBI): domain Eukaryota; kingdom Metazoa; phylum Arthropoda; class Arachnida; order Araneae; family Linyphiidae; genus Troglohyphantes; species Troglohyphantes excavatus. The sequence goes on along the minus strand of OZ010671.1, from coordinate 30,779,081 downwards.
TAGTATTCCTAACAATTATATTTGATAAATATTGTAAAATATTGTTATTTCATGAATTTAAGAATCAATGCGATGCTATTACCCGTCCATGAGCGCCAATATATTAAAGTTTGTCCGAAAATATGTGCTTTAGCAATATATGTGTACTTTTTACATTTGAGTTTTTTAAATAAATAATAATTAAATTCAAGACTCATTTTCGAAATTTTCCATGCCACTTGATTTGTGGATTTATTCTACAATTAAAAATTTAAATTGGGATCAACTAAATGTATTTAATTTATTTTTCTTCAAGATAGAAATTTTTCAAAAGAATTGATTTAAAAAAATGTGATAATAATTGTTTCTTAAAATGAGTTTTATTAATATACATGTTCTCAAAATAAGTGTAAGGGACTGAATTATATGTAAAGCAAAGTAAAAAGAGTTGATATTTTTGTAAATACAAATGAATAATTTTCGGCATTTTGTATTTTATGTAAAGCAAAGTAAGAAGAGTAGATATTTTTTATAAATACAAATGAAAATGTTTCGATATTTTGTATTTAACAGTCTGTTAAACTTCGAATTATCTTTAGTTCAAACTATAAGGGATTAATTTCTTGTAAAATAGTCTAAATTACAATTAGTGTTATAAAATTTTAAGTTGGACTGGAATGCAATTTCAATTATGTATTTAGGAGAGACACGAAATTAAATTTATGTATATCCGTTGGTACTGGATATTCATTATCACTCAGTTATTGTTAGCCTAATTTATCTTTAGTCAAAATGGCAATTAAATATACACATTTTAATTTTGACTGGTTCTTGTTGATTTCATTAAAAAAAAATAACAATAATTTTTTGAAAACGTAGTAAATATATTTAAATATACTTTTACTTTTGCATTTTATTTAAACTCTTTTGAAATTTGTCATCACGCAAATATTTGCTTATTAGTTTTGGATGTTAATTTACACACATTACTCTTTCTAAATTAATTAAAATAGTTTTCAAAACGAAAAATAATTTACACTTGACAACCATTTAAAAAAATGAAAACAATTTATTATTCTACGTAAAGTAATAATAGAGCGAAAATAAATTAAATAACAACTTCACAGAGAAACTTCATCAGATATTCAGCTAACTAAAAATTTTAGATAATTTTCATTGTCTCCATCAAAGGGACTGGATATGAAATTCAGGAAATGAATTGGTGAAATGTTAAAGTGTTGATATCCCATTCTTACAGAATCTGCAAAAAAAGCATAAATATTAACCGATAATTTTCTATAATAAGCAAAGTAATAAAAATATATATAATTAAATTAATAAACTATATTTCCAATGCAAATTAAATTAAATATTTGGCTTGTGTAATTAAATATTCGCTTTAATTTTCAATGTATGCAAATTTTATAGATTAGTAATAAAAAACAATTAACCATTAATTTAAAAATTAAAAATTCGTTTAAAATAATTCATTTAAACTTGTGTTTTTTAAACAAACCGCTGATGATGCTGCCATCTATGAATGAGCAAAAGCGTTAAAATTTTATGATTTTTTATTTATAAATAATTTTCTAATACTTGTTGCCAATAAGTGTGTGGGAGGACAAGGATAGTGAAGACTATATATAGAAGGTGCGCCCGTTTTTCGCTTTTTGAAAGTGGGCAAGGAACGGCAACTAAATGACGTCATTTTAGCACCGCCTTACTATTGACGTCATGTTAGCTCCGCCTTACTATCAGTTTTTGATCATTCTCATTGGCTGTGTGTTTCGATGTAAGATTGCGTATTTCAGTAATTTTTTTTTTGATAGCCATTTTGGCCATAACGGTAATCTCATTTTTGATTTAAAAATTAAACTTAATTGTTGGCTTTGAAACCACTTTTTTATTATTCAGAATTAGGTTTTTAGCACTCGGCTAAATTTTTGCTTCATTCGGAGCATTTTTAGTGAGCTTTTTCAGTGATTTTGTTACCTTTTGGTGCTTTGTTTACATCCGGTGTTGCGTTTACAGCCACCTTTAAACCACTGTTTTTGAGGTTTTTTCTTTATAAATATTAATAATAATTGACCGGAACCTAGGTTTATATTGTTACATATAAATTTTTAATGCTTTTAGCACTCTTTTTGTGTTTATTCCGCAAATTTGTTACTAGGTTCATTTAACATTGGGCGCATTACGATTAGTGCTCCCATAGGATTAACATAGGGAAATTTTGGAATGTGACTTTTATTTAAATTTAATTTCTCGGGGACCAAACCTGGTTTTTATTGTTTATTAACTTGTTCTCAGTCACACCCTATCTTTTTGCTTCATTTGAAGCACTTTTACCTGTTTTATAAGAGTTTTCGTAAAGTTTTGGTTCTTTGTTGATATTTTGCGGAAGTCTTGTAACTCTCAGTTAACTACTTTTAATGGATCTAGTTCAGCCTTGCCATTGGTTCAAACGAGAGCATTAGACACGCCCACAGTAGGCGAAGTAAGGCGTCACTATGACGTCAAATAGTTGCTCTCTCCGCCTACCGTCAGGCAGCTCGAGTACGATCACACCTTATATATATATATGGTCTTCACTATCCTTGGTGGGAGGAGGTGTTCTTGCGATAATTATCGCCCGGGCATGCTATTAATTAATCTTTTACTAATAAAATTACAACACATGTATGGAAATATGAATTAAACTCTCTTTCAGTGAAAACTACTTCAAAATGTTGATATTTTTGTCGTCGCTTAGGGGTATATCAAATATAGTACAAAATGTTTTGTTAATGGTTATGATAAAAGTGATATTTTAAAAAGCAATTTTAATCTCAAAGTTTCGTTTTCATAAAATCTTCAGATGGACCACGAATTAAATTATAACACACAGTAAATTATAACACATAGTGACATTATATAATAATGTCTCATAAAAACTAAAAATGAAATATATTCTTCAACAGAAAATATCACTTGCTGCATAAATATATTGAAGTTTTTTTAAACCATGTGTAAATAATGTATTGAGTTAGAGTTTTATCAATAGAAAATCATATAAAGAATGAAAAACAAAATAATTTTTTATATCGAAAGGTTGTTATTTTGAACTTATATTGATTTGAAAAATGTAATCTTTGAAAAATAGGTTTATATGGCAGGTTTAGTGAACACTTTGAGTAGTTTTTTGAAATAGTAAGTACTATCTTACTTTTGAACAGCCATATTGATAAGATACTGAAGTACACTTACATTTACATAGTTATGTGCTTAATAGTGCAGACCATTGCCGATTCCATATCCAAGTCCAACTCCATGGCCAAGCCCAAGAACAGCTCCATGTCCAAGACCCAGAACAGCTCCATGTCCAAGACCCAGAACAGCTCCATGTCCAAGACCAGCCCCATGAGCGAGACCATCATATCCATAACCGAGACCGGCACCATGTCCGATCAGTCCACCGTAAGCGAGGGGAGCGGCAGCCACCAATGGAGCTCCATAGGAGGCATGGCCGACCAGGGCTGCTGCTGGGGCGACGTGGCTGATGACCTTGTCGGAGGGTCCTGCGTAGGGGCTGGCGATGAGGGCGGCTGCCGGGGCGCTGTGGGCAGTTCCGGGCTCGTTGGTCTTGACGACTGCTCGGAATCCGTGACCGTCGGCGACGTACTCCACCTTCCTGGCCCTTCCGTCGATGTCGGCCAGAGAGTAGGATCCCTTCACGTTTCCGTGACCGTCTCCTACTTCGGATCTGGAGTTGGTGGCGCCTTTGCCGTCCTTGATGTCATATCCGAAAGCGTAGTTTCCATGCTTCTGTAAAACAAAAAGTTTCAATTTCATGCATTGTTTGTGCTATATGGTTAACTGAATGGATTTAATCTGTTGTTTTGACTTTCTTTAATAAACATATCTCATCGGTAATCTGGCTGTCACAGACTTTTACATATGATTAAAGATTGTGTATTTTAACCACCTGATGGATACGGACATGTTTATCAATTATTGTATCTCTATTTTACCCAGTAGTACATGTAATATAAATATTCATAAAAAATCTCTACTTTGAAACGTTTTTCAAATTTAAAGCATTGGGGGGACACTTGAAAATCTATTCTACTGAAATAATTACATTTTTAAAAAAGAAATGTGCTGGAAATGTAAATTTAAATCTTTCGAATTAAAAACAAACTTACAGATTCGATATTTTGCTTATCCGTCTAAATGTTAAAGGATGTTGTTATAAAGCTATATATGAAGATGTGAAATCTTAAATGATGAAATCTTAACTAAAAAAACAAAACTTCCAGCAAAAGTATGTGAAAATGTATATAAGATAGTTCGAATCTGGAAATACGTGAAGCGATATATATACATTATAATTTTTAATTTTCGAAAATAGTTTTTGTGGCGAATAAAATTTTAGAGAAAATGTGGAGTTAATTATACTTTTAAAATATAGTTATGATATTAGAGTATATTCACTTACATCTTGGACTTGTGACCTTGCACTGATTCCAGTGTCGACCAGATGTCCGTGTCCGTAGAGTCCGTTGGCGTTGACTGCTGCGAGGACAGCGAACAGGATGGTTGCCTAGAATGAATAGATTGATTTGAGCAAGCTGCTTTTCAAAATATTTTCCTGTTATTGAATTTGATTCAATTGTATATTACACCAAAATGTGCATATAATTCGTAAATTCTGAAACATTTCTTTGCTGGATGGAACAAAAGTATAATGTTTCTGCGCAAGGAAACCGTATTGAAACGTTAAGTAAGTTTGCTGTAAAATTTAAATAAAAGATTATTCTGTGAAACAATCTGTTAAATTTAATTATTGGTGAATTTCTATAAAACCTACTGATTTTGCAATTTTATTCAATTAGGTTTAATTTTTTAAAGTGTTTTTGAAGCACTGAATAATGTTTAATTATGTAATAATGAAAGAATATGCTTAAGTGTTTTTAAAATTGATAACTGTTAACGTATTAATTTTAGATTAGTTTTGGTGTATGATATTTCATTTTGGTAGACTTTATTTTGATAAGGATACTAGAAATTAAAGAGTTTATTTATGAAATTAGTAGTGTTATATTAAACTTTATTTACATTTTGGTTTCATGCTTGTAGATAAATCTTTAACAGTTAGTTTTACGTAACAACATTTAGTTTTAACTTAATTTTTTGAAATCTATTTTTCATGGAAGATTCAAATATAACAAATTCTTACATTTTATAAATGAAAATAATAAGAGATATTTCAGTATCTAAAAAAATTATACTAATATTAATTGAGTAGTTTCTACCTACTAAATTAAAAATAAAATCTAAATAAAAAAAAATATATAATCATATTTCAAACAAAGTTAGTTTTTAAAAAGTTTTCCCATAAAAAGTAATATTTTATCATTTGCTGGACTGAAATAGACATTTTACTTGTAGATTGTAACTAAATATAAATCAATAGTGAAAATAAAAATATGTGTAATATCTTTCATTTTTCACTTATTCTGACATTCAAATATAATCTATCAGAAAACTTCATACGACTGTTAGCATCCATCATTGCATTAAATCCTTGAAATAGTTTTCTAATCATTTTCCCATGGTAATTCATTGACAGGATAGTAACATTCATTCATTACTATTCTTTGTATGTAAATTTCTACTTGTAACTCTTCAACAATGAAAGCACTGGTTACACTGTAAAAAAGGTACTTAAAAAGGAGTACCTGAACCTACTCGTTTATCTTTAAGTATAATTGCATCGTAAATGAGCGATGACGTACTTAAATTTAAGTAACCATACTTTCTCAAAAATAAGCAGTGTCATTTAATATTGCTAATCTCAGTTTCTATTCAAACCATCTTAGCAAAGCGACCTGACACATTTAAAATAGTTGTTCAGAAGATGGTTTTTCACATTATTTGATGTCAATTGCTTAAATGGAAACTGAGTTATTACAACTCACTTATCTTACTTCCCATTATTTTGGTATACCTTTTTAACATTTCTTTTGCTTATAACTAACTACGTCAGGTCGCCTTGGTAGTTTAACGGATAAGACTCTGGACTGAGATGATAAAGACCTTGGTTATACTTGTTGATATTTATTGAAGGTGATTTATGAAGGCAGATTATTTAGTCAAGCATCTGTTCCTTTTTCTCATAGTACTTATTTTTGAGTACATGTCTTTTTTCAAAATTGAAACGCATTTATTCGAAGACATTATAAGGCATAAAATGCACACAAAAATGGGTAAATTTTACTTATTTTCGAGTACCTATTTTTAACAGTTTATAGAACTTATTTTAGAATTGAATATACTAATGATTTTTTAAACACCAATTATGATGTTAAAGATAAATAACATTTAAAAGCAGTTACAACCTATAGTAAGTACAAATTCAGCATTACCATTTTTAATCTAACTTTACCAGAATCCTTCTCCAAAATTAAAAATAAGTATATACTAAGTATTTACTAAGACACATATATTTCTCAGATGCAATACACGTATAATAATAAAAAATAACTTTTCCTCAGTTAGACATTTAGTATAGAAAATATACATACCATAGCGATCATGTTGATGGATTAAATGAGTACAAGCTCAAATGCAAATCAAAATGATATGATTTAAGGAATGTTAATCCCGACTTATATACCTGTATCTCACAAGGACAATATCCTACTCGTTATCGGGTGTTGTATAATGTCACAAAAATAAAACTTATTCAACACGTTTCTACAGCCACACCCAATCTCTAATAATTTTTTGTCATATTTAAATACCGAAATAGCCTTGGAAGGTAAGTTTTACCTGTAAGACATAACAACGTTACTGAATGTATAGCATTTTGTTTTTAGTATTTTAATTACGTATAAATTCTATGATTCTTGTCTTTTTCCTGAAAGACGTTAGACTGCTTGCCTATATATGAAGGCTGAACGGACAGGAATTATGGATTTTGCGATAGATGTATGTGTGACCTTCTCCTATTTTTTTTACCTCGTAACTATTTGAGTTTAATGAATATTTTATTAATGAGTTCGATGGATTTGCGGTTTTGGGTAGCTTTTTATATTTAAAAGAAGTTATTGATCTTTAAAATGAATGATGTTTGATTATTTTTGAATTGTGAAAATTTGTGATTCTTAAAATTTAATATTTTTTTATGCATACCTATTTATACTGTGTAGTTACTATTTTCCTACTATTTTCTACTATTTAGTTATATTTTATATATATTTTATATATTTTATATTATTATTTCTACTATTTAGTTATATATTTTTCCTACTATTTTCTACTATTTAGTTATTAGTAGTTACTATTTTCCTACTATTTTCTACCTTTTTTTATTTCTTTAAAAAAATAACCCAAATAAACATGTCGGCTATAACACTATAAATTGAACAAGATTTAAAAAAAGTCACACTATTTTTTCACATAACATATTGAAAACGTAATTACATATTTTAATTTAGTAATTTTGCTTTCTTAATTAATTGTGGGCCTTCTGTAACCTAGTGGATAAGAGCGTTCAGCTGGTAATCAGAGGATTGCTAGTTTGTTATACATATACGAAAAGATAGGGACGCCTTTAAAAACCAAAAATATTTTTTTTACAATAAATATTGCTGTTGGATATTTTGATATTAGTACGTTAATATTCTTCCAACAAAAATACATATTTAACAATTTCTTTTCGCATTTTTGCTTGAACAATAAAATTCCAATATTCATCCCCTAAATAAAAAAGTTAACAAATATAAAGTTGTAAACTTATAGTTAAAAGATTTTATACTGTAAAATAATATTAATTGCCGGTTTAATATTGATTATATATTTGTAGAGTACGAATACAAACTCTGTTGTCTTTAAAATGTATTCTTATATAAATAATAATTGCGAACTCATTAATGAAATAATCCCTAAATAAAATTTTTAACAAATATAAAGTCGTAAACTTATAGTTAAAATATTTTATACTGTAAAATAATAATAATTGCCGGTTTAATATTGATTATATATTTGTAGAGTACGTATACAAACTCTGTTGTCTTTAAAATGTATTCTTATATAAAAAATAATTGCGAACTCATTAATGAAATAATCCCTTAATAAAAATATTAACAAATATAAAGTTGTAAACTTATAGTTAAAAGATTTTATACTGTAAAATAATATTAATTGCCGGTTTAATATTGATTATATATTTGTAGAGTACGAATACAAACTCTGTTGTCTTTAAAATGTATTCTTATATAAATAATAATTGCGAACTCATTAATGAAATAATCCCTTAATAAAAATGTTAACAAATATAAAGTCGTAAACTTATAGTTAAAATATTTTATACTGTAAAATAATAATAATTGCCGGTTTAATATTGATTATATATTTGTAGAGTACGTATACAAACTCTGTTGTCTTTAAAATGTATTCTTATATAAATAATAATTGCGAACTCATTAATGAAATAATCCCTTAATAAAAATATTAACAAATATAAAGTTGTAAACTTATAGTTAAAAGATTTTATACTGTAAAATAATATTAATTGCCGGTTTAATATTGATTATATATTTGTAGAGTACGAATACAAACTCTGTTGTCTTTAAAATGTATTCTTATATAAATAATAATTGCGAACTCATTAATGAAATAATCCCTAAATAAAAATTTTAACAAATATAAAGTCGTAAACTTATAGTTAAAATATTTTATACTGTAAAATAATAATAATTGCCGGTTTAATATTGATTATATATTTGTAGAGTACGTATACAAACTCTGTTGTCTTTAAAATGTATTCTTATATAAAAAATAATTGCGAACTCATTAATGAAATAATCCCTTAATAAAAATATTAACAAATATAAAGTTGTAAACTTATAGTTAAAAGATTTTATACTGTAAAATAATATTAATTGCCGGTTTAATATTGATTATATATTTGTAGAGTACGAATACAAACTCTGTTGTCTTTAAAATGTATTCTTATATAAATAATAATTGCGAACTCATTAATGAAATAATCCCTTAATAAAAATGTTAACAAATATAAAGTCGTAAACTTATAGTTAAAATATTTTATACTGTAAAATAATAATAATTGCCGGTTTAATATTGATTATATATTTGTAGAGTACGTATACAAACTCTGTTGTCTTTAAAATGTATTCTTATATAAATAATAATTGCGAGCTCATTAATGAAATAATCCCTTAATTAAAAAGTTAACAAATATGAAGTTGTAAACTTACATTTAAAAGATTTTATACTGTAAAATATTATTAATTGCCGGTTTAATATTGATTATATATTTGTAGAGTTCGAATACAAACTCTGTTGTATTTAAAATGTATTCTTATGTAAATAATAATTGCGAACTCTTGATTAATTAAATAACCCCTTAGGAAAAAAGTTAACAAATATAAAGTTGCAAACTTTCAGTTCAAAGATTCTATACTGTAAAGTAATGTTAATTGCCGGTTAAATATTGATTATTTATTTGTAGAATTCGAATATAAACTCTGTTGTTTTCAAAATAATATTTTTATTTAAATATTAAGGGGGAAATTTAATGTTTTGTAAACTCTTGAGTAATGAAATATTCCCTTAATTCCCTTATAATACTTGTCAACTTACAGTGCAACGATTTTATACTGTAAGTTTAAAGTAAATGTTAATTTGTACTTAACTGTACTCTCAAAGTAAATGTTAATTGCCGGTTTAATATTGATTATATATTTGAAGTGTTCGAATACAAACTCTGTTGTCTTTAAAATGTATTCTTATATGAATAATAATTGCGAGCTGATTAATGAAATAATCCCTTAATAAAAAAGTGAACAAATATAAAGTCGCAAACTTTCGATTAAAAAATTCTATACTGTAAAGTAATTTTAATTGCCAGTTAAATATTGATTATTTATTTGTAGAATTCGAATACAAACTCTATTGTTTTCAAAATAATATTCTTAATTAAATAATAAAGGGGGAAATTTAATGTTTTGTAAACTCTTGAGTAATGAAATAATCCCTTAATAAAAAGTTAGCAAATATAGAGTTGTAAACTTACAGTGCAGCGATTTTATACTGTAAGTTTAAAGTAAATGTTAACTTGTACTTAACTGTACTCCCAAAGTAAATATTAATTGCCGGTTTAATATTGATTATGTATTTGTAGAGTTCGAATATAAACTTTGTTGTCTTTAAAAATATATTTTTAATTACAAAATAAGCGACATATTTTAATGTTTTGTGAACTATTGAGTAATGAAATAATCCCTTAATAAAAAGTTAGCAAATATAGAGTTGTAAACTTACAGTGCAACGATTTATACTGTAAGTTTAAAGTAAATGTTAACTTGTACTTAACTGTACTCCCAAAGTAAATATTAATTGCCGGTTTAATATTGATTATGTATTTGTAGATTTCGAATATAAACTCTGTTGTCTTTAAAAAATATTTTTAATTACAAAATAAGCGACATATTTTAATGTTTTGTGAACTATTTAGTAATGAAATAATCCCTTAATAAAAAAAAGTTAGTAAATATAAATTTGTAAACTTTCAGTGCGACGATTTTATATTGTAAAATAATATTAATTGCCGGTTCAATATTGATTATATATTTGGAGAGTTCGAATACAAATTATGTTGTCTTCAAAAATAAAATGTTTAATTAAATAATTAATGGAAAACTTTAACGTTTTGTGAACTCTTGGGTAATTAAATAATTAAATTGTCCCCCAAAAAGTCATAAATATGATTATTTACAACTTCCAAAGTAAAGAAAATAATTATTATTTAAGCTGTTGTCAAAGCTTGATAAACATATCAATGTGTATTTAATTAAAATAATTACCCATCTTTATAGTTTACTTTTTTTTTATAAAATATATTTATTATATAATAATAATTCATAATTTTCATTTATAATAATAAATTTTCATAAAAGCATATTCAAAACACACACATTAAGGTGTTGTTATATAATTTATATGATAAAATGCATTTTGTATAGATTATTGTTATTTAAATTCTTTGCAAGAATATTTTTTATAGAATGAATCATTTTTGTGATAATAATGAAGGGAAAAAACATTAACAAATAAATTTTCCAATTATGTTTTCAATATGTCCGGAAAAAACGAACTCTTTGCATAAAATTTGATTTAAAATATTTGAAAAAACTTTGAATGTTTTTACGTAAATTGTAACGCATTATTTACGAAAGTGAAGTAATAATTAAGAATGTCATTTAAGCAATCGACACCAAATAATGGGGAAAACCGTCTTCATAACAAATATTTTAAGTTTCGCTTTGCCAAGATGGCTTGAACAGAAGCTGAGATTAGCAATATTAAATCACATTGCTCATTTTTGCGATTCTTATATGTGAGTACGTCATCCCTCATTTGCGATGCAATTGTACTCAAAGAAAAACGAGTACGTTCATGTACTCATTTCAAGCACCTTTTTTACAGTGTTTTCTATACGCTGTTATTTTGTACTGCATATCATATACGTAAATGTTTCTGTAAGTATTCACTAATTTAATAAAGAAAACCAATTTATTTATGTATAACGTTTGGTCTAGAAAACTGAATCTAAACGTTTAATTTTGATTTTCAACCACTGAACAAAACATCTAAGGTAATTTCAATCATTCTGAAATTTAGTAAACTCAGAAAGTTTACTATACAAAAAATGAAAATGTTTCTGAAAACAAAGATAAGTAGATCCTTTTAAAATTGACGTGAACTACTTATTATCAACATTATTCTCACTCATTCATAAAAAGTGGAGTTCAAGTCACAAGTTCAAGAATTTTAAATTATTTCCTTATTTCCCATTATTATAATTATATAAATTTAAGAATTTTGTAGTTTTTTTATATTAACTGATATAAACTTTAGAAATTATAATATCAATAGTTTTTTTGGCATCAAGCAAAACTAAACAAAATACTTTCTTTACACTAAACGCAACTAAAGTGTTTAAATTAACAAAAGAAACTATATTTGTTCACGGTTGTATCCGCAAGTCCATCGTTACGACTTTTGGTTATGTTATTTTACTATGTATTATAAATTGAAGTGTTTGCTGCAAAAAAGATGTATCTCCAACCTAGGGGAATTTGGAGTTACATGTACTATCTAAAAATTGTATGTTACATGTAAAAAAAACTTGTTCGTTTGGTACCAGAAAGATGTAGCTCCAATCGTTAGTTCTCGCGTTACTCAAGAAATGAAGCTGTCTGTCTCATTAGTTTCTTGAAAGATAGAGGTAGCTCCTGGAGCTACCGCCATTTTCCCCCAAACGACTGACGTGCTTTGCTTACAGGAAGGTTATACAGCACTTATAACCAGTACAGTTTTTGTTTTTTTTACGTTTTGTGGTTCTACAATGTACTACAACCAGGCAACGCAGCAGATAAGCCGGACGTTACAAAGGGGGAGTGTGATATATGCTATATTTCAATTGAAGTTTTCTTTAAATAAAATAATATTATAGTAAATTGTATTTTTCATAGAGGTAGACAGAGCATCTATTTGGTGCAAGAAAGAGGTAGCTCCAACAATCCAACATGTGCCACGTCATCTGGAAGATATATTTTCGAGTGAAAATACTGTCATAATGTGTAGGAACAATTAAGAAGATTGATCAAAAAGAATATCTTTACACAGCTTGGAATTTTGAATTTTCAAAGTTTTTTACGGTTTTCTGTAAACTTGAATAATTGGAGCTACCTTCTTTTTACAGCAAACCCATTAATTACTAATTGGACAAAAATATAATTTTTAGCTTTTATTTAATCACTCATCTTAAAAAATAAATTTCATTACATGGAAATTTAAATATTTTCTTCTGTACATGTTTTCCATTAATAAAAATCTTATTTATTTTTAAAAAGCGATATATTTAAAATTATATCTTGAACCAATATCATTTTAAAATGTTGTAGAATAATGTATTTCTATTAATATAAAATGTGGGAGGGTTGTCAAAAAAACTGGTGCTTCTAAATCATGGTAATAAGTGATATGATTGACAGTAGGTTAAAACATGTAATACTGAAAGAACTAGTAAACATTTAATAATATTCATCTTCAAAATTGTACTTTGTATCGAAACTTAAAAATGGCTATTTGGAGATTTATTTTCACATCTATAAATGGATATAGATATTATTATTAAACCAAACATTCGGAAAGAGTTTTCGTGTTTTAAAAAATGATTTTCTTCTCAATTGGATTCTGGAAAATATCTTCAATCGAAAGAGTAAAGTATGGAACGTATTTGTTTTTGTGACTATTAACATTGACCAGTAGTTTTATTTATTTATTTATTATATGTTTATATGTAATAATACATTTTTGAAGTTAAAGTAGTAGTTGTCCATTTCAACAAAGTTCTGAATTCATATGCTAAATCGATTCTTTTCATTGTAAAAATAAGTATAGTTACTAAATAATATTCGTTTATATTTATTGCCTGTTAATTAGATTAACCGGATTGTATTTATGTAACTATAAATACCCTTTTTTGAGTAATTATCAAGTTTAGATATAAACTGGTTTCTGTAAAATTATTTTTAAAATATCAAAATTTACAACAAAAAAACAAACAAAAAAACATACAGAATTAAGGAATTAAATATTTTGAAAATTTCAGCTTTGTCCCAACATATTGAGTAATAAAAATAATTACCATTTTGATATAAATTGTAATTATACATTAAAATCTATTAAAATTTCGATGTATCAAGATTATATTTTATTAATTCCTTTATGTTTGAATCTAAAATTATAAATTTATCTTGAAAGATTCGTTTGCAAATTTAAAATTAGTTTATTTTATAGTTTTAATAAATAAGGCGTCTAATGAGTTTTTGACAGTCTAAAAAACTATGTCACATGCTTAGAATATATATGTTTTTAGATCGATTAATTTCACACAAAAGCATGCAAGTTCATTAAAACCATGCAAGTTCATTAACATAGCAAGTTCATTAAACTTAGAGAAAAAAAATTGGAAGTTATATTAGGTTTAAACTATTAAACTTGTGGTGTGATAAATTATTACGAAACTGAGACTGATTACATTTTTTTATAAAAATGCAATATATTAAAGAATAAAAGATAAAATAATAAAAAAATATTTTTTTACTTTTTTACTTCTGATTGAATATAAGGTTATATAATGCCCTAGTTATTATTTTAAAGTATTATGAATACATGTTGACGAATTTGAATGAAATCCAAGAAGTTAATTTTAATATAAATTTTATTATATACAAACTGTATACGTTATACAAATAAGTTAATTTTACAGATGTTCTGAAGGAGAAGCATCAACCAGCCCAAAGACGAAGAACAGCAATGACCAATATCCCTGGGAGAGCACTTCTTCGTTTAAACATTTTATCAATGCAAAAGAGAAGTGGTCATGTATTTTTGGTGAAAACCTGCAAATTATTATAAAAAATATAGTTAAATAAGATCCGGAAATATAGTCAATTTAAGTAATTTCTTAAATATTGTTATACAAAAAGAAAATTATAAATATCCACTTATTGTAGTGAGCCCATCATTAATCTGTTATTACATTCAAAGCCTATCTGATATAGAATTTAATACGAAATAAAATTGAAAAGGAATAATCTATTAAATTAATTTTTAACGTATGTATTATAACTTTTAATAATGGAGTTTAAATCAATGGTAATTGAAATTATAAACTTTCTATCATGCTTTGAAAGAAAGAAGTTTTTTTAAAAACAAATCATTAACTAAGAAATTAAAAAATTGTGCTATTATTCATGTTAATTAAGAGCAACGTATTTATTCAACTATATCAATTGTAGCTATAAATACTATTAAATTGATCAGCACTTGTATATAGTCAAGATAAATGAGCGTTTGAAATAGCAACTACTTTTTTTAATTTTGAACAGCCATGATGAATTGTCATTAATGTGCGTTACTAAAGGGTACACTTACATTTACATCGTCATCTTATTAATAGTACAGGCCTTTGCCAATTCCATATCCAAGTCCAGCTCCATGACCAAGACCAAGAACAGCTCCATGTCCAAGACCAGCTCCATGGGCAAGACCACCGTATCCATAACCGAGACCGGCACCATGTCCAAGTCCAACTCCGTGTCCAAGACCGACTCCATGTCCAAGACCAGCTCCATGAGCGAGTCCACCATATCCATAACCGAGACCGGCACCATGTCCGATCAGTCCACCGTAACCGAGGGGAGCGGCAGCCACCAATGGAGCTCCATAGGAAGCATGACCGACCAGGGCGGCTGCTGGGGCGACGTGGCTGATGACCTTGTCGGCGGGTGCTGCGTAGGGGCTGGCAATGAGGGCGGCAGCCGGGGCGCTGTGGGCAGTTCCGGGCTCGTTGGTCTTGACGACTGCTCGGAATCCGTGACCGTCGGCGACGTACTCCACCTTCCTGGCCCTTCCGTCGATGTCGGCCAGAGAGTAGGATCCCTTCACGTTTCCGTGACCGTCTCCTACTTCGGATCTGGAGTTGGAGGCGCCTTTGCCGTCCTTGATGTCATATCCGAAAGCGTAGTTTCCGTATTTCTGTAAAACAATTAGAAAAATTCATGCTACCTATCAATAATAAAAGTTCATTATACTTATAAATAATAAAAATGCATGATACCTACCAATAACAAAAATTAATGAATGGAATCAATCAGGTTTTAGGTTGCTACAAAAGCGCAATAGAGTAAAGCAGTTTAAAGTAATAAACTATTAATATAATTTTATGTATGCCAAATAATTTTGTAAACAATTTGGTATTGAAATGGTTTGTTTGAGTTAATGTAAAAAAGTTAGAAATAAATTGAACATTTTAAATTATTTAAAAGTAATATGGTAATTTTTAAATAAATTTCAATTGATTTTATTATACTAAATCGCTTGACACTATAAATCAAAATAGACATCTTTATTAAAATTCAAAATGTTAAAAAAAAATTAAAATTTTATTTTAAAGTTCCAGGTGACATTCAGTGAATGATTTGTAATGATTGTTTTCAGGGTTACTAAAGGGTTTTAATTTTATACATGTTACAAAAACAGTAAATTCCCTCTTAACTTTAAAAATTACATAATTCAGTTTAATAATTGTCAAAATATTAAGAATTAACTATTTAAAAAAAAATTCTTAAGAAACAACTAACATTTCGAAGACTTTGGTATTATAGAATTAATTCAGTTGGTGACAACAATAATTTGAAAATTATTAAGACGCATAAGTATCATCAAAATTAACATAGAAAAATGTATTTCATAAAGCGAATTTTCTTACATCTTGAGCTTGAGATCTCGCACTGACTCCAGTGTTGACCAGATGTCCGTGTCCGTAGAGTCCGTTAGCGTGGACTGCTGCGAGGGCAGCGAAGAGGATGGCGACCTACAAATAAGGAGTATATTTAGTTTTAAAATACCATTTTTTTATACTAGTTTATTTCTAAAAGAACATATTTAAAATTGTCTCTCAATTGTAGTTTTTTAAGGCTAACGGTAATTTATTTGAAAAAATATTCTATCGAAGCAAGGCCGTTATTCAAGCCACAAGGGCGTGCTGTGAAAATTACGAAATTTGTCATTTTTCACTTTTTCAGAAAAATTGAATTTTTTTTAAAAATTCGAAAACATCTAAAAATTTTTTTTAAATTTTTTCGTTGGCACTAAAAAATAGTGTAAAAAATCTTGATTCCAAATCAGTCTTCCGATTTGAAATAGAAAATTTATTTTGCCCGTGGCGGCCTCTTGAAGTTGGCTTCACATTCGGTAAATGGGCTCATAACTGCCGGACAAATGATCACAATGAAACAATTCTTGCTCGAGGAGAAAGGTATAATCCATGCGCGAGTTACAGAAAGTAAATCATATGTTTGATAATTTGCAATGTTAAACTGATCAAATACGCGTAGAACTTATAAAGGGATTAATGAATTTGGTATTTAATTTTAAAGAGAGCAAAGTGTATATTATTAAAAGATTAAAAGTTTATACCTAAAAATAAATTTAATCCCTAAATTTAAAAGGGGCACATTTTTCTTTTTGGAAATAACAAATTTATTGGAATTATACACAAATAGACTGAAACTATCAACTATACATTTATAGTGTTTGGTTTTATAAGTAAAAATTTAAGATTTTCAATAAAATAAGTTTAAAATTAGTATTTGGAAGAAGAGCAATATAACAAATTAACAAACTTGTAAAAGTTTAATTATACTAGAAAGAAGTTGTTATATAGTCAAGAAAACCCCATTAAAAATTTTGTTATTTTTTTATGTTGTAAAACCCGAATTTAAAATTGATTCTAACATTTTGTGAGCTAACGTTAAAAATATAAAGCTATAATTAAGCTGAAGTTTCAAAATGGGAAAACTAAGTGATTATATGTATTCAAGCAAATTTAAGAATTGGAATTTTGTTTTAAACCAATTTATTCTAGCATCATATAACCACTAAAAACCACTAAAAGAGACTTGCTAGATGCTCTAATTTAATATAAATTTAGCTGAAAACTAATGAAAGAGTATGGGTTTTCGAAAATACAACAAGTCGAGAAAATTCTTAAGTTTATTAAATTTAGAAATTTACGTTAAGTTAGTTTGCTTGTCAGAAAATATAAGGACAACTTAAAGATTACATAAATGCTTATTTAATTTGAAAATTGCTAATATTTGAGCATACGATAAACTCATCTCTAATATAAAGCTTTCTTTATCTTTATTAATTTAAGATATATTAATATTTGTAAATTGCTTCAGATGTTTAGATTTATTTACATTTTACACTGTTACGTGACACTAAAATCGCATTTAAGTTTTTCAGAATTTCAAATTTATATATTGTAGGTTCTAAATATATTTATACACTAATCATAATAACAATAATTACTTTTACTGTACAAAATTTAAAGAATAATTTTTTTTTTCTAATTTCCGAAAAAATCACAGTTGTTTGAATACAATAAACTAATAAAATATTCTTTATAAAATTTAATTTATTTAGGAAATTAAGAACTTTACATAGTAAAAGTGAAGTGAAAAGACTTCTTACCTTAGCAATCATGTCTACACAGATATCGAATAACTTCAACAGTGATACTGATCGTACATTGTACCGGACCTTATATATTTCTCATACAAGGACACCGTCGGAATTCAATCAGCTTCTACTCGAAATTAAAAAAAAAAAGTTCGAATAAATTTTAATAACAAATCACCCGGGAATGCATTAACAACCCCACCCAATATCAAAAGCGAGATTTACTGTTCCGCATTTCTCAGTTTGCCGCCTTCGAATGACGCTCGAATTAACCAAGGTCGTTCTTCATGGAACTATTCGATTCTTAGATTCCGACTTTTGTACGGTTGACTTCGCACAAAGCGAAAGAAAGATAAGTATGTCATTCATGGCGAAACAAGAAAGTACACTTTCCAGTTATACACACACGAAGCTGTTAGTGACTGCTATGTGTGGCATAACCGCGAAAAAGTAATTGAAATGGAATGAGAAATGTTTTCGTTTTTTTTCGTTTTTTCCTCGCCTAGAGCAGTTCTCTGTTGGTCCTTCGAGTTCTCGTGAGAAATATTTGCATTTTAACAATGAAAGCTAATTTTTCATAAATTTATTTCGAGTTTTTAAGATTCCATTATTTGATAGAGATCGGAATTTGGACGCGTGCATTACGTTATAGGAGTTTTTTAGATGTAAAAGCACACTTTAAAAAAAAAGTGAGTACCTGAACTATCTTGTTACTATATGAGTACAATTGCATTGTAAATGATTGATGACGTACTCAAATTTAAGTAAATTACTTTATCAAAAATGAGTAGTGTCATTCAGCGGCGCCGATTCGGGGGGGGGGGGGGGGCGGCGGCGTTTGCTCCCCGCACTTTTTTCGAATGTTGCTTCCGCACTTTTTTAGTCAAGTTCAATTGGAGATTTGGGTTTTCAAATTAAATATGGGTTCGAAAAATTAAAAATATGACCATGTTCCCAAGAGTGCTTGTCAAAGTTTACTCCAGCCGATTGAGATTTTTTTTTTTGGTTCTTTGACAACACTTTTAATTCTGGGTTTATTTCTATTTTATTTGCACACACAGACTTTTTCATTTTCTGCTGATGAAGGGAGATGTATCGCCCGAAACATATCCAGATTTGATGGATTTTTATTGCGTATTTTAACGTTGTATTTGTATTTTAATATTCTTAACGCAATGTTCTATAAGGCGAGTTTTTATATTATGTGTGCAACAAACCAATACTTTTGAGAGAACTGTTTAATATTACCTAATTTATAAAAAAGTTGAACATATTAAGCTGGAACTGGGAATTTTTAGCACTGTTGAGTTAGGAATTTCGATCGCTAAGTTTGATTTGGTTAAATTACGTCGCACTAGAGCTGCACATTGGGCATTCGGGTTCCATCCAGTGGCGGCTCGCCCACTACAGCAAGTACAGCCGGGCTGCACCTAATTTTATTATATTTTAAAACTAAAATTATATATTTTACTAATTTTCTTAAATGAAGGTTAGAATTGGAAATGGAGATTAAATTTCAACTCTTAAGTAAAAAAAATCTCCGATAAATAGCAAGCGTGTTTCCGTAATGCACAAATTCAGGAGAAGAAAAAAAAAAACTCCATTCAATCAAAATTGCAGCTAAAAAGCGAAGTTCGAAATCGGCTGCATCGTTGCCATGGCAACCTTACGTAGTATGACTTCCCCAGCACGCTAAAATGGAGGATGTGACGACACAAACGTAGCGCAAAAGGATTTTTTCAAATTAGCTGTACTAGGGATTTCGAATAAATGATTGGTTCATTGCTGAATCGGCGAGGCGGAGGAAAACGATAATTTCGAAGAATCTGTCCAAACGGAAATAGTTTTCGATAAGTTTGCACGTGTGTTGTTGTTTCTTTACTTAAATTAATATTAAAATTGACCGATTCGCAAGGTTGATAGGAGGATTGATTTTATTTTCAAAAAATTAGTAAGTGTTTTCTATTATTTTTACATGTTATCTTTCATAAAAGTTGAAAGGAAACTTTGGTTTGAGTAATAAATTTTAAAGAATGTCCGTTCGTGTATGGTTGTGGGGGGGGGGGGGGGGGGGAGTTACATGTTTTCGGCTGCACTAACATTTTTGACCACCACGGGCCGCCACTGGTTCCATCTCGAAGGAAAAACCCGGGAACAATGCTTCATATTTATGAACAATGGTCAGATAACGAGAACAACGCCTGAGCTGGCATTTGGCGGCGTTAAGTCGGAAATTTTGAATCGTTAAGTTGAGAAATTTCTTAATTGTTACCAAACATATATTATAAGGAATCTCATACTTTAAATTTGTTCTGTAAATTTATTTCATAATTTGGGAGTGATTTATTAATTTTAAAGATAGTTATTGACAACTGTTAAATATAGTTAATGACAATGATAACTGTTGATGTTATTTATCTGCCAACGTATTCCTGTTTACTTGAACGAAAATTAAAAAAAAAATGTAAGAAAAAAAAAATGGTGGTGGGTTGGGAAAGATGTTTGTGGATTTTTGTGTGGTTAAGAATTTCCTCAATAGGTGAGGGGAGGGGGGGGGGGGGGGTATATGCCTAAAAAAATTCGTTGCTCAGACACTGAACCCCCATGAAATTTATAGCTACGTGCCTACACTATTATACAGTTTGAAACTGTAAGTATATTTCTCAGGGTCCCAAAAATCACACCACAAATGTAGAATTGTAAATGCTGCAGGAAATTTTCTAGGTATTGGAAAGGTGAGGAGGAAAAATTTCCTCCCTTTATTTTTTCAACACTGATACAATTGGAAAATACACCTATCCCTTTGGAGGTCGGTCAAAAAGTATATTAATTAGATTTTTTGCAACAGTCCGCATCCTTCTAAAAAAAACCAATTGGGAATAATCGGAAATGGGTTAATAATCGTTCTGAGTGTCTCGTACCTATTTTAAGTCAGTATCCTTTCCTTCAAATAACTCAAAATAGAGAGTAAAGATAAATATGCAATATTTTTTGTTTTGGTGGTCAAGATATTTTTATTCCCCCCCCCCGCCCCCCTCCGCCCACACACACTTGTTTCATCTTGATCTTGCCCCCTCCCCCCAATTTTACCACCCAATTACCGCCACTTGTGTCATTGAATATTGCTAAAATCAGATTTTGTTCAAGTCATCTTAACAAAGTAGCCTGAAAAAAAATGAAATAGTTGTTCAGAAGATAGTTTTCCATATTTTTTTTATGTCGACTGCTTAAATGGGAACTGAGTTATTACAACTCAATTGTCTTACTTCCCATTCTTTTGGCATATCTTTTTAACATTTCGTCTGTTTATAACTTCTTCAAGTCGCCTTGGAAGTTTAACGCATAAGGTTCTGGCTTGCGGTGCCTGAGGATCTGTGTTCAAATCCCATTTAAGTATCGGTTGTAATTGTCGATATTTATTGAAAGTGATTTATGAAGGCAGTCTTTGTAGGCAAGTATCTGCTCTTTTTACTCATTTTTTTGAGTACATACCTTTTTCAATATTGAAAGTTAGAGAAACTAGTAATTTAGAAAAAACATGTTTCTAATAACGTTTACAATTGTAAGGCTAACTTCCCTTTAACTAGTGGAGTAAAGTAACCCCGAATGTTCCACTGGAATGAGGTTGGTGAGAAAAAATATTTGAAATCTGAATTAGAAGCAAAACTTCAGAAAGTCCATTATGATACTTTTAAATGTATTGTTACATAACATAATTGCGCACATATTTTATTCAAGGTAAACATGCTTAGCGAAAAATTTACAACTCATCCCCCTGGAAGATATGACGTGTACAACAACAAATCAATATATATATATATATATATATATATATATATATATATATATATATATATATATATATATATATAAACCAGAAAGATTACTCAAGCAACTGAGTTAGTACACTGAGTTAATTATCTTCCTTCGCATTTTTTCTGCGAACTTTTTTGTTTTGTTTTGTTTTGTTTACAACTTCTTAAAATCGTACTGGTAGTTTAACGGATAAGGCGCTAGCGTTTGGTGATGAGGATCTGAGTTCGATTCCAGGTTTGTTGTAATTGTCGATATTTATTGAAAATGATTTATAAAAGTATTCCAAGCATTTTCTTATCGTATTCATTATTATATTTTGTATTCATTTCAGAATAAATGTCTTTTTCAAAATTGATACTTGTGTATACGGAGCTATTATAAGCATCAAATGTACTCAAAAATCATTAAATTTTACTTATTTTCGAGCACCTATTTTTAACAGTACGCGGTGAACTTGACAACAAATTTGACTTGACTTAACTCTACTCAGGTAGGAATACATATATTTAAATATTTCAATTAAGATCACGGATATTAAAAATGAATTTGTAACACAATAAAATCCTTGACTCTGACAATCACCTGCGAACACTCCCCATAGTTAATGATAGTTATATGAAAATTTGAACTATTACATATTCAATACCGCCCAAACTGAAACTTTTTCTCTGAATGTGACTGATTCAAATGCGTGTTGACAATTTTAATTATCATGAGGAAATAACCTTCGACAACATGTGATTGTTATTTGGAGCACGTTTTCATTAAATTAGTGAGGAGGCCGGGGCAATTTTGGTATATGGACATGTTTAAACTCTACTTACCTTTTGAAAACTGTATGAGGAACGATAACCCCAATCAACCCGGAATAATCAGCTATTATTTATTTTAGAAAAAATGATATCCTAGCCTTGAAAAATGAAATTTTTTTATGGACACAAACCTTTGCTGATTTTTGACAGTGGGGTGTTTTTTCAAAAATAACCTGTCACACCCTAAAACTTAAATAATTATTTTGGAGGATATTTATTGGGTGTATGTTGTCATCTATTTAATTAAATAAATTTAATATCCGACAGTCCCGCCTTTCATCCTGGCCATTTTTTACACTTTCGCCAACTTTTTTAATATCGTCTCCGTCTACAATTAATTCAACACCAATAGTGTCGATGGTTTCAAGTTTAAACAATTCAAAGGGGAACTTTTTACACAGGTTTTTTATACATATTTTGCATTGTAATACTGTTTAATTGAATACATTTAATAGACGTCTAACTTACTTTTATCATTGTTATCATACTTGACCATACCTTTGCATTATTTTAACGTAAACGTCTTTCATTTCGGTTTGTAGGGGCCAGTTTTTTGCCATTGGCTACATAGGCTGAAGCCAGGCCCGTCGCACCAGGAGGGTTTTTTTTGGGGGGGGGGGGGAAGGGGTGAGCCCAATCTCCCAATAATCTGGAAACCCTGAAAGTTGGGAATTTCAACTTTTAAAAATCCCCGTTGGGAAAATTTATGCCTGAAGAAAATTAATATTATTAGCAGATAAAAGCTAGGGAAAATTACAAATTGCCCAATTTGTAAGATTACATTTAAATTAGACCTCAGAACGGACACTGCATTGGAATATGAATGCAACAAATCAATGCTTGTGAGAGAACTGTTTAATATTACTTAAAATATATATAAAAAAAGATGAAAAATGTCGGTAAGTTGGAACTGGGAATTTCAGCACTGTTTAGTTGGGAATTTTGAATAGTTGAGTTGAGAATTTCGAATCGTTGGAAATTTCTTGTTTCAACTCCCCCCCCCCCCCCCCCCCCCCAATATTTTTTGTTTGACGGCACTGGCTGCAGCAGAGGGTGATATTCCAAATTCGAAGGAAAATAGTGTACTATAATCTTTTTATGATGTAGAAAAATTCTACTTTTTTTAACAGATTTGTAAAAAGAATATACCCTAATAATGTCATATCTTTTTAAACTATGTTTAATTTGTGGTAATTACAATGACATTTTTTCTACATTTTTGTGTGGAAAGTTTCAGTTGGTTTTATTTTTATAACATTTTTATTTTGCTTAGAGACATTTGAGAGTAAAACAAAGACGTGTGGAATATTTTATTATCATTTTCATAAATTTCAGAATGCCATTGCACCTTGGGGTTCCTTGAAACCTTTGACATTTTGTAACATAGTATTGGAAATTTACAAAACACAGTGTACCTCAATATCATTTATACACTTAAAAATATTTTAATTTACAATTTTGGAATATTTATTTGTCAAAAAAATTCCGACTTCCCTGCTTGCTCATTGTTCAGTGGGAATTTCATACTCTCTTCCCTAGTTGGGGGGGGGGGGAAGGGAAGGGCGCTTGTTAAAACAGTATGTAACGAAAGAATGTAACAATAACGAAAACATGTAACATTAAAATTTCGTTTATATCTTCACAACCATAATACCCAATCGCCTTACTTAGGTACCGTTGTGTAGAGTTAAGAAATCATTTCTCGATTCCAAGGTTTGTAATGCGTGAATAAATGTGTAAGTTGTGTATTTGGTTACGTTTAAACAATTCAGTAGGGATTTGTTTAAGCAGTGGTTTCTGTACATATTTTATGTAATTTTTTATCTAGAGGTAAGTATACTCCATTTAGCAATATCAATAATTCAAAAATAATATAAAGTTTGCAATATTAGTAAATTAATTTTGTTTTTGTTTTTTCTTAATATATTTTATGAGATTTTATTTTATATACATATTTTATACCCAATTTATATAATTTAATTTATAGTGGTAAGTATGCTCTATTTATCAATATTAAAACTTTATAATTCAGAACTAAAATAATGTTTGCAATAAAAGCAAATTAATTTTTTTCTCAATATATTTCATAGGATTTTATTTTATATACATATTCTATACATAACTTATATACTTTAATTTCCAATGGTTATAAAGTTTTTTTATTAAAAGTTTGATTCAATCAAAAATAAGGGTTCATGTACAAGGCGTAACCTATGTTTTAAATATTTTTAAATTCGATGTCCAAAAATATGAAAAATTAAGTTTTATGCCATTTTTTTCAGAAAAATTCAACGCATATTTCTAGTGACACCCCTGAACTCAGAGTGATTACTCATGCTTGTAAAGCGATAGAAGAGACATATAGAAGATATATATAGAAACTCATTAACTTTAAAAGCGTTTTTTCTTTCATCTGTAAAACTTTATATTTTGTGTTACGAGTTGTTACAGCTTAAGCAATGATATACTTCTATACTTGTTGATGCAATAATTTGTTTATATATATTTCTATAGTCAAAACAATTAATATGAAACTTTTTTTTTGATAATTAGGAATAATAGTTACCAACAAAAATGTTTTGATTAGAAGTAGATTATTACAAAGATTTATGTTTTAAATTTTTATGAGTAAATTTTTGAATATTTAAATGAATTGATACGTAAAATAATTGCATTTAATTTAGTGTCTGTGATCAATATTAGAATTTTTGATTGTCTATTTGTATATATTTAAATTTCATGAAAACTTTTTTTATGGATTTGGATGAATGATAGTTTGAGTGCAAGTGATAATACAGGGAAATATTTTTTTTTCTGAACTTACGATTTTCGATGTGTGATAATTTCAATTCCGCATTTAAAAAGAATTATATGATTTAATTTGTAATTGGCAATCCTTTAATATATAATTTGAAAAAATAAATAAAAATAATGTAAATAAATAATTGTTGCAGCTCCAATTTCGTTGTATACATGGTGCATAAATTTTGTATAATATGGCTGCTATTCCAATCATAAATACTTATTTCAGTATGTATATAATGGATGCTATTTCAATCATAAATGATTAATATGGCTTATATTTTGATGTAAAAGTCTTTCTATGTAAAGTTTTCCGTTCGTGTTTCTAAAATTTATTTATTATTTTTAACTTACTTTGTAAATTTTACTCTACTAGCTAATGATACCAAAAATTTTTAAATTGTGCAAATTCCATTAATTGCATTTTCATAACTAGGTATTTTTTACATGAATTCACTTTCAACAAGTATGGTGAAGGATTTGTTTACAAAAATTGTAAAAAATTATGATCTACTAGATAAAAATAGACAAACGATAATAAACGATCCCTGTTCATAAAAGAAAATAAGAAGCGAGTCCTGTCAATTCTGACTAACATAACCTTAAAATCATTACAAATAATAATCTTTTGGCTGCAAAATTTAAAAGTTCCATTTAAGGCAGGCGTTTTTTTATAGTAAACCTTATCTTAATTTTATGAAAGATTTTGACAAAATCCATATAATTTTTTTTTAAATGTTTGTAGTAACTTCATGCTGTGCATTAATTAAAAAAAAGTTAAGAACATGCTAATTATTATTCGTGCCTTAATTCATTCAATATTTACCTATGGATGTGAGAAAATGTTTTAGTGCATGTAACAGTATATTTTAATTATAAACTACTACGCCTGTGTTTATTTGAATAATAAAAATTCATGTACAAGGTTGTTTCTCTATTTCAAATGCTTTTAAATTCGATGTCCGAAAATATGAAAGTTATATATTATTATATATTTTTTATGCCATTTCTCATCAGAAAAATTCAGCGCATATTTCTAATGACCCACATGTATTATGGCATATTTATTTGTAGTAATTACTCTGAGTTATGACTCAGAGTAATTACTAATGCTTATAAAGCGATAGAAGGGATATATAGCAACTCAGGAAACTCATTAATTTTTAAAGCGCATTTACTTTCTCCTGTAAAACTTAATATTTTGAGCTACGAGTTATCACAGCTCAAGTGACCATATACTTCTATCCTTGTTGATGCAATAATTTGTTTACATAAATTTCTATAGTTAAAACAAAATTCTTATGAGATTATGTAAGAATTTTGCAAAATCCACATAAAATATATTTTTAAAAATGTTTATAAAAACTTCGTGTTGAGCATTAATTAAAAAAAAATTAAGAGCATGTTAATAACTGTTCGTGATTTTTATATATTTAAAATTTACCTATGGATATGAAATAATGTTTTAGTGCATGTAGCAGAAAATTTAAATTATGAACTACGCCCGTTTTTATTTGAATAACGAAATATAAAATATCGATTTCAGAAAATATTAAAACAATTACTTTATTTTTGTGATGACAATGAATTATGTTTAATTATAGCTGAAAAATGTGTTTATTGTTCTTATAAAATGATAATAATAATAATATTTTTTATAATAACAATAAATTATTTTTAATTTTAGACGACGAATTTGTTTGTTTTTCTAATAAAATGTATCTTGAATGCTATTGAGATATTCAACGTATGTCATTTTATGAATATGGTATAGTGAAAGTAAAAATCAACAGAATATATGCAGCATATGGTTTTATTTACACAAAACTGGTGGACAAATACAAATAATTTAAAGCCTAATATCCCACAAGCCTTGATGCAAGGTTTTGCAATCATTGTAACATGGTTTTTCCCAAACATGCTTCAATACATTGACACACATTTATATTTGGATACAAAATAAACCTCTTAAGAAACCCCTTTGCAATCAGAACACATGAGAGATGTGCTTGTGCCAAGATATTTGCACAAAGAAATGAATGATGTAAACCTGATTGGAGTTGCATTGACAAAGAAGAATCTGCAAAGGAAATAATATTTAATCATAAAATATTAGATTTGGTTGTATGCACTTGAGAATCAAGCAAATACATGAAATAAACATATTTGAAGATATATTTTGATAATTATATCTGTTAATATTTAACCACTTTTTAAAGATTATGTTATAACTTTAATTATTAATTTTTTTAGATTAATTTATGAAGCAAAAAAATAACTTAATAGAAAGCTTTAAAATTGAAAAAGCAAACTTAAACTGTTTTTTTTGTATTGTAAAATTACTACGCATGAAATTAAAATAATCATTTATAACATTTCTTAAAAAAAAGTGAACATATTGAAAATTTATAAAGCTTTAAAGTTTATTTTTACCATAACGATTCGAAAATTCATTTTTATTATATTCAAAACACTTTTAAACTTTATCTATACGTTTGATCCTAATAGTAAATGCTAATATATATAATAAATAATAGTTAAGTATAAAAAATAATAAGTAAATTGCAAAACATTCGAAATTTTTGCGCAAAAGCAAGATTAATGGAATTTTGACGAAGCAAGTATCTTTAGCAAACATTTGATTTAGCACTCTTAAACAACCACAGCCATAAGAATTCATACTGAAGTATACTTACAATGATAATCGCCAGGTAATGTTTTTAGTAGTAAAGGCCTTTGCCAATTCCATATCCAAGTCCAACTCCATGTCCAAGACCAACTCCATGTCCAAGACCAAGAGCAGCTCCATGTCCAAGACCCAGAACAGCTCCATGTCCAAGACCAGCTCCATGAGCGAGACCACCATATCCATAACCGAGACCGGCACCATGTCCGATCAGTCCACCGTAACCGAGGGGAGCGGCTGCCACCAATGGGGCTCCATAGGAAGCATGGCCGACCAGGGCTGCTGCTGGGGCGACGTGGCTGATGACCTTGTCGGAGGGTCCTGCGTAGGGGCTGGCGATGAGGGCGGCTGCTGGGGCGCTGTGGGCAGTTCCGGGCTCGTTGGTCTTGACGACTGCTCGGAATCCGTGACCGTCGGCGACGTACTCCACCTTCCTGGCCCTTCCGTCGATGTCGGCCAAAGAGTAGGATCCCTTCACGTTTCCGTGACCGTCTCCTACTTCGGATCTGGAGTTGCTGGCGCCTTTGCCGTCCTTGATGTCATATCCGAAAGCGTAGTTGCCATGAGCCTTCAAATAAATTTTTAAGAATTAGTAAAATGCGTTTAACAAATACAGAATTAGTTATTTTTAGTTAAAATCTATTTTTAATAATTGTTTTAGAAGCCTAATGACAATTTAATGTTTTTATCTCAAGTTTGATTGTTTATATGAAATAATATATTTTGTTCTGAAAAAAAATGTTTAACTTTAGAATTTTAGGATCACAAGGGAAAAACGAGGAAACAACTTTTAAAAAAACTTTTTAATTTAAATTGCTGTTAAATTTATACCAATTAAATTTACTCTTGCAAAGTTATTTTGCTGCTACAATTATTATTAGTTTCAGACATTAGATATTGTAGTATTATTTATGCAAAGCACTGACTCGTGTTCTATGCTCAGAAATAATTACAACAATTGTTATATATTACTTTCATATTTAATCATCAAAAGTTACCAATGTCACCAATCTACTAATTTAACAAAGTAAACGTCCTGTTTATTAGATAATTAAAAAAAAATTCCAAGATTTCTTTAAAATTTGTTATTGAACATTTATTTTCTTTAAACTTTTAATCTATCCTATTTTTTATCCTTTATAAAAAATATTTTAAAAAACTATTTCCTATTTGGAATAAAAAGGATTTTTAGTTTAGAAAAATATACTGACTTTTGGATCAGGTTTGAAAATATTTCTTTTATAAAATTACATATATTACTTAATAGACTGTCTAAAAAATATTAAATTTGCGGTCACATTTTCTTGAAAACCAAGATTATTTATTACATGGATGTTCAGGTATTTTATATTTCAATGGAAAATTTATGTATTCGGTAAAACAATTCAGTTCTATGTTAAATATTTTGTTTTACACTACAATTAATTATTCTTACATCCTGAGCTTGAGATCTCGCACTGACTCCGGTGTTGACCAGATGCCCGTAGAGGCCGTTGGCATGAACTGCTGCGAGGACAGCAAAAAGAATGGCGACCTGAAAGAGATAATTTTTTAAAAATATATAATTGATAGATATAGAAATAGATATACATATATAAAAATTTAATTATTATTACTGATTATAGATTTTCTCATATTGGAACATTTTATAAATTAAAAATGAGCTTAACGCATTTTTCTTTCTTCTATCTTGGAAAGTCATATATGTCTCTACAATTTGTAGCATAATATTATTTTAGCGTAATTAAAAAAACTATAGTAAAACTCTTTTAATTGATTACAAAACTAATAGCAAATTTTTTCGGTTTCTAAATGCTTGCAATCATATTTATTCTTCGATATTTTTTATATTCTACAAAAAGATGGGTGAGCGATTTTTAAAAATTAAATAACAAACTATTTGTATTCGGATAATTTTAACACTTTAAAGAAAAACACAACAAAATACATCATAAGAAAATTTAAAATTACAAATATTTTTATCTAGCTATATTTCGTTACGTGTTAATATTAGTAGTTAGATATACAGTTCGATACTTTTAAAGCTAATGTATAGGAGTTATCACATAAAGCAACTTCCATGAGGTTAGTCTGAATATATTGATTCCTTGAACAGTTATACTTTATTATTTACTAGTAATTTTAGACTAAAAACTGGTAAATTTGTGTTACCAATATTTTTTTGCAATCATTTTACTTATAAAGTGTAATATGTTTTTATCTAAACTTGGAGATATAATGTGCGTATAAATTTTATTTGAAGTTATTAGATAATTCATGTAATGACATTAATAAAAATGTAGAACAATAGATAGATATAAAGTTTTAAGTTAAATTATTTAAGTTAACATGTTTTTTGTATATACTTTAAAATTGTAGGAAGTATAGGTAATTCGTAGAATTTTTTGAATTAAAAGTTGTGTAAGCAAAATTTTTATATCTTTATGTTATAGAAATTGTTTGTACTTTCATGAATAAAATCCGTTACAAATATATACATATTCTAAAATATAGGTTTGAGTAGTTTTTTTTATAGTGTTTGCTCAGAAAGCGAAAAATATAAATTGAATATTCAAAAATTTTCATTTACAATTGATAAAACTTAATAAATCAAAGTAAATAAAATAGCTCCATAACTTTTTGGTTTTTAATTATAAATTTCTTGAATAAATTTAAAACTTACAGAAATACATTTTAAGATAATTATATAAGGCTTAACTAGATAACATAGGTATTTATTTTAACAATTGTAACATTGTAAACTTAACTAAACTGATTTAACGCGATTACCTAACAGTTTAAATTTTTAATAATTAAATGCTTAGTCAAAAAGTTAAAAATATAAATGGAATATTCAAAAATTTCCATTTGCAAATGATAAACTTAATAAACCAAAGTAAATAAAACAGTTATATAACTTTGTTAATTTTTATTTTAAAAATAATTTTAATTGAATTCAAAATTTACACGAATAATTTTTTAAGACAATTATATAAATGTTAACTAGATAACATAGGTATTATTTTAACAATTGTAACATTGTAAACATAACTAAACTCATTTAATGCAATTACCTCATACTTTAAATTTTAACTTATTTTATGAAAGCCTTCCCAAAACGTTTCGATAATTTTTCAAAATAATTTTATCAAGCTTAAATAGACAACAAAGGTATTTTTTTAACAATTGCAACGCTGTAAACTTAACTTAACTCATTTAATGCGATTACCTAATACTTTAAATTTTAATTAATTTATTTTATGAAGATCTCCCCAAAACGTTTAGAAATTAGCATTGCACACAAAGTGAATGTAAGTACATTGAGCTTCAAAAATTATATCTTTTTGATACTTAAGTATTTTATACGAACTATATATTTTACTAACTTCATATTTAATCCAAAAATTAAAAAAAATCCCATAAAAGTGGACATTTCTTACCTTAGCAATCATATTTGATACGATGAGGCAGATGCTTAATTTCCCAAGAAATTTCAAACGACAATTGTAATTTTGGAAAGCAAATGTTCACATTTTATACAATTTAACTCCAAGGACATTTCCGGAGTTATGTGGCGTACTCAATTCCAAATGTCCTTTCAACCGCGCCCAAAGAGGTTCACTGAATCGCTCACCTTGAAACTTCCTTGTTACGTGATAGTTTTTGATCCCACATATCGTCTGGTATTAGTTAATTTATTCACACGTGATTTGAAGTGAAACAAAGGAGCGGTCAATACCATACGCGGAAGTTAATCCGGGTATGCTTCGATTGGGTTGAAGTTACAGTTAATTGTATCGCGTCCTTCGCCTCGATTTGCATGTTAATTATGCTGCGTTTCTGAGATGTTTTTTATTTCTTTGACAGGAATGTTTTAGTATATGGATGTTTTTTTTTATTTATAGCTATGTGTGAACTCAATTTATTTATTCTTATTTGTCTTTATTCGGATGAATGTAACCTTTTTTTTGAGACGAATTAAATTAGAACGGATTTTTAATTTCTAGAATCTGATATGGAATTCTGTAATGTAAAGTGATGAAAGTAATGTGTTTGGGTTACAATTACAGACTTGGGTGAAAGAACACTGTTAAAAAGAGGTATTCAAATATAAGTAAAATGTACTCAATTTTGAGTACATTCGATGCTTATCATGGTTCCGAATACATAAGTTTCAATCTTCAAAGACATGTACTCAAAAATGAGTACAATGGGTAAAAATGAATAAAAAGAGATGCTAGCCAACATAGGCTGACTTCGTAAATCATTTTCAATAAATATCGACAATTTCAACCAATGCTTACCGGTAATCAAACCCAGATCTTCAGGCACCGCTGTCCGCAGTCGTATCCGTTAAGGTACCAGGGCGACGTGAAGAAGTTATAAGTAAAACTAATGTTAAATAGGTGTTCCAAAAGAATGGGAAGTAAGTTAATTGAATTGTAATAACTCAGTTTCCATTTAAGCAATCGACATCAAATAATGTGGAGAATTATTTTCTGAACAAATATTTGAAGTGTGTCAGGTCGCGTTGTTAAGATGGCCTGAACAGAAACTGATATTAGCAATATTAAATCACACTGCTCATTATTTGAGGAAAGTGCGATTTTTTAAAACCCAAAACAGACTTGGAAAGTACGATTACTTAAATTTGAGTACATTCGCTCATTTAAAATTCAACTGTACTCAAAGAAAAACGAGCATCGAGATACTCGGGAGAAAAGTGGCAAAGTATCTATATTTTTAATAATAAAGGGTAAAATAAAACTGTACTAGTCCTTGATTTGAAAACAAAAAGTCAATTTTCTATAACGTAAGTCTAAGTAATAAATATTTGCGTTTACTTATTGCTACTGTACTTACTTTATTAATAAAATATCGATATGTCAACAATATGTATATATCGAAAATATCGATATATTAAAAATATCGGTTAATTGGAAATATCGATCATAGGAAAATATTGATTATTGATTAGCTATTAATCGCGTTGGTGAAATGTCATCTTCTCCCAAGCCTAGTTTCAATAGTCTCATTAAAAAGTATTATGTATTTCTCATAAAATACATATAAAAAACAAGTGATCTTAATGAAACCTGTCAAACTTAAAATAGTAGTGCAAAAGATGGTTTTCCACATTATTTGATGACGAGTGCTTAAATAGAAGAATAGTTATTACAGCAAAATTAACTTATTTCCTATTCTTTTGGTATACTTTTTTTAAAAAACATTTCTTTTGTTTGCAACTATTTAATTTCGCCTTCGTAGTTTAACGGATAAGGCACTGGGCTGCGGTGTTGAGGATCTTGGTTCGATTCATGATTAGACTGCGACAACTAGAGGGCTTAGTGTTTTAAAGTCCATGAATGTTAATTTCGAGTAATTGGTTCTCTAAATTGAATAACTTTATTGAATTAATAAAGAAGATATATAAAACTTCTGGCGCATCTATTGGTTGAAATCTTGTTTGAAAAATGTTTTTGCTGGCATTCGCTCAAATTTAACACAAATTTGATTCGATCCAATTTTATTCTGAGGTCTCCAACTGATTGATTGGTTGGTTTTTTGGGTTTGATGGCGCAAAATTCCAAATAATCATCATAAATACACTGTTGAAAATTTCAGTTCAACGTTGTACCATATCTTGGTGCTAAACAAAGGACTGCAGCAAATTACACCATATTATTCATATTATGGTGGAACCTAGGCTGAATCTAAAACCCTTTATCGGAAAAAAGCGGAGGTTTCACCGATAATTGGTTCAAACTCTTTAACTGCAACTGACATTTTCGCTGTCGCTACATCAACAAGCCGGGGAGTCCCCTTTAAGAAAGACAATGACAAACAAGGGCATCTGTGTCCCAGTGGATAAAGGCGTTCAGCTATGAATCAGAATATGTATTGTAACTTTATTTACTTTATGACAAATATTTTCACAGCGTAAACTAATGTAAGGATTATATTTATTTTTATGCTAAATAATGTTTTATTATGCTTAAGTAAGTTATTAATATTTGAAGCTCGATTAGTATTATTCAATTAAAAAGGTATGTTCATCTTTCTTTTACTCAAAAGGGGAAGGTTATAAATAACGTTTATTCAAATTTTTACCTTATTTGTGATATATAAGTATATTAATTTACTATTACAAGGGTGCTCCTAAAATAAATAAATTAAATAGTTCCATAAATAGATGAATAAATACACTTGTTAGATAAGTCTCTATCACGCCTGTGATTAAAAAAATGGTAGCTTGTAGCTTTTACAGCACCTAACTACAATTCACTATATAAAAAAGTATATGTGGGTTAATCTCAATACCTCTTTATTCAGTTATTACGCAAAAAATAGACGAATTTTAATGAAACTACACCGTTAAAAATTTCAATTCAACGTTGCGCCATATCTTAGCTTTTTGCGTAATAACTGGATAAAAGGGTATTTAGACTAACACATGTATAAACGTTTTTATACATATTTTTTAAAAATAAAAAATATAAAAAAATTATACATGTGTTAGTCTACATTCCACTTTATCCAGTTTCAACCCCAAAAAAACCTAGACGAATGAAACTAGCACAGTTTAATGAACTAGCATTAACATAAATAGTTCACTTTTTCATCTTGATATCTACACTCGTTTTTAAAGCCAATAATTAGAGAAAGAAAGTTATGTGTCTAAGTCTTGCTTCATACTAGAAAGTGGAATGATATCATTTAATGCTTTTTTTCCTAAGGCAAAGTTGAATCCATAAAATATATCAACATAATGACAATGACGCCATGAAGAACATACCATATATTTACCAACGCAATACATAGAGAAAAAATATCGTGATTAATTGCTGAAACAATCAATACCCACATGTAAATATGTAAATCAGTTAAAAACGGATGTTTATAATATATGGTTTCTTTATAAAAAATTTTCCTAAACTAACCTTTTGGTATAAAATAAATATATATCAGGCAACAACTAACTTTTTGAAAAGCAACCACACAGAAATAAACCCTATAATTAAATGTTTGTATGGACCACTTTCGAGACCACCTTCATGTGTCGGCGGACCACTCGTTAGGAACCACTGCTCTTGTATATTGTGTTAATAATATTAATACCACTAGTAAAGGCTGTTTGATGTCATTTGGGAATAAAAAGATTTTTCGTCCAACCTTTATGTCTACACTATTAAAAACAGGTTTCAAAAATAAGCAAAATGTACCCACTTTTTATTACTTTCAATGCTTATAATAGCTCCGAATACATAAGTTTCATTTTTATAAAATCCATGTACTCAAAAATGAGTAAAAATGAATAAAAAGAGTCGTAGCTTGTCTACATAGGCTGACTTCATTAATCACTTTTAATAAATATCGACAATTACAACCGAGACTTACCAGGAATCAAACCCATATCCCCAGGCACAGCAGTCCAGTGTCTTATTCGTTGAACTTCCAGGGAGACGTGAAAAAGTTATTAACAGAAGAAATGTTAAAGAGATGTGCCAAAATAATGGGAAGCAAGATAATTGAGTTGTAATTACTCAATTTCCATTTAAGCGATCGACATCAAATGATGTGGAAAAATCACCTTCTCAACAACTATTTTAAGATTGCTTTGTCTTAACTGAGAATTAGCAGTATTAAATCACACTTCCAATTTTTGAGCAAGTACGATTACTTAAATTTAAGTACGTCATCGGTCATTTACATTGGAATTGTAGTCAAAGAAAAACGAGTAGGTTCAGGTACTCATTTTTCAGTACTATTTTTACAGTGTGCTTATTTGTTACTAATGCGATTCCTTTAATGATAGCACCATAAAAACAACTAAATTTTATATGACACCTAAAAGACATACTGAATCACCTCAAATATGTTTAATTTTAGGACATCAATATTGCTATAAAATGCTATAAAACCTTACTGTTTCTCTACAATCTCGAAAGAATACACTTTCTGTTGCTATTAACAAGTGAATATTTAGATTTTTTTTATTTAAAAATTCATTTGTTAATAATGGTAAGTAAAGTTTCTTTGAATTATTTTTTAAATCTAGAAATTTATAATTAAAGTGTGAATTCATAATAAACTGTATTATAAAAATAAACTAATTGATATTTTTATATCTCTTGCAAACCCTTATAAGTATGAATATGAGATTGGCAATTTTGGTGATTCTAATACTTTATTTCCAGAATTCTATAATTGTACACAAAAGTCTAAAAAGTTATTTTTAAATATATCATACTTTTTAAATCCATATAATTTATTTAAAAAACCTTAATTTTTAACTATGCAAATTTGCGAAAAAAAAAATCCACAACTTTGCGAAACAATAAATTTTTATTATCTAAACTGCTATTAATAATGCTTTTTTCTTTCTGTGAGACACAGCTTATATAAAAAGTTTGGACCTTAATTTATAAAATATTTTCATTTTCGCGTTCTTCATATAAGATATTAAAATGTGATCTATTTATTTCCATTTTATGTAAGGGTGTGGTGTACGTATTTAAAAATTTGTTAAAGAAACATGTTCTAATATATATATTTCTTTAAAATAAATATTTTACCTCCTCCCATGATTTGAAGTTCACTCTACCTAGCTACATGGAATGCAGCTGTTTTTGAATATATATTATTGGTAATTTTTGTTTGTTTTTTAATAATAGTAATACTCACATTCTTTATAATAATTTGTGTGGCTGTATATTTTTATGAGTTGTTTATTACTTTTAATATTCAATTGTTATACAAGAAATTTTTTCTGTATAGTATTAGAATTTTTTATTTGTATCAAATGCTTCCACATTATTTTTTTTAATTCATTAATACTATTTTATTATTAATATAATTCTTTCAAACCATTTAAATTTTTCATAAATGTTTATATTTTTTGAATAAAGTATTATTAATGTGAATAAGAATATATTGTGTAATATAACTCATTCAAAAAGTGTAAGAAGCACCTTTAAATTGATAAAAACAATGATTTGCAGCGTAACTAATTTATTTACAGAAAAATGAAACCATTACAAATAATTTAAAGCATAACACCCTAGAACATTGAAGTCCTTGAAACAAGCATTCTCATGAATGTGTTGCGGAACACATCAGATGGCTTTACAGAGAATATGAGAAAATGCACCACACCATGGGACGAACAAATAAATACAAATAGCAATAGTCGAATCTTCTCATAGATGTGATTGGATGGGTTTGGATTGTGATCACAGTTCATTGGCAAGGTAGATTCTGCAAACAAGGAGACAGTTAGCATGTTTTTGAGTAAAACTAAAACACTACAGAACTATATTAAATGCAAAATTATTATTTTTGAAGCGCGTAAAATATAAAAAAAGGTTTTCGTTAACTTCAGATTATAAAATTGCGATTTTCGAAAGATATTTGTCATCTAAAAATTCTTTTAAAACACTTTGTTGATGAATTTTAAGCAAGTAATCATAGGAAAATATTTTATTATAAAATACATTATATATCTGATAGGTTCATTTTGAGATTCTTTAAGGTTAGCTTACTAAATTGTTTTACTTATTAACTCTATAATAAAACTAGAACAATTAATTTCATTTTTTGACTTTGTAACATTATTGATCAAAACTGTAAAATGTTCCAAATTTCTATATATTTTTGCATAATAAAATTTTAGTTAATAATTATAATTATAAATGATTAATTAACGTATATTTAATTTGTATAAATAATTTTACTGGAAAAAATGAATGTGCCTAATACGCGTTCTTCAACAAACAAAAAAAATGTTATTGATACTTACTGTAATTTTTGGACATTTAGTAGTAAAGTCCCTTTCCTGCTCCATATCCAAGACCAAGACCAGCATGACCTACACCAACAAGTCCCTTTCCATAACCGAGACCAACTCCGTGACCAAGACCCAAACCTGCTCCATGTCCAAGTCCATAGCCTGCTCCATGTCCAAGCCCATAGGCTGCTCCATGTCCAAGGCCTAAACCGTGTCCAAGACCCAAACCATGTCCAAGACCCAATCCATGTCCAAGACCCAAAGCTGCTCCATGTCCGACTAGAGCACCATAAGCGAGTGGAGCTCCATAGGAAGCATGGCCGACCAGGGCTGCTGCTGGGGCGACGTGGCTGATGACCTTGTCGGCGGGTGCTGCGTAGGGGCTGGCGATGAGGACGGCTGCAGGGGCGCTGTGGGCAGTTCCCGGCTCGTTGGTCTTGACGACTGCTCGGAATCCGTGACCGTCGGCGACGTACTCCACCTTCCTGGCCCTACCGTCGATGTCGGCCAGAGAGTAGGATCCCTTCACGTTTCCGTGACCGTCTCCTACTTCGGATCTGGAGTTGGAGGCGCCTTTGCCGTCCTTGATGTCATATCCGAAAGCGTAGTTGCCATGAGCCTAAGCAAATTAACAAGTCACATTTAATAGGTTATAAAAATTGTATGTTATCAACTTTTAATTTGAGACACAAAATTATAAAAATTATCCAAAAATATTTTATTGCTTTTAAAAAAAATAGTTTATTTTATATTGAATTTAAAGACACAAAACTTATTTATTTCTACGTTAAGTACAACTAATTCTTTTTTGTGAATCAATATTGGGCTTCGGTACAAGATTTCCTGAACACGTAATTTCGAACTCATTTTTTTAAGAGTTCATTTTAACAATGTTTCATCAAGTTTAAATTGATACAAGTTTAGATATGTTTTAAGAAACTACCAAATTTGCTACAGTATATTAATATGTAATATCTTTAAAGTATTTTTTAAAAAAATAGTTGAACAAGTGAAAATAATGATTTTTTCCCAAATATTTAAAAAAAAATTCTTTTGCAAATAATAAAAGTCTGCGAAGACATTTTGTTAAACGTATTCTTTTGTTTTAAAAAATGCAAAATAATAGTTTTTCAAAAAATATTTTCTTTAAAAATAGTGTCATTTAATAATTATCAATATTGTTTAGAGTTTTTAGTCTAACAATTGTATTGCATGGATGCTTTTGAATTACCTGTGGTCATTTGACAGGTTTTGAAAAATAATTTTTGGAATGTACAAAAATAAGTAAGTTATCATTCCCGATAATTTTTGCCTCATTTATCATTATTAATGTGCTAAGAAGACTATTTTAGTTTTTTCTGCTGGTATTCGGTTATAGTATGTGTAATTTAAATACAAAAAATGCTAAAAATTAATAATATATGTTGCACTTAATATCTTATAGTTATGTACTTAATATCTTTTTAATTAAATATATATGGTACTTACATCTTGAGCTTGAGATCTCGCACTGACTCCGGTGTTGACCAGATGTCCGTGTCCGTAGAGTCCGTTGGCATGGACTGCTGCCAAGACAGCGAAAAGAATAGCGACCTGAGAAATATAAATAATAACAATATCTAAGTATTATTATATATCGTCGCCTCATGGCAACAGTAGGATATGAGTAAAAACAGAGTTGTCTATAAATTGATTTTAAAATTTGCTGTTTTTTCAATGCTGAATATCTAAGACTGTAGTTTAGGGATTTCAAAGAAGACATAAAAATGTCCGAGTGTTCCACTAAATAAAGGCACATTTGGTAATATTAGAAAGACCGAAAACGCATTAACTTTTTTTAGATGTCTTACTGTTGCTCTGAGGCGACGATATAAGATTTTAATAAGCATTATTTGTTTGCTTAAATGTAAAACAATAATTTGTTTATATATTTTTTTCATTTCAACGTTAATAGTTAATGTTATTTTTTTTAGTTATTTAAATTACGGTAAAGTAGAAATTCTACTATAAAATATAAAAGGCTAATAATAACTGCTTCTGCATTTAGATCAGAGGTTCGCTACATTTGGTTGTCCGAGAATCACCGAGTTAAAAGTTACATGCATAATACCAAATAAAATACAGGTGACAAATATATTGATTTTATGTATCAAGTATTAAATGTTAATAATTTTTTGCAAATAAATTAATTAATAACACGTAGAAAAATTATATTTTTTATTTAATTTAAATTATATAAATTATTCAAAGTAATATATAAAAATAAGTGTCCATTTTCAAATTTTAAAAGTATATTTGAGTGTATCCTCACACCTATTTAATCAATGTCGATACTTTTTAGCATATATACGGAAGTAGAAATGAACATTATGTCGTCACAAATAATCAATATTGTTATAAAATCATGATTTTTTTGTTAAAATTAATAATATATGTTTATTGCTTTAAATAATTGACACAAAATAAATCTTTAATATAATAATAATAATGTGTTAGCAGACACAAATTGAAAGAACATATTTATGCTTATTTTTAAGTTATACTTCATTTAAGTTATAGTACACTAAGAATGGTTACATTTTAATATTAAAATACTACTGAGTTGAAAACCTAAATAATATATACATTTCTAGA
Organism: Troglohyphantes excavatus; assembly: GCA_963932185.1. Classification (NCBI taxonomy): domain Eukaryota; kingdom Metazoa; phylum Arthropoda; class Arachnida; order Araneae; family Linyphiidae; genus Troglohyphantes; species Troglohyphantes excavatus. The sequence continues at coordinate 30,738,460 of OZ010671.1, read as the reverse complement.
CTTTGGTTTGGAGAATAATTGTTTGATTAATTCCTAAAGCGTATCGTTTTATTTAACCACGAGCGAAGAATAACGGGTATTTTAACAAGTTGTATAATATACAAAAATAGTTTTTGCTTAAGGAGAAATGTGAATTTTTTTAAATATAAAGTGCCCATTAAATTTAACAGTAAATTAATTAAAGGGGTATTTCCTGTCCTTTTCAATTGTATTTAAGATATATTTGTGAATTATATCATTTCATATAACTCTATTTGGCATTGGGTATCTTAATGTTCTAAATTGTGACACAACCAAAAGCTGCACAAAATAAGCATTTCGATAATATTAATAAATATAGTATTTATTTATTGTATTGTTTCACTTTACGAGAAATTATTATCAAAGTATTTAAACACATTTGTACTTTGTGTGTAGACACTAAGAAATGTTTTGTAAGTAAAACTAGGGAAATATAGATATTTTAAAATTACTATTTTTAATGTTTATTTATAAATATTCGCTTTAGGAAAAAAGAAATGCATGGATTAGTAAGCCCTACTAAACAAATTTAAAAATTAACTTTAAATTAATGAATTATTAGCAAATATTTATGAAATTTAGTTTTAACACTCAAATTTGTAGTTAAGAGTAATAATATTGTATCAGCGTTTTAAAATGGTCTATTGGCAAATATACAAACACATTTAAATTATGGAATAAGAAACTTGCGTTATGAAATTAATTTTTAACATAGAAATATTTAGTTAAAGTTTAAAAACATCGCAATAGAGTTTCAAAATGGTGTATTGGCAAAGATACCAACATATTTAAATTAAGGAATAAGGAACTTGCTTTATGAAATTTAGTTTTAACACTAAAATATTTAGTTAAGTGTAATAACATTGTACCTGAGTTTCAAAATGTTCTACTGGTAAATATACCAATAAATTTAAATTAAGGAATAAGAAACTTGCGTTATGAAACTTAGTTTTAACACTGAAATATTTAGTTTAATTTTAAAAACCTCGCGCTAAATTTTTAAAAGTGTCTACTGGCAAAGATACCAACATTTTTAAATTAAGGAATAAGGAACTTGCGTTATGAAATTAAGTTTTAAAATAGAAATAGTCAGTTACAGTTTAATGACATCGCACTAGAGTTTCAAAATGGTGTATTTGCAAAGATACCAACATATTTAAATTAAGGAATAATGAACTTGCTTTATGAAATTTAGTTTTAACAGTAAACTATTTAGTTAAGTGTAATAACATTGTACTAGAGTTTCAAAATGGTTTACTGGTAAATAATACCAATAAATTTAAAATAAGAAACTTGCGTTATGAAACTTAGTTTTAACACTGAAATATTTAGTTTAATTTTAAAAACATCGCACTATATTTTGAAAATGGTCTATTGGCAAAGATACAAACAAATTTAAATTAAGGAATAAGAAGTTTGCGTCATGAAATTAAGTTTTAACATAGAAATATTTAGTTGAAGTTTAATAACATCGCACTAGAGTTTAAAAATGGTCTATTGGCAAAGATACAAACAAATTTAAATTAAGGAATAAAGAACTTGCTTTATGACATTTAGTTTTAACACTGAAATACTTAGTTTAATTTTAAAAACATCGCACTAGATTTACAAAATGGACTATTGGCAAAGATACAAACAAATTTAAATTAAGGAATAAGAAACTTGCTTTAAGACATTAAGTTTTAACACTGAAATATTTAGTTTAAGTTTAATTCTAACTGAAAATTGTCTTACCTTAGCAATCATGTTTCTAGAAACGAAGCTTGTTTGACTGACAAAACTTAGAAAGAATATATTCTAAAGTTCGAAAATTCCCGCGTTATATATTTTCGCTTTCAAGGCCTTTCCCAAAGTCCGTGTGGTGTACCCGTTCGGAAAAAAAACAAATAAATCTCAAGAATGTGTTCTTTCAACCGCGCCCAAGGAAGTCTAACGCCTTTTGACAGGTGTGTTTCGTTCACCTTCGGAAAAATCTTTTCTACACGGTAACAATTATACGATACTTGTATTTTTGTTTCCATCTTACTCATTTCCAGTTGATTTTTTTATGAGCTCCACAAAAGGGAGAACTGATGCCCCGGAGCCACAAAGGCGTCTACTTGCGGAAATGGGACATATTTTCGTTCTTATGCAATGCATGATCTATCGGGTGGATGTAACCTTCGCCTTATTTTCCATGTTAATTTATCATGGTATGGAGTTGTGTGTCCTTATTTGACGACAATGACTTTTTGTTTGTGTAAACCAGGTGGAATGATGTTATTGGATATTTTTGATTCATAACAAATGGGCTGGTATTATTTTTTTTTTAAGCAATCTATAGTTTTATAATTTATTTAGTAGTTCTAAATCAGATAATGATAATAAAACAACCAGTGGTGCGCTCTTATTGGGATATTAAAATATAGTATGGGATATTAAAGAATAATATGAGATATTAAAGAATAATATGGGATATTAAAGAATAATATGGGATATTTAAAAATAATAAGGGATATTAAAAAATATTATGGGATATTAAAAATTAATATAGGGACATTAAAAAATAATATGGGATCTTAAAAAATAATATGGGATTTTAAAAAATAAGATGGGATATTAAAAAATAATAAGGAATATTAAAAAATAATATGGGATTTTAAAAAATAAGATGAGATATTAAAAAATAATATGGGATATTAAAAAATAATATATATGGGATATTAAAAAATATGGGACATAAAAATTAATATGGGATATTAAAAAATAAGATGGGATATTAAATAATAATATCGGATATTAAAAAATAATATCGGATATTAAAAAATAATATCGGATATTAAAAAATAATATCGGATATTAAAAAATAATATCGGATATTAAAAAATTATATGGGATCTTAAAAAATAATATGGGATTTTAAAAAATAGGATGGGATATTAAAAATAAAACGGATATTAAAAAATAATATGGGATATTACAAATAATATGGGATATTACAAATAATATAGGATATTATAAAATAAGATGGGATATTATAAAATAAGATGGGATATTAAAAAATAATATATATGGGATATTAAAAATTAATATGGGATATTAAAAATAATATGGGATATTAAAAAATAATACGGGATATTAAAAAAAGTTTATCAGCACATTATATTGCTGAACACTTTTTTTTATTTTCAAATAAAAAAGAAGCTATGCAGATCTATACAAATTAAATAGAACTTCAAACCAATATGAATTATAATTAGTAATTAATTGTAGAAAAAAGGTGCTTAAAAATGAGTACAGGAACGTACTCGTTTTTCTTTGATAAAAATTGCATTGTAAATGAGTGATGACGTACTTAAATTTAAGTAATCGTGCTTTCGCAACAATGAGCAGTGTGATTTAATATTGGTAATATCAGCTTTTGTTTAAACCATCTTATAAAAGCCACCCGACAATCTTAAAATATTTGTTTAGAAGACGATTTTACACATTATTTGTTGTCGATTGTTTAAATGAAAACCGAGTTATAATAATTCAATTATGTTACTTCACATTATTTCGGTACACCTTTTTAACATTACTTTTGTTTATAACATCTTCATGTCGCCTTGTTAGCGTAATGGAGGCTTTGGACAGCGGAGCCTGTAGATGTGGGTTCGAATCCCGGTAAAGCTTGGTGGCAATGTTCGATATTTATTGAAAGTGATTAATGAAAGCAGCCTATGTATGCAAGCAACTGATCTTTTTATTCATATTTACCCATTGTACTCATTTTTGAGTATAAGTTTTTTTTTAAATTGAAACTTATGTATTCGGAGCCATGACAAGCATCGAATGTATTCAAAAATGATTTTTTGAACACTTATTTTTAACAGAGTTTATTTGAAAAATACTCCAAGTAATAAATATATTTAAAAACCAAAGTAATATATAATCGAAGTCTTATGGATGCATTGAACGAATCCATTTTGCAGTTGAAAAGTTTACTTATAAAATTAAGAAACTGTATTTTTGAAAGCTACCCAAACCACTAACTAAAAATGCCGGATAAAAAGTCTAAATTATATGATTAAGTTATTAAATGTTTCATCATTAATAATGTATTAAAACTGATTTTACAGAATAATACACATCAGTATATACTAGATGTCCCCCATTAAAAATATATAAAGTGTCTTCTTTTATTTTTTCACATAAAGATAAAATAATAAAAACACAACCAGAAATTATAAAAAAAAAAAAATAATTTGTAAACTAACTTATACAATTATTGTAAAATTAGAATTTTCGTTAAACCGGATAGGTTTTGAAAATAAATTTAGACATGTCTTACAGGTTTAGTTTATTTTACAGTTAGTAGGGATCTTCATGTAGAGTAGAGTCACCATTAAATTCTTGCAACAAATGAGCGTGATGCAAAGGTGCATGGATACTAGAGTATAGAAATGACTTTACGAAATACACAACTTATATATGTTTACACGCATTACAAAGCTTACACGCTTGACTTATGTTACAGCTAGTAGGGGTCTCTTTACACTGTAGAAAAAGTTACTTAAATATGAGTATATGAATCTACTCGGTTTTCTTTGAGTACAATTGCATCGTAAATGAGCAATGACGTACTCAAATTTAAGTAATCGTACTTTCTCAAAAATGAGCAGTGTGATTTAATATTAATAATATCAGCTCCTGTTCAAGCCATCTTAACAAAGCGACCTGACACACTTAAAATAGGTGTTCAGGAGATGGCTTTCCACATCATTTGATGTCGATTGCTTAAATAGAAACTGAGTTATTACAACTTAATAATTATCTTACTTCCAATTCTCTTGGCACAACACCTTTTTAACATTTCTTTTGAATATAACTTCGTCACGACGCCCTGGTAGAATAACGGATAAGGCTATGGACTGCGGTGCCTTAGGACCTGGGTTCGATTCCAGGTAAGTCTTGGTTGTCATTGATGTTATTTATTGAAAGTGATTTATGAAGGCAGCCAATGTAGGCTAGCTACTGCTCTTTTTATTCATTTTTTTTCATGTAATCGGAGCCATGATGATAAGCATCGAATGTACTTAAAAATATTTACATTTTACTTATTTTCAAGTACCTATTTTTAAGAGTGTAGTGTGTGGACTCTCAATTATAATAGAAAGGCTGAAGAAAGCAATTGTATTTGATTATAAGCGTTATGAAAATTTAGAATAAAAAAATAGTTATTATTACATCATGACCATATGTTAAGTACTGCAACAGTTAATAAATAATGACTTAAAAATTCTTTATAATATTTTTTTAAAAAACATTGTTCAAAATGGATGCTTAACTTTGTAGAAAATGGAATGCCGTTTCTCTAGGCGAAGCACTTGTATGCGAAATGCTTCTATTAGATATTTCGCCAAACTACACTGAAAAAAAAATGTGCTTAAAAATATTTTTTGTTTTTCTTTGAGTACAATTGCATTGTAAATGAGCGATGACGTACTCAAATTAAGTAATCGTTCTTTCGTAAAATTGAGCAGTGTGATTTAATATTGATAATATCAGCTCCTTTTCAAGCCATCTTAACAAAGCGACCTGCCAATCTAAAATAGGTGTTCAGAAGATGGGTTTCAACTTAATTTGATGTTCATTGCTTAAATGGAAACTGAGTTAACCGTCGTATTCTCAGTGGAAACCGACACAATTATCTTACTTTCCAGTCTTTTGTCACGTCTTTTTATCATTACTTCTGTTTATAACTTTTTCACGTTGGTTTGGTAGTACAGTGGATAAGGCCCTGGACATCGGTGTGGACGACATCAGATAGACGGATTGGGTAAGATTCCCGTTAAGTCCTGGTTGCAATTATGTAAATTTATTGAAAGTAAAAAGTGATAAAGGTAAATTTATTGATAAAGGCAGCCTATGTGGTTCGCCATGGGTCTGAAAATATACACCATTAACAAGTATTAACCCGCAAAAAAAAAATTATATATACTTTTGGACTTCATCTCTGAACGTTTTATATAAAAATTCAATTAATAATTTATATGTTCAAGAAATTTAGAGAACATTTTATTTAGCCTGGAAATATATTAAGTGTTTAACGTGTTTAAGTGTATTAAGTGTATAAAGAGTTTATTAACACTAATTGAATCCTCAAGTAATTTAGAGGATAATAATGCCATCTGTTACAAAATAGCAATAGCAGGGACTTGGTTCACTATGGCTCTGAAAATATACACCATTAAATAGTATTATTCCGCAATAAATATTTTTAAATATACTTTTGGACTTGATCCACTTCAGCTCTGAACGTTTCATATAAAAATTATTCAATTAATAATTTATATGGTCAAGACATTTAGAGAACATTTTATTTAGTCTGGAAAGGTATTAAGTGTTTAAGTGTATTAAATACATAAAGAGTTTATTAACACTAGGTGAATCCTCAAGTGATTTAGAGGGTAATAATGTCATCTATTAGAAAGTAACAATAGCAGGGACTTGGTTGGCTATGGCTCTGAAAATATACACCATTAAATAGTATTAATCCGCAATAATTTTTTTTAATATACTTTTGGACTTGATCCAGTTCAGCTCTGAACGTATCATATAAAAATTCAATTAATAATTTATATGGTCAAGAAATTTAGAGAACATTTTATTTAGTCTGGAAATGTTTTAAGTGTTTAATGTGTTTAAGTTTATTAAATGTATAAAGAGTTTGTTAACTCTAGTTGAATCCTCAAGTGATTTAAAGGAAAAAAATTTCATTTATTAGAAAATACCAATAGCAAAGACTTGGTTCGCCATGGCTCTGAAAATATACACCATTAACAAGTATAAATCCTCAACAAAACAAATTATATATACTTTTGGACTTCATCCACTTCATCTCTGAACGTTTTATATAAAAATTCAATTAATAATTTATATGTTCAAGAAATTTAGAGAACATTTAATTTAATCTGGAAATGTATTAAGTGTTTAATGTGTTTAAGTGTATTAAATGTATAAATAGTTTATTAACACTAGTTGAATCCTCAAGTGATTTAGAGGGTAATAATGCCATCTATTAGAAAGTAACAATAGCAGGGACTTGGTTGGCTATGGCTCTGAAAATATACACCATTAAATAGTATTTATCCGCAATAATTTTTTAAAATATACTTTTGGACTTGATCCAGTTCAGCTCTGAACGTTTCATATAAACATTCAATTAATAATTTATATGGTCAAGATATTTAAAAAACAACATTTTATTTAGTTTGGAATTGTATTGATATTAAAATTTAAATTTACTAATTTAAAGAAAACTGCAGGTTGGTGAAGCATTCTTAAATAAAGTTTTTATACAGTACTGACATTCTAATGGATAAAGTCATATACTAATAATTTATATAATTTATAAAAAATACATAGGAATATTAATTATAAAAATTTAAATTTAAATCTTTTTTAAACAAAGAATAAATGATAAGGTATTGTTTGAATTTGAGAAGTATATAAAATTATTTATTATATAAAAATTTACATTGCAATTTCTAAACAAAAAAAATTATACTCAAAATTTAAATTATTAGTATAAGACTTATTTAGTTCAAATAATAATTCTTTGTTAAATAATACGCATGGTTAAACGAAAAGGAAAATATTTATTTTTAAACTCAGTTTTGTTCTGTAATTTAAGTAAATTGTTTCAACATAATAACGTTAAAGTATATAGCAGCATATAACGTAACAGTTAAAAGTAATTACTACAATTAAAAGTAATTAATGGAGCGTTTATAATCAATTAACTATTTTCAAAATGCATATTACCTAATGTTTTAACATTCCATTAACCATGTAAATGAAAATAACTAAAATAAACAATTATTCTAATTTAAAAATCCTTACACACTTCGAAGCCATTTTCACAAACGTAATTCCTCATTAAAATCAAATTAAATCATCTAATATTTACGACTCCAACTCCACATCAGTGATTATTTTTCATCTTTATTACTATTTAAATTAATTTTCGAATAACATACAACACTGACAACGATAAACATTTTACTTCTTCACAAGACAAACGATTATCACATAAAATGTTGTCTCAAATAACCATTTAAAGAGCAATCCAAAACATTTACAACTGCAACCTTAAAATCAAATGTCAACCAGTTTCTTTTTTTGTAATATGTAAATGCGTTCGTAATCGGCTGCAAAAGTAATTCCACTTTCACTTTCCTTACATAATCTGATGTTGATAAACAACTCAACCCGTCTAGTAACTTCCTTCTTTCATTCACGCACGTGAATTCGAATTGTTCTACTTTCACCTGCAAGGTCGGCAGTTCATTCACTTTGATAGGCGTTGTTTAACAGTCAAAACAAACTTTCCATTTACGGTTAGTTTTACGTTGTTTTAATGTATTTCCATTCTATATCGTTTTATGTCGTTGAAATATTTCATAGTATTTATGATGATATTAGTGTGTTTGGGATGGGATTGCTATATTAGTCGCTTACTAAAAAGTTCTATTTCAGAAGAATGTATGCTTTAAATTAAATATGTTTTTCAAAATGTCAAGTAATAAACAATTAGTCATATATATCGTAAAATTGCATTGTTTTCTAATGTTTTTTGCTTTTAATATAAAGTTATGTTTTAGTTTTGCATTTTCGTATTTAAGTAAGTTTGACGGTTTTTGAGTTCCGTCTGAAAATAAGTAAAATAATTGTTTTTGATTTCTTATACTTTGATTTTTTTAATCAATTGGGCGTTGGTGACTTTTTAAGTTCATAGTAAAGGTCCTTAATATTGAATTTAGATAATTGTACAATTTTGAAGGTAAGTATTGTTTAATTTCTATTCCTAAAAATCATTTTATAAAACTTGATTATTACTGTTAAAATTATTTTGGATTGCTATGGTAACAATGAAGAAAATTTGTATGGGATAGTTATTAAGTTAGTTATTACAAAAAATAATTAAGAATCTTGAACTTGTACTGTTAGATCAGTTGTATTATTTCTACATAAAAAAAGGCTTTATTCATGACTATGAATCTTAAAATGATTCAAAACTTGATGTTTAAATAATCAATCCTATTTTAGAGAATGTTTTTAATTTTTTTTTTTAAATAATAGATTCCATTTTAAAGTATGTTTTGTATTTGATTATCAATTTTAATGTTATTTTAAAAGTATGGTTTGCAATAGTTCAAAATAATATTTGCAATCACCTTAATTATGCCTGGACTATATTTAGTACAATATGGATTCAAAATACCATAAAAAATATTACAGTTGAATGTGCAATATTAAATCTACTTGATAAGTATAAATTCACAAAAACACACACATTTTTTTAAATAGATTTTTTATTTACAAAAGAAATCGATTCAATGTAAATAAAGTAAAGCTTTAAGTACCCTTAAAATCAAAAGAACAAATTTTAATGAAAAGCACTCCCATAACACTATTTTATGATGCCAATGTGCATGCGAAGCTGAAATTTGTTGAAAGACGACAGACACAGGAAAGATGGAAAATACATATAGTTAAGCTATTAAAAGCATCTATAGTTAAGCATTTTTGGTAGCTGCTAGTAACACTTTTTGTACACAGTAGTGAAGAAATGAGCAAGCATTCGGATCACAGTTTTCCTTGCATTTGATAACCTAGAAGTAAGGGAAAATATAAATTAATCAATAATGATTTAAAAATGAATAAATTAATCAATAGTTATTTAAAATATCAATAATGATTTAAAAATGAATAAATTAATCAATAGTTATTTAAACTATCAATAATGATTTAAAAATGAATAAATTAATCAATAGTTATTTAAACTATCAATAATGATTTAAAAATGAATAAATTAATCAATAGTTATTTAAAATATCAATAATGATTTAAAAATGAATAAATTAATCAATAGTTATTTAAACTATCAATAATGATTTAAAAATGAATAAATTAATCAATAGTTATTTAAAATATCAAAATGCTTGAATGTACAAATCTAAAACCATGATGTCTGAAAACTAATGCATTAATATATTATTGAAGGATATGACGTTTTTAACGCATATTCTAGTTCATACTATTGTAGTTTTAAAATTAAAATTAAGCAGTTAGTTATAGAATTTTATGTAAGAAGTTGTCAGTTATAAATATTATTATACTCGGCTAAAATCATCAACCAGAACAGTGAAAAAGTGCATTACTGTTAAAAGGATATATATCAGTTCGAAATATTCCAAACTTCTGGCTTATAAATATACAAAAATTGTATTTGGTCATGTATGTTTTGTACACAATCCGCTAACAAGCATGTAAAGTACAAATCCGATTGTATTTAATTTTTACAAAAAAATTTAGAAAATTAAATGGTTAAGATATTTTTCTAATTTATTTCTCTAAGATGGAGATAATTTACAACGATTTTAGATGCAGTAATAAATGTAATACTTTTTGAATATATATATATATTACTATTTAAGATATCTTTCTAAATAACAATGTATACTTATGGCCATGGTTTGTATCAATTTCTTTTTATTTGTAAAAATATATATTGAACAATTACTTTTAAAACATCCGAAACGTATCGAAAACTTACCTATTTTCGGGCGAGTCTTAGAGGTAGAGGCCCTTGCCATATCCATATCCAAGTCCGTGACCATAAGCTGGTGCAAGTGCGGCTCCATGTCCGATCAGTCCACCGTAAGCAAGGGGAGCGGCAGCCACCAATGGAGCTCCATAGGAAGCATGGCCGACCAGGGCTGCTGCAGGGGCGACATGGCTGATGACCTTGTCGGCGGGTGCTGCGTAGGGGCTGGCGATGAGAACGGCTGCAGGGGCGCTTTTGGCAGTTCCTGGCTCGTTGGTCTTGACGACTGCTCGGAATCCGTGACCGTCGGCGACGTACTCCACCTTCCTGGCCCTTCCGTCGATGTCGGCCAGAGAGTAGGATCCCTTCACGTTTCCGTGACCGTCTCCTACTTCGGATCTGGAGTTGGTGGCGCCTTTGCCGTCCTTGATGTCATATCCGAAAACGTAGTTTCCATGTCCCTGCAATGAAAAATGTTTCAATTTTATATATTGATTAAAGTAATAATATTTTCAAGCAAATTTAATTTTTTTTATTTGACTTTCTACAATTAACCTGCACTTATCATGTGGGTATAGATTTTTGCACATAAATAAATACTTTTTTTTAATTAGAAAGGTTGTTAAAAACAATATTCTTAGTAAGAATAACTTTCTTACAAATAATTTTACTAAAGTAAAAAGAACTCCATACACGTTAAAATCTTAGTGTTATAAAAACAATTGCTTGTAGGTTATAGTAAAAACATATATAAGGCTTCAATTTAAACACTTAACTTGTGAGATAGATATTCTATAATGATTGCTAATAAAACTTCGAGTGTAGTCTGGGACAGCTGTTCTCAATTAGCATTAAGCCACATACTCCTATCTGAAACTAAAACAGGACAACTTTTTTCATATATTCTCATAGAAGTTTCCTTGGTTTTCTGGTTATGTATACGTTTCAATTTTGCTTTGATATGAAAATGAAGAGAAGAAAAAAGTTCTGAAATTAATTTTATAATTTATAATTAATTTTATACATTAACTTTACGCAGCTTTAACTAAGAATATGAGCATATATTTACCCAACGAATACATCGAATACATAACACCATAAGTTTAATTGTTTTTAGTTTCTTATTTGTATATTTAACACCCATTTAAACTCATAACAACATTTTAATTGTCACTTTGTTTAGATACTGCACCTACTTCCGGACTGTACGGGATGAGTTAAATTTTTCTTTTTGGTTCATGATCTCCTTCAAGTTTGGGTGCAAAATTGATATTTAAATTAAATCAGTGCATTTTAAGAATTTATTTCTTTGGAACAACCATCTCCGTGGACCTTCTAACGTCGACATGCGGACCACCTTTTGTGAACCACTGGATTAGAGTACGGATTCAAAATAAATTAATTTTTAATTAATTAAATTAATTAAAGATGGTTGTTGAATATCCATAATCGTTCTGAGGCTATTGAATAAAACTGATTTGAAATCTATATCACAAGCAGTAACACTGAGAAAGGATATTTTCTTTGTGATGGGAAGGAAAACGTAGAAACATCAAAAGCTACTTTATAAAGTTAGAGGAAACCGAATTGGCACAATAAGATAATTGAAGCATTCTTCGGTAGTTGCAATGTAATTTAACTATTTTTTCTTTGTGACCCAGCAGACCATTTTTGGGAACCACTGGTATAGAAGAGCATTATATGCATGAAAATTATTATTATTCTGAAATATTCCGTTCATATTCGAAAAAAGCAACTTACATCTTGGACTTGTGATCTGGCACTGGCTCCAGTGTTGACCAGATGTCCGTATCCGTAGAGTCCATTGGCGTGGACAGCTGCGAGGGCAGCGAACAGGATGGTGACCTGCAACAAACAACTGATTTAAAAACTACGAAACTGGGGAAAAATTGGTATGGATATTAGTTTTACCAAAAAGAATGCATATATTTGTTTGTATTTATTAATTTAAAAATATAGTTATTTCATAAAATTTTTATTTGAGTATTTTTTAAATCAGCATAACAGATTAATATTGAGATTGTATTGTTTTTTTTTTGGATTTTCCTATAGATATTTTGTAAGATGTATTCTAAAATATTTTTAGATGGTTTATATTTCCCTCTTTAATATTATCTACGCTCTAAAATTTTCTATTTGTAAGTTATAGTAAAGCATATTTTTGAATATGTAGTTATTTATAATATTAAAAATATTAAGTTATTTTACTGAAAATCTTAACTTAAAATGTTTTCCAAATAAACATATAATATCATTGGATTTATAGCCTCTGACTTCCACTTAGAATTATTATTTTTTTTGCACCTTTTTGAAGAAAATTGTATTTGCATACGAATTTAGCATTCGAATTTAGCTAAGTTTATTTTCCAGTGGCAACAGCCCATTTACAATGGTTTTTAACATAATAAATTTAGAAAGGCGGATACAAAATTAGATAAAAGAACATAAAGTACACGAAAATACAAAATTTTTATGACTAAAAACATTTTGAAAAAAAAAAAAAAAATACGAAGAAAGACAAATATAAATTACAGGGGCAACTCGAGTTAGGATTTATCACAAGTTCACTGATTAAATCCTCCTGGAATTTTAAAACAGAAATTGCGTAATCATAGAAACCAAGATAATCTTTTTGGTGAAATTTTAGGATGATGGAAATGTTACTCGACTTAATTGATGATAAATATTTTCATCTCAATGCGTTGTAAATTGGACATATTAAAAATACATGATTCCGGGTTTCATTTTCTGTTGTGTTACAAAATTTACATGGATTATTAGGAAAAATTTCGACACCTTTAAAAATTATTCTTGATTGATTACAACGAATCTGACATGATTTGCATATAAACATTAGACAGCGAATAACATCAGACAGCGAATAACCTTAGACAGAGAATAACATTAGGCAGCGAATAACCTTAGACAGCGAATAACATTAGACAGCGAATAACATTAGACAGCGAATAACCTTAGACAGCGAATAACATTAGACAGCGAATGCACAAATAAACTTTTTAGAATGTTTAACAAGAATAAACATGCATACATGAATGCTACTTTATAGATTAATCTGCCTTAAATTAAGAGCAAAATATACCGTATATTTTTAGCGTTAATTAAATCGAAAAATGACAAGTTTTATTTACGCTTATAAAAATTTCAAAACATTGAGGAAATCTTGAAAAATCAACTTACCTTAGCAATCATTTTAGTAAGTGATATAACTCAAGAAATCGAGCACTGATTTTGTTTAGCACCTGGTGTGAATGTTCTTATATACCAATAACACACAAGGACACCTGGAATGTGGATAACCAGGTGAAATATCAACAAGAAAATCGAGCGATATTGAAGAATGCGATCAAGCGACTCCACCTCTCATTCGAAACAAAGCTTCCGACACTGACCTTCACGGAGGCATGCAAATTAACGCGTTTCTTACTCTCTATTGGATTTTTCGAAAGTAGGGTTACCACTTATCTTTTTTTCCTTTTACTTCTTATAGGAGATGGTAATTATCAATAAGATATAGGAAGTTAGAGTGGTTTGAGAAGAAATTGGGTGACGGTGATTGATATAGGGGAGAATATGACCTGTATTTTCGTCTGTGGAGTTTCTTTTCTTCTGCAAGTTTTGATTCCTCCGTTTTTGTTGATTTCGCTTAGATTTATGTGGCATTAGTTATGCGAAAAAGAACCAATAATCTTTGGATCTTTTTTGTATAACAGCTGCCAAATGAAGCTCGTTTTCTGGTTTTGTGGTTGTTTTTTCGTGTTTAGTTAAGAATGTAATTTCGTGTTTAGTTAAGAATGTTTTTCGTGTTCAGTTAAGATTTAATGCAATGTTTTTTTTCTGTGTGTAATAAAAAGTAAGGTATTCATTCAGTTGGTGTGATGTATTATTTTATTAAAGATTTGGGTTGTGTTGTTGGTTTATGTCTATAAAATATAAGTAGATGTAAGTACTAGTTGGTCGCAAATTGGTGGGCGATACTCGTTATTTGGCTGTCTAACTACACATAATAAAACATTCATTTTGATATGCTTTAAGTTTGTTTGTTGTTACTGAAGCTAAACGACTTGTCTAAAATGTAAGCAAAGTAGTTGGGAAAAAATAATTTATTATGCGAATAAAGTGATGCAGTCAAGCAATGACCCTTGCCCAATAATTTGTGACCACCCTATACTTTAGTTTAGATTTAAATAAACAATAAACTGGTGTTATAACAATGGAAGTTTTGAAAGTCTTGCCATTTGAGTTCCTCAATTGTAAAACTCGTTAAATCCAAAAAATCGAAAATCGGGATTTTCGCGACAATTTTTCCGGTATTTCTGCAAAACTCTTGAAATCCTACTACCGCGAATACCCGTTAAATCTACTCGATTCAGCCCGCTTAAAAACTAATTATATCCTCACTGTGTACTTGGTTTGTCTGCAAAACTCGTTGAATCCTCGCCTTTTTTTCTCTCTTTTGTTTATTAGTATTACAGGTCCCCAGCAAAAAAAAGTCAGCATAAAACCTTCATCAAAATTTTGAAATTGAAGGTTTTATGCAGGAAAACTGCAGTTTTTTTTGAAGATCTATAAAATTAAAGGTTTTTGTTTCAATGTCCTTCATAAAAACTGCAAAACACCTTCACAAAAACCTGCAAAAAACCTTCAATTTTTAATCATACAGATATTTTAATGTGCAGATATATATTTAAAATGCAGATATTTTAAAGGTTTCATGCAGGAAAATTAAAAACTTCAAAAAAACTGCAGTTTTTTGTTTCAATATCCTTTATAAAACCTTCAAACAACCTTCAATTTCACAATTTTGATGAAGGTTTCATGCTGACATTTTTTGCTGGGTCTCCTATACGTATTTTTCATTTATTTTGTGTAAGAAAATGGTTTCACTTGAGGGAAATATTCCTGCATATTGCTGCAAAATTTAATAAATACTTCATACAGAAGCAACACTCTGTGAATAAAAAAAATTTGTTAAATTGCGCAAAAACTATGTCAAATTTAGGAAAAGTATTTATGTAATCGGTTTACAAAAAAAACGTGGTCGTTGAAATGCCAAATATAAAGCAGTTTGATCTTAAAAATTACACTACAAAAGTGTTGTTCAGTTCCTGTAAAAAAATCTAGATGGCGCGGCTTACTGAGTTTTGCAACTGAGCAACTTATTTATCCTGTATATTGTTATCTCACAAAGAAAAAATACCACCCTCTCTTTAGATTTAATCTTAACATAAATGATTAAACTTAACTCATTTACTTATTTTTAAAGCGGTTATTGAAGCATGTAGTTTTGAATTTTTTTATTTAAATAGTTAATTAAGCTTAACTGCTTCGTTGTGTATATAGTGAATTTCCATGTGTAATTAGAACACCTCTGAACATTACACAGTATGCAGTAAAAAAATTAATGTTTTAGTGTTTAGACTTGCACCAGGATTTTTACCATGTATGTTTTCACTTTGAAAATCAAACCAATGTATATGCATGTAGGAAAATGTACGAAAAGATAGTTCAACAACGTACAACTTTATTAACATGCAATTGGCAATAATTAGCCTTTCTTTTCTAAACTATTAGTTAGTTAAATTTAAAATATAGACGTTTTTTAGTATATGGTTTACTCTTCTATTAAATTATACGAAATTATTAATTGTTTTCATATCAAACTTTCGAATTGAACTTTAAAAAAAATCCTGGAATTTCCAAAAGAAGGAGTCAATAACAGGTTTTATTACAATTGGTTTGTGTATTTGATTAAAACAAATTATACAAAACAATTTCATATCTGCTGATAAAGGGAAATGTATCTTCTTAAACATGTCCAGATGTTACACATTATAATGTACAAGCTGAAATACCCGTTCTACGCACGGGAAGGAAATAAGTTACAAAATAGATACAAATACAATAATTATAAGCGAAATAAATAATATTCTTAATTTGTCACTCATCAGTGAAAACGAAATAAAGTATTAAAAGTTCCAAATTGTACGAAATTTTATTAGCAAGTTCCCGCAAGAACTGGAAAGAATGGTATTGTGGAGAAGTTGGCTGTACAATAATATGGATATATATACGTTATCCCCGTTGAATAACATCCATACTTTAAACTTTAGTAACATCCCAGAAATTAAAAGATGAACAATTCTTATAATTGTGTAATAATAACTGTTATAAGAAAGGCGAAATTTTTATTTATTTGGCGACATTTCTTATTTATTTGACGACATTTTGCCGATATTTAGTCATCAGCCAATCAGAATGATCCTCATAGCTTACATACTATTAAAAATTTCCATTGTTCCAATCTTGAAATATTGCATTGTTACATGCTCTCCATGTTAATCTTATGGAAAGGTTTATAAAAAATCCTTATATTGGCAGTTTGAGTTCAAATTTTTAAAAATCCTTTCGCAGTGCATTTAAACGGCTCAAGATGAATCTGTGATCCAAATTTCAGCAGTCTAGGTCTTTTAGATCTGTAGATACCCTAACTAACGTCGCTACGAACATCGAAAAAGGGGTTTTACACCCCTTTAAATATGTTCGATAGGAACAAAAATAAATTACTTTTCCTATTTAAGGTATAAGAAACAACATTGCCAGTTGGAGAATTAGTGATGAGTGAATGAGTGGGGTTTTCGCATTTATATATATATAGATAACATCTGGATTATTTTACTGTATTATTTTTGATTATTTTTTGTATTTCACAATATTATTACCTCGTAAAAATATTAATATGAACGTATTTTGATATTAAATTGTATCATTTTAGGAATTTATAACGGGAAACCAAGATATCACAATAATAAAAATACTTTTTACTGTTGGTTGATTACTAGTATAGACATACTTTAAAAGATTCGGTATTGTTAAGCCATTCATTGAAAATTCCTTTTCCTCGTGTTAAAATAAAGAATATCACCATTTTATGAGTTTAAAATTGTAAAAATCTCATGGCGCTCTGTTTAGCTTTTTTTATTTGAATATATAAGATTTTTCTCCAATTTGGATTTCAAATTTAAATTATTTATTTTGTGTAAAATATCATAATTCTTTTTAGACAATACCCATTTTGCAATGTTGTAAAATCGTTGGAATTGTGACTAAGTTGTGATATTGTTTCTCCATACGGACATCTCGTCATAGGCAAAGGAATTTTAAAGGGATTCATTGGACCTCAACAGAAACCTCAGAAATTATTCAACTTAAAATTGATCCAAATTATTTAATATTTTATAAAAAAAATTAGTATAGTCAATAATTATGACTATTTATTTTCTTAATTAAATTAGTTTTGTATAAACAATTTTAAATAATAAACCTTTTTTTGACAAATAGAATTTTTAACTAGATAATGTTTGGTTAGGTGCACTTTCCTGAATAACTAAACAATAACTTTACATTAAACTTTTACTAAATGTATGTGCACACTCTAAGTCAAACAGTTAATCTAATTTTTACCCAATATTATTTTTAAAGTATATGAAAAACAAAATTTATTTTGCATATACAAAAATTTAAATTTTTCATAACATAAAATGTCACATAAAGTATTTACTTTTCATAATTTAAGAAATATTTTAGGTTTACTATGTAAAACTTATGTATTTTTAGTATTGTTATAAAAATTAAATGAAAATATTCAATAGAATTTGAGAAAAGTGTACGAAAGTACTGAAAATAATAGTTTTTAAATATAGTTTTTAAAATAATAAAAACACAAAAAAAGTTTATTTTTGAAAATTCTTTATACAAAACTAAATTTTTGAAGTGTAATAATCATAATAAATGTTTTGTTATTCAGTGTATTAACATTTTTTTAAATTAAAATATTAAATAATTTGGAGCAATTTTAAGTTGAATATAATTTTAGGATAGGTGTATCTACCATAAATGATATTCATGTCTTGAAATCGAGTGTGCTATATCCAATTTAAGATAATTATCAAATAAAATCATAATAAATTATAAAAAATAAATAATAAATCATAGTAATTTTTATTGATTTGAAAAGTAATATATAACTGCGAGACTTTTTTATTGATAGCCTTTAACTAATCTACAATTTAAATTTTTAGAAACAAGTACGTACGAACAACTATAATTTTTCATTTGAATATATAGTGGAATGCTAGATCGAAGTAATTGTACTGTATTGGCTATTAAAATGTTAAAGCATTGTTTTAAATGAATAAAAAAGTAGTTTTTAATTTTTAAATATTGCTTAATTGATTCAAAAATATAAAAAAAAGTCCAAATCAATAAAATGAGTGTCTCTTTGTCAATGTTTTATACGGAATTATTAATTTTAAAGGGATTTTAAAATACAATTTACTATAATAAATTTATTCAGGTACTTCAAGATTTGTGTACATAATTTAAAAACAAATTTAAGAATAAACAAGATACGATCTTATATCCTTGATTAATTTCAAGAACATTAGTTGCTTAAAAATTAATAGTTATTTGTATTTTATGATGATTTAGGAATAATTAACTATTTAAAATATAAATTATTAATTCAATAATATATTGACATTTAAGTTTCAATTAGATAAAAAAGTTATATTGTTGCTTACGAAAATGCAAATGGATATAATTTAAAAAAAGATTTTTTTGCAATTTCATGCTTGTGTTTAGTACGAAGTTTTAAATTATGAAAACTATTATTAAATCCTTTTTAAATAAAAATAATACTTTAAAATTCATTATAATTATAAGGCGTTTGAAATTATTGAACTTATATGGACATTTTTGAAAAGTTATTTCATTAAATAAATGAAAAATCTTATTTCCTGATTTTGTAAAGAAGGAGTGTTAAATTGTCTTTGGAAAAAATTAAATAAAAACGCAAATAAACACTATAATCAATACTCTAATGGTGTTTTTAAATTTTCTATACTAATTTATATTGTTAAATTATTTCGTTAACTGTGTTGCTGGAATATACATTTAAATGAAATAAACATCTAAATTATTTTAATATTAATTTTGTATAATATTCATTATAATAATTTATTATATTCCAAAGCTATTTTTTAAATATACGGTAATAAAAATAGTATAAAAAATATTATAGTATTTCTACAAAATTAGGTAATGTAAGTGTTAGTTACTTTCATACTAACTTTGTTTATAATTTTCTTGTTTAAATTTTAAATACATTCAAATATCTAATTTTAAAATTTCTTACAAATAAATTTTCTACAACTTCTCTTTACTCTTTAAAAAAACACTACTTGTTCCCATTTTTCTTTATTTGTATTTTTTAAAGTATTTCATCTATTGTTTTTTCGTTAATTTTTCTTTTGCGCGCATAAGCCTTTTAATACTAGGAATATCATAACACGGTCAACATTAATTTTTCTTGTGAAAAAATTCGTAAACATCTCAGATAACTGAACATTATCCTTTTAAAAGAAAATAACAAACGAATAAACTGTAAAGTTTACTTTAATGACATTCACTAAACAAATAAATTGGACAGACAAATTCCATATATTGACTCTAAGAGGTAAATTCCTTATAACATAGCTTTAATAAATTAGACCATTTCCGAGTCCATGACCAAGACCATTGACTAGTCCAAGTCCTCCAAGACCAACGAGACCTCCGTGTCCAAGACCTCCAAGACCAACGAGACCTCCGTGTCCAAGACCTCCAAGACCAACGAGACCTCCGTGTCCAAGACCTCCAAGACCTACGAGTCCTCCGTGTCCGAGCATTCCTGAAGACAGGACTCCTGCATGTCCGATGGCCACAGGGGCGGCGTGGCTGATGACCTTGTCGGAGGGTCCTGCGTAGGGGCTGGCGATGAGGACGGCTGCTGGGGCGCTGTGGGCGGTTCCTTTCTCGTTGGTCTTGACGACTGCTCGGAATCCGTGACCGTCGGCGACGTACTCCACCTTCCTGGCCCTTCCGTCGGTGTCGGCCAGAGAGTAGGATCCCTTCACGTTTCCGTGACCATCTCCTACTTCGGATCTGGAGTTGGAGGCGCCTTTGCCGTCCTTGATGTCATATCCGAAAGCATAGTTGCCATGCTTCTGCAAAAATAATATAGTTCTTATTATCTTAGAGTGTAATTAACAATAAGATTTTAAAAATATAACTTAAAATGGAAGATACACTTACAAATTAAAAAAAAATTAAATACAGCCTCCGTTGGTTTTATTTGTCAAGGTATAATATTTTGCGTTCACTTATTCCCTCATATAGAATTTTACGACTTCTTTGAAGTAATGAAGTAGGAGTATTCTTGTTTTTTAATTTAAGACAAAAATGATTGTAATAAACTATATTCTATTTTTGTTTAAATAGTATGTTGAAATTTATTGTGAATGTTTAAAATAAATTTTGGTTTGCTAAATTATTTTATTCAAATTTATTTTTTATCTGCTGTATATTATCTGCTATTATTTCATGTTTTATGTACCTTACTTTTCGATTCGCATTGCAACGTTCTAAAATTATTAATTATATTCGATTTTATTATGTTTCTGTATCTATATTTTCTACAGTAGTACATATAATATAAAAGTTCATAAAAATCTATAATTTTAACTATTTTTCAATTTTAAGCATTGGGTGGACTTTTGAAATTCTTCTGTATTGAAATAAATAACCCTCTGAAGGAGCTGAACGTCTTAAGTAGTCCATGGATTTCCAGTTGCTTTAGCAATACACTTAAACTTTTAAATTCAAAAAAATATTCCATATATATATATATATATATATATATATATATATATTCACCTCGATCATCTTAATTTTACGCTTGTCCTCTGTTTCGGGTGGTTCATAAAAAATTCGATGAAGTTAAGTCTTTATTAAGAAGATTCTCGGCCTTCCATCTTAAAAAAAAGTACATAAAATGATATTATTATTTAATAAGGTAAAAGTGTATATTGAGATATTTTAGGAACGTGCTCTTTGTCCTCGCCCAAATAATTCTTACATAATATGTGTTTCAATATATTGCATGTCTAAATCTTCAAATGTATTTGCATTATAAGTATCTTATTTACTGAAGGACGCATGCATATTTTTTATTTGTTAAGTTTTAGAAAAAAAACGTACCTTTAAAAGCAAGTTTCATGCTATTATGAGTTTCGGAAAGAAAAAGTATGTCACATTTGCTGACAATTAAAAATTAGTAAAATTAATCAGATTAAATTCTAATTATTCAAATCAGCTCGTGATAGTGAATGTAAGACTATTTATTTTAATGCGTTTTATCCTCTGACTTATCTCTATTAAAAAAAAAATGCGTCTTTTTAAAATAGCAAGTTTACTTACGTCCTGAACTTGTGACCTTGCGCTGATTCCTGTGTTGACCAGATGTCCGTAGAGTCCGTTGGCGTGAACTGCTGCGAGGGCAGCGAAAAGAATGGCGACCTGAAACAGCAAAATAATTTAGATGGCTGGGTACAGATGTAGTATAGGACATTTGGCGCGCGAGTTGTTTTGGGTGTGTTTTATAGGGACAATAAATTTATAGTATGGTCACCCAACCTGATATTGTTAGTATTTTCCGATTTTTGTCTCGAATTTCAATCTGGCAACCCTATGACGTCATCGTGCTGCGTAATCGTTTTTGTGCGTTACTGGAACTATTTTTAACGGTAATTTCGAATGAAAGCGGAAGAATACAACAAAATAGTTAACAACAGTTGCATAAAACTTTATAATAAATTCTACAATTTAGCGTGGCAAATCGAAAACACCGTTTTGGCGACGAAAAAAGTCGCCAAAACGGTTTAACAAAAAAAAAAAAACGCGCCAAATTTCCTATAGCACATCTGTTGCGATGGCTGTTATGGGTGATTTATAATTTTTTAATTGTTATTTTTTTATATATAATATATTTGAATTAATTTAATCATAACTTAATCGTTTGGGTATAAATCACTAACTTTACAGTGTATAAAATATATTTTTCTATAATATACTAATGAAGTAGTTTTTAAATAAGAATATGAATCAATAAAGTTAATTTTTTATTTTAAGTAAATTCATAAAGACGTCAAGTTACCCATTAAATTTATTTGTGTACAGTTAAAGAGTATGTAAGTTCCTACAATATTTAGCTTTAGAATTAAATAGTTTTAGCAAATGTAAAGAGTAAAAGAAATCAGAAACCATATTCGTAAGTCATAGGAATTGTTGAAAATGGCATTTTTCAAATATTGTATATTCTAAAATTGTTTGAAAATCGAATTTTTTGCGATTTTATATTTTGTATTTATTTTAGTTTAGTCGCATATTTTTTTATACCAAGAAATTAATTTAAGAACTTTACTAAAAAATTGGTAAAGATTAAAATGTTGTCTAAAAGTAAATACAGATGCTTCTGAATACTTGTTCTTGCTCATAGACATTTATATTTGTATAACATTTAATGAAAAATATATTTTCAAATATTAAATGTACATTTTTTATTAAAGAATATCAATTATAATATACAAATTCAATAATCAATTAGTTTTACATTTTTTTTTCACTTTTTATAGAGAACAATAATATTCGGTAACGAAAATAAATATAAATACACAAATTGCAATTAGCTTTCAGTAAAAAAATGCTTTACTTGGCAATTTTTTATTTGATACAAAATAAGTTAGAAAATTTTGAATTCAAGTGTTAAACTTAAATTGTGGCAAATAATTTGTACTATTTCTTTTGAGTTGATGTGCGAATGTATCAAAATAATTGCACTAATCTATTAATAGACAAATTTAAAAAGTATTTAGAAATTATGATACGTAAAATATCATAACATTATAATATTTCATAATAATATATACTTATATTAACATATGCATCCACTGTCAAATAAAACTGACAAGTAACATCGTTAGCCTATTTAATGTTCCAAAAATTCAAACTTTAAAAATTATAATAAAGTTATTAGTTAACGTGCCAAAAAAATATTTTTAACTTATATACTTCGAGCATGAATGGACTGTAGTAGAGCGAATGTGACGTCATAACCGTGAAACCAACATCTTAGACCGAATGGCCTCAAACACATGACTACTTTTCAAAGTTATGAATTAAAAAATACTCGCGATTGGCTGATGAATTGGGAAAAGTGTAACAGTGAAAATTTATTAATGGAATGACGTAATTAACCACGTGTCTGAGGTCATACATGTTGGCCTCACTTTGATGTTAGCGAGATTATAACATGTTTTCTCTACTATGAAGGATCCATGCTCGAAGCTTATATAAACTATACTATTTACTAATATAAAAAGCCCATGGAATAGTTTGGACAGCCTATTAAGAAGCAAAACTAATAATTTTAAGAATTCAGAACATTCGTTAATCACTCGAGAATCAATGCACAGATTTTAATTGACTTTTTATTAGATAAAGGCAAAGAAGTCATTCGGAAATTTAGGATAATATTAATTATGTTCGCAAAAGGAAAGGAAATTTGAAAGTTTGACCAAATATAAGCTAGTTTTACTTTTACATTAATAGAAATTCTAACACTAACAGTGATATAAAACTATATTTGATTATAAAATGCTATTAACTCTTTCAAACATATTGTTTCATGTTTGTGGATTTCCTTTAGGTACTACAAACATATATGAACTTATAGAATAATGAAAATTATAAAAATCTGAGAATATACTGAATAAGAGTATCTTACCTTAGCAAACATGATGAATAATGACTGTATGTCTGAATGATTGGATTTGAGCTTCTATCTGCTTTTATACCCATTTTAAATTCAAAAACAAAATTTACTTTTAATAATTATGAATGCAAGACATCGCATCAGTATAGGTAGAAATCTGGAATATGAAGTATTTGAAAAAATGTAATAGCATTGGAACAACATTTGAGTCTGGTTTGTAAAATCCCCGAAAGTCCTTGGGAGTAGATCGAAAATATGTATACCACACTCCGTTTTCCTTATTATTCAGCCTTAAGCATTTGCTCTGATAATTAAACTAGTTTAGTTTATGAATTAAATAATGAAATTGTCACAAATTTCCTGATATTAGTTTTCTTATTTGTATTTGACTATTTTAGTAGTCAATGTATGATTTATTTGACAGGTTATAATCAATAAACCTGTCATGAATACAGCGTAGGTGCTTTGGTGTTTCACTTTTTGTATATTTGTTTGTCCGCATAAATAATAATTTTGAAACACACCCATGCTTTAAAATGTATTGCAATCGGTAACACCTAATGTTCAGTAAAAGTACACATAAATATGTTTTGTTTATTCTTTTAAGACTAATTTAGCGCAATATTTTAAGTTAAAAGGGTTAATTATTAAGGGATTATTAAAATTTTAAAAAGGGTTAATTATTCATTATTGTATTGTAATGAAAACTTTAAAATATAACAAACATCCAAAATGTGTATGGGTTGAAGATCAGTTATGTAACTACCCTTATTCCGAAATTCACTACTCTGAAATATATATATATATATATATATATATATATATATATATATATATATATATATATATATATATATATATATATATATATATATATATATATATATATATATATATATATATATATATATATATATATATAAATGTATATAATATATATACGTTATATATACATACATTATATATATATAATATATATAATGTAGTGCATAAAATGTATAAGTAATTAAAGGGTTTAATTTAACCCTTATAATTCTCTTTTAATAAGCATTATTAATACCAATACACACACAAATATTTTTTATTTAAAGAAGAGCTATGAAACTGTCAGAATCGGTGTATAATTGTAATCAAATTAGTATAAATACAACTTTTTATCTTTGTCTTTTGCATGTTGATCACAAATATCCTAATAATATAAAAAAGAAAATATAAAACGCTATTTTTTGTAAGTTCGATTATCGCTGTCACCTTTGCTGTTATCATTAATCACCACTGTTGATTTTTGTAACAGATTAACATTTATAACTTTAATTTTTTAAGATATTGTTTTTACAGACAGAGATACAAAGGCCAATTAAAAACTGAACAAAAAAAAGTGTAAATATGTGTAATCCCATCATCGGACATAAACACACTATTTAAATTATATTTGTCAAAAGGTAACAATAACTTTTTTAAAAAAATATTAAGCTGAATTTATCACTAGATATTTATGTTAAGTAAAATATTCAAAATATTTTAAGAAAATTAAATCACTAATTGTATATTAAAAAAATATGATAGATATCTTATAATGTCATATAATGTTTTTACTCTAAATTTGTTTATCATTTATATACAATATATATGAGTAGATATCTTCTGGTGAGATTAATATTTATATTTTTAAAAAATAAAAATTTAAATAAACCTATTTTTTCAGGAAGGACATTTCCCAGTTATTTATGATACATTATTATAAATATTATGCGAAACTTATAACTTTTTAATTAAAATAATTCTTATTAATAGTAAAAAACTAATTAAAAAAAATTAAAAATCACGTGGCATAAGTTTTTTAAATTATTTTTATATAATTCCTTCTTCTCAAGGAATAAAAAGTCTCCGTGGAAATATAAGATTTTGATTTCGCAGTCAAAGTGGGGAGGCTAATTTTAAAGTGAAAATTTATATATATATTGACGAAAACTTTGTATTTTTAACTTTGCTATGGTATTGAATGGTTTTTAAAATTAAGGTATTATAATATCTTTAAATAAAAAAATAATAAATTTGAATTATTTTGTTAAAAGTACAACGTTAACACAAAACCTACTGACATTTCATGTATAACTAATCCTACCATGAGCGGCCAAATGACCTTTTCAAAAAAAAAATATGTATTTTAATATAGAGAGTTTTTAGCCAATTGAATAGTAAACAAAATATTTTTTTCTATTTAGAAAAGTTTTATTTACATTTATGCATTTTCAGTACATTTTTTACAAATTGTATTGCACATTTTCCGTTGCCGTCAGCGCCGCCTGCTGTGAGTCGGTCTGCATCCGTGTCGCCTGGTTGGGCCAACGCGGTCTGTACAGCTTTGCCTGGTTGGCCCGCAGGACGCTTGGTGCCCAGATGGCTGGATTGGTATAACACTTTAGATCCACAATTACATTGTGGACTCGTAAAACAATTGCAGGAGTGCGCTTTCCGAAGAATTTAGTCGTAAATAACATGAATTGTTCAAATGGTCAAATGACCGCTCGTGGTAGACTAGACATGCTATAAACTTTTTTCGGAAAGTAAACAATAAAGAAAGTTGTGAATATTGAAAAATGGGTTGTATGTATATTATAGGAAAAGTCAATAAGTTACATGGCGATACAGTAACGTTGTATACAAGAAATTCTAAACGAAATTTCAAAAGTATTACAATTCTGTATGGTTCGCGTGGTAGGATTAGTGTTAAGTGCAATTCAATAACTTGATATCTACAACTGAAGACGTGTGTGCAAGAACAAGGCAGCTCCACTTTTTTCTGATTTATACTTTTTTGCTTATTCTAATAAAGAAAAAAAAATCCTCTATCGATTAGTGCAAGAACCAGACAGCTCTTGGCAATGGGAATAAGGATAAAGGAAAAAGGGCTGCACTTTTACAGTACATTTTCTAAGAAACGTTTATTGTTTTTCGTCCGTCCTGAATAACTTTGAAAACTGGAGCTGCTTGGTTCTTGCGCCCACGACTGCAATTATGATAATTTGAAGAAAAAACTTTTAAATATTCTAATTCAAATAACTCAAATGCGAATTTTGTAAAGCAATGTATTAATCCAATAACAGATTCTACCGTAATCAAATTTAATTGAAAAAATTAGTGATCATTCAAAATCGCGATCACTGATCCCTAACTGTAACTTCTGGATTGGGCAAGACATTTTGTTGACTTGAAGTTAATTGAAGTGGTAACAACTGTACCCCACTTTCATAGCTACCGCAATATTTCGCATATATTTCATGTTAAATTAAGCCGATATGGCTTAAGCTGACATGGCCTTTTGGCTGAGTTTTTTCTATTTTCTTTTGAAACGCACTTTAAATGCAATCTGCTTTTAAAATTGAAAGTCATTTGCAAGTAAAATTCGAAGTGGTTAAAAACCAAGAGCAAAATCTATTTGTTTGGTAATATGAAAATTAATCGTATAAGAAGAAAGTATAATATTTATATACATTTCTACATGATATGGTATTAAAAAACACCACTAAATCACTTTAAAAAAATGTGGGGGTACATAATGGCTGCTTCTATAGTGGCTTCAACACGTTTATAAATGAAACAAGATTTAAGCTTTCCAGAAGTTACAGTTAAGTAATCACGACTTGTATAAATGCATTGTTTATTCGAAAATTGATGTTTTAGTCTTCGATGTAGAAGTACTACCAATTCTTATATAATTCAGTATATGACTATTTTATAAAAATAATTGTGTTAACAAATTTTTCAACTACAAAACTTATTATAATTTTGAAAATGAGGGCTACTGTTCAAAAACTTGATACGTTAAAATTTTAACTTATCCAAAATAGGGTAATCCTAGATTTCTAGGAAAAAACTGGCAAAAACGAAGTAAATTAAAGAAAATGTGTTCTTCAAATTAACGAAGATTTTCATTACTTTATTGCAGAAATTATAATTGGAATATGTTAAAATAAATTCTCAAAGTTTACCTAGTATTCATCGTATGTGTAGAAGTTTCAAATAAAGTTTTGACAGCTGTCATATAAAAGTACAAATTGATTTTTAATTTTAGTTTCTATATTTTAAAATATATTTTTTTAAATATATTTTTTAAAACTATGTTTTAGAATATATGGATTTATAAAGTTACCCTAATGTTTTGATTTGAAAATTGTAGTATTTTTATAATTTTTAAATTAAACGTGCCGATATATAGGTTGCTATCTGTCAAAGAGTATGTTTGGTCAATCTTAATTTCTTCTATTTGAAATACCTAATGGTATTTTAAGGGATTTAATAGGTGTCTGCTAAGCTAAGAATATTGCTTGATATAGAAAACGTATGCTCTTTATATTAGGATATATTTTGTAAATTTCGAATATGGTACTCTGCTGATGACACGAAAATTAACATAATAAATTCTGATATATCTGTCGTTAAATTGAAATATTAAAAAAAAGTAAGAAATAAATATTAACAAGATCTAAAAGCATGCAGTTTTAATAACATCCACAAAACAAATAAATTAGATTTACAAAATCCATAATTGCAAAGAAGTTGAAGGCATAATCGTTAGTTCTTAATGCAGAAGAAGGCCGTTTCCGAGTCCATGGAGACCAAGACCATGGAGACCAAGTCCATTATGACCCAATCCCAGACCGCCAAGATGACCCAGACCAAGGCCTCCGAGACCAACGAGTCCTCCGTGGCCGATCAAACCATGGTGTGAGACGGCTACGGGGGCGACATGGCTGACGACAGGGGCGACGGGTCCTGCGTAGGGGCTGGCGATAAGGACGGCTGCTGGGGCGCTGTGGGCGGTTCCTTTCTCGTTGGTCTTGACGACTGCTCGGAATCCGTGACCGTCGGCGACGTACTCCACCTTCCTGGCCCTTCCGTCGATGTCGGCCAGAGAGTAGGATCCCTTCACGTTTCCGTGACCGTCCCCTACTTCAGATCTGGAGTTGGTGGCGCCTTTACCGTCCTTGATGTCATATCCGAAAGCGTAGTTTCCGTGCTTCTGTAAAACAATCATAAGAAATTCATGATACCTATTAATAATAAAAACTAATGAATGGAAACAATTAGGTTTTAGTTTGCTACAAAAGCGTGATTGTCGTATTTGTAACCAATGTCGTGAATACGTTGTTGTAATTGGTCCATAATAAAAAAAAATATATTTAAAATGTTTTAACCGTTTTGCCATAATAACGTTTACAAGGAAAATGGAAAAATCTTGAATATCTCTCTCAATATTAATCTTTTCAACTTTTCATGCTTTGTCACGATATTACTACCGTCCTCTTACTCAATGCCATGGAAAGGGTTTGCCATACATTGTTCGAAAACAAGTTGCAATATATATGTAGGAAGGAAATTATGAAATATTTATATAATATATTTTTAATACAATTTCGACAACATTAGTAACGCTAAAGTAGAAAAATCAAAGTAAACAATTTAATAGACATATTTCCCATTTATCTAATTAATTTATATAATTTCTGATAATTCATGAGCAACCCACAGAGATACTTGCAGTTAATAATGAGCGTTAAATTCAGTAGATGATTTGTTATGCTGTGAATGTAAATGTATTTGCAATTTTTTGTAATGAAAATAAGCTCTTTTTTATAAAAATGTTTAGAGAAATTTTAACTTACAGAATAATTATCATTACAATAAAAATATTAATATAATTTAAGTTGTCTTTTGTAATATGTTTTATAATGAGCACAACATTAAAATAAATAAAATAAATATATAACTTTAACTCTCTACTGCAGATAAATGAACATAACGTCATTTTTAATCTACTGAAAAGCGCGCCAAATCAAACGGTACCAAAATATTCACTAAATCACTTTTTCTAATTAAGAAATCCGTAAAACATTTTAATCTCAAACCAAACGTTTTTGAAATTACGTTAAATACGTGGTTGGCAGAAGAATAACTTATTCGCCATATAGGCGACTTTTTTCCGTTTCCGAATTTTTAATTTTCCGTGTCCCGTTCTAATGCAATTTTCTACTTACGAGAATTAATAGAATAAATATTACACGAAATTTCTGAGAACAAATAAAATGGCTTTTTAAGTTTAAAATAATTGAATTATTGTCAGCAATAGATATTTCATTTGTCTGACAAACGCATGCATGATCAACAGTGAAAATTTTAACAATATTTTAAATGAAAAATAATAATGTTATATCTTTAATGATAGTGAGTGAGTGGACTTACATCCTGGACTTGGGATCGTGCGCTTATTCCGCTGTGAAGCAGAGCTCCATGGCCGCCGTAAAGGAGTCCATTGGCGTGAACTGCTGCGAGGGCAGCAAACAGGATGGTGATCTAAAACAATTGCAAATATTGAATTAATTGTGTAATTAAAAATACTTTCATTCCCATTAGTTTAAGTTATTTTAAGTTTTTTAGCTAATTTTACAACAGTTCGAAATCATAGAGGAAATACAAATAGATGAATAAAAATGCTGATTTCCGTGTTTCCATCATTGAAACCACGTGATTTGTGGAAATGCCAATTCATTCATGCGCCAATGTTACTTGACAGGCCTTGGCGGCTTTCAGAACTAAGCGAAATCGAAGTATTGTAATATGGTTTTGTGTTTAATTTTGTATTTAAATATCGTATTTTTAACGAGTGGCACAATTTAAGGGAGTTTAACAGATATATTAAAGATATTTTTCTTACTTTGTACTTTTGAAATAATTGAGTTACGTTTTTATGTAAAAAATTTACCATAAGCGAAGTTATTTCAATTGTTATTTTGTATAGTTCAATAAGAAAATATGAACAATAAAACCGGAGAAATATAAAGAGTTTCGTTTTTTCGAGTATTGAACACAAAGAAAATTATATTTTCGTTTTATTAATGAATGAGAAAATATTTAGCGCAAATTGTTTGAAAATAAGTAAATACCTACATATATGTTAAGAAGTTGAATACGGACAGAACACCTTATCACCAAAAAGAAGAAAGTGCACCAAATTGGGAACTCCTGCAGATGTCTGAACGCCAAATGTGGCAGCGCTAAAACCACGTGATGTTTTTTTTTTTTCGATGTTCACACCGCGGCCTTACGAGAGTCTGGCATTGAAGGCGCTCTCTATTTAATATAACAACTCTCTGTTTGAAATGCGTTATCTTTATTTAAAACTGGTATGAGAAGTAAGTACATAACTATCTTTACCAATTTATGTGAACTATACATAGTTAAAAAAAGTCAAACTATGATAAATAATTCTGTTTTAATGTCAAATGAAAACTGTTACTTAAACATTTTATAAGTTTTTTAGGCAATGAAAAAACTACATGTTAGAGAATATTAAATTACTCAGTCTAATTTTAAATGATTGAATTTAGTTTATCCAAAAATTAATTTGTGAAACCTATTATAAACTCATTACAAAAATAAAATACTCATTTATCAAGAACAGGTTTTTTTACTGGATGTTTTCGTAACTTTGATGGTAATACATTTTAAAATAGTCGTTATTTAATAAATACTTGATTGCTTAACAAACCATAAAAGTTTTAAACATTTTATAAATTTTTTCTTTAAGTTATGGATTTTGTTACCTATAATTATATATTGTATAATATACCTATTACCTTCCATTTATTACTCAGTTAATTGTTTCTTCTTGTTAACGAAAATACTTATCATTAATAAATATATTTTTTAATTCTTTAGTTAGTTTATAATGTTAATTAATATGTATAACAATTAGTAGAAAATATTAATCAATCAATTGGTTCATGTCAATTGATTATATTTATCATAAAGAATAATTCTACATTAATAGATGCCTTATATTGAATAAAATTTATAATAATTCTTAAACATTTTGTGATTTTAATTTTTACATTACAATTTAAACATATATTTCTTTAAATTAAATTAAACATATATCAAAAGTGTTAATATCAAATATAATAAAGGTAACACCTCAATTAATATATTTAATATTTACATCTTAAGCACTAACATTTTCAAATAGATATTTAATTCCAATATTTTTGAACCATTAAATGGGAATACATATTATTTAAGGAAATGATGATAATTCTTCTAAATTTTATCAAAGAGCAATATTTATTAAATATTTATGTTTAATTATAGCCTAAATTAAACAGGATTTGAATTTATTATGCCTGTCGATTTTTAGTTAACTCATCTGTGTTTTTTCTAGTATTCAAACTCAATTTAAGGCATGCATATGTTTTGCGTGTATTTCTGTTAGAAGCAACGTTAATTTAGAAATAAAGGGCTTAATATTAATAAAGTCGCTGATTTTTGGCAAATTCGAAATGCTGAACTGTACCTATTGATAATCAAATTACTCTTCTATTTGATGTTGGTTTCTCACTTAGGTACTTATTCTTATAAAACCATAAATTATCAAGGATACATAAGATATAAAAATATCATAAATGTAAAACAGATGCATAACAAATTAATGTAAATAAATTTTGAATAAGCATATACATCTTCGAAATTTTTTTGTCAATTGCAATATATTTAACACTTATTAGTGTTATTTTATTTCTATATTTTTGTTCAGAATTTTAAAAATTAATTATGAAGTTTATAAAAGAATCGATTTTCTAAATTATATTTATGTGCTTCATAAAATCTAAGTTACTTTGGTGATAAATAAGCTTGCATAAATAGCTATTAAAAATTTAAATAGCAATAATTTTAACTTCTTTTTATTGGAAAAACTATTTATTTAGACTGCATTATTGAGTTTTAAAAACTATAAATAAAAAATAACTTAT
Source organism: Troglohyphantes excavatus (assembly GCA_963932185.1). Lineage (NCBI taxonomy): Eukaryota > Metazoa > Arthropoda > Arachnida > Araneae > Linyphiidae > Troglohyphantes > Troglohyphantes excavatus. Next base: position 30,705,369 of record OZ010671.1, on the reverse strand, counting down.
TCTTTTATTTAAAATAGAATTGAAGTTCAACGGAATGTTAAGGTTTAATACAATCATTTTTATAATATTAATTAACAGTACTAAGTTGGTAAATTATTGAGTTTTAAGTTAATATTATCACGAATTACATAAGTTTTAACTTATACAACCGTTTTGTATACTATAAACACACGTATTATTTATTTAAACAGAAACTATCAGAATCGGTGTATATTTTTTTTTCTAGTTTCGAATTTTAAATTTAATAAAATACCTATAGTATTAAGTTATTCGAACTTTAGAACTATTTTAAAACATTGAAAGTAAGGAAAAAAGGGTCTTACCTTAGCGAGCATGTTCAATTTGCGACTGTGTGTCTGAGTGATTCAAACGAATTTATGACACCCTTTTATACCAATATTGGTTTAATAAAACAAATTTATTTTAATAATTATAAATGCGAATCATGTAGAAAGGGTGTACGAAGAAATGCCAATCATTACAAAAACCAATATGACATTGGAAACACCTTTTCCTTTGATTAGAAATAGCCCGCGAAAATCCTTGGAAGATGGTTATAATATGTATATCTTGCTTTGATTTCCTGATCGAACCGCCCTAAGAAATTCTTCTAATAATTAAACTAGTTTAGTTAGTGGATAATATTAATGAATACGTAAACTATCATATGTTAACGGTAATTAGTTATTCAGATAGTATAATGTTCAATGTCAATATATCAATATCATTCCTCATCAATAGGCTTATCACGAATTTAGCTTTACGATTGGGAACATTTTAGAAATATTTTATCAAAACAATTTTCCAAATGCACAAGGAACGTAAGAATAAAAGCAGTAAACTTAGTGGATAGGTAAATATAGTTAGGTATAAGTATTAATGAATAGTGAAACGTGATTACTAATTATAATAAGAAAATTTTAATAATATTTGTCTTTCAACTCTGTATACCATATCTTCTAAAAAGATAGTCAAGCGCTTTGTTACTTTGTGCATTCTGTTAAAATAAATAAAATAAAATGCAAAAATTATCGGAATTATGCGAGGAAAAAGAAACACAAAGTATAAAAAATATAGTACATGTTTTTTAAATAATAATTTTTTAAAATTTTTGTGAACTTGTCTTTTATTCTAGTCTTTCAAAATAGTTTAATTAATAAATGCACTTAAAACATAATCACACTTATTCAAAATGCAAGTGTTTGTTTAACACTACGATACCCCCTATGATAAATTAAAAAAAGGGCAACATTGTACAGTGTCCTCAGCAAAATAGTATATATATATATATATATATATATATATATATATATATATATATATATATATATATATATATATATATATATATATATATATATATATATATATATATATATATATATATATATATATATATATATATATTCATATTTATATATATATATATATATATATATATATATATATATATCAACTAGAAATCCATGGATGCCTTAAGTCGACTTTGACATCAAAATGTAACTGAAATAAACTATTTTACAGAAAATATAATAAAAAGTTAAAATTCCTCTTCCGTAGCAGCTAGAGAAGTAATTGAATGGTTAAAGTTAACCCTTTTAATTCTCTTTTAATAAGCATTACTAATATCAATACACAAACAAATATTATTTATTTAAAGAAAAGCCATGAAGCTGTCAGAATCGGTGTATAATTTTAATAAAATTATTATAAATAAAACTTTTTAGCTTTGCCTTTTTGTATATTGATCATAAATAGCCTAATAATATAAAAAAAGATAATATAAAACGCTCTTTATTGTCAGTTCGAATATCGCTGTCACCTTGGCTGTTATCATCAATCACCACTATTGATTTATGCAACAGATTAACTTTCATAACTTTCATTTTTTAAGATATTGTTTTCACATATAGAGATACAAAGGCCAATTAAAAATGGAAGAAAAAAAAAGAGTAAATATGTTTAATCCTATCATCGGACATAAACACTATTTTAATTATACGGAAATATAAAACTAAAAAAAGGAAGATTTTATAAAAATAAAACTGACTTGATAGAAATTTTGATTTTTTTTAAATCTTCATAATTTTCTTTATTAATAAAGTGAATTTATAAACTGTTTAATAACAAATGAAGCTAAAGTATTATACGTGACTAATATAAGTTGTTTGCATTATTGTCGCATTAGAACTTCACAAGATGCTATTGGCGACGGTACGACATCTATGCCGGAGGAAAGACAATTGCTCGCAATTTTGAACCATAATCAGATGACGTGGATAACACCTGAGTTAACCCCCTACTCTTCAAGCTGCCACACCACTACCAATACAATTGATGATATTGAACCACGACAAATTTACGTGCACCAGACCACTCTACATGCGCATGTTTGACGAATAAGAAGAGTTGAACAAACAATTCTCCTTCAATTATATATTTCTGCTCTATACCTTTGCTGTTTCTCTTCTCGTTATTTATTTATTTTAAAGTTTTGCGCTTTTCTTTCTAATTGAACTTTTGCAAACCCTTTGATAAAATTTTTTTACGAAATATAGGTTCTCAAATATATCAAACTTTTTTCGAGATATTGAATTAAATAACATCCGAATTTTAAGGTAATGGGAAATTACATTAGGAAAGGAGTGAGCATTTAACTTGAAACTTTTGGTCGCCAAAATATCTAAACTCACCGCAAATACGTGTTTAAACATCAATAGACGTTTCGTCCACGTAAAGTAATAAAATCTTTACATATCTACCAAAATACCGCTCCCTTGATAAAAATCGATAAATATCATCCTCATAGTTAATTTACAATTTTTGAATTCCAGAAATCAATAATTTAAAGAAATTTCTCATTAGTTAAATTAAATCTCTAGCTTCTTTTGCCCTTTGATAGTAAGAGTATTTAATCGCCAAGACGGCGACAACTCTTAGCATCCATTCAAATACCCTCTCAAAGTTTTTTCACTGAATGGCTTCATGTCTATTTAAATCATTGAAAAATTTTCATATAATTCCAAATCACAAATAGTTTCCATGACAACGTAGAAAGTTGAATTTCTAAAGATCGAAGTTCTTGTCAATCAATGCTTTTTACACAAAAAACTATTATAAAACTCTTTTTTTGAATTTATTTGAAACTTTCTGGAGCGTTTTGAAAATACGATCCGTCTCTGGTCGCTGAAATTCTCTTTCTTTTGTGGGATATTTATTACAGAAATAATATATGTGATAACTATTATTATTACTAACAATTAAAAATCTTTGCAGAGTTAAAAAAGTGACTTGCTTTTGAAATGAAACATTTTCTCTCCACCAATTCTAGGATTTGCATATTACATCCGTTTAAACTTTAATTTTAAGAACTCATTAAGTATTGTATTATTTAAAATCTAAAAACTTTTGGTTTATATATATTATAACTTAAAAAAAACAAGTATTTTTTTAAACACTAGGGGGCTCCGCTCCCTGCTCCGCTGACGCTCCGCTGACGCTCCGCTGACGCTCCGCTGACGCTCCGCCAACCCCCGGAAGATTGCTACGCAATCCTCTTTAGTTTGCTTCGCAAACCAATATGCACTGTAGACAATGCACTGCTTCCCCCCAATCCCCCGCAGCCGTAACTGGAAAAACTCAACTGTAGAACTGCTTCAACGCAATTGTGATCATTGAAAAGCTAAACATGTGTAAACAAACAACAGCATAAATACGCCAAGCATAAATCAGCCTAATCGCCAATTTGTATTTATATAAACTAAGATAATCGAGAATTGGTGATAATAATAATTTGCCGTTAAGATAAATATTAAGTTACGGGAAACAGGTTACATGTTGGCATTTTGCCAATGTTGGCATTTCGCTCCGAAGTATCTTTTAATAATATTTATAGTACTTCACATTAATAGTTACATCTAATTTATTTTATAAGATAGAATTTCAGTATTGATACCATTCAAGAAAGAAAGGTTTTACGAACATAAATATATTTTTTTATCGGGAAAAAAGTATACTTTTCAACTACTTAGAGCAGTTTTAATTTATCCGTCGTTATAATACGCGTAAAATTGACGATTATTTCAGACATTTCGTCAATTATTTAAAAATTTATAACTACAAAATTAAATCGAAATTTCACAAACGCTCTGGATCATTTGTAGCCAATAGTTTAACCTATATCCCTAATTTTTATTAATTTTTTTGTTGAAAAGTGGAAGACAAGTATCCAAAAATGTATGAATTGATTTCAAAATTTTCTAAAATCATGACTTTAACATAAAATAACGCAAATTAAAATTTGCTCGAAATATCCGACATTTTTATCCTTCTTCGCTATTTTTTATACCTTAATTGACCATATCTAATTTAATTGTAAAGATAGAAATATAATTTTTATAACATCTAAAAGAGGAAGTTTTAACAAACATTAATATATTGTTTTGAATAAGAAAATATGTAATTTTAAATGACTTATAGCAATTTAGAAATCCCGTTTCAAAAATGAGGGTGAAAAAACTTCAAAAAGTGGAGCGTGTTTAAATGTTTAAAAAATTTATAAATCCAAAACTAATTTGAATTTAAAAAAATGCTTACTTGGATTTCCAGTTCAAACCTATTTGTACACTTCCTAAAAAAATTGGATCTCTCCTTTTAATAGTGTTTCAGAAACTCGACGGACAAAATTACTTGTAAGCGAAATTTTATCAACGACGACTTTAATATTAAATAACTTATAAACTAATAACAATATTGAAACAAAAATATATCTTATTTATCAAACATTTCTTAAGAAATTAACTTAATTTCGTAATTTTAGGACTTTTATATTTTGAGATACGATCTGAATAACATTGAAAGAACTGAAAATTCCCCCTAGGGCTTACTTTTTCCCCCTAGGGCTTACTTTTTTTTAAAATAGAGAGATTGTTAACTAAAACATATATCAATTTAACGACGAAGAATTTGGTGTTTAGCTTCTGTTTAGTTGAATATACCATGTTCCGCGCCAAGAAAGGTTTGGCGAGATTTGGTTAAATTAAGGTCACCGTCGATCCCGCGGGAAAGTATTGGGAATGACTAAATAATAAGTCATCAATGACATAATTTTTTTAATAATTTTACAGGTCATGTTAGTTAAGAAAGATAATTACGTGGTAATGTATTAGTTTAAACGATATATTTACGACTGGAATTGTATTAATTACATAACAATAAATTACAGAATAATATTAATTAAATATAATATTTCAGTGAAAACACAATTCAATTCATATTTATTTTTATGGGCCATAAATAATTTTCGCGAATTGCCACATATTTGAAACATTCTGGTAAAAATGATCATTACGAATATATTTAATTATAAAACTTATAATACATTCAGATGTTCTCATTTTTAGTGAAACTTTACAGAACCAAATCTACTTAAAATCATTTATCTCTTCCCCTTTTTTTTATCACTAAATCAAAAGTTTTTATAAAAAAGCTTCCATTTTTTTTTCTGGTGCTACTTTTAATTTGTAAATTTTCATTAGACTTTATTTTAAAGAAAATATTTTATGAAACATAAAAATTAATAAAATCTTAAAAATAGTATAGCAATTTAAAAACTCTATTTTAGCAGTTTAAAATTAAAAAATGCATTAAAAGTCGAACTATGCGTATAAACTATTGATACATATTGTATTTTTTAGATAATCTCATTAAATTATGATCGTTTAGTCACTTTTATAGTTTCTTTATGCACCTCTTTGACGCTAATGGATATGATATTACAATAAGAGTTCTTCAATTTTTTTCAACAACGCATGTAATTTCAGAATTAATAAAAATACTCCATTTTGTAATATTTTTTAATTAATTTTTTTAATTAAAAGTTACAAGCCATCTTTTAACAATTTATAAATGTTTTAAACTTATATAAACGAACATACACAGGAAAAATATTTAAACTTCCCAACATTGAAAAGAACTTTACACTAGCGAAAATCGTTTGAATGCCAGCGGGTAATGCAGATAATTATACACTTTTAAATACGGAATATTGTATAATTTTATTCTATATTATAAAATCTAGTATATTTACTCTATATTATAAAATCTAGTTTATTAATTCTATATTATAAATTCTATATTATAAATTAGATGTTATAAATTCTATATTATAAATTAGATGTTATAAATTCTATATTATAAATTCTATATTATAAATTCTATATTATAAATTCTATATTTTAAATTCTATATTTTAAATTCTATATTATAAATTCTATATTATAAATTCTATATCATAAATTCTATATTATAAATTCTATATTATAAAACCTAGCATATTTATTCTATGTTATAAATTCGATGTTATAAAATCTATTAATACAATCTTGTGATTTATATAATAGAGATGCAGAAATCGTATTATAAATTCTAATTATAAAATTATAGATTTTGTATCGTTCATAAACATTACTATATTTGATAGTGCTTCACTTTTAAACAATTATGTTATCTAAGTCCAATTAAAAAAAGTAAATGATTTTAATGCAAACTCTAATTTGTACCCATAAATATTTTATAAATAATATATTACTTTTTCGAGTAATTTCTGTTGTTTTGCGCCAAACAATATGTTTGATCACAATAAACTATTACATAAGATACTTTTCAGAAATGTTAATGTTTCGAATTGGAGATTATTTGTGATTAAATTGACAAAATTACCATGTTGGGAAAATTAATTTTATGAATATAAAAATCAGTTTAATCTTACGACAATAAACACCAGCAAAATCAAGAGGTATAATTTTTTATTGAAAATACGCTATAATCCCATATCCAAGACACAAATAAATTAGATTTGCAATTCCCCCAATTTCGTAAGAGTAAAAGATTCCAATCATTGAAAACAAAGAAAAACTTTTAGAGGATGAGGCCATGTCCGATTCCGTGCATTCCAAGACCATTAACTAGACCAAGTCCTCCGAGACCAACGAGTCCTCCGTGCCCAAGACCTCCAAGACCAACGAGTCCTCCGTGTCCAAGACCTCCAAGACCAACTAGTCCTCCGTGTCCAAGACCTCCAAGACCAATGAGTCCTCCGTGTCCGATGGCCACAGGGGCTGCGTGGCTGATAACCTTGTCGGAGGGTCCTGCGTAGGGGCTGACGATGAGGGCGGCTGCTGGGGCGCTGGCGGCGGTTCCTGGCTCGTTGGTCTTGACGACTGCTCGGAATCCGTGACCGTCAGCGACGTACTCCACCTTCCTGGCCCTACCGTCGATGTCGGCCAGAGAGTAGGATCCCTTCACGTTTCCGTGACCATCTCCAGCTTCAGCTCTGGAGTTGGTGGCACCTTTGCCGTCCTTGATGTCGTAAGCGAAGGCATAATTTCCATGCTTCTGTAAAGTTAGTTTAATGTTTAGTTTTATATTGTATAATTTTATTATATATTATAAAATGTAGTATATTTATTCTATATCATAAATTCTATAATATAAAATCTAGTATATTAATTCTATATTATAAATTCTATATTTTTAATTCTATATTATAAGTTCTATATTATAAGTTCTATATTATAAAGTCTATATTCTAAATTCTATATTCTAAATTCTATATTCTAAATTCTATATTATAAATTCTATATTCTAAATTCTATATTCTAAATTCTATATCTAAATTCTATATTATAAGTTCTATATTATAAATTCTATATTTTAAATTCTATATTATAAATTCTATATTATAAATTCTATATTATAAATTCTATATCATAAATTCTATATTATAAATTCTATATTATAAATTCTATATTATAAATTCTATATTATAAATTCTATATTATAAATTCTATATTATAAATTCTATATTATAAATTCTATATTATAAATTATATATTATAAAAAAGTGTAATATATTTGTAGGATAAAACTAGTAATGTTATGGGCCTATGCCAGTGGTCGGCAAACTTATTAGTCAACAAGGCCAAATATCAACAGAACAACGATTGAAATTTCTTTTGGGAGCCAAATATCAACAGAACAATGATTGAAATTTCTTTTGAGAGCTTTGTTTTTTAAACTTAAACTATATAGGTAGATACATTGTTATTAACTCAATTAGGGTACTCCTAAGTTGGCCTTTGCTAAAACCGTCTTCAATCTGATTGAGGTGCGTTCGCTGAGATCAACCCCTTCCAACTCTTCCATCCATACTCGTCTTGTATTTCGTCTATCTTCTTTCGTTCATCCTCTCTATATGTCCAAACTATCTTAACATACCTTTCTCAATCATAACAATAACTGACAAACACTAATGTGAACAATTGCCTTGCATCTCCTTGGAAAGTTTGAATAAGTCAAGTTTGTATGTTGTTGTTTTTAGCTTTTGCTTTAAGTTTCAACGCGCCCGCCCGCACGTGGTATTTTGTGGAAGAGCCACACTCAAAAGTCCAAAGAGCGGCACGTGGCTCGCGAGCAGCGGTTTGCCGACCACTGACCTAGGCGATCTGATTGCAAATAAAAAGGAAATGCGAACTAAATTAATCGCCTATACTAAAAGATCAACTGATGCCTCACATATCGATTATATAGGCTTATATAAATTGTTACACAGGCACAAGTACATTCCATATGGTTTTTAAAACAACCCAAATAAGCCTTAATTGGAGTATTAGATTAATATGAAATTTTGATAAGTAAAAAGTATCAGTATTTTAGTAAAAATATCGTTTTAGGCACTTGTTAGCCAATGAAATATATTGACGAAATCCTTACAATGTGTTCAAAGTTGAATAATGCTTTTTTTTTAAACAAAAATTCTTTCTGAGGATTTATCAGAAAAATTGTTTGCGCAATTACGAATTTTGAGATTTTCTTTTATTTGGAATAAATATTTTAATTATTGTGTCATTAAGACAACATTAATCTTACAAAAATCGTACTGATAATTTTTTTTATAGACCTTAAATCCGAGCCATGTTTTAAATACAGAAATTATGACGTGATATATTGTAGAAAGCAAATTCTAGAAATCATGCCCGCAGTTAAAATTATAAATGAAATTTGAATTCTAGATACACTTTCCTTACGTCGCTTTTCGTTAGAACTCTATATGACAAAATTAATGAAGTCGAAGTCACAGTTATGTATTCAACTTTTACAAACAAATCGCTTTAATTTACACTTAAAATCGTTGTAATCTAAATTGTAAATTTTTAGTGCCAAGCTTCCCAAATAAAATCACATAACAATACATATAATGCATTATATTTATCTAAGATTATTAGCTTGCAATTATTAAAACAGAGGTGGTTTTTATTTTATAGAAAATTTTAAATTGGCATAACATCGATAATTTGTAAATGTTACTAACAATTTTATGTGTCAGTTCCAAATTAAGTTTTATTCTCTGTTTCAGAAAGAACTAGTATTTCTTATTTAGGAGATTACTTACATCTTGAACTTGGGTTCTGGCACTGATTCCTGTGCTCATGATAGCTCCGTGTCCAAGAGACAGGATTCCAGCATGGGCTGCTGCCATAGCAGCAAAGAAGATAGTAACCTGAAACAATAAGGCAGCTGTTATGAATACTTATCACTTTTGGGTGAACTTTAAAAATTTGTACTCGAAGATAAGTAAAATGCGCTTATTTTTCGGTATATTCGATGCTTGTAATAGCTCCGCATGCATGAGTTTCAATTTTGAAAAAGACATAAACTAAAAAATGAATACAATGAGTTGACTATTGTCTACATAGTTTGCCTTCATAAATCTTTTTCAATAAATATCGACAATTACGACCAAGCATTTTCCTGGAATCGAACCCAGATCCTCATTTCCGCAACCCAGCACATAATCCTTATTATGTGATAATTAAATTTAGCATATTCAGTAACATGAGATCGTCAGTGAAGCATACTTTAGTACCTTTTCTTCAATTTTACAAACAAAAAGTATTAAAATATTATTGTATTAACAATAGTTAAGTTAAGTTTTGAAAGTTTTTAGAAAAAGCTTTTTGTGCATATAGCAGCTTTTGCAAGTGGACGGTTCAAACATTATTTTTGGCTAACAATAACAGGTATACTTAATATTTCCACATTTGTGTTTATAGTTTTTAAACGTTCGTAATAATTACACAATAATACTTCTTAGAATCTGCCTTTTTTCTCGGGAAAAAGCAAAAAGAATAAGACATGTGTCAGTCAACTTTGACCTACTAAACACTAATTTTGATGTATTTCAATAATGGACACGAACTGAAGACATTTTAAAATAATATCGTTAGTTAATTTACTAATCACTAAAATCAACATTAAAAATAATCCACTGTACATTAAAATTAAAGCGTTCATACTAAAATTATTTTTATTCTACCATAGTTCAAATAGTCATCCTTAGAAATAATTAACAAAATATTTTTTGAGTCACATTTTTAAAGATGTATGTAAAGTTAAAGAAATTAATAAATATACACAAGTAAAACATAACTTACCTTAACAAGCATGTTTAAGTTTGAGATTTGATTCTTAATGTGTATACAGATTCCATATGAATCTTTTTATAGTCTCATAAATAAAAGAATCTTATATTTATTCAGTTTTTTTGGTAATTAAAATCCCACATATAGATACGTAGTATTATTCAATCAATATTCTGACATTGAAATTAATTTCATTTTTATTCAATACGGCATGTGGTATCCTTGGATATATATCGTTTTATGCATATTGATGTTTATTCGACGTTGTTTATTAATACCCACATAACTAATTGAACCAGTTTCGAAAACTATTATTAATAAGGTCGCGTCATTTGGTCATTTGAATAAGCATCGTCTCAACACCTTACACCTATTTAAGTATTCTCCTCACAACTAATCGACTATCGTTGTAAATATTTATTGAATAAATTGATATTTTATGCATTGTTTGAAAATAATTTAATAGTTTATTTCATAAACATATTTTGTTTTTGAAATTTGTTTTTTACGGAATTGGAATCGCATATGGTGAACACATATTTTTGTTCACGATCCATCCAAATTTCATATGCGTTATTTTTTACTATAAATATTTTTTTGGTGCAGAAACCAGACAGCGGAATTAGATAGCATGTTAAGCGTGAATGCAAATTGAATCGTCTGTTAACATGTTTCTGAAAAAAAAAATTGGAATTTTTTTACGGTATCAGTATCTTATATGAAAAGTACATATTTTTGTGCACAATCTTGTCAACTGTCATTCCGTCAACTGCCAAATTAACTTTAAAAATGCGCGTTTCTACAGTAAAAACGTATTTTATTGCGGAAACCAACTAATTACAAAATGTATTACTTTTATTACAAAAATGATTTATCATCTAATTACAAATTTCATTATGCTTTATTTTTCACTGTGAATATTGCGTTTAGTGCAGAAAACAGACAAGTGGCATTAGATAGCATGTTAAGCGTGAATGCAAATTGAATCGTCTATTAACATGTTTCTGAATAAAAAAAGTATTGGAATTTTTTTTACGGAATCAAAATCTTTTAAGCAAAGCCATATTTTTGTTCATAATCTTGTCAACTGCCATTCCATTAGCTGCCAAATTAACTTTAAAAATGTGCGATTTTACAGTAAAAACGTATTTTATTGTGGAAACCAACTAATTACAAAATTTATTAAATTTATTACAAAAATTGTTTACCAACTAATTACAAAGTTCATTATGCTTTATTTTTCACTCTGAATATTGCGTTTAGTGCAGAAACCAGACAAGTGGCATGTTGAGCGTGCATGCAAATTGAATCGTCTGTCAACGTGTTTCTGAAAAAAACATATCGGAATTTTTTTTACGGAATCAGAAACTCATATGGAAAGCCGTATTTTTGTGCACAATCTTGTCAACTGCCATTCCGCCAACTGCCAAATTAACTATAAAAATGTGCGTTTTTAAAGAAAAAACGCATTTTATTGCAGAAACCAACTAATAACAATTTTGTTTTTAAAAGTAAGGCATACATATTATAAATTAATTATAGGCAATATAAAATTCGAAAAGATGTTAACTAATACTGTAAATTTAAAAACTCCAAATCTATACGCAGTTAAAAAAAGCAATCAAAAATAAGTAAAATGTAATCGTTTTTAATGTATTCGATGCTTATCATGGCTCCGAATACATAAGTTTCAATTTTGAAATATATATATACTTAAAAATGAGTGCAATGAATAAAAAGAGTAGATGCTAGCCAATATAAATCACTTACAATAAATATCGACCATTACAACCAAGTCTTACCGGGAATTTAACCCAGATCTGCAGGCACCACTGTCCAGAGATTATCCGTTGAGTTACCAGGACGACGTGAAAAAGTTATAGAAAAATGTAATGTTAAAAAGGTGTGCCAAAAGAAAGGGAAGTAAGATAATTTAATTGCGATAACTTAGTTTCCATTTAAGCAATCAACATCAAATAATGTGGAAAACCATCTTCTGAACAAATATTTTAAGTTTACCAGGTCTCTTTGTTAAGATGGTTTGAACAGAAGCTGATATTAGCAATATTAAATCACACTGCTCATTTTTGAAAAAGTACGATTAATTAAATTTGAGTACGTCATCACTCATTTACGTAGCAATTGTACTAAAAAAACCGAGAATGTTCATTTACTAATTTTTAAGCAATTGTTTTTTTACATTGTAGTAATGTAGATGATAGAATGTTTTTCTATCTTCACGAAAATTAAAAAAAAATTACAATTAGCTGGTTTCTCAAATAAACGATACAATTTTAATTTATCTAATTATGTTTTATGCTTGTAAAAATTTGAAATAAAATTACAAATTCAATAAATATTTTCAAGGTTTTTTTTATTGGAAATGATAGATTATATTAATATTGTGCATTTTAAAGTATTTTGAAATATAACATTAAAAATCTTAAAGTAAATTTAAGGATAATCCTAATAGATGAATGGTTTTATTCCTGTTGCTGTCGTTTTTCTTTTAAATGAATTCAATTTGTTGCACTTTCTGAAGTTTTTAAATTGTTAGTTCATATTTTAAATATTTGAATAATTAGACAAATGAATGAGAATTATTTTAAATTTTAGTCTGACATCATGTTAAATCAGATACAGTTACTAAACTAATTTACATAAAATAATTTGTTTAATATTTTCCTTAAAATAATAACGTTACAATTCAATTGTAAAAATATTATTTTTAAACTTTTATTTTATGAATAATTAAATATTTGAAAATTGGTTGGTATTTTATTTTTAAAAACATTATGAATTTTGATAATTAAAATAAAATTTGATTGGACTATTAGATTTTTGTGAAATATTTCATTACCAACTTATGTTACTTATTACTTACTTAGAACGTTCATTATTTTTTACTTTGGAGTATATTGGGAAAAATATGTCATAGGGCTTAATTTTTTAGAATATTACTTTAAAATACAAAAAATCTATTAAGTTTAATTAATTGACATTAAATATATAATTATTGTTCAGTTATTATCAATTATCATCGCAAATATAGTTAGTAACATATATTTATAGAACATAAATTTCTAAAAAGCAATTTTAATAAATTTTATAAATTAGGCATCCAAACGTATGTACATATATTTATTGAAGCGTTGCAAATTAAAATATGAAGAATACCTGATTATAAAAAATAACAGATAAATATACGTTTTGCTAGACAATTTTACATGTAGCCTAAAAAAATTTTACAAATTAATTAAATATTATATATTATGCTCAATAAAACACATTGAATATAGACTCAGATTATATTATCATCTAATAACTATTCCTATTTATTAAAAAAATTAATAACTATGGCAAATTTGTGAATTTCTCATTTGTTTTGTCCCGAGTATAAAACAAACCTAGTAAAATTTCTATACCAATAAAACTGATAAGCAAAAAATTGAATAAAATCCTTTATTTCACATTGCATTTTGAAACTCGATTAATTAAAAATACTCCAAATTTAGTATTGTTTCACCTTTTCGTAATACATGATTCGTATGTCACTACAATTTTTAAAAAAGGGATCCAAACAACTTAAGTTCATAAAAATTTGCGAATTTTTTTAATACATGAAGATGAAATTTTTTAACATAAGATAGCAACTTCGACATTTTGATGTAGAATATAAATTGTTGTTGCTTCCTCATTTTTCAACTGAAGTGCCTTTCTTGAAAATTACACATGTTTTCTGATTATTTTTGATTTTCCGATATTGAGAAACAAGAAATATTATTTTTAATTTACGTAAAAACTCAACAAATCCCAAAATTTGATTTTTTTTTATGTTAGTTTTAAACAAATTATACAATATCTTCACTGTAAAAATATTGTACTTAAAAATGAGTACCTGAACTCACTTATTTTTCTTTGAGTATAATTGCATCGTAAATGAGCGATGACGATGCTCAAATTTAAGTAGCCGTACTTTCTTAAAAATGAGCAGTTTGATTTAATATTGCTAATCTCAGCTTCTGTTGAAGTCATTTTAACAAAGCGACATGACACACTTAAAATAGGTGTTCAGAAAATGGTTTTCCACATTATTTGATGTCGATTGCATAAATGGAAACTGAGTTATTACAACCTAATTATCATACTTTCTATTCTTTTGGCGCGATATTTTCACTGCCCTTCACGCCCTTTTAACATTTCTTTTGTTAATAACGTCTTCACGTTACTCTGGAAGTACAACGGATAAGGTTTTGGACTGCGATCCCCGAGGACCTGGTTTCGATTTCCGGTAAGTCTTAGTTGTAATTGTAAATATTTATTGAAAGTGATTTATGAAGGCAGCCGATGTAGGCTGACGTCTGAGCTTTTGATACATTTTTAACCATTGTACTTATTTTTGAGTACTTGTCTTTTTCATAATTAAAACTTATGTATTCGTAGCTATGATACGCATCGAAATTTTACTAATTTTTGAGTGACTCTTTTAACTTTACCCCCCCCTCCCTCCCACTCCCGTGTTGCGCCCACCGCAAGCAATTTAATCTAAACCAAAAATGAAATTTGATATATTTAAATTTCCAACGTCACCTACACCCTTAGCCTACATTCATTAAAGAACCGTTAGATCACCTCAATTACAACCATTGGAAGTATAAATAGTTAATAATAGATCAAAACATGTCCTTGCTAGCATCATTATCGCGTAACTATAACCAAATATGTTTAATCCCAACGACAGTTGTATTAAAGTTACGGAATTTCCGCATTTTAATCGAGTCAGAACCTTGAGAAGTGAGATAGAATGCATCAATACTGACAGATAACTTCCCAATAACTCCTCCGGTTCAATAAGGTACCAGGGACAGAACGTACAGAGCTCGTTGATTCCAATGTCAAATGCCTTCCATGTTGGGTGGGGACATTTCTTCTTCAAGGGCTGGGCATCGCCCTTGTTTACCAAGATTCGAATTTCGAATTTTTAAAAATTTAAAATGCATCCAAAGATGAGATATGGAATGGGGTTGGAATCATATAAAAAGCTAGATTCGTTTTGTTGTTATTTA
Source organism: Troglohyphantes excavatus (assembly GCA_963932185.1). NCBI lineage: Eukaryota > Metazoa > Arthropoda > Arachnida > Araneae > Linyphiidae > Troglohyphantes > Troglohyphantes excavatus. Next base: position 30,689,822 of record OZ010671.1, on the reverse strand, counting down.
TCAGTTAACTATCACAATATCAACATGTTCTCTAAGGTGAGTTAATTTTCGCAATCACATTGACAACTGTTGCATTAATTCTGTAAGATTTAAAAAGCTTCTGTTTTTTAGTAAAAGATCTATGTTTTTGAATAGAAAAATTATTTTTAACTACTCTATACAACTTTTAATATTCACTCTTTGATTGCTTTAGATTATATTAAAAGTGCTAAGTAAAAGTCCCAAATAAATTGAATTAGAGTACACTTTAAAATTATATATATATATATATATATATATATATATATATATATATATATATATATATATATATATATATATATATATATATATATATATATAAATATAACAAAAGTAATTTGTGTTTAAAAAAAAACTTTTTATGTCAGTTAATAGCGATTAGTATAGAGGAGGAAATAATTGAAATGTTTTTTATAGTGGCTCAATTTAGAAAAATTAGAACTTTTGTTCTGATGACTTACACTACAGTTGAAAAATCTTTATTTCATTTGGTTCTAAATCAATAATTAAATCAAGATAAATTTTTATAAAGTAATGAATTTGATTGTACATTAGTCGTATTCTCAAACCCATACTCAAAATATTCAGAAAATGTAACTTATCTTAGGAGTCAAGGAGTACAAATAATGCAAATGTAAGCAAGTTCAATTTCATTACATAGCAACCATTTTGAATTTGCACCATTGTCACAAAATATGCGCGAAATTTCTATTAATGCAAAATATAATAAATTCAATTATTTTTCTATTTAATATAAACATTTCAACTTGGTAAAAAAATATTTTAAAATTCACTTTTAGGACACTTTTACGTGGAATTACCCATATATATATATATATATATAACCATATATATAATAACCATTTAAACCATATAACAATGCTGCACCATTTAAGACAATAGCTATTATTAAGAAACGGTTATCTTTTAAAACAGGATAAACTTCTAAGAATAAAATAATTTTCACCCTCTTAAATATAGTATGTCATCACTGACTTTTTTGTTTGTGCCTTAAGGGGGTCCGATACCCAAAATTCGCAAAAAAAGTCATTTTTTTTATATTTAAAAAATAATATTCAAACTTATCTTAATAACTCACAAAAAACTGCTTCAAAAAATTCCTATTACTTTTTTAGTTATGAATGTTTTAATGATGTGTTCCTATAACATAGTTGTATCATATGTAAACTTTAAAAGCAAATATCTCTGTTCGTGGTTTTGAAATTTAATGAACATTAAAAATGCTAAGGCTTTTTTACTATTATACTTAAAATCATAATTTTTGTGTGTATAGCAAGATAAATATATTTTAAATAGATGTATGCATTCAGATTTCCTATTTTTACCATAATTTGCTTTTTAAAACCACTTAAAATGGAATTTTATTTTTTTTCGTCAATTTTTTTTCCAAAATTTCTAATATATTTTATTTTTTTAAAGTGATGTATCTGAATCAAAATGTGAATGCATACATCTATTTACATATTATTCAAGATCTTAAATAAAAAAATTGCTTCAAAATATTGAAAAACAAAAAAGGAGTAGGAATTTTAAAATTGTTAAAAAATTTACTAAAATTTTAATTTAAAAATAAATGTGCAATTTAAAAAAAAATTGAGCGTCTTAAAATGGTTTTTTATGCATATTTAGAAAGAGAAAAAAAATTGGATTGTACAAGTATAAAAATAAAGAAAAAAATGTCGAAGGTATCGGACCCCCTTAAACTGATTGTTAGCTTTATTATTCTCAAACAAACTTATATGTGTAATAATTTTTAATTAAGTTTGTTTTTGTTTATGCTAAATTAATATAAACTTCCTGACAAAAAAAAATTAAGCGCGAAATTTAGATAAAATTTAATATTTTAATATTATTAAATTAGGTTTGTATTTTTCTGTTATAACAAGTAAGACTTAGTTGAGCGAAATTATGTTGGAAACTAGTAGCATTTAAGTTACAATTTTTAAATGTTTAGTTTTATTCAATTATATTTAAACTTTTTTTTAGCATTTATCATGTATATTTATGGATTCTATCTTTGAGTTAGAACTTTACAATTTCCTTACAACTTAGAAAATTATCAACTTTTTTACAATTTTATATAATTTTAATTTTATCCTCGTTTTTATATAATTTTAATTGTTTTTATATAATTTTAATTGTTTTTATATAATTTTAATTGTTTTTATATAATTTTAATTGTTTTTATATAATTTTATCCTCTACTTTTGATTAACATCAAGTAATAAATATAAAATTCATATTTGTAAACAAAAGAAAACTACACAGTTTTATCACTTTTTGTTTAAATAGAAACATTCGTATAAAACACGTGATTTCATAGGAGAGATTTCTTTAAAAGGTGCAGTTGTTTAAAAGTTGTTCTTTTCAGAACTAATTAAATACTAGTGTAAATTTAATCATTTATTTGAATAAATTTCATTTATCATAATTAAAAAAAATATTATGCCAAAATTTTCAGAAAATGTCCTACTTCAACATTATTTAACTTGAATTGTAAATAAAGGCAATAATTTTGATTTTATGTGTATAATAGTGGTTTATTATCGTTTATTAAATGTGTTAGGTAAGAAAGCTCAATGACCAAAATTAGAAAAGTTAATAACAAAAAGAAAATAATATTTTAACATTTTGACTCAAAGTTTATTTTTACTATACATAACATAAATATATAAACACTAGCATGAACATGCGAGAATTCTCGCAAAAATAATTATTTTCCTTAAAATAACATGCATTTCAGAAGGTCGCTTTGCGTGTTCCATTAAGTGAGCATCTATGAAGAAAATTTCTCTCTTCATGGGAAATCTGTGAAAAGAACAACATGTTCAAGAACATGATTTTTTCCCTCAATGACAAAATATTCCATTTTCTTTCGAATCGCAATAATTTATCAACATCAAATGAACCATTTCGAACTATTTTCTAAAGGAAGCGTTTACTGAACAATCAATTTATTTTATAAAGTTTATTAACTTATATGTTGCTCTATAAGAATTGTTTGATTTTATAACGGAATTTCTACTATGAAAATCAGAACAAAAATCCCCTTTAAAAATCAAGTTATTCATATTTGCTGTTCGTTGGCGTTACTTTTAAAAGCGTGACGTTTTTCTTTCTAAATGACTTTTGCAAACCCTTTCATACAAAATGTTTACAAATTAATTTTAAAGGTATAATGACAAATAACATAATTCTTAATTAAATACGTCATAATTCTTAGACAATGATTAAAAGAATGTATATTAAGTTGAAAAACTCAATTCCTAAACTAAAATTTATATTTAAAAAAAAATTCTATTTTTCTATTTCTCGGAAACGTAATGAAATAAAATCTTTATACATATATGAGAAAAACCCGAAGAAAAATCTACAAATATCAGCTTTGCAGTTAATTTGTAATTTTTAGAGTTACAAAAGTCAGTCATTTTTAGAAAAAATAGCACAGTTTTTATAATTAGTTCAATTAAAACTACTGTTTTATTTTTTGCCCTGTGTAAATATAACGGATTTCATCGCCAAGACGGCGACAACTCTTGGCATCCGTAAAAATAGCATCTTGTAAATTATATTTATCTACGCGATAACGTCACGTGCGTAGAGTTCTTAAAAGTTTTATAACGAGCGGTGTTCAATTTCATATATTTTCAAATCAAAAACGGTTTCAATGACAACGCAATCATCACAACTCATAAAATGCTTTGGTTAATTCCTAGTGTAAGGTGCCCCCGCCAAATATGATTTGGCGACAATTGGTCGACGATAAATTTTATATTTTGGCAACCTTTTTTCATGAAGTTTCTAGCAATGTTATGATGTACGGCAACACCACTTTTTTTCACACACCGTTTCAAGTTGTTTGCCAAGGCCTTGTCGCCAATTTTCAGAATCGATACAAGGACGCACCGTACACTAGGAATTTACCAATGCTTTTTACCCTTAAATTCTATTTAAAAACTGTTTTTTTTTTAATTTTTATTATTTCTGGGGTGTCAGCATTCTGAAAATAAGATTCGTTACTGGTCCGGGAAATTATCTTTCTTTTGTTACCGCACTTGTTAAGATCATTTGCGTCTAAGAGCCGCAAAAGGGATCTATGTTATAGAAATAATATATAAGATGTTACATATAAAGAAGTACAATGAAGAAAATACTACAGTGTACTTTCTCCCAGTTCAGCATATTGTAATTTACCTTTATTACTTACACCTTCAGATTTGTTTCGTATTATAGATTTATTTTGTGAAACATGACAACTTTATATTTGTCAAATGCGCTAGTCAGAATAAACTTAGCTGCCTCGTCCTTCTGCTGTTTATTTTAGTTGTCATAACTATTTTTGCGATTTATAACTACAATTTATAGACATGTTACATTTAAAACAAGCATATCTGTGAAATAGTCTTTGAATCCCGTGTAAATTACTGTATAATTATTCCGTTGTGAATTTTTATTACTGCATCATGAGCAAATACTTTCGTTCTGTTGAACATTTCATTACACAGAACATCGTCTTTTGATAGATTTGACTTGAAATAAGAACATGTTTTTTTTTATATCGCTAACAGGTTGTGCGATTTTATTATCCTCTGGTAAATAATATACATCTTTAGAATTTCAATACAATATTTTTAGGAAATGCAGCTTTTTTATAGAAATAATTTTATAGAATAGGTTTTTAAAAACACCACATATTTTTATTTATCCACTCAAGAAGTAATCTGATCACATGCAAAATTCCAAAGCTCCAACTAATTTCATGTTTTATATTTATAATATATCCTTTATTATATTATTTATATTATTTATTATTATTTATAATATATCATTTATTATATTATTTATTATTATTTATAATATATCATTTATTATATTATTTATTATTATTTATAATATATTATTTATAATATATTATTTATTATTTTATTTATTATTATTTATAATATATCATTTATTATATTATTTATTATTATTTATAATATATCATTTATTATATTATTTATTATTATTTATAATATATCATTTATTATATTATTTATATTATTTATTATTATTTATAATATATCATTTATTATATTATTTATATTATTTATTATTATTTATATTATTTATATTATTTATTATATTATTTATATTATTTATATTATTTATATTATTTATATTATTTATTATTATTTATATTATTTATTATTATTTATATTATTTATTATTATTTATATTATTTATATTATTTATTATTATTTATATTATTTATTATTATTTATTATTATTTATAATATATATATATATATATATACTATATATATAATATATATTTATAATATATATATATATATATACTATATATATATATAATATATATTTATAATATATCATTTATTAATTGCTCAAGATGCATATAAAATACTAATTAAACATATAAAAACTATAAAATTCAATAAAATCTCTTTAGTTTTCTAAAAAAAAATTGGAAGAAAATCACAGCGGATCAACACCACTGATCCCTTAACTGTAACTTCTGGATTGGGCGAGAGATTTTATTGAACTGAAGCCAATTAAAGGGGTAACAATTGTGGTCCGCTTCTATCGCTATCTCAATATTTCGTATATTTTTCATGTTAAAATAAGCCGACATATATTACTTTTGGCTGGTTTTTTTCTATTTTCTTTTAAAATCTTTTTTAAATGCAATCTGCTGTTAAAATGGAAAGTAATTTTCGAGTCAAAGTCGAATCGGTTTAAAAAGCAAGAGCAAAAACTATTTGTTTGGTAATATAAAAATTAATTCTACATTAAGAAAATATAATATTTATATATATATTTAATATTTCTAAGATGCTGTGGTATTAAATAACACCACTAAATCCATTAAAAAAAATATTGGGGTACAGTCTACATTGGCTTCGACGCGCCCATAGATGAAACAAGTTTTGAGCCTTCCAGAAGTTACAGTTAAAGTTCAGTGGTCAACATAAAAAAGTTTTCGGCGTCCGCCAAATCATATGTTTATTATAACGTGAATTTTTTCTAGTCTATGCACGTGATGTCATCTTCAGGAACAAGTGACGTCACGCGGTTAACATTTATTTTATTCGCCTGATCACGTGGTTTTCTATTTACCAATCATATATAGAAAATCGATTATTTATCCTCAAACGTTTAATCTCGATACCACGTCATGCATTTGGTCCATAAAGATATTAATACAGTTTTTCTCTTTTTATTTCTAGGTCATAATCGTCTGCGCTGCCTTGGCAGCTGCTCATGCAAACATGCTCGGAATGGGTGTACCCATGCTCAATGCCGGACACATGGGACTTGGCGGCATCGTTGGAAAAGGCCTGGTTGCCGGACCCGCCTCTGTGTCCTCACAGAGCTCAGTCATCAAACACGTCGCCGGAATGGGTCACGGAATCGGACTCAAAGGATTGGTTGGTAATGGATTGATCGGAAATGGAATGCTAGTCAATGGAATGATCGGAAACGGACTCATCGGAAATGGATTGGTTGGTAATGGATTGATCGGAAATGGAATGCTCGTCAACGGAATGATCGGAAACGGACTCATCGGCAAAGGATTGGTTGGTAATGGATTGATCGGCAATGGAATGCTCGTCAATGGAATGATCGGAAACGGACTCATCGGAAATGGATTGGTTGGTAATGGATTGATCGGAAATGGAATGCTCGTCAACGGAATGGTCGGAAACGGACTCATCGGAAAAGGATTGGTTGGTAATGGATTGATCGGAAATGGAATGCTTGTTAACGGCATGATCGGAAACGGACTCATCGGAAATGGATTGATCGGCAATGGTCTGATCGGTCTTAACGGAATTGTCGGTAAGGGATTGGTCGCTGCCCCTGCAACCATCTCTAAACAAAGCTCTGTCATCAACCACGTTGCACCAGTTGGTATGGTTGGACATGGACTTATTGGAAACGGACTCCTTGGTGTCAACGGTTTGGGTCTTGGTCTAGGAAAAGTTGTATTGTAAAATATTTGATATATAATTTTAAATGTTTAAAAAATAAATTATTGATTTTGGCATTTGGAATTTTTATTGAAGTGATACTAATTGCTTAATACATAGAAAGATAGGAACATAAAAGATAATAAGCTTGCAGTGAAATAATTTTTTCATTTTTTTTTTAACTAAATTTTTTATTTTTAAATTGAATCGCTTTTAATTTTTAGATAAAGTACTGTGAAGTTGAATTTTAATTCAATATGTGTTCTTTCTGGGACTTCAAATTTTCTTTCTATTATTAAAAAATTTTACTGATTTACTGACAAACTTTAGCTCTTGTTCCTCTTCCCTATATTGAGTCACTTCTCAAATTGTAACTATAGGATAATTAAGAAATTTACTTAGTTTGTTTAGTAATGTTTGTTGAAACCGATAATGGCACTTTTATTGTCATAGAACATTTATATTATTTAGCATTTTTCCATTTTAACATAGTAATCATTTAAATGTTTGTCAAGCAAAAAGTATAGAAGTAAACATTTCATATTCCTAACTGTTTGTACTAGTAGCAATTTTTCACCAGTAGCCTAATTGTGTAGCTCTAGTGTGACGTTAATTCAAAAAACTATTATTTTATGGTTGAAAAGGGGCACCGGTAGGCCAGTGGATAAAGCCGTTCAGCTGGTAATCAGACGATTGCCACTTGTGATCGTGTGATGATTGCCCTGTGATCTTGTGATCGCAGGGTTGCCAGCTTCGAAAATACTAGAAAATAGTCCAGAACATCCAACAAATTATATCGGCGAGTATACGGGACTGGTGTACGATAAATCTGATCGAAGTCCAAAGTCCTCACGCCTATTGAAGGCGTAGGTGCCAGCTCAGGTGCTGTCCTCGTCATCTGACCATGGTTCAAAAATACTAGACATCGTTCCCGGGTCTTTCCTTCGAGATAGGCCTCGAACCGTCACCAATAGCCCACTGGGCAGCTATAGTGCGACATTAATTAATCAAACCAAACCAATCTAAGGAGGGGGTGGGTGTAAGATTCTTGATATTTGGTTGGTTGCGTTAACCAGGCCACTACAGCAACGCATTGGAATACTGGCGACGATTCGTAATCTATCACGAGCGAAAGAGCCGAGAATAGTGTCTCGTAATTTTGAACATGATTAAATGGCGAGAATAATATCTGAACTGGTAGATATGAGAACGTTTGGACGCCAACCGATTTAACGTCCACCAAGTCTTCTAAACAGAATATTTTTTTTTAATATTATATTTGTTTGACGTATTGTTTTAACTAACCGAAGAATGTCGGTTAAATTTAAATTATCTGATGGAACATAGATACTTTTTAAAAGTTTCAATTGCCAGGTTACTTTTAACAATATATAACTAATCTTTCAAAATATCAAACTCCCAAATAATTTTTATTTATCACAAAATATATATATTATATTACAAATTAGTTTTGTCCATATCAACTATTGGATCGCACGTATCTCCTAAATGAAGGGCCCAGGTTCAAATCACTCTAACTGTAACTACGTTGTTTTTTATTACATTCTTATTAGCTGTTGCTGTGACAATTTGTAACTGATCGAAAGAGACGATACACGTTTTTAGTCTTCGAGCATAGATCCTTTGTAGTAGAGGAGTCATGGCGTCACTCTCGATAACATCAAAGTGAAGACAACATGTATGGCACAAGACACGTGTCTAACTACGTCATTCCATTCATAAATTTTCACAGTTACACATTTCCCAATTCGCAAGCCAATCGCGAGTATTTTTTCGTTGATAATTTTGAAGAGATGGCACGTGATATGGGCCTTCCGCTATGAGATGTGGACTTCACGATTATGACGTAATAAGCTCTCTACTTTAGTCCATTCATGCTCAAAGTTTTTAGTACACATTTTTATCTTTGTTTATGTTGTCTTGATGACTTCATTATGAAAAATTATGCACCTTATATGCTTTAAAAATTTCAGTTTCTATCATTTCAATAAATATTTGAAGTTAGTGCTCTTATTAGTTTATTATATACAAAAGCACAATTAAGCGCAGGTAACCTAATTAGCAGATCTATGTGTAGAACTAGATTTTTCCCAAAAATTTTAAAGATATTATTTTAGGATTAATGTAAATACAATGCTTTAAAATATCCTGTTAAATGTGTAACTGATTTTTCTAATTGATTTCCTGCAATTTTCTTTTAGATATTTATTTTTACCAAGATCATAAATTTTATTCATTTACACATACATTTAACATGACTCCAAAAATAACAATTACGATAAGAGCTCAAGGGGGAAAGACTGCAAATGGCCTATAAAATTGGATGGGCCGTTTCTAAATGGGATCATATCTTATGGCAATTACATAAGACATTAACGCATGTCGAAGTGACCAATTCAATTAGCATTGCCCTGAGCTTTTAAAGAAAACGCACTGTTAAAAATAGGTATTTAAAAATAAGTAAACTGTACTCATTTTTTATTACTTTCGATGCTTATCATAACTCCGAATACGAAAGTTTCATTTTTGAAAAAATATGTACTCAAAAATGAGTAAAACTGATAAAAAGAGCAGTTGCTTGCCTACATATCTGCATTCATAAATAACTTTCAATAAATATCGACACTTACGGTCAACACTTACCGGGAATCGAATCCAGATCTGCAGGCATCGCTGTCCTGCAGTTGCTTGCCTAGATTGGCTGCCTTCATAATTACAACTAGGACTTAACGGGAATCGAACCCAATCCGTATACCTAATGTCGTGTCCAGTGCCTTATCTGTTGCACCAACACAGCCGTGTGAAGAAGTTATAATCAGAAATAATATTAAAAAGGCGTGCCAAAAGAATGAGAGGTAAGATAATTGAGTCGTAATAACTCAGTTTCCATTTCAGCAATCGACCTCAAATAATGTAGTAAACCGTCTTCTGAAAAACTATTTTAAATTTGCCAAGTCGCTTTGTTAAGATGGTTTGAAAGTAATCTGATATTAGCAATACTATATCACACTGTCCATTTTTGCGAAAGTACGATTACTTAAATTTGAATACGTCATCGCTCATTTACGATGCAATTGTACTCAAAGAAAAATTAGTGCTTCCATGTACTAATTTTTAAGCACATTTTATTACAGTGTGATTACACAACATTTTTTGTGCTGACGTTTTCTGTCCTAACGCTGGTATTTTACGTTACACAAACCTTTCACGCTGTAAAATAACAGCAATCCAGAACTTTTTTTCACAGGGTTATATGCTTGTCGGCGACAACCTTCCGAAAATCTCTTCATTTGTCAATAACAAAGTTGAAAACATGTATTAAAAATCTTAAATTGTACTTTGGGATAACAGTTTAATTGATAACCTCTCCTCTTGGCGGTGTTGGTCGGTTAAAAAATATAAATGACCTATGATCGTGTAGAGAATGGAGTGTCGCGGCAACCAAGTTGACCATTTATCCATTCCCTTTATTATCATTCGTACATATAATGAGACCTAAAAGTATTAACGAATTAAACCATACGGTACAGTACGGGCTTGTACCTACCCGATTTTCTTATATTCACAAGGTTTTCCAACTTAAACAAATAGGTTGCTATTATAATGTGTTTTCTGTTGTTTATTTTCGTAACTTTATTATTGGTGAAAATTTTAAAAAAATTATGCGCGTTAAACAGCGTGAGTAAATAAAACATAAAAAGTATATCTATTTAATTAAATTGCACGTAAAAAAAACAAAAATTCTTAACAGCAAACTATTAACGCGCTATAGCAAACTGATACAACAAAACTCTAAAATACTGACCAAAATTCAATGATTCTTCCATTTTATCGAATTTGATTATCGTCGATTGCATCATGAACACTTCCAGGAGATATATTCGTCGTTGTAAGTAGTTTATTATAGTAGAACTATTTTTCTATCTAAATCTAATCTGATATAATCTGGCCTGCCTGCCTGCCTGCCTGCCTGCCTGCCTGCCTGCCTGCCTGCCTGCCTGCCTGCCTGCCTGCCTGCCTGCCTGCCTGCCTGCCTGCCTGCCTGCCTGCCTGCCTGCCTGCCTGCCTGCCTGCCTGCCTGCCTGCCTGCCTGCCTGCCTGCCTGCCTGCCTGCCTGCCTGCCTGCCTGCCTGCCTGCCTGCCTGCCTGCCTGCCTGCCTGCCTGCCTGCCTGCCTGCCTGCCTGCCTGCCCTGCCTGCCTGCCTGCCTGCCTGCCTGCCTGCCTGCCTGCCTGCCTGCCTGCCTGCCTGCCTGCCTGCCTGCCTGCCTGCCTGCCTGCCTGCCTGCCTGCCTGCCTGCCTGCCTGCCTGCCTGCCTGCCTGCCTGCCTGCCTGCCTGCCTGCCTGCCTGCCTGCCTGCCTGCCTGCCTGCCTGCCTGCCTGCCTGCCTGCCTGCCTGCCTGCCTGCCTGCCTGCCTGCCTGCCTGCCTGCCTGCCTGCCTGCCTGCCTGCCTGCCTGCCTGCCTGCCTGCCTGCCTGCCTGCCTGCCTGCCTGCCTGCCTGCCTGCCTGCCTGCCTGCCTGCCTGCCTGCCTGCCTGCCTGCCTGCCTGCCTGCCTGCCTGCCTGCCTGCCTGCCTGCCTGCCTGCCTGCCTGCCTGCCTGCCTGCCTGCCTGCCTGCCTGCCTGCCTGCCTGCCTGCCTGCCTGCCTGCCTGCCTGCCTGCCTGCCTGCCTGCCTGCCTGCCTGCCTGCCTGCCTGCCTGCCTGCCTGCCTGCCTGCCTGCCTGCCTGCCTGCCTGCCTGCCTGCCTGCCTGCCTGCCTGCCTGCCTGCCTGCCTGCCTGCCTGCCTGCCTGCCTGCCTGCCTGCCTGCCTGCCTGCCTGCCTGCCTGCCTGCCTACCTGCCTACCTACCTACCTACCTACCTACCTACCTACCTACCTACCTACCTACCTACCTACCTACCTACCTACCTACCTACCTACCTACCTACCTACCTACCTACCTACCTACCTACCTACCTACCTACCTACCTACCTACCTACCTACCTACCTACCTACCTACCTACCTACCTACCTACCTACCTACCTACCTACCTACCTACCTACCTACCTACCTACCTACCTACCTACCTACCTACCTACCTACCTACCTACCTACCTACCTACCTACCTACCTACCTACCTACCTACCTACCTACCTACCTACCTACCTACCTACCTACCTACCTACCTACCTACCTACCTACCTACCTACCTACCTACCTACCTACCTACCTACCTACCTACCTACCTACCTACCTACCTACCTACCTACCTACCTACCTACCTACCTACCTACCTACCTACCTACCTACCTACCTACCTACCTACCTACCTACCTACCTACCTACCTACCTACCTACCTACCTACCTACCTACCTACCTACCTACCTACCTACCTACCTACCTACCTACCTACCTACCTACCTACCTACCTACCTACCTACCTACCTACCTACCTACCTACCTACCTACCTACCTACCTACCTACCTACCTACCTACCTACCTACCTACCTACCTACCTACCTACCTACCTACCTACCTACCTACCTACCTACCTACCTACCTACCTACCTACCTACCTACCTACCTACCTACCTACCTACCTACCTACCTACCTACCTACCTACCTACCTACCTACCTACCTACCTACCTACCTACCTACCTACCTACCTACCTACCTACCTACCTACCTACCTACCTACCTACCTACCTACCTACCTACCTACCTACCTACCTACCTACCTACCTACCTACCTACCTACCTACCTACCTACCTACCTACCTACCTACCTACCTACCTACCTACCTACCTACCTACCTACCTACCTACCTACCTACCTACCTACCTACCTACCTACCTACCTACCTACCTACCTACCTACCTACCTACCTACCTACCTACCTACCTACCTACCTACCTACCTACCTACCTACCTACCTACCTACCTACCTACCTACCTACCTACCTACCTACCTACCTACCTACCTACCTACCTACCTACCTACCTACCTACCTACCTACCTACCTACCTACCTACCTACCTACCTACCTACCTACCTACCTACCTACCTACCTACCTACCTACCTACCTACCTACCTACCTACCTACCTACCTACCTACCTACCTACCTACCTACCTACCTACCTACCTACCTACCTACCTACCTACCTACCTACCTACCTACCTACCTACCTACCTACCTACCTACCTACCTACCTACCTACCTACCTACCTACCTACCTACCTACCTACCTACCTACCTACCTACCTACCTACCTACCTACCTACCTACCTACCTACCTACCTACCTACCTACCTACCTACCTACCTACCTACCTACCTACCTACCTACCTACCTACCTACCTACCTACCTACCTACCTACCTACCTACCTACCTACCTACCTACCTACCTACCTACCTACCTACCTACCTACCTACCTACCTACCTACCTACCTACCTACCTACCTACCTACCTACCTACCTACCTACCTACCTACCTACCTACCTACCTACCTACCTACCTACCTACCTACCTACCTACCTACCTACCTACCTACCTACCTACCTACCTACCTACCTACCTACCTACCTACCTACCTACCTACCTACCTACCTACCTACCTACCTACCTACCTACCTACCTACCTACCTACCTACCTACCTACCTACCTACCTACCTACCTACCTACCTACCTACCTACCTACCTACCTACCTACCTACCTACCTACCTACCTACCTACCTACCTACCTACCTACCTACCTACCTACCTACCTACCTACCTACCTACCTACCTACCTACCTACCTACCTACCTACCTACCTACCTACCTACCTACCTACCTACCTACCTACCTACCTACCTACCTACCTACCTACCTACCTACCTACCTACCTACCTACCTACCTACCTACCCTACCTACCTACCTACCTACCTACCTACCTACCTACCTACCTACCTACCTACCTACCTACCTACCTACCTACCTACCTACCTACCTACCTACCTACCTACCTACCTACCTACCTACCTACCTACCTACCTACCTACCTACCTACCTACCTACCTACCTACCTACCTACCTACCTACTACCTACCTACCTACCTACCTACCTACCTACCTACCTACCTACCTACCTACCTACCTACCTACCTACCTACCTACCTACCTACCTACCTACCTACCTACCTACCTACCTACCTACCTACCTACCTACCTACCTACCTACCTACCTACCTACCTACCTACCTACCTACCTACCTACCTACCTACCTACCTACCTACCTACCTACCTACCTACCTACCTACCTACCTACCTACCTACCTACCTACCTACCTACCTACCTACCTACCTACCTACCTACCTACCTACCTACCTACCTACCTACCTACCTACCTACCTACCTACCTACCTACCTACCTACCTACCTACCTACCTACCTACCTACCTACCTACCTACCTACCTACCTACCTACCTACCTACCTACCTACCTACCTACCTACCTACCTACCTACCTACCTACCTACCTACCTACCTACCTACCTACCTACCTACCTACCTACCTACCTACCTACCTACCTACCTACCTACCTACCTACCTACCTACCTACCTACCTACCTACCTACCTACCTACCTACCTACCTACCTACCTACCTACCTACCTACCTACCTACCTACCTACCTACCTACCTACCTACCTACCTACCTACCTACCTACCTACCTACCTACCTACCTACCTACCTACCTACCTACCTACCTACCTACCTACCTACCTACCTACCTACCTACCTACCTACCTACCTACCTACCTACCTACCTACCTACCTACCTACCTACCTACCTACCTACCTACCTACCTACCTACCTACCTACCTACCTACCTACCTACCTACCTACCTACCTACCTACCTACCTACCTACCTACCTACCTACCTACCTACCTACCTACCTACCTACCTACCTACCTACCTACCTACCTACCTACCTACCTACCTACCTACCTACCTACCTACCTACCTACCTACCTACCTACCTACCTACCTACCTACCTACCTACCTACCTACCTACCTACCTACCTACCTACCTACCTACCTACCTACCTACCTACCTACCTACCTACCTACCTACCTACCTACCTACCTACCTACCTACCTACCTACCTACCTACCTACCTACCTACCTACCTACCTACCTACCTACCTACCTACCTACCTACCTACCTACCTACCTACCTACCTACCTACCTACCTACCTACCTACCTACCTACCTACCTACCTACCTACCTACCTACCTACCTACCTACCTACCTACCTACCTACCTACCTACCTACCTACCTACCTACCTACCTACCTACCTACCTACCTACCTACCTACCTACCTACCTACCTACCTACCTACCTACCTACCTACCTACCTACCTACCTACCTACCTACCTACCTACCTACCTACCTACCTACCTACCTACCTACCTACCTACCTACCTACCTACCTACCTACCTACCTACCTACCTACCTACCTACCTACCTACCTACCTACCTACCTACCTACCTACCTACCTACCTACCTACCTACCTACCTACCTACCTACCTACCTACCTACCTACCTACCTACCTACCTACCTACCTACCTACCTACCTACCTACCTACCTACCTACCTACCTACCTACCTACCTACCTACCTACCTACCTACCTACCTACCTACCTACCTACCTACCTACCTACCTACCTACCTACCTACCTACCTACCTACCTACCTACCTACCTACCTACCTACCTACCTACCTACCTACCTACCTACCTACCTACCTACCTACCTACCTACCTACCTACCTACCTACCTACCTACCTACCTACCTACCTACCTACCTACCTACCTACCTACCTACCTACCTACCTACCTACCTACCTACCTACCTACCTACCTACCTACCTACCTACCTACCTACCTACCTACCTACCTACCTACCTACCTACCTACCTACCTACCTACCTACCTACCTACCTACCTACCTACCTACCTACCTACCTACCTACCTACCTACCTACCTACCTACCTACCTACCTACCTACCTACCTACCTACCTACCTACCTACCTACCTACCTACCTACCTACCTACCTACCTACCTACCTACCTACCTACCTACCTACCTAC